>CM060967.1:5067283-6267283 GCA_030765045.1 Tenodera sinensis | reverse complement strand
TAGGTCACGTCACTTCACATCACCTCTGTAGGTCACGTCATTTCACGTCATGTCTGTAGGTCACGTAACTTCACGTCATGTCTGTAGGTCAGGTCACTTCACGTCATGTCTGTAGGTCACGTAACTTCACGTCATGTCTGTTGCTCACGCAACTTCACGTCATGTCTGTAGCTCACGTAACTTCACGTCATGTCTGTAGGTCAGGTCACTTCACGTCATGTCTGTAGGTCACGTCACTTCGTCATGTCTGTAGCTCACGTAACTTCACGTCATGTCTGTAGCTCACGTAACTTCACGTCATGTCTGTAGCTCACGTAACTTCACGTCATGTCTGTAGCTCACGTAACTTCACGTCATGTCTGTAGCTCACGTAACTTCACGTCATGTCTGTAGCTCACGTAACTTCACGTCATGTCTGTAGGTCACGTCAGTTCACGTCATGTCTGTAGCTCACGTAACTTCACGTCATGTCTGTAGCTCACTTCACTTCACGTCATGTCTGTAGGTCACGTAACTTTACGTCATGTCTGTAGCTCACGTAACTTCACGTCATGTCTGTAGCTCACGTAACTTCACGTAATGTCTGTAGCTCACGTAACTTCACGTCATGTCTGTAGGTCACTTCAGTTCACGTCATGTCTGTAGCTCACGTAACTTCACGTCATGTCTGTAGCTCACGTAAATTCACGTCATGTCCGTAGCTCACGTAACTTCACGTCATGTCTGTAGGTCACGTAACTTCACGTCATGTCTGTAGGTCACGTAACTTCACGTCATGTCTGTAGCTCACGTAACTTCACGTCATGTCTGTAGGTCACGTCAGTTCACGTCATGTCCGTAGCTCACGTAACTTCCCGTCATGTCTGTAGCTCACGTAACTTCACGTCATGTCTGTAGCTCACGTAACTTTACGTCATGTCTGTAGCTCACGTAACTTCACGTCATGTCTGTAGGTCACGTCAGTTCACGTCATGTCTGTAGCTCACGTCACTTCGTCATGTCTGTAGCTCACGTAACTTCACGTCATGTCTGTAGCTCACGTAACTTCACGTCATGTCTGTAGCTCACGTAACTTCACGTCATGTCTGTAGCTCACGTAACTTCACGTCATGTCTGTAGCTCACGTAACTTCACGTCATGTCTGTAGGTCACGTCAGTTCACGTCATGTCTGTAGCTCACGTAACTTCACGTCATGTCTGTAGCTCACTTAACTTCACGTCATGTCTGTAGCTCACGTAACTTCACGTCATGTCTGTAGCTCACGTAACTTCACGTCATGTCTGAGGCTCACGTAACTTCACGTCATGTCTGTAGGTCACGTCAGTTCACGTCATGTCTGTAGCTCACGTAACTTCCCGTCATGTCTGTAGCTCACGTCAGTTCACGTCATGTCTGTAGCTCACGTAACTTCACGTCATGTCTGTAGCTCACGTAACTTCACGTCATGTCTGTAGCTCACTTCACGTCATGTCTGTAGGTCACGTAACTTTACGTCATGTCTGTAGCTCACGTAACTTCACGTCATGTCTGTAGCTCACGTAACTTCACGTCATGTCTGTAGCTCACGTAACTTCACGTCATGTCTGTAGGTCACTTCAGTTCACGTCATGTCTGTAGCTCACGTAACTTCACGTCATGTCTGTAGCTCACGTAAATTCACGTCATGTCTGTAGCTCACGTAACTTCACGTCATGTCTGTAGCTCACGTAACTTCACGTCATGTCTGTAGGTCACGTAACTTCACGTCATGTCTGTAGCTCACGTAACTTCACGTCATGTCTGTAGGTCACGTCAGTTCACGTCATGTCCGTAGCTCACGTAACTTCCCGTCATGTCTGTAGCTCACGTAACTTCACGTCATGTCTGTAGCTCACGTAACTTTACGTCATGTCTGTAGCTCACGTAACTTCACGTCATGTCTGTAGGTCACGTCAGTTCACGTCATGTCTGTAGCTCACGTCACTTCGTCATGTCTGTAGCTCACGTAACTTCACGTCATGTCTGTAGCTCATGTAACTTCACGTCATGTCTGAGGCTCACGTAACTTCACGTCATGTCTGTAGCTCACGTAACTTCACGTCATGTCTGTAGGTCACGTCATGTCTGTAGCTCACGTAACTTCCCGTCATGTCTGTAGCTCACGTAACTTCACGTCATGTCTGTAGCTCACGTAACTTCACGTCATGTCTGTAGCTCACGTAACTTCACGTCATGTCTGTAGCTCACGTAACTTCACGTCATGTCTGTAGGTCACGTCAGTTCACGTCATGTCTGTAGCTCACGTCACTTCGTCATGTCTGTAGCTCACGTAACTTCACGTCATGTCTGTAGCTCACGTAACTTCACGTCATGTCTGTAGGTCACGTCAGTTCACGTCATGTCTGTAGGTCACGTCACTTCGTCATGTCTGTAGCTCACGTAACTTCACGTCATGTCTGTAGCTCACGTCACTTCACGTCATGTCTGTAGGTCACGTCACTTCACGTCATGTCTGTAGGTCACGTCACTTCACGTCATGTCTGTAGGTCACGTCACTTCGTCATGTCTGTAGCTCACGTAACTTCACGTCATGTCTGTAGCTCACGTAACTTCACGTCATGTCTGTAGGTCACGTCACTTCACGTCATGTCTGTAGGTCACGTCACTTCACGTCATGTCTGTAGCTCACTTCACTTCACGTCATGTCTGTAGGTCACGTCACTTCACGTCACGTCTGTAGCTCACTTCACTTCACGTCATGTCTGTAGGTCACGTCACTTCACGTCACGTCTGTAGCTCACGTCACTTCACGTCACGTCTGTAGCTCACTTCACTTCACGTCATGTCTGTAGGTCACGTCACTTCACGTCATGTCTGTAGGTCACGTCACTTCACGTCATGTCTGTAGGTCACGTCACTTCACGTCACGTCTGTAGTTCACTTCACTTCACGTCATGTCTGTAGGTCACTTCACTTCACGTCATGTCTGTAGGTCACGTCACTTCACGTCATGTCTGTAGGTCACGTAACTTCACGTCATGTCTGTAGGTCACGTCACTTCACGTCATGGCTGTAGGTCACGTCACTTCAAGTCATGTCTGTAGGTCACGTAACTTCACGTCATGTCTGTAGGTCACATCACTTCACGTCATGTCTGTAGGTCACGTCACTTCACGTCATGTCTGTAGGTCACGTAACTTCACGTCATGTCTGTAGGTCACGTAACTTCACGTCATGTCTGTAGGTCACGTCACTTCACGTCATGTCTGTAGGTCACGTCACTTCACGTCATGTCTGTAGGTCACGTCACTTCACGTCATGTCTGTAGCTCACGTCACTTCACGGCATGTCTGTAGGTCACGTCACTTCACGTCATGTCTGTAGCTCACGTCACTTCACGTCATGTCTGTAGGTCACCTCACTTCACGTCATGTCTGTAGGTCACGTCACTTCACGTCATGTCTGTAGGTCACGTCACTTCACGTCATGTCTGTAGGTCACGTCACTTCAAGTCATGTCTGTAGGTCACGTCACTTCACATCACCTCTGTAGGTCACGTCATTTCACGTCATGTCTGTAGGTCACGTAACTTCACGTCATGTCTGTAGGTCAGGTCACTTCACGTCATGTCTGTAGGTCACGTAACTTCACGTCATGTCTGTTGCTCACGCAACTTCACGTCATGTCTGTAGCTCACGTAACTTCACGTCATGTCTGTAGGTCAGGTCACTTCACGTCATGTCTGTAGGTCACGTCACTTCGTCATGTCTGTAGCTCACGTAACTTCACGTCATGTCTGTAGCTCACGTAACTTCACGTCATGTCTGTAGCTCACGTCACTTCACGTCATGTCTGTAGCTCACGTAACTTCACGTCATGTCTGTAGCTCACGTAACTTCACGTCATGTCTGTAGCTCACGTAACTTCACGTCATGTCTGTAGCTCACGTAATTTCACGTCATGTCTGTAGCTCACGTAACTTCACGTCATGTCTGTAGGTCACGTCAGTTCACGTCATGTCTGTAGCTCACGTAACTTCACGTCATGTCTGTAGCTCACTTCACTTCACGTCATGTCTGTAGGTCACGTAACTTTACGTCATGTCTGTAGCTCACGTAACTTCACATCATGTCTGTAGCTCACGTAACTTCACGTCATGTCTGTAGCTCACGTAACTTCACGTCATGTCTGTAGGTCACTTCAGTTCACGTCATGTCTGTAGCTCACGTAACTTCACGTCATGTCTGTAGCTCACGTAAATTCACGTCATGTCTGTAGCTCACGTAACTTCACGTCATGTCTGTAGGTCACGTAACTTCACGTCATGTCTGTAGGTCACTAAACTCACGTCATGTCTGTAGCTCACGTAACTTCACGTCATGTCTGTAGGTCACGTCAGTTCACGTCATGTCCGTAGCTCACGTAACTTCCCGTCATGTCTGTAGCTCACGTAACTTCACGTCATGTCTGTAGCTCACGTAACTTTACGTCATGTCTGTAGCTCACGTAACTTCACGTCATGTCTGTAGGTCACGTCAGTTCACGTCATGTCTGTAGCTCACGTCACTTCGTCATGTCTGTAGCTCACGTAACTTCACGTCATGTCTGTAGCTCACGTAACTTCACGTCATGTCTGTAGCTCACGTAACTTCACGTCATGTCTGTAGCTCACGTAACTTCACGTCATGTCTGTAGCTCACGTAACTTCACGTCATGTCTATAGCTCACGTCAGTTCACGTCATGTCTGTAGCTCACGTAACTTCACGTCATGTCTGTAGCTCACGTAACTTCACGTCATGTCTGTAGCTCACGTAACTTCACGTCATGTCTGTAGCTCACGTAACTTCACGTCATGTCTGAGGCTCACGTAACTTCACGTCATGTCTGTAGCTCACGTAACTTCACGTCATGTCTGTAGGTCACGTCATGTCTGTAGCTCACGTAACTTCCCGTCATGTCTGTAGCTCACGTAACTTCACGTCATGTCTGTAGCTCACGTAACTTCACGTCATGTCTGTAGCTCACGTAACTTCACGTCATGTCTGTAGCTCACGTAACTTCACGTCATGTCTGTAGGTCACGTCAGTTCACGTCATGTCTGTAGCTCACGTCACTTCGTCATGTCTGTAGCTCACGTAACTTCACGTCATGTCTGTAGCTCACGTAACTTCACGTCATGTCTGTAGGTCACGTGAGTTCACGTCATGTCTGTAGGTCACGTCACTTCGTCATGTCTGTAGGTCACTTCACTTCACGTCATGTCTGTAGCTCACGTCACTTCACGTCATGTCTGTAGGTCACGTCACTTCACGTCATGTCTGTAGGTCACGTCACTTCACGTCATGTCTGTAGGTCACGTCACTTCGTCAGGTCTGTAGCTCACGTAACTTCACGTCATGTCTGTAGCTCACGTAACTTCACGTCATGTCTGTAGGTCACGTCACTTCACGTCATGTCTGTAGGTCACGTCACTTCACGTCATGTCTGTAGCTCACTTCACTTCACGTCATGTCTGTAGGTCACGTCACTTCACGTCACGTCTGTAGCTCACTTCACTACACGTCATGTCTGTAGGTCACGTCACTTCACGTCACGTCTGTAGCTCACGTCACTTCACGTCACGTCTGTAGCTCACTTCACTTCACGTCATGTCTGTAGGTCACGTCACTTCACGTCATGTCTGTAGGTCACGTCACTTCACGTCATGTCTGTAGGTCACGTCACTTCACGTCACGTCTGTAGCTCACTTCACTTCACGTCATGTCTGTAGGTCACTTCACTTCACGTCATGTCTGTAGGTCACGTCACTTCACGTCATGTCTGTAGGTCACGTAACTTCACGTCATGTCTGTAGGTCACGTCACTTCACGTCATGTCTGTAGGTCACGTCACTTCAAGTCATGTCTGTAGGTCACGTAACTTCACGTCATGTCTGTAGGTCACATCACTTCATGTCATGTCTGTAGCTCACTTCACTTCACGTCATGTCTGTAGGTCGCGTCACTTCACGTCATGTCTGTAGGTCACGTAACTTCACGTCATGTCTGTAGGTCACGTCACTTCACGTCATGTCTGTAGGTCACGTCACTTCACGTCATGTCTGTAGGTCACGTAACTTCACGTCATGTCTGTAGGTCACGTAACTTCACGTCATGTCTGTAGGTCACGTCACTTCACGTCATGTCTGTAGGTCACGTCACTTCACGTCATGTCTGTAGGTCACGTCACTTCACGTCATGTCTGTAGCTCACGTCACTTCACGGCATGTCTGTAGGTCACGTCACTTCACATCACCTCTGTAGGTCACGTCACTTCACGTCATGTCTGTAGGTCACGTAACTTCACGTCATGTCTGTAGGTCAGGTCACTTCACGTCATGTCTGTAGGTCACGTAACTTCACGTCATGTCTGTAGCTCACGCAACTTCACGTCATGTCTGTAGCTCACGTAACTTCACGTCATGTCTGTAGGTCAGGTCACTTCACGTCATGTCTTTAGGTCACGTCACTTCGTCATGTCTGTAGCTCACGTAACTTCACGTCATGTCTGTAGCTCACGTAACTTCACGTCATGTCTGTAGCTCACGTAATTTCACGTCATGTCTGTAGCTCACGTAACTTCACGTCATGTCTGTAGCTCACGTAACTTCACGTCATGTCTGTAGCTCACGTAACTTCACGTCATGTCTGTAGCTCACGTAACTTCACGTCATGTCTGTTGCTCACGTAACTTCACGTCATGTCTGTAGGTCACGTCAGTTCACGTCATGTCTGTAGCTCACGTAACTTCACGTCATGTCTGTAGCTCACGTAACTTCACGTCATGTCTGTAGCTCACGTAACTTCACGTCATGTCTGTAGCTCACGTAACTTCACGTCATGTCTGTAGGTCACGTCAGTTCACGTCATGTCTGTAGCTCACGTCACTTCGTCATGTCTGTAGCTCACGTAACTTCACGTCATGTCTGTAGCTCACGTAACTTCACGTCATGTCTGTAGGTCACGTCAGTTCACGTCATGTCTGTAGGTCACGTCACTTCGTCATGTCTGTAGCTCACGTCACTTCACGTCATGTCTGTAGGTCACGTCACTTCACGTCATGTCTGTAGGTCACGTCACTTCACGTCATGTCTGTAGGTCACGTCACTTCACGTCATGTCTGTAGGTCACGTAACTTCCCGTCATGTCTGTAGCTCACGTAACTTCACGTCATGCCTGTAGCTCACGTAACTTCACGTCATGTCTGTAGCTCACGTAACTTCACGTCATGTCTGTAGGTCACGTCAGTTCACGTCATGTCTGTAGCTCACGTCACTTCGTCATGTCTGTAGCTCACGTAACTTCACGTCATGTCTGTAGCTCACGTAACTTCACGTCATGTCTGTAGCTCACTTCACTTCACGTCATGTCTGTAGCTCACGTAACTTCACGTCATGTCTGTAGCTCACGTAACTTCACGTCATGTCTGTAGGTCACGTCAGTTCACGTCATGTCTGTAGCTCACGTAACTTCACGTCATGTGTGTAGCTCACGTAACTTCACGTCATGTCAGTAGCTCACGTAACTTCACGTCATGTCTGTAGCTCACGTAACTTCACGTCATGTCTGTAGCTCACGTAACTTCACGTCATGTCTGTAGCTCACGTAACTTCACGTCATGTCTTTAGCTCACGTAACTTCACGTCATGTCTGTAGGTCACGTCAGTTCACGTCATGTCTATAGCTCACGTAACTTCCCGTCATGTCTGTAGGTCACGTAACTTCACGTCATGTCTGTAGCTCACGTAACTTCACGTCATGTCTGTAGCTCACGTAACTTCACGTCATGTCTGTAGCTCACGTAACTTCACGTCATGTCTGTAGGTCACGTCAGTTCACGTCATGTCTGTAGCTCACGTCACTTCGTCATGTCTGTAGCTCACGTAACTTCACGTCATGTCTGTAGCTCACGTAACTTCACGTCATGTCTGTAGGTCACGTCAGTTCACGTCATGTCTGTAGGTCACGTCACTTTGTCATGTCTGTAGCTCACGTAACATCACGTCATGTCTGTGGCTCACGTCACTTCACGTCATGTCTGTAGGTCACGTCACTTCACGTCATGTCTTTAGCTCACGTAACTTCACGTCATGTCTGTAGCTCACGTAACTTCACGTCATGTCTGTAGCTCACGTAACTTCACGTCATGTCTGTAGCTCACGTAACTTCACGTCATGTCTGTAGCTCACGTAACTTCACGTCATGTCTGTAGGTCACGTCAGTTCACGTCATGTCTGTAGCTCACGTCACTTCGTCATGTCTGTAGCTCACGTAACTTCACGTCATGTCTGTAGCTCACGTAACTTCACGTCATGTCTGTAGCTCACGTAACTTCACGTCATGTCTGTAGCTCACGTAACTTCACGTCATGTCTGTAGGTCACGTCAGTTCACGTCATGTCTGTAGCTCACGTAACTTCACGTCATGTCTGTAGCTCACGTAACTTCACGTCATGTCTGTAGCTCACGTAACTTCACGTCATGTCTGTAGCTCACGTAACTTTACGTCATGTCTGTAGCTCACGTAACTTCACGTCATGTCTGTAGGTCACGTCAGTTCACGTCATGTCTGTAGGTCACGTCAGTTCACGTCATGTCTGTAGCTCACGTAACTTCCCGTCATGTCTGTAGCTCACGTAACTTCACGTCATGTCTGTAGCTCACGTAACTTCACGTAATGTCTGTAGCTCACGTAACTTCACGTCATGTCTGTAGGTCACGTCAGTTCACGTCATGTCTGTAGCTCATGTCACTTCGTCATGTCTGTAGCTCACGTAACTTCACGTCATGTCTGTAGCTCACGTAACTTCACGTCATGTCTGTAGGTCACGTCAGTTCACGTCATGTCTGTAGGTCACGTCACTTCGTCATGTCTGTAGCTCACGTAACTTCACGTCATGTCTGTAGCTCACGTCACTTCACGTCATGTCTGTAGGTCACGTCACTTCACGTCATGTCTGTAGGTCACGTCACTTCACGTCATGTCTGTAGGTCACGTCACTTCACGTCATGTCTGTAGGTCACGTCACTTCGTCATGTCTGTAGCTCACGTAACTTCACGTCATGTCTGTAGCTCACGTCACTTCACGTCATGTCTGTAGGTCACGTCACTTCACGTCATGTCTGTAGCTCACTTCACTTCACGTCATGTCTGTAGGTCACGTCACTTCACGTCACGTCTGTACCTCACTTCACTTCACGTCATGTCTGTAGGTCACGTCATTTCACGTCACGTCTGTAGCTCACGTCACTTCACGTCACGTCTGTAGGTCACGTCACTTCACGTCATGTCTGTAGGTCACGTCACTTCACGTCACGTCTGTAGCTCACTTCACTTCACGTCATGTCTGTAGGTCACTTCACTTCACGTCATGTCTGTAGGTCACGTCACTTCACGTCATGTCTGTAGGTCACGTAACTTCACGTCATGTCTGTAGGTCACGTCACTTCAAGTCATGTCTGTAGGTCACGTAACTTCACGTCATGTCTGTAATTCACATCACTTCATGTCATGTCTGTAGCTCACTGCACTTCACGTCATGTCTGTAGGTCACGTCACTTCACGTCATGTCTGTAGGTCACGTAACTTCACGTCATGTCTGTAGGTCGCGTCACTTCACGTCATGTCTGTAGGTCACGTAACTTCACGTCATGTCTGTAGGTCACGTCACTTCACGTCATGTCTGTAGGTCACGTCACTTCACGTCATGTCTGTAGGTCACGTCACTTCACGTCATGTCTGTAGCTCACGTCACTTCACGGCATGTCTGTAGGTCACGTCACTTCACGGCATGTCTGTAGGTCACGTCACTTCACGTCATGTCTGTAGGTCACGTCACTTCACATCACGTCTGTGGGTCACGTCACTTCACGTCATGTCTGTAGGTCACGTAACTTCACGTCATGTCTGTAGCTCACGTAATTACACGTCATGTCTGTAGCTCACGTAACTTCACGTCATGTCTGTAGGTCAGGTGACTTCACGTCATGTCTGTAGGTCACGTCACTTCGTCGTGTCTGTAGCTCACGTAACTTCACATCATGTCTGTAGCTCACGTAACTTCACGTCATGTCTGTAGCTCACGTAACTTCACGTCATGTCTGTAGCTCACGTAACTTCACGTCATGTCTGTAGCTCACGTAACTTCACGTCATGTCTGTAGCTCACGTAACTTCACGTCATGTCTGTAGCTCACGTAACTTCACGTCATGTCTGTAGCTCACGTAACTTCACGTCATGTCTGTAGGTCACGTCAGTTCACGTCATGTCTGTAGCTCACGTCACTTCGTCATGTCTGTAGCTCACGTAACTTCACGTCATGTCTGTAGCTCACGTAACTTCACGTCATGTCTGTAGGTCACGTCAGTTCACGTCATGTCTGTAGGTCACGTCACTTCGTCATGTCTGTAGCTCACGTAACTTCACGTCATGTCTGTAGCTCACGTCACTTCACGTCATGTCTGTAGGTCACGTAACTTCACGTCATGTCTGTAGGTCACGTCACTTCACGTCATGTCTGTAGGTCACGTAACTTCACGTCATGTCTGTAGTTCACGTAACTTCCCGTCATGTCTGTAGCTCACGTAACTTCACGTCATGCCTGTAGCTCACGTAACTTCACGTCATGTCTGTAGCTCACGTAACTTCACGTCATGTCTGTAGCTCACGTAACTTCACGTCATGTCTGTAGCTCACGTAACTTCACGTCATGTCTGTAGGTCACGTCAGTTCACGTCATGTCTGTAGCTCACGTCACTTCGTCATGTCTGCAGCTCACGTAACTTCACGTCATGTCTGTAGCTCACGTAACTTCACGTCATGTCTGTAGCTCACGTAACTTCACGTCATGTCTGTAGCTCACGTAACTTCACGTCATGTCTGTAGCTCACGTAACTTCACGTCATGTCTGTAGGTCACGTCAGTTCACGTCATGTCTGTAGCTCACGTAACTTCACGTCATGTCTGTAGCTCACGTAACTTCACGTCATGTCTGTAGCTCATGTAACTTCACGTCATGTCTGTAGCTCACGTAACTTCACGTCATGTCTGTAGCTCACGTAACTTCACGTCATGTCTGTAGCTCACGTAACTTCACGTCATGTCTGTAGCTCACGTAACTTCACGTCATGTCTGTAGCTCACTTCACTTCACGTCATGTCTGTAGGTCACGTAACTTCACGTCATGTCTGTAGCTCACGTAACCTCACGTCATGTCTGTAGCTCACGTAACTTTACGTCAGGTCTGTAGCTCACGTAACTTCACGTCATGTCTGTAGGTCACGTCAGTTCACGTCATGTCTGTAGCTCACGTAACTTCACGTCATGTCTGTAGCTCACGTAACTTCACGTCATGTCTGTAGCTCACCTAACTTCACGTCATGTCTGTACCTCACGTAACTTCACGTCATGTCTGTAGGTCACGTAACTTCACGTCGTCTGTAGCTCACGTAACTTCACGTCATGTCTGTAGGTCACGTCAGTTCACGTCATGTCTGTAGCTCACGTAACTTCCCGTCATGTCTGTAGCTCACGTAACTTCACGTCATGTCTGTAGCTCACGTAACTTCACGTCATTTCTGTAGCTCACGTCACTTCGTCATGTCTGTAGCTCACGTAACTTCACGTCATGTCTGTAGCTCACGTAACTTCACGTCATGTCTGTAGCTCACGTAACTTCACGTCATGTCTGTAGCTCACGTAACTTCACGTCATGTCTGTAGCTCACGTAACTTCACGTCATGTCTGTAGGTCACGTCAGTTCACGTCATGTCTGTAGCTCACGTAACTTCACGTCATGTCTGTAGCTCACGTAACTTCACGTCATGTCTGTAGCTCACGTAACTTCACGTCATGTCTGTAGGTCACGTAAGTTCACGTCACGTCTGTAGCTCACGTAACTTCACGTCATGTCTGTAGCTCACGTAACTTCACGTCATGTCTGTATGTCACGTCAGTTCACGTCATGTCTGTAGCTCACGTCACTTCGTCATGTCTGTAGCTCACGTAACTTCAAGTCATGTCTGTAGCTCACGTAACTTCACGTCATGTTTGTAGCTCACGTAACTTCACGTCATGTCTGTAGGTCACGTCAGTTCACGTCATGTCTGTAGGTCACGTCACTTCGTCATGTCTGTAGCTCACGTAACTTCACGTCATGTCTGTAGGTCACGTAACTTCACGTCATGTCTGTAGGTCACGTAACTTCACGTCATGTCTGTAGGTCACGTCACTTCACGACATGTCTGTAGGTCACGTCACTTCACGTCATGTCTGTAGGTCACGTCACTTCACGTCATGTCTGTAGGTCACGTCACTTCACGTCATGTCTGTAGCTAAGGTCACTTCACGTCATGTCTGTAGGTCACGTCACTTCACGTCATGTCTGTAGCTCACGTCACTTCACGTCATGGTTGTAGGTCACGTCACTTCAAGTCATGTCTGTAGGTCACGTCACTTCACGTCATGTCTGTAGGTCACGTCACTTCACGTCAGGTCTGTAGGTCACGTCACTTCACGTCATGTCTGTAGGTCACGTCACTTCACGTCATGTCTGTAGGTCACGTCACTTCACGTCACGTCTGTAGGTCACGTCACTTCACGTCACGTCTGTAGGTCACGTCACTTCACGTCATGTCTGTAGGTCACGTCACTTCACGTCATGTCTGTAGGTCACGTCACTTCACGTCATGTCTGTAGGTCACGTCACTTCACGTCATGTCTGTAGGTCACGTAACTTCACGTCATGTCTGTAGGTCACGTCACTTCACGTCATGTCTGTAGGTCGCGTAACTTCACGTCATGTCTGTAGGTCACGTCACTTCACGTCATGTCTGTAGGTCACGTCACTTCACGTCATGCCTGTAGGTCACGTCACTTCACGTCATGTCTGTAGGTCACGTAACTTCACGTCATGTCTGTAGCTCACGTAACTTCACGTCATGTCTGTAGGTCACGTCACTTCACGTCACGTCTGTAGGTCACGTCACTTCACGTCACGTCTGTAGGTCACGTCACTTCACGTCATGTCTGTAGGTCACGTCACTTCACGTCATGTGTGTAGGTCACGTCACTTCACCTCATGTCTGTAGGTCACGTCACTTCACGTCATGTCTGTAGGTCACGTCACTTCGTCATGTCTGTAGCTCACGTAACTTCACGTCATGTCTGTAGCTCACGTAACTTCACGTCATGTCTGTAGGTCACGTCAGTTCACGTCATGTCTGTAGCTCACGTCACTTCGTCATGTCTGTAGCTCACGTAACTTCACGTCATGTCTGTAGCTCACGTAACTTCACGTCATGTCTGTAGGTCACGTCAGTTCACGTCATGTCTGTAGGTCACGTCACTTCGTCATGTCTGTAGCTCACGTAACTTCACGTCATGTCTGTAGCTCACGTCACTTCACGTCATGTCTGTAGGTCACGTAACTTCACGTCATGTCTGTAGGTCACGTCACTTCACGTCATGTCTGTAGGTCACGTTACTTCACGTCATGTCTGTAGGTCACGTAACTTCCCGTCATGTCTGTAGCTCACGTAACTTCACGTCATGCCTGTAGCTCACGTAACTTCACGTCATGTCTGTAGCTCACGTAACTTCACGTCATGTCTGTAGCTCACGTAACTTCACGTCATGTCTGTAGGTCACGTCAGTTCACGTCATGTCTGTAGCTCACGTCACTTCGTCATGTCTGTAGCTCACGTAACTTCACGTCATGTCTGTAGCTCACGTAACTTCACGTCATGTCTGTAGCTCACTTCACTTCACGTCATGTCTGTAGCTCACGTAACTTCACGTCATATCTGTAGCTCACGTAACTTCACGTCATGTGTGTAGGTCACGTCAGTTCACATCATGTCTGTAGCTCACGTAACTTTACGTCATGTCTGTAGCTCACGTAACTTCACGTCATGTCTGTAGCTCACGTAACTTCACGTCATGCCTGTAGGTCACGTAACTTCACGTCATGTCTGTAGCTCACGTAACTTCACGTCATGTCTGTAGGTCACGTCAGTTCACGTCATGTCCGTAGCTCACGTAACTTCCCGTCATGTCTGTAGCTCACGTAAGTTCACGTCATGTCTGTAGCTCACGTAACTTCACGTCATGTCTGTAGCTCACGTAACTTCACGTCATGTCTGTAGCTCACGTAACTTCACGTCATGTCTGTAGGTCACGTCAGTTCACGTCATGTCTGTAGCTCACGTCACTTCGTCATGTCTGTAGCTCACGTAACTTCACGTCATGTCTGTAGCTCACGTAACTTCACGTCATGTCTGTAGCTCACGTAACTTCACGTCATGTCTGTAGCTCACGTAACTTCACGTCATGTCTGTAGCTCACGTAACTTCACGTCATGTCTGTAGGTCACGTCAGTTCACGTCATGTCTGTAGCTCACGTAACTTCACGTCATGTCTGTAGCTCACGTAACTTCACGTCATGTCTGTAGCTCACGTAACTTCACGTCATGTCTGTAGCTCACGTAACTTCACGTCACGTCTGAGGCTCACGTAACTTCACGTCATGTCTGTAGCTCACGTAACTTCACGTCATGTCTGTATGTCACGTCATGTCTGTAGCTCACGTAACTTCCCGTCATGTCTGTAGCTCACGTAACTTCACGTCATGTCTGTAGCTCACGTAACTTCACGTCATGTCTGTAGCTCACGTAACTTCACGTCATGTCTGTAGCTCACGTAACTTCACGTCATGTCTGTAGGTCACGTCAGTTCACGTCAAGTCTGTAGCTCACGTCACTTCGTCATGTCTGTAGCTCACGTAACTTCACGTCATGTCTGTAGCTCACGTAACTTCACGTCATGTCTGTAGGTCACGTCAGTTCACGTCATGTCTGTAGCTCACGTCACTTCGTCATGTCTGTAGCTCACGTAACTTCACGTCATGTCTGTAGCTCACGTCACTTCACGTCATGTCTGTAGGTCACGTCACTTCACGTCATGTCTGTAGGTCACGTCACTTCACGTCATGTGTGTAGGTCACGTCACTTCACGTCATGTCTGTAGGTCACGTAACTTCACGTCATGTCTGTAGGTCACGTCACTTCACGTCATGTCTGTAGGTCGCGTAACTTCACGTCATGTCTGTAGGTCACGTCACTTCACGTCATGTCTGTAGGTCACGTCAGTTCACGTCATGTCTGTAGTTCACGTCACTTCGTCATGTCTGTAGCTCACGTAACTTCACGTCATGTCTGTAGCTCACGTCACTTCACGTCATGGTTGTAGGTCACGTCACTTCAAGTCATGTCTGTAGGTCACGTCACTTCACGTCATGTCTGTAGGTCACGTCACTTCACGTCAGGTCTGTAGGTCACGTCACTTCACGTCATGTCTGTAGGTCACGTCACTTCACGTCTGTAGGTCACGTCACTTCACGTCACGTCTGTAGGTCACGTCACTTCACGTCATGTCTGTAGGTCACGTCACTTCACGTCATGTCTGTAGGTCACGTCACTTCACGTCATGTGTGTAGGTCACGTCACTTCACGTCATGTCTGTAGGTCACGTAACTTCACGTCATGTCTGTAGGTCACGTCACTTCACGTCATGTCTGTAGGTCGCGTAACTTCACGTCATGTCTGTAGGTCACGTCACTTCACGTCATGTCTGTAGGTCACGTCACTTCACGTCATGCCTGTAGGTCACGTCACTTCACGTCATGTCTGTAGGTCACGTAACTTCACGTCATGTCTGTAGCTCACGTAACTTCACGTCATGTCTGTAGGTCACGTCACTTCACGTCACGTCTGTAGGTCACGTCACTTCACGTCACGTCTGTAGGTCACGTCACTTCACGTCATGTCTGTAGGTCACGTCACTTCACGTCATGTGTGTAGGTCACGTCACTTCACCTCATGTCTGTAGGTCACGTCACTTCACGTCATGTCTGTAGGTCACGTCACTTCGTCATGTCTGTAGCTCACGTAACTTCACGTCATGTCTGTAGCTCACGTAACTTCACGTCATGTCTGTAGCTCACGTAACTTCACGTCATGTCTGTAGCTCACGTAACTTCACGTCATGTCTGTAGCTCACGTAACTTCACGTCATGTCTGTAGCTCACGTAACTTCACGTCGTGTCTGTAGCTCACGTAACTTCACGTAATGTCTGTAGCTCACGTAACTTCACGTCATGTCTGTAGTTCACGTAACTTCACGTCATGTCTGTAGCTCACGTAACTTCACGTCATGTCTGTAGCTCACGTAACTTCACGTCATGTCTGTAGCTCACGTAACTTCACGTCATGTCTGTAGGTCACGTAACTTCACGTCATGTCTGTAGCTCACGTAACTTCACGTCATGTCTGTAGCTCACGTAACTTCACGTCATGTCTGTAGCTCACGTAACTTCACGTCATGTCTGTAGGTCACGTCAGTTCACGTCATGTCTGTAGCTCACGTAACTTCCCGTCATGTCTGTAGCTCACGTAACTTCACGTCATGTCTGTAGCTCACGTAACTTCACGTCATGTCTGTAGCTCACGTAACTTCACGTCATGTCTGTAGCTCACTTCACTTCACGTCATGTCTGTAGGTCACGTAACTTTACGTCATGTCTGTAGCTCACGTAACTTCACGTCATGTCTGTAGCTCACGTAACTACACGTCATGTCTGTAGCTCACGTAACTTCACGTCATGTCTGTAGGTCACTTCAGTTCACGTCATGTCTGTAGCTCACGTAACTTCACGTCATGTCTGTAGCTCACGTAAATTCACGTCATGTCTGTAGCTCACGTAACTTCACGTCATGTCTGTAGCTCACGTAACTTCACGTCATGTCTGTAGGTCACGTAACTTCACGTCATGTCTGTAGCTCACGTAACTTCACGTCATGTCTGTAGGTCACGTCAGTTCACGTCATGTCCGTAGCTCACGTAACTTCCCGTCATGTCTGTAGCTCACGTAACTTCACGTCATGTCTGTAGCTCACGTAACTTCACGTCATGTCTGTAGCTCACGTAACTTCACGTCATGTCTGTAGGTCACGTCAGTTCACGTCATGTCTGTAGCTCACGTCACTTCGTCATGTCTGTAGCTCACGTAACTTCACGTCATGTCTGTAGGTCACGTCATGTCTGTAGCTCACGTAACTTCCCGTCATGTCTGTAGGTCACGTCACTTCACGTCACGTCTGTAGGTCACGTCACTTCACGTCACGTCTGTAGGTCACGTCACTTCACGTCATGTCTGTAGGTCACGTCACTTCACGTCATGTCTGTAGGTCACGTCACTTCACGTCATGTCTGTTGGTCACGTCACTTCACGTCATGTCTGTAGCTCACGTAACTTCACGTCATGTCTGTAGCTCACGTAACTTCACGTCATGTCTGTAGCTCACGTAACTTCACGTCGTGTCTGTAGCTCACGTAACTTCACGTCATGTCTGTAGCTCACGTAACTTCACGTCATGTCTGTAGGTCACGTAACTTCACGTCATGTCTGTAGCTCACGTAACTTCACGTCATGTCTGTAGCTCACGAAACTTCACGTCATGTCTGTAGCTCACGTAACTTCACGTCATGTCTGTAGCTCACGTAACTTCACGTCATGTCTGTAGCTCACGTAACTTCACGTCATGTCTGTAGGTCACTTCAGTTCACGTCATGTCTGTAGCTCACGTAACTTCACGTCATGTCTTTAGCTCACGTAAATTCACGTCATGTCTGTAGCTCACGTAACTTCACGTCATGTCTGTAGCTCACGTAACTTCACGTCATGTCTTTAGGTCACGTAACTTCACGTCATGTCTGTAGCTCACGTAACTTCACGTCATGTCTGTAGGTCACGTCAGTTCACGTCATGTCCGTAGCTCACGTAACTTCCCGTCATGTCTGTAGCTCACGTAACTTCACGTCATGTCTGTAGCTCACGTAACTTCACGTCATTTCTGTAGCTCACGTAACTTCACGTCATGTATGTAGCTCACGTAACTTCACGTCATGTCTGTAGGTCACGTCAGTTCACGTCATGTCTGTAGCTCACGTCACTTCGTCATGTCTGTAGCTCACGTAACTTCACGTCAAGTCTGTAGCTCACGTAACTTCACGTCATGTCTGTAGCTCACGTAACTTCACGTCATGTCTGTAGCTCACGTAACTTCACATCATGTCTGTAGCTCACGTAACTTCACGTCATGTCTGTAGGTCACGTCAGTTCACGTCATGTCTGTAGCTCACGTAACTTCACGTCATGTCTGTAGCTCACGTAACTTCACGTCATGTCTGTAGCTCACGTAACTTCACGTCACGTCTGAGGCTCACGTTACTCACGTCATGTCTGTAGCTCACGTAACTTCACGTCATGTCTGTATGTCACGTCATGTCTGTAGCTCACGTAACTTCCCGTCATGTCTGTAGCTCACGTAACTTCACGTCATGTCTGTAGCTCACGTAACTTCACGTCATGTCTGTAGCTCACGTAACTTCACGTCATGTCTGTAGCTCACGTAACTTCACGTCATGTCTGTAGGTCACGTCAGTTCACGTCATGTCTGTAGCTCACGTCACTTCGTCATGTCTGTAGCTCACGTAACTTCACGTCATGTCTGTAGCTCACGTAACTTCACGTCATGTCTGTAGGTCACGTCAGTTCACGTCATGTCTGTAGTTCACGTCACTTCGTCATGTCTGTAGCTCACGTAACTTCACGTCATGTCTGTAGCTCACGTCACTTCACGTCATGTCTGTAGGTCACGTCTCTTCACGTCATGTCTGTAGGTCACGTCACTTCACGTCATGTCTGTAGCTCACGTCACTTCACGTCATGTCTGTAGGTCACGCCACTTCACGTCATGTCTGTAGCTCACGTCACTTCACGTCATGGTTGTAGGTCACGTCACTTCAAGTCATGTCTGTAGGTCACGTCACTTCACGTCACGTCTGTAGGTCACGTCACTTCACGTCACGTCTGTAGGTCACGTCACTTCACGTCATGTCTGTAGGTCACGTCACTTCACGTCATGTCTGTAGGTCACGTCACTTCACGTCATGTCTGTAGGTCACGTCACTTCACGTCATGTCTGTAGGTCACGTAACTTCACGTCATGTCTGTAGGTCACGTCACTTCACGTCATGTCTGTAGGTCGCGTAACTTCACGTCATGTCTGTAGGTCGCGTCACTTCACGTCATGTCTGTAGGTCACGTCACTTCACGTCATGCCTGTAGGTCACGTCACTTCACGTCATGTCTGTAGGTCACGTAACTTCACGTCATGTCTGTAGCTCACGTAACTTCACGTCATGTCTGTAGGTCACGTCACTTCACGTCACGTCTGTAGGTCACGTCACTTCACGTCACGTCTGTAGGTCACGTCACTTCACGTCATGTCTGTAGGTCACGTCACTTCACGTCATGTGTGTAGGTCACGTCACTTCACCTCATGTCTGTAGGTCACGTCACTTCACGTCATGTCTGTAGGTCACGTCACTTCGTCATGTCTGTAGCTCACGTAACTTCACGTCATGTCTGTAGCTCACGTAACTTCACGTCATGTCTGTAGCTCACGTAACTTCACGTCATGTCTGTAGCTCACGTAACTTCACGTCAGGTCTGTAGCTCACGTAACTTCACGTCATGTCTGTAGCTCACGTAACTTCACGTCGTGTCTGTAGCTCACGTAACTTCACGTCATGTCTGTAGCTCACGTAACTTCACGTCATGTCTGTAGGTCACGTAACTTCACGTCATGTCTGTAGCTCACGTAACTTCACGTCATGTCTGTAGCTCACGTAACTTCACGTCATGTCTGTAGCTCACGTAACTTCACGTCATGTCTGTAGGTCACGTAACTTCACGTCAAGTCTGTAGCTCACGTAACTTCACGTCATGTCTGTAGCTCACGTAACTTCACGTCATGTCTGTAGCTCACGTAACTTCACGTCATGTCTGTAGGTCACGTCAGTTCACGTCATGTCTGTAGCTCACGTAACTTCCCGTCATGTCTGTAGCTCACGTAACTTCACGTCATGTCTGTAGCTCACGTAACTTCACGTCATGTCTGTAGCTCACGTAACTTCACGTCATGTCTGTAGCTCACTTCACTTCACGTCATGTCTGTAGGTCACGTAACTTTACGTCATGTCTGTAGCTCACGTAACTTCACGTCATGTCTGTAGCTCACGTATCTTCACGTCATGTCTGTAGCTCACGTAACTTCACGTCATGTCTGTAGGTCACTTCAGTTCACGTCATGTCTGTAGCTCACGTAACTTCACGTCATGACCGTAGCTCACGTAAATTCACGTCATGTCTGTAGCTCACGTAACTTCACGTCATGTCTGTAGCTCACGTAACTTCACGTCATGTCTGTAGGTCACGTAACTTCACGTCATGTCTGTAGCTCACGTAACTTCACGTCATGTCTGTAGGTCACGTCAGTTCACGTCATGTCCGTAGCTCACGTAACTTCCCGTCATGTCTGTAGCTCACGTAACTTCACGTCATGTCTGTAGCTCACGTAACTTCACGTCATGTCTGTAGCTCACGTAACTTCACGTCATGTCTGTAGGTCACGTCAGTTCACGTCATGTCTGTAGCTCACGTCACTTCGTCATGTCTGTAGCTCACGTAACTTCACGTCATGTCTGTAGCTCACGTAACTTCGCGTCATGTCTGTAGCTCACGTAACTTCACGTCATGTCTGTAGGTCACGTCAGTTCACGTCATGTCCGTAGCTCACGTAACTTCCCGTCATGTCTGTAGCTCACGTAACTTCACGTCATGTCTGTAGCTCACGTAACTTCACGTCATGTCTGTAGCTCACGTAACTTCACGTCATGTCTGTAGGTCACGTCAGTTCACGTCATGTCTGTAGCTCACGTCACTTCGTCATGTCTGTAGCTCACGTAACTTCACGTCATGTCTGTAGCTCACGTAACTTCACGTCATGTCTGTAGCTCACGTAACTTCACGTCATGTCTGTAGCTCACTTCACTTCACGTCATGTCTGTAGCTCACGTAACTTCACGTCATGTCTGTAGGTCACGTCAGTTCACGTCATGTCTGTAGCTCACGTAACTTCACGTCATGTCTGTAGCTCACGTAACTTCACGTCAGGTCTGTAGCTCACGTAACTTCACGTCATGTCTGTAGCTCACGTAACTTCACGTCACGTCTGAGGCTCACGTAACTTCACGTCATGTCTGTAGCTCACGTAACTTCACGTCATGTCTGTAGGTCACGTCATGTCTGTAGCTCACGTAACTTCCCGTCATGTCTGTAGCTCACGTAACTTCACGTCATGTCTGTAGCTCACGTAACTTCACGTCATGTCTGTAGCTCACGTAACTTCACGTCATGTCTGTAGCTCACGTAACTTCACGTCATGTCTGTAGGTCACGTCAGTTCACGTCATGCCTGTAGGTCACGTCACTTCACGTCATGTCTGTAGGTCACGTAACTTCACGTCATGTCTGTAGCTCACGTACTTTCACGTCATGTCTGTAGGTCACGTCACTTCACGTCACGTCTGTAGGTCACGTCACTTCACGTCACGTCTGTAGGTCACGTCACTTCACGTCATGTCTGTAGGTCACGTCACTTCACGTCATGTGTGTAGGTCACGTCACTTCACCTCATGTCTGTAGGTCACGTCACTTCACGTCATGTCTGTAGGTCACGTCACTTCGTCATGTCTGTAGCTCACGTAACTTCACGTCATGTCTGTAGCTCACGTAACTTCACGTCATGTCTGTAGCTCACGTAACTTCACGTCATGTCTGTAGCTCACGTAACTTCACGTCATGTCTGTAGCTCACGTAACTTCACGTCATGTCTGTAGCTCACGTAACTTCACGACGTGTCTGTAGCTCACGTAACTTCACGTCATGTCTGTAGCTCACGTAACTTCACGTCATGTCTGTAGGTCACGTTACTACACGTCATGTCTGTAGCTCACGTAACTTCACGTCATGTCTGTAGCTCACGTAACTTCACGTCATGTCTGTAGCTCACGTAACTTCACGTCATGCCTGTAGGTCACGTAACTTCACGTCATGTCTGTAGCTCACGTAACTTCACGTCATGTCTGTAGCTCACGTAACTTCACGTCATGTCTGTAGCTCACGTAACTTCACGTCATGTCTGTAGGTCACTTCAGTTCACGTCATGTCTGTAGCTCACGTAACTTCACGTCATGTCTTTAGCTCACGTAAATTCACGTCATGTCTGTAGCTCACGTAACTTCACGTCATGTCTGTAGCTCACGTAACTTCACGTCATGTCTTTAGGTCACGTAACTTCACGTCATGTCTGTAGCTCACGTAACTTCACGTCATGTCTGTAGGTCACGTCAGTTCACGTCATGTCCGTAGCTCACGTAACTTCCCGTCATGTCTGCAGCTCACGTAACTTCACGTCATGTCTGTAGCTCACGTAACTTCACGTCATGTCTGTAGCTCACGTAACTTCACGTCATGTCTGTAGCTCACGTAACTTCACGTCATGTCTGTAGGTCACGTCAGTTCACGTCATGTCTGTAGCTCACGTCACTTCGTCATGTCTGTAGCTCACGTAACTTCACGTCATGTCTGTAGCTCACGTAACTTCACGTCATGTCTGTAGCTCACGTAACTTCACGTCATGTCTGTAGCTCACGTAACTTCACGTCATGTCTGTAGCTCACGTAACTTCACGTCATGTCTGTAGGTCTCGTCAGTTCACGTCATGTCTGTAGCTCACGTAACTTCACGTCATGTCTGTAGCTCACGTAACTTCACGTCATGTCTGTAGCTCACGTAACTTCACGTCATGTCTGTATCTCACGTAACTTCACGTCACGTCTGAGGCTCACGTAACTTCACGTCATGTCTGTAGCTCACGTAACTTCACGTCATGTCTGTATGTCACGTAATGTCTGTAGCTCACGTAACTTCCCGTCATGTCTGTAGCTCACGTAACTTCACGTCATGTCTGTAGGTCACGTCAGTTCACGTCATGTCTGTAGCTCACGTAACTTCCCGTCATGTCTGTAGCTCACGTAACTTCACGTCATGTCTGTAGCTCACGTAACTTCACGTCATGTCTGTAGCTCACGTAACTTCACGTCATGTCTGTAGCTCACTTCACGTCACGTCATGTCTGTAGGTCACGTAACTTTACGTCATGTCTGTAGCTCACGTAACTTCACGTCATGTCTGTAGCTCACGTAACTTCACGTCATGTCTGTAGCTCACGTAACTTCACGTCATGTCTGTAGGTCACTTCAGTTCACGTCATGTCTGTAGCTCACGTAACTTCACGTCATGTCTGTAGCTCACGTAACTTCACGTCATGTCTGTAGCTCACGTAACTTCACGTCATGTCTGTAGCTCACGTAACTTCACGTCATGTCTTTAGGTCACGTAACTTCACGTCATGTCTGTAGCTCACGTAACTTCACGTCATGTCTGTAGGTCACGTCAGTTCACGTCATGTCCGTAGCTCACGTAACTTCCCGTCATGTCTGTAGCTCACGTAACTTCACGTCATGTCTGTAGCTCACGTAACTTCACGTCATGTCTGTAGCTCACGTAACTTCACGTCATGTCTGTAGCTCACGTAACTTCACGTCATGTCTGTAGGTCACGTCAGTTCACGTCATGTCTGTAGCTCACGTCACTTCGTCATGTCTGTAGCTCACGTAACTTCACGTCATGTCTGTAGCTCACGTAACTTCACGTCATGTCTGTAGCTCACGTAACTTCACGTCATGTCTGTAGCTCACGTAACTTCACATCATGTCTGTAGCTCACGTAACTTCACGTCATGTCTGTAGGTCACGTCAGTTCACGTCATGTCTGTAGCTCACGTAACTTCACGTCATGTCTGTAGCTCACGTAACTTGACGTCATGTCTGTAGCTCACGTAACTTCACGTCACGTCTGAGGCTCACGTAACTTCACGTCATGTCTGTAGCTCACGTAACTTCACGTCATGTCTGTATGTCACGTCATGTCTGTAGCTCACGTAACTTCACGTCATGTCTGTAGCTCACGTAACTTCACGTCATGTCTGTAGGTCACGTCAGTTCACGTCATGCCTGTAGGTCACGTCACTTCACGTCATGTCTGTAGGTCACGTAACTTCACGTCATGTCTGTAGCTCACGTACTTTCACGTCATGTCTGTAGGTCACGTCACTTCACGTCACGTCTGTAGGTCACGTCACTTCACGTCACGTCTGTAGGTCACGTCACTTCACGTCATGTCTGTAGGTCACGTCACTTCACGTCATGTGTGTAGGTCACGTCACTTCACCTCATGTCTGTAGGTCACGTCACTTCACGTCATGTCTGTAGGTCACGTCACTTCGTCATGTCTGTAGCTCACGTAACTTCACGTCATGTCTGTAGCTCACGTAACTTCACGTCATGTCTGTAGCTCACGTAACTTCACGTCATGTCTGTAGCTCACGTAACTTCACGTCATGTCTGTAGCTCACGTAACTTCACGTCATGTCTGTAGCTCACGTAACTTCACGTCGTGTCTGTAGCTCACGTAACTTCACGTCATGTCTGTAGCTCACGTAACTTCACGTCATGTCTGTAGGTCACGTTACTACACGTCATGTCTGTAGCTCACGTAACTTCACGTCATGTCTGTAGCTCACGTAACTTCACGTCATGTCTGTAGCTCACGTAACTTCACGTCATGCCTGTAGGTCACGTAATTTCACGTCAAGTCTGTAGCTCACGTAACTTCACGTCATGTCTGTAGCTCACGTAACTTCACGTCATGTCTGTAGCTCACGTAACTTCACGTCATGTCTGTAGGTCACTTCAGTTCACGTCATGTCTGTAGCTCACGTAACTTCACGTCATGTCTTTAGCTCACGTAAATTCACGTCATGTCTGTAGCTCACGTAACTTCACGTCATGTCTGTAGCTCACGTAACTTCACGTCATGTCTTTAGGTCACGTAACTTCACGTCATGTCTGTAGCTCACGTAACTTCACGTCATGTCTGTAGGTCACGTCAGTTCACGTCATGTCCGTAGCTCACGTAACTTCCCGTCATGTCTGCAGCTCACGTAACTTCACGTCATGTCTGTAGCTCACGTAACTTCACGTCATGTCTGTAGCTCACGTAACTTCACGTCATGTTTGTAGCTCACGTAACTTCACGTCATGTCTGTAGGTCACGTCAGTTCACGTCATGTCTGTAGCTCACGTCACTTCGTCATGTCTGTAGCTCACGTAACTTCACGTCATGTCTGTAGCTCACGTAACTTCACGTCATGTCTGTAGCTCACGTAACTTCACGTCATGTCTGTAGCTCACGTAACTTCACGTCATGTCTGTAGCTCACGTAACTTCACGTCATGTCTGTAGGTCTCGTCAGTTCACGTCATGTCTGTAGCTCACGTAACTTCACGTCATGTCTGTAGCTCACGTAACTTCACGTCATGTCTGTAGCTCACGTAACTTCACGTCATGTCTGTATCTCACGTAACTTCACGTCACGTCTGAGGCTCACGTAACTTCACGTCATGTCTGTAGCTCACGTAACTTCACGTCATGTCTGTATGTCACGTCATGTCTGTAGCTCACGTAACTTCCCGTCATGTCTGTAGCTCACGTAACTTCACGTCATGTCTGTAGGTCACGTCAGTTCACGTCATGTCTGTAGCTCACGTAACTTCCCGTCATGTCTGTAGCTCACGTAACTTCACGTCATGTCTGTAGCTCACGTAACTTCACGTCATGTCTGTAGCTCACGTAACTTCACGTCATGTCTGTAGCTCACTTCACGTCACGTCATGTCTGTAGGTCACGTAACTTTACGTCATGTCTGTAGCTCACGTAACTTCACGTCATGTCTGTAGCTCACGTAACTTCACGTCATGTCTGTAGCTCACGTAACTTCACGTCATGTCTGTAGGTCACTTCAGTTCACGTCATGTCTGTAGCTCACGTAACTTCACGTCATGTCTTTAGCTCACGTAAATTCACGTCATGTCTGTAGCTCACGTAACTTCACGTCATGTCTGTAGCTCACGTAACTTCACGTCATGTCTTTAGGTCACGTAACTTCACGTCATGTCTGTAGCTCACGTAACTTCACGTCATGTCTGTAGGTCACGTCAGTTCACGTCATGTCCGTAGCTCACGTAACTTCCCGTCATGTCTGTAGCTCACGTAACTTCACGTCATGTCTGTAGCTCACGTAACTTCACGTCATGTCTGTAGCTCACGTAACTTCACGTCATGTCTGTAGCTCACGTAACTTCACGTCATGTCTGTAGGTCACGTCAGTTCACGTCATGTCTGTAGCTCACGTCACTTCGTCATGTCTGTAGCTCACGTAACTTCACGTCATGTCTGTAGCTCACGTAACTTCACGTCATGTCTGTAGCTCACGTAACTTCACGTCATGTCTGTAGCTCACGTAACTTCACATCATGTCTGTAGCTCACGTAACTTCACGTCATGTCTGTAGGTCACGTCAGTTCACGTCATGTCTGTAGCTCACGTAACTTCACGTCATGTCTGTAGCTCACGTAACTTGACGTCATGTCTGTAGCTCACGTAACTTCACGTCACGTCTGAGGCTCACGTAACTTCACGTCATGTCTGTAGCTCACGTAACTTCACGTCATGTCTGTATGTCACGTCATGTCTGTAGCTCACGTAACTTCCCGTCATGTCTGTAGCTCACGTAACTTCACGTCATGTCTGTAGCTCACGTAACTTCACGTCATGTCTGTAGCTCACGTAACTTCACGTCATGTCTGTAGCTCACGTAACTTCACGTCATGTCTGTAGGTCACGTCAGTTCACGTCATGTCTGTAGCTCACGTCACTTCGTCATGTCTGTAGCTCACGTAACTTCACGTCATGTCTGTAGCTCACGTAACTTCACGTCATGTCTGTAGGTCACGTCAGTTCACGTCATGTCTGTAGTTCACGTCACTTCGTCATGTCTGTAGCTCACGTAACTTCACGTCATGTCTGTAGCTCACGTCACTTCACGTCATGTCTGTAGGTCACGTCTCTTCACGTCATGTCTGTAGGTCACGTCACTTCACGTCATGTCTGTAGCTCACGTCACTTCACGTCATGTCTGTAGGTCACGCCACTTCACGTCATGTCTGTAGCTCACGTCACTTCACGTCATGGTTGTAGGTCACGTCACTTCAAGTCATGTCTGTAGGTCACGTCACTTCACGTCATGTCTGTAGGTCACGTCACTTCACGTCAGGTCTGTAGGTCACGTCACTTCACGTCATGTCTGTAGGTCACGTCAGTTCACGTCATGCCTGTAGGTCACGTCACTTCACGTCATGTCTGTAGGTCACGTCACTTCACGTCATGTCTGTAGCTCACGTACTTTCACGTCATGTCTGTAGGTCACGTCACTTCACGTCACGTCTGTAGGTCACGTCACTTCACGTCACGTCTGTAGGTCACGTCACTTCACGTCATGTCTGTAGGTCACGTCACTTCACGTCATGTGTGTAGGTCACGTCACTTCACCTCATGTCTGTAGGTCACGTCACTTCACGTCATGTCTGTAGGTCACGTCACTTCGTCATGTCTGTAGCTCACGTAACTTCACGTCATGTCTGTAGCTCACGTAACTTCACGTCATGTCTGTAGCTCACGTAACTTCACGTCATGTCTGTAGCTCACGTAACTTCACGTCATGTCTGTAGCTCACGTAACTTCACGTCATGTCTGTAGCTCACGTAACTTCACGTCGTGTCTGTAGCTCACGTAACTTCACGTCATGTCTGTAGCTCACGTAACTTCACGTCATGTCTGTAGGTCACGTTACTTCACGTCATGTCTGTAGCTCACGTAACTTCACGTCATGTCTGTAGCTCACGTAACTTCACGTCATGTCTAGCTCACGTAACTTCACGTCATGCCTGTAGGTCACGTAACTTCACGTCATGTCTGTAGCTCACGTAACTTCACGTCATGTCTGTAGCTCACGTAACTTCACGTCATGTCTGTAGCTCACGTAACTTCACGTCATGTCTGTAGGTCACTTCAGTTCACGTCATGTCTGTAGCTCACGTAACTTCACGTCATGTCTTTAGCTCACGTAAATTCACGTCATGTCTGTAGCTCACGTAACTTCACGTCATGTCTGTAGCTCACGTAACTTCACGTCATGTCTTTAGGTCACGTAACTTCACGTCATGTCTGTAGCTCACGTAACTTCACGTCATGTCTGTAGGTCACGTCAGTTCACGTCATGTCCGTAGCTCACGTAACTTCCCGTCATGTCTGCAGCTCACGTAACTTCACGTCATGTCTGTAGCTCACGTAACTTCACGTCATGTCTGTAGCTCACGTAACTTCACGTCATGTCTGTAGCTCACGTAACTTCACGTCATGTCTGTAGGTCACGTCAGTTCACGTCATGTCTGTAGCTCACGTCACTTCGTCATGTCTGTAGCTCACGTAACTTCACGTCATGTCTGTAGCTCACGTAACTTCACGTCATGTCTGTAGCTCACGTAACTTCACGTCATGTCTGTAGCTCACGTAACTTCACGTCATGTCTGTATGTCACGTCATGTCTGTAGCTCACGTAACTTCCCGTCATGTCTGTAGCTCACGTAACTTCACGTCATGTCTGTAGCTCACGTAACTTCACGTCATGTCTGTAGCTCACGTAACTTCACGTCATGTCTGTAGCTCACGTAACTTCACGTCATGTCTGTAGCTCACTTCACGTCACGTCATGTCTGTAGGTCACGTAACTTTACGTCATGTCTGTAGCTCACGTAACTTCACGTCATGTCTGTAGCTCACGTAACTTCACGTCATGTCTGTAGGTCACGTAACTTCACGTCATGTCTGTAGGTCACTTCAGTTCACGTCATGTCTGTAGCTCACGTAACTTCACGTCATGTCTTTAGCTCACGTAAATTCACGTCATGTCTGTAGCTCACGTAACTTCACGTCATGTCTGTAGCTCACGTAACTTCACGTCATGTCTTTAGGTCACGTAACTTCACGTCATGTCTGTAGCTCACGTAACTTCACGTCATGTCTGTAGGTCACGTCAGTTCACGTCATGTCCGTAGCTCACGTAACTTCCCGTCATGTCTGTAGCTCACGTAACTTCACGTCATGTCTGTAGCTCACGTAACTTCACGTCATGTCTGTAGCTCACGTAACTTCACGTCATGTCTGTAGCTCACGTAACTTCACGTCATGTCTGTAGGTCACGTCAGTTCACGTCATGTCTGTAGCTCACGTCACTTCGTCATGTCTGTAGCTCACGTAACTTCACGTCATGTCTGTAGCTCACGTAACTTCACGTCATGTCTGTAGCTCACGTAACTTCACGTCATGTCTGTAGCTCACGTAACTTCACATCATGTCTGTAGCTCACGTAACTTCACGTCATGTCTGTAGGTCACGTCAGTTCACGTCATGTCTGTAGCTCACGTAACTTCACGTCATGTCTGTAGCTCACGTAACTTGACGTCATGTCTGTAGCTCACGTAACTTCACGTCACGTCTGAGGCTCACGTAACTTCACGTCATGTCTGTAGCTCACGTAACTTCACGTCATGTCTGTATGTCACGTCATGTCTGTAGCTCACGTAACTTCCCGTCATGTCTGTAGCTCACGTAACTTCACGTCATGTCTGTAGCTCACGTAACTTCACGTCATGTCTGTAGCTCACGTAACTTCACGTCATGTCTGTAGCTCACGTAACTTCACGTCATGTCTGTAGCTCACGTCACTTCGTCATGTCTGTAGCTCACGTAACTTCACGTCATGTCTGTAGCTCACGTAACTTCACGTCATGTCTGTAGGTCACGTCAGTTCACGTCATGTCTGTAGTTCACGTCACTTCGTCATGTCTGTAGCTCACGTAACTTCACGTCATGTCTGTAGCTCACGTCACTTCACGTCATGTCTGTAGGTCACGTCTCTTCACGTCATGTCTGTAGGTCACGTCACTTCACGTCATGTCTGTAGCTCACGTCACTTCACGTCATGTCTGTAGGTCACGCCACTTCACGTCATGTCTGTAGCTCACGTCACTTCACGTCATGGTTGTAGGTCACGTCACTTCAAGTCATGTCTGTAGGTCACGTCACTTCACGTCATGTCTGTAGGTCACGTCACTTCACGTCAGGTCTGTAGGTCACGTCACTTCACGTCATGTCTGTAGGTCACGTCATTTCACGTCATGTCTGTAGGTCACGTCACTTCACGTCACGTCTGTAGGTCACGTCACTTCACGTCACGTCTGTAGGTCACGTCACTTCACGTCATGTCTGTAGGTCACGTCACTTCACGTCATGTCTGTAGGTCACGTCACTTCACGTCATGTCTGTAGGTCACGTCACTTCACGTCATGTCTGTAGGTCACGTAACTTCACGTCATGTCTGTAGGTCACGTCACTTCACGTCATGTCTGTAGGTCGCGTAACTTCACGTCATTTCTGTAGGTCACGTCACTTCACGTCATGTCTGTAGGTCACGTCACTTCACGTCATGCCTGTAGGTCACGTCACTTCACGTCATGTCTGTAGGTCACGTAACTTCACGTCATGTCTGTAGCTCACGTAACTTCACGTCATGTCTGTAGGTCACGTCACTTCACGTCACGTCTGTAGGTCACGTCACTTCACGTCACGTCTGTAGGTCACGTCACTTCACGTCATGTCTGTAGGTCACGTCACTTCACGTCATGTGTGTAGGTCACGTCACTTCACCTCATGTCTGTAGGTCACGTCACTTCACGTCATGTCTGTAGGTCACGTCACTTCGTCATGTCTGTAGCTCACGTAACTTCACGTCATGTCTGTAGCTCACGTAACTTCACGTCATGTCTGTAGCTCACGTAACTTCACGTCATGTCTGTAGCTCACGTAACTTCACGTCATGTCTGTAGCTCACGTAACTTCACGTCATGTCTGTAGCTCACGTAACTTCACGTCGTGTCTGTAGCTCACGTAACTTCACGTCATGTCTGTAGCTCACGTAACTTCACGTCATGTCTGTAGGTCACGTAACTTCACGTCATGTCTGTAGCTCACGTAACTTCACGTCATGTCTGTAGCTCACGTAACTTCACGTCATGTCTGTAGCTCACGTAACTTCACGTCATGTCTGTAGGTCACGTAACTTCACGTCAAGTCTGTAGCTCACGTAACTTCACGTCATGTCTGTAGCTCACGTAACTTCACGTCATGTCTGTAGCTCACGTAACTTCACGTCATGTCTGTAGGTCACGTCAGTTCACGTCATGTCTGTAGCTCACGTAACTTCCCGTCATGTCTGTAGCTCACGTAACTTCACGTCATGTCTGTAGCTCACGTAACTTCACGTCATGTCTGTAGCTCACGTAACTTCACGTCATGTCTGTAGCTCACTTCACTTCACGTCATGTCTGTAGGTCACGTAACTTTACGTCATGTCTGTAGCTCACGTAACTTCACGTCATGTCTGTAGCTCACGTAACTTCACGTCATGTCTGTAGCTCACGTAACTTCACGTCATGTCTGTAGGTCACTTCAGTTCACGTCATGTCTGTAGCTCACGTAACTTCACGTCATGTCCGTAGCTCACGTAAATTCACGTCATGTCTGTAGCTCACGTAACTTCACGTCATGTCTGTAGCTCACGTAACTTCACGTCATGTCTGTAGGTCACGTAACTTCACGTCATGTCTGTAGCTCACGTAACTTCACGTCATGTCTGTAGGTCACGTCAGTTCACGTCATGTCCGTAGCTCACGTAACTTCCCGTCATGTCTGTAGCTCACGTAACTTCACGTCATGTCTGTAGCTCACGTAACTTCACGTCATGTCTGTAGCTCTCGTAACTTCACGTCATGTCTGTAGGTCACGTCAGTTCACGTCATGTCTGTAGCTCACGTCAGTTCACGTCATGTCTGTAGCTCACGTCACTTCGTCATGTCTGTAGCTCACGTAACTTCACGTCATGTCTGTAGCTCACGTAACTTCACGTCATGTCTGTAGCTCACGTAACTTCACGTCATGTCTGTAGCTCACTTCACTTCACGTCATGTCTGTAGCTCACGTAACTTCACGTCATGTCTGTAGGTCACGTCAGTTCACATCATGTCTGTAGCTCACGTAACTTCACGTCATGTCTGTAGCTCACGTAACTTCACGTCAGGTCTGTAGCTCACGTAACTTCACGTCATGTCTGTAGCTCACGTAACTTCACGTCACGTCTGAGGCTCACGTAACTTCACGTCATGTCTGTAGCTCACGTAACTTCACGTCATGTCTGTAGGTCACGTCATGTCTGTAGCTCACGTAACTTCCCGTCATGTCTGTAGCTCACGTAACTTCACGTCATGTCTGTAGCTCACGTAACTTCACGTCATGTCTGTAGCTCACGTAACTTCACGTCATGTCTGTAGCTCACGTAACTTCACGTCATGTCTGTAGGTCACGTCAGTTCACGTCATGTCTGTAGCTCACGTCACTTCGTCATGTCTGTAGCTCACGTAACTTCACGTCATGTCTGTAGCTCACGTAACTTCACGTCATGTCTGTAGGTCACGTCAGTTCACATCATGTCTGTAGGTCACGTCACTTCGTCATGTCTGTAGCTCACGTAACTTCACGTCATGTCTGTAGCTCACGTCACTTCACGTCATGTCTGTAGGTCACGTCACTTCACGTCATGTCTGTAGGTCACGTCACTTCACGTCATGTCTGTAGGTCACGTCACTTCGTCATGTCTGTAGCTCACGTAACTTCACGTCATGTCTGTAGCTCACGTAACTTCACGTCATGTCTGTAGGTCACGTCACTTCACGTCATGTCTGTAGGTCACGTCACTTCACGTCATGTCTGTAGCTCACTTCACTTCACGTCATGTCTGTAGGTCACGTCACTTCACGTCACGTCTGTAGCTCACTTCACTTCACGTCATGTCTGTAGCTCACGTAACTTCCCGTCATGTCTGTAGCTCACGTAACTTCACGTCATGTCTGTAGCTCACGTAACTTCACGTCATGTCTGTAGCTCACGTAACTTCACGTCATGTCTGTAGCTCACTTCACGTCACGTCATGTCTGTAGGTCACGTAACTTTACGTCATGTCTGTAGCTCACGTAACTTCACGTCATGTCTGTAGCTCACGTAACTTCACATCATGTCTGTAGCTCACGTAACTTCACGTCATGTCTGTAGGTCACTTCAGTTCACGTCATGTCTGTAGCTCACGTAACTTCACGTCATGTCTTTAGCTCACGTAAATTCACGTCATGTCTGTAGCTCACGTAACTTCACGTCATGTCTGTAGCTCACGTAACTTCACGTCATGTCTGTAGGTCACGTAACTTCACGTCATGTCTGTAGCTCACGTAACTTCACGTCATGTCTGTAGGTCACGTCAGTTCACGTCATGTCCGTAGCTCACGTAACTTCCCGTCATGTCTGCAGCTCACGTAACTTCACGTCATGTCTGTAGCTCACGTAACTTCACGTCATGCTGTAGCTCACGTCACTTCACGTCATGTCTGTAGCTCACGTAACTTCACGTCATGTCTGTAGGTCACGTCAGTTCACGTCATGTCTGTAGCTCACGTCACTTCGTCATGTCTGTAGCTCACGTAACTTCACGTCATGTCTGTAGCTCACGTAACTTCACGTCATGTCTGTAGCTCACGTAACTTCACGTCATGTCTGTAGCTCACGTAACTTCACGTCATGTCTGTAGCTCACGTAACTTCACGTCATGTCTGTAGGTCACGTCAGTTCACGTCATGTCTGTAGCTCACGTAACTTCACGTCATGTCTGTAGCTCACGTAACTTCACGTCATGTCTGTAGCTCACGTAACTTCACGTCATGTCTGTAGCTCACGTAACTTCACGTCACGTCTGAGGCTCACGTAACTTCACGTCATGTCTGTAGCTCACGTAACTTCACGTCATGTCTGTATGTCACGTCATGTCTGTAGCTCACGTAACTTCCCGTCATGTCTGTAGCTCACGTAACTTCACGTCATGTCTGTAGCTCACGTAACTTCACGTCATGTCTGTAGCTCACGTAACTTCACGTCATGTCTGTAGCTCACGTAACTTCACGTCATGTCTGTAGGTCACGTCAGTTCACGTCATGTCTGTAGCTCACGTCACTTCGTCATGTCTGTAGCTCACGTAACTTCACGTCATGTCTGTAGCTCACGTAACTTCACGTCATGTCTGTAGGTCACGTCAGTTCACGTCATGTCTGTAGTTCACGTCACTTCGTCATGTCTGTAGCTCACGTAACTTCACGTCATGTCTGTAGCTCACGTCACTTCACGTCATGTCTGTAGGTCACGTCACTTCACGTCATGTCTGTAGGTCACGTCACTTCACGTCATGTCTGTAGCTCACGTCACTTCACGTCATGTCTGTAGGTCACGCCACTTCACGTCATGTCTGTAGCTCACGTCACTTCACGTCATGGTTGTAGGTCACGTCACTTCAAGTCATGTCTGTAGGTCACGTCACTTCACGTCATGTCTGTAGGTCACGTCACTTCACGTCAGGTCTGTAGGTCACGTCACTTCACGTCATGTCTGTAGGTCACGTCACTTCACGTCATGTCTGTAGGTCACGTCACTTCACGTCACGTCTGTAGGTCACGTCACGTCTGTAGGTCACGTCACTTCACGTCATGTCTGTAGGTCACGTCACTTCACGTCATGTCTGTAGGTCACGTCACTTCACGTCATGTCTGTAGGTCACGTCACTTCACGTCATGTCTGTAGGTCACGTAACTTCACGTCATGTCTGTAGGTCACGTCACTTCACGTCATGTCTGTAGGTCGCGTAACTTCACGTCATGTCTGTAGGTCACGTCACTTCACGTCATGTCTGTAGGTCACGTCACTTCACGTCATGCCTGTAGGTCACGTCACTTCACGTCATGTCTGTAGGTCACGTAACTTCACGTCATGTCTGTAGCTCACGTACTTTCACGTCATGTCTGTAGGTCACGTCACTTCACGTCACGTCTGTAGGTCACGTCACTTCACGTCACGTCTGTAGGTCACGTCACTTCACGTCATGTCTGTAGGTCACGTCACTTCACGTCATGTGTGTAGGTCACGTCACTTCACCTCATGTCTGTAGGTCACGTCACTTCACGTCATGTCTGTAGGTCACGTCACTTCGTCATGTCTGTAGCTCACGTAACTTCACGTCATGTCTGTAGCTCACGTAACTTCACGTCATGTCTGTAGCTCACGTAACTTCACGTCATGTCTGTAGCTCACGTAACTTCACGTCATGTCTGTAGCTCACGTAACTTCACGTCATGTCTGTAGCTCACGTAACTTCACGTCGTGTCTGTAGCTCACGTAACTTCACGTCATGTCTGTAGCTCACGTAACTTCACGTCATGTCTGTAGGTCACGTTACTTCACGTCATGTCTGTAGCTCACGTAACTTCACGTCATGTCTGTAGCTCACGTAACTTCACGTCATGTCTGTAGCTCACGTAACTTCACGTCATGCCTGTAGGTCACGTAACTTCACGTCATGTCTGTAGCTCACGTAACTTCACGTCATGTCTGTAGCTCACGTAACTTCACGTCATGTCTGTAGCTCACGTAACTTCACGTCATGTCTGTAGGTCACGTCAGTTCACGTCATGTCTGTAGCTCACGTAACTTCCCGTCATGTCTGTAGCTCACGTAACTTCACGTCATGTCTGTAGCTCACGTAACTTCACGTCATGTCTGTAGCTCACTTCACTTCACGTCATGTCTGTAGGTCACGTAACTTTACGTCATGTCTGTAGCTCACGTAACTTCACGTCATGTCAGTAGCTCACGTAACTTCACGTCATGTCTGTAGCTCACGTAACTTCACGTCATGTCTGTAGGTCACTTCAGTTCACGTCATGTCTGTAGCTCACGTAACTTCACGTCATGTCTGTAGCTCACGTAAATTCACGTCATGTCTGTAGCTCACGTAACTTCACGTCATGTCTGTAGCTCACGTAACTTCACGTCATGTCTGTAGCTCACGTAACTTCACGTCATGTCTGTAGCTCTCGTAACTTCACGTCATGTCTGTAGCTCACGTAACTTCACGTCATGTCTGTAGCTCACGTAACTTCACGTCATGTCTGTAGCTCACGTAACTTCACGTCATGTCTGTAGCTCACGTAACTTCACGTCATGTCTGTAGCTCACGTAACTTCACGTCATGTCTGTAGGTCACGTCAGTTCACGTCATGTCTGTAGCTCACGTCACTTCGTCATGTCTGTAGCTCACGTAACTTCACGTCATGTCTGTAGCTCACGTAACTTCACGTCATGTCTGTAGGTCACGTCAGTTCACGTCATGTCTGTAGGTCACGTAACTTCACGTCATGTCTGTAGCTCACGTAACTTCACGTCATGTCTGTAGCTCACGTAACTTCACGTCATGTCTGTAGCTCACGTAACTTCACGTCATGTCTGTAGCTCACGTAACTTCACGTCATGTCTGTAGGTCACGTCAGTTCACGTCATGTCTGTAGCTCACGTCACTTCGTCATGTCTGTAGCTCACGTAACTTCACGTCATGTCTGTAGCTCACGTAACTTCACGTCATGTCTGTAGCTCACGTAACTTCACGTCATGTCTGTAGCTCACGTCACTTCACGTCATGTCTGTAGGTCACGTCTCTTCACGTCATGTCTGTAGGTCACGTCACTTCACGTCATGTCTGTAGGTCACGTCACTTCGTCATGTCTGTAGCTCACGTAACTTCACGTCATGTCTGTAGCTCACGTAACTTCACGTCATGTCTGTAGGTCACGTCACTTCACGTCATGTCTGTAGGTCACGTCACTTCACGTCATGTCTGTAGCTCACTTCACTTCACGTCATGTCTGTAGGTCACGTCACTTCACGTCACGTCTGTAGCTCACTTCTTTTCACGTCATGTCTGTAGGTCACGTCACTTCACGTCACGTCTGTAGCTCACGTCACTTCACGTCACGTCTGTAGCTCACTTCACTTCACGTCATGTCTGTAGGTCACGTCACTTCACGTCATGTCTGTAGGTCACGTCACTTCACGTCATGTCTGTAGGTCACGTCACTTCACGTCACGTCTGTAGCTCACTTCACTTCACGTCATGTCTGTAGGTCACTTCACTTCACGTCATGTCTGTAGGTCACGTCACTTCACGTCATGTCTGTAGGTCACGTAACTTCACGTCATGTCTGTAGGTCACGTCACTTCACGTCATGTCTGTAGGTCACGTCACTTCACGTCATGTCTGTAGGTCACGTCACTTCAAGTCATGTCTGTAGGTCACGTAACTTCACGTCATGTCTGTAGGTCACATCACTTCACGTCATGTCTGTAGCTCACTTCACTTCACGTCATGTCTGTAGGTCACGTCACTTCACGTCATGTCTGTAGGTCACGTCACTTCACGTCATGTCTGTAGGTCACGTCACTTCACGTCATGTCTGTAGGTCACGTCACTTCACGTCATGTCTGTAGGTCACGTAACTTCACGTCATGTCTGTAGGTCACGTAACTTCACGTCATGTCTGTAGGTCACGTCACTTCACGTCATGTCTGTAGGTCACGTCACTTCACGTCATGTCTGTAGGTCACGTCACTTCACGTCATGTCTGTAGCTCACGTCACTTCACGGCATGTCTGTAGGTCACGTCACTTCACGTCATGTCTGTAGCTCACGTCACTTCACGTCATGTCTGTAGGTCACCTCACTTCACGTAATGTCTGTAGGTCACGTCACTTCACGTCATGTCTGTAGGTCACGTCACTTCACGTCATGTCTGTAGGTCACGTCACTTCAAGTCATGTCTGTAGGTCACGTCACTTCACATCACCTCTGTAGGTCACGTCACTTCACGTCATGTCTGTAGGTCACGTAACTTCACGTCATGTCTGTAGGTCAGGTCACTTCACGTCATGTCTGTAGGTCACGTAACTTCACGTCATGTCTGTAGCTCACGCAACTTCACGTCATGTCTGTAGCTCACGTAACTTCACGTCATGTCTGTAGGTCAGGTCACTTCACGTCATGTCTGTAGGTCACGTCACTTCGTCATGTCTGTAGCTCACGTAACTTCACGTCATGTCTGTAGCTCACGTAACTTCACGTCATGTCTGTAGCTCACGTAACTTCACGTCATGTCTGTAGCTCACGTAACTTCACGTCATGTCTGTAGCTCACGTAACTTCACGTCATGTCTGTAGGTCACGTCAGTTCACGTCATGTCTGTAGCTCACGTAACTTCACGTCATGTCTGTAGCTCACGTAACTTCACGTCATGTCTGTAGCTCACGTAACTTCACGTCATGTCTGTAGCTCACGTAACTTCACGTCATGTCTGTAGGTCACGTCAGTTCACGTCATGTCTGTAGCTCACGTCACTTCGTCATGTCTGTAGCTCACGTAACTTCACGTCATGTCTGTAGCTCACGTAACTTCACGTCATGTCTGTAGGTCACGTCAGTTCACGTCATGTCTGTAGGTCACGTCACTTCGTCATGTCTGTAGCTCACGTAACTTCACGTCATGTCTGTAGCTCACGTCACTTCACGTCATGTCTGTAGGTCACGTAACTTCACGTCATGTCTGTAGGTCACGTCACTTCACGTCATGTCTGTAGGTCACGTTACTTCACGTCATGTCTGTAGGTCACGTAACTTCCCGTCATGTCTGTAGCTCACGTAACTTCACGTCATGCCTGTAGCTCACGTAACTTCACGTCATGTCTGTAGCTCACGTAACTTCACGTCATGTCTGTAGCTCACGTAACTTCACGTCATGTCTGTAGGTCACGTCAGTTCACGTCATGTCTGTAGCTCACGTCACTTCGTCATGTCTGTAGCTCACGTAACTTCACGTCATGTCTGTAGCTCACGTAACTTCACGTCATGTCTGTAGCTCACTTCACTTCACGTCATGTCTGTAGCTCACGTAACTTCACGTCACATCTGTAGCTCACGTAACTTCACGTCATGTGTGTAGGTCACGTCAGTTCACGTCATGTCTGTAGCTCACGTAACTTCACGTCATGTCTGTAGCTCACGTAACTTCACGTCATGTCTGTAGCTCACGTAACTTCACGTCATGTCTGTAGCTCACGTAACTTCACGTCATGTCTGTAGCTCACGTAACTTCACGTCATGTCTGTAGCTCACGTAACTTCACGTCATGTCTGTAGGTCACGTCAGTTCACGTCATGTCTATAGCTCACGTAACTTCCCGTCATGTCTGTAGGTCACGTAACTTCACGTCATGTCTGTAGCTCACGTAACTTCACGTCATGTCTGTAGCTCACGTAACTTCACGTCATGTCTGTAGCTCACGTAACTTCACGTCATGTCTGTAGGTCACGTCAGTTCACGTCATGTCTGTAGCTCACGTCACTTCGTCATGTCTGTAGCTCACGTAACTTCACGTCATGTCTGTAGCTCACGTAACTTCACGTCATGTCCGTAGCTCACTTCACTTCACGTCATGTCTGTAGCTCACGTAACTTCACGTCATATCTGTAGCTCACGTAACTTCACGTCATGTCTGTAGGTCACGTCAGTTCACGTCATGTCTAGCTCACGTAACTTCACGTCATGTCTGTAGCTCACGTAACTTCACGTCATGTCTGTAGCTCACGTAACTTCACGTCATGTCTGTAGCTCACGTAACTTCACGTCATGTCTGTAGGTCACGTCAGTTCACGTCATGTCTGTAGCTCACGTAACTTCCCGTCATGTCTGTAGCTCACGTAACTTCACGTCATGTCTGTAGCTCACGTAACTTCACGTCATGTCTGTAGCTCACGTAACTTCACGTCATGTCTGTAGCTCACGTAACTTCACGTCATGTCTGTAGGTCACGTAACTTCACGTCATGTCTGTGGCTCACGTAACTTCACGTCATGTCTGTAGCTCACGTAACTTCACGTCATGTCTGTAGCTCACGTAACTTCACGTCATGTCTTTAGCTCACGTCACTTCACGTCATGTCTGTAGGTCACGTCACTTCACGTCATGTCTGTAGGTCACGTCACTTCACGTCATGTCTGTAGGTCACGTCACTTCGTCATGTCTGTAGCTCACGTAACTTCAAGTCATGTCTGTAGCTCACGTAACTTCACGTCGTGTCTGTAGCTCACGTAACTTCACGTCATGCCTGTAGCTCACGTAACTTCACGTCATGTCTGTAGCTCACTTCACTTCACGTCATGTCTGTAGGTCACGTAACTTCACGTCATGTCTGTAGCTCACGTAACTTCACGTCATGTCTGTAGCTCACGTAACTTCACGTCATGTCTGTAGCTCACGTAACTTCACGTCATGTCTGTAGGTCACGTCAGTTCACGTCATGTCTGTAGCTCACGTAACTTCACGTCATGTCTGTAGGTCACGTCAGTTCACGTCATGTCTGTAGCTCACGTAACTTCACGTCATGTCTGTAGCTCAGGTAACTTCACGTCATGTTTGTAGGTCACGTCGGTTCACGTCATGTCTGTAGCTCACGTAACTTCCCGTCATGTCTGTAGCTCACGTAACTTCACGTCATGTCTGTAGCTCACGTAACTTCACGTCATGTCTGTAGCTCACGTAACTTCACGTCATGTCTGTAGCTCACGTAACTTCACGTCATGTCTGTAGGTCACGTCAGTTCACGTCATGTCTGTAGCTCACGTCACTTCGTCATGTCTGTAGCTCACGTAACTTCACGTCATGTCTGTAGCTCACGTAACTTCACGTCATGTCTGTAGCTCACGTAACTTCACGTCATGTCTGTAGGTCACGTCAGTTCACGTCATGTCTGTAGGTCACGTCACTTCGTCATGTCTGTAGCTCACGTAACTTCACGTCATGTCTGTAGCTCACGTCACTTCACGTCATGTCTGTAGGTCACGTCACTTCCCGTCATGTCTGTAGGTCACGTCACTTCACGTCATGTCTGTAGGTCACGTCACTTCGTCATGTCTGTAGCTCACGTAACTTCACGTCATGTCTGTAGCTCACGTAACTTCACGTCATGTCTGTAGCTCACGTAACTTCACGTCATGTCTGTAGGTCACGTCACTTCACGTCATGTCTGTAGGTCACGTCACTTCACGTCATGTCTGTAGGTCACGTCACTTCACGTCACGTCTGTAGCTCACTTCACTTCACGTCATGTCTGTAGCTCACTTCACTTCACGTCACGTCTGTAGGTCACGTCACTTCACGTCACGTCTGTAGCTCACTTCACTTCACGTCATGTCTGTAGGTCACGTCACTTCACCTCATGTCTGTAGGTCACGTCACTTCACGTCACGTCTGTAGCTCACGTCACTTCACGTCATGTCTGTAGGTCACTTCACGTCATGTCTGTAGGTCACGTCACTTCACGTCATGTCTGTAGGTCACGTCACTTCAAGTCATGTCTGTAGGTCACGTCACTTCACATCACCTCTGTAGGTCACGTCACTTCACGTCATGTCTGTAGGTCACGTAACTTCACGTCATGTCTGTAGGTCAGGTCACTTCACGTCATGTCTGTAGGTCACGTAACTTCACGTCATGTCTGTAGCTCACGCAACTTCACGTCATGTCTGTAGCTCACGTAACTTCACGTCATGTCTGTAGGTCAGGTCACTTCACGTCATGTCTGTAGGTCACGTCACTTCGTCATGTCTGTAGCTCACGTAACTTCACGTCATGTCTGTAGCTCACGTAACTTCACGTCATGTCTGTAGCTCACGTAACTTCACGTCATGTCTGTAGCTCACGTAACTTCACGTCATGTCTGTAGCTCACGTAACTTCACGTCATGTCTGTAGCTCACGTCACTTCGTCATGTCTGTAGCTCACGTAACTTCACGTCATGTCTGTAGGTCACGTCAGTTCACGTCATGTCTGTAGCTCACGTAACTTCACGTCATGTCTGTAGCTCACGTAACTTCACGTCATGTCTGTAGCTCACGTAACTTCACGTCATGTCTGTAGCTCACGTAACTTCACGTCATGTCTGTAGGTCACGTCAGTTCACGTCATGTCTGTAGCTCACGTCACTTCGTCATGTCTGTAGCTCACGTAACTTCACGTCATGTCTGTAGCTCACGTAACTTCACGTCATGTCTGTAGGTCACGTCAGTTCACGTCATGTCTGTAGGTCACGTCACTTCGTCATGTCTGTAGCTCACGTAACTTCACGTCATGTCTGTAGCTCACGTCACTTCACGTCATGTCTGTAGGTCACGTAACTTCACGTCATGTCTGTAGGTCACGTCACTTCACGTCATGTCTGTAGGTCACGTTACTTCACGTCATGTCTGTAGGTCACGTAACTTCCCGTCATGTCTGTAGCTCACGTAACTTCACGTCATGCCTGTAGCTCACGTAACTTCACGTCATGTCTGTAGCTCACGTAACTTCACGTCATGTCTGTAGCTCACGTAACTTCACGTCATGTCTGTAGGTCACGTCAGTTCACGTCATGTCTGTAGCTCACGTCACTTCGTCATGTCTGTAGCTCACGTAACTTCACGTCATGTCTGTAGCTCACGTAACTTCACGTCATGTCTGTAGCTCACTTCACTTCACGTCATGTCTGTAGCTCACGTAACTTCACGTCATATCTGTAGCTCACGTAACTTCACGTCATGTGTGTAGGTCACGTCAGTTCACGTCATGTCTGTAGCTCACGTAACTTCACGTCATGTCTGTAGCTCACGTAACTTCACGTCATGTCTGTAGCTCACGTAACTTCACGTCATGTCTGTAGCTCACGTAACTTCACGTCATGTCTGTAGCTCACGTAACTTCACGTCATGTCTGTAGCTCACGTAACTTCACGTCATGTCTGTAGGTCACGTCAGTTCACGTCATGTCTATAGCTCACGTAACTTCCCGTCATGTCTGTAGGTCACGTAACTTCACGTCATGTCTGTAGCTCACGTAACTTCACGTCATGTCTGTAGCTCACGTAACTTCACGTCATGTCTGTAGCTCACGTAACTTCACGTCATGTCTGTAGGTCACGTCAGTTCACGTCATGTCTGTAGCTCACGTCACTTCGTCATGTCTGTAGCTCACGTAACTTCACGTCATGTCTGTAGCTCACGTAACTTCACGTCATGTCTGTAGCTCACTTCACTTCACGTCATGTCTGTAGCTCACGTAACTTCACGTCATATCTGTAGCTCACGTAACTTCACGTCATGTCTGTAGGTCACGTCAGTTCACGTCATGTCTGTAGCTCACGTAACTTCACGTCATGTCTGTAGCTCACGTAACTTCACGTCATGTCTGTAGCTCACGTAACTTCACGTCATGTCTGTAGCTCACGTAACTTCACGTCATGTCTGTAGGTCACGTCAGTTCACGTCATGTCTGTAGCTCACGTAACTTCCCGTCATGTCTGTAGCTCACGTAACTTCACGTCATGTCTGTAGCTCACGTAACTTCACGTCATGTCTGTAGCTCACGTAACTTCACGTCATGTCTGTAGCTCACGTAACTTCACGTCATGTCTGTAGGTCACGTAACTTCACGTCATGTCTGTGGCTCACGTAACTTCACGTCATGTCTGTAGCTCACGTAACTTCACGTCATGTCTGTAGCTCACGTAACTTCACGTCATGTCTGTAGCTCACGTCACTTCACGTCATGTCTGTAGGTCACGTCACTTCACGTCATGTCTGTAGGTCACGTCACTTCACGTCATGTCTGTAGGTCACGTCACTTCGTCATGTCTGTAGCTCACGTAACTTCAAGTCATGTCTGTAGCTCACGTAACTTCACGTCGTGTCTGTAGCTCACGTAACTTCACGTCATGCCTGTAGCTCACGTAACTTCACGTCATGTCTGTAGCTCACTTCACTTCACGTCATGTCTGTAGGTCACGTAACTTCACGTCATGTCTGTAGCTCACGTAACTTCACGTCATGTCTGTAGCTCACGTAACTTCACGTCATGTCTGTAGCTCACGTAACTTCACGTCATGTCTGTAGGTCACGTCAGTTCACGTCATGTCTGTAGCTCACGTAACTTCACGTCATGTCTGTAGGTCACGTCAGTTCACGTCATGTCTGTAGCTCACGTAACTTCACGTCATGTCTGTAGCTCAGGTAACTTCACGTCATGTTTGTAGGTCACGTCGGTTCACGTCATGTCTGTAGCTCACGTAACTTCCCGTCATGTCTGTAGCTCACGTAACTTCACGTCATGTCTGTAGCTCACGTAACTTCACGTCATGTCTGTAGCTCACGTAACTTCACGTCATGTCTGTAGCTCACTTCACTTCACGTCATGTCTGTAGCTCACGTAACTTCACGTCATATCTGTAGCTCACGTAACTTCACGTCATGTGTGTAGGTCACGTCAGTTCACGTCATGTCTGTAGCTCACGTAACTTCACGTCATGTCTGTAGCTCACGTAACTTCACGTCATGTCTGTAGCTCACGTAACTTCACGTCATGTCTGTAGCTCACGTAACTTCACGTCATGTCTGTAGCTCACGTAACTTCACGTCATGTCTGTAGCTCACGTAACTTCACGTCATGTCTGTAGGTCACGTCAGTTCACGTCATGTCTATAGCTCACGTAACTTCCCGTCATGTCTGTAGGTCACGTAACTTCACGTCATGTCTGTAGCTCAAGTAACTTCACGTCATGTCTGTAGCTCACGTAACTTCACGTCATGTCTGTAGCTCACGTAACTTCACGTCATGTCTGTAGGTCACGTCAGTTCACGTCATGTCTGTAGCTCACGTCACTTCGTCATGTCTGTAGCTCACGTAACTTCACGTCATGTCTGTAGCTCACGTAACTTCACGTCATGTCTGTAGCTCACTTCACTTCACGTCATGTCTGTAGCTCACGTAACTTCACGTCATATCTGTAGCTCACGTAACTTCACGTCATGTCTGTAGGTCACGTCAGTTCACGTCATGTCTGTAGCTCACGTAACTTCACGTCATGTCTGTAGCTCACGTAACTTCACGTCATGTCTGTAGCTCACGTAACTTCACGTCATGTCTGTAGCTCACGTAACTTCACGTCATGTCTGTAGGTCACGTCAGTTCACGTCATGTCTGTAGCTCACGTAACTTCCCGTCATGTCTGTAGCTCACGTAACTTCACGTCATGTCTGTAGCTCACGTAACTTCACGTCATGTCTGTAGCTCACGTAACTTCACGTCATGTCTGTAGCTCACGTAACTTCACGTCATGTCTGTAGGTCACGTAACTTCACGTCATGTCTGTGGCTCACGTAACTTCACGTCATGTCTGTAGCTCACGTAACTTCACGTCATGTCTGTAGCTCACGTAACTTCACGTCATGTCTGTAGCTCACGTCACTTCACGTCATGTCTGTAGGTCACGTCACTTCACGTCATGTCTGTAGGTCACGTCACTTCACGTCATGTCTGTAGGTCACGTCACTTCGTCATGTCTGTAGCTCACGTAACTTCAAGTCATGTCTGTAGCTCACGTAACTTCACGTCGTGTCTGTAGCTCACGTAACTTCACGTCATGCCTGTAGCTCACGTAACTTCACGTCATGTCTGTAGCTCACTTCACTTCACGTCATGTCTGTAGGTCACGTAACTTCACGTCATGTCTGTAGCTCACGTAACTTCACGTCATGTCTGTAGCTCACGTAACTTCACGTCATGTCTGTAGCTCACGTAACTTCACGTCATGTCTGTAGGTCACGTCAGTTCACGTCATGTCTGTAGCTCACGTAACTTCACGTCATGTCTGTAGGTCACGTCAGTTCACGTCATGTCTGTAGCTCACGTAACTTCACGTCATGTCTGTAGCTCAGGTAACTTCACGTCATGTTTGTAGGTCACGTCGGTTCACGTCATGTCTGTAGCTCACGTAACTTCCCGTCATGTCTGTAGCTCACGTAACTTCACGTCATGTCTGTAGCTCACGTAACTTCACGTCATGTCTGTAGCTCACGTAACTTCACGTCATGTCTGTAGCTCACGTAACTTCACGTCATGTCTGTAGGTCACGTCAGTTCACGTCATGTCTGTAGCTCACGTCACTTCGTCATGTCTGTAGCTCACGTAACTTCACGTCATGTCTGTAGCTCACGTAACTTCACGTCATGTCTGTAGCTCACGTAACTTCACGTCATGTCTGTAGGTCACGTCAGTTCACGTCATGTCTGTAGGTCACGTCACTTCGTCATGTCTGTAGCTCACGTAACTTCACGTCATGTCTGTAGCTCACGTCACTTCACGTCATGTCTGTAGGTCACGTCACTTCCCGTCATGTCTGTAGGTCACGTCACTTCACGTCATGTCTGTAGGTCACGTCACTTCGTCATGTCTGTAGCTCACGTAACTTCACGTCATGTCTGTAGCTCACGTAACTTCTCGTCATGTCTGTAGCTCACGTAACTTCACGTCATGTCTGTAGGTCACGTCACTTCACGTCATGTCTGTAGGTCACGTCACTTCACGTCATGTCTGTAGGTCACGTCACTTCACGTCACGTCTGTAGCTCACTTCACTTCACGTCATGTCTGTAGCTCACTTCACTTCACGTCACGTCTGTAGGTCACGTCACTTCACGTCACGTCTGTAGCTCACTTCACTTCACGTCATGTCTGTAGGTCACGTCACTTCACCTCATGTCTGTAGGTGACGTCACTTCACGTCACGTCTGTAGCTCACGTCACTTCACGTCATGTCTGTAGGTCACTTCACGTCATGTCTGTAGGTCACGTCACTTCACGTCACGTCTGTAGCTCACGTCACTTCACGTCATGTCTGTAGCTCACGTCACTTCACGTCATGTCTGTAGGTCACGTCACTTCACATCACGTCTGTAGGTCACGTCACTTCACCTCATGTCTGTAGGTCACGTCACTTCACATCACGTCTGTAGGTCACGTCACTTCACCTCATGTCTGTAGGTCACGTCACTTCACATCACGTCTGTAGGTCACGTCACTTCCCCTCATGTCTGTAGGTCACGTCACTTCACATCACGTCTGTAGCTCACTTCACTTCACGTCATGTCTGTAGGTCACGTCACTTCACGTCACGTCTGTAGCTCACGTCACATCACGTCATGTCTGTAGGTCACGTCACTTCACCTCATGTCTGTAGGTCACGTCACTTCACCTCATGTCTGTAGGTCACGTCACTTCACCTCATGTCTGTAGGTCACGTCACTTCACGTCATGTCTGTAGGTCACGTCACTTCACGTCACGTCTGTAGCTCACTTCACTTCACGTCATGTCTGTAGGTCACGTCACTTCACGTCACGTCTGTAGCTCACTTCACTTCACGTCATGTCTGTAGGTCACGTCACTTCACGTCACGTCTGTAGCTCACGTCACTTCACGTCACGTCTGTAGCTCACTTCACTTCACGTCACGTCTGTAGCTCACTTCACTTCACGTCATGTCTGTAGGTCACGTCACTTCACCTCATGTCTGTAGGTCACGTCACTTCACGTCACGTCTGTAGCTCACTTCACTTCACGTCATGTCTGTAGGTCACGTCACTTCACGTCATGTCTGTATGTCACGTCACTTCACGTCATGTCTGTAGGTCACGTCACTTCACGTCACGTCTGTAGCTCACTTCACTTCACGTCATGTCTGTAGGTCACGTCACTTCACCTCATGTCTCTAGGTCACGTCACTTCACGTCATGTCTGTTGGTCACGTCACTTCACGTCATGTCTGTAGGTCACGTCACTTCACGTCACGTCTGTAGGTCACGTCACTTCACGTCACGTCTGTAGCTCACTTCACGTCATGTCTGTAGGTCACGTCACTTCACGTCATGTCTGTAGGTCACGTAACTTCACGTCATGTCTGTAGGTCACGTCACTTCACGTCATGTCTGTAGGTCACGTCACTTCAAGTCATGTCTGTAGGTCACGTAACTTCACGTCATGTCTGTAGGTCACATCACTTCATGTCATGTCTGTAGCTCACTTCACTTCACGTCATGTCTGTAGGTCACGTCACTTCACGTCATGTCTGTAGGTCACGTAACTTCACGTCATGTCTGTAGGTCACGTCACTTCACGTCATGTCTGTAGGTCACGTCACTTCACGTCATGTCTGTAGGTCACGTAACTTCACGTCATGTCTGTAGGTCACGTCACTTCACGTCATGTCTGTAGGTCACGTCACTTCACGTCATGTCTGTAGGTCACGTCACTTCACGTCATGTCTGTAGGTCACGTCACTTCACGTCATGTCTGTAGCTCACGTCACTTCACGTCATGTCTGTAGGTCACGTCACTTCACGTCATGTCTGTAGCTCACGTCACTTCACGTCATGTCTGTAGGTCACGTCACTTCACGTCATGTCTGTAGGTCACGTCACTTCACGTCATGTCTGTAGGTCACGTCACTTCACGTCATGTCTGTAGGTCACGTCACTTCACGTCATGTCTGTAGGTCACGTCACATCACGTCATGTCTGTAGGTCACGTCACTTCACGTCATGTCTGTAGGTCACATCACTTCACGTCATGTCTGTAGGTCACGTCACTTCACGTCATGTCTGTAGGTCACGTCACTTCCCGTCATGTCTGTAGGTCACGTCACTTCACGTCACGTCTGTAGGTCACGTCACTTCACGTCATGTCTGTAGGTCACGTCACTTCATGTCATGTCTGTAGGTCACGTCACTTCCCGTCATGTTTGTAGGTCACGTCACTTCACGTCATGTCTGTAGGTCACGTCACTTCCCGTCATGTCTTTAGGTCACGTCACTTCACGTCATGTCTGTAGGTCACGTCACTTCACGTCATGTCTGTAGGTCACGTCACTTCACGTCATGTCTGTAGCTCACGTAACTTCACGTCATGTCTGTAGGTCACGTCACTTCACGTCATGTCTGTAGGTCACGTCACTTCACGTCATGTCTGTAGGTATCGTCACTTCACGTCATGTCTGTAGCTCACGTCACTTCACGTCATGTCTGTAGGTCACGTCACTTCACGTCATGTCTGTAGCTCACGTCACTTCACGTCATGTCTAGCTCACGTAACTTCACGTCATGTCTGTAGGTCACGTCACTTCACGTCATGTCTGTAGGTCACGCCACTTCACGTCATGTCTGTAGGTCACGTCACTTCACGTCATGTCTGTAGGTCACGTCACTTCACGTCATGTCTGTAGGTCACGTCACTTCACGTCATGTCTGTAGGTCACGTCACTTCACGTCACGTCTGTAGGTCACGTCACTTCACGTCATGTCTGTAGTTCACGTCACTTCACGTCATGTCTGTAGGTCACGTCACTTCACGTCATGTCTGTAGGTCACATCACTTCACGTAATGTCTGTAGCTCAGGTCACTTCACGTCATGTCTGTAGGTCACGTCACTTCACGTCATGTCTGTAGGTCACGTCACTTCACGTCATGTCTGTAGGTCACGTCACTCCACGTCATGTCTGTAGGTCACGTCACTTCACGTCATGTCTGTAGGTCACATCGATTCGTCACACTCCAACGCATGTCGACTCGTCATACTCCCATTCGTTACGACTCGTCAGAATCCGACGCGTGTTAACGCGGCACACTTCGTCACACATCGACTCGTGTGTGGTCACACTGCTACTCTTGTCGACTCGTCACACTCCGATTCCCGTCGACTCGGCTGGCAGACAAGGTCGTGGCAATGCACGGAGGGTGGGTGGTGGGTATGTACGGTAAGATGTGGGTAGGTCGGTCGCGCGGTAGTACATGCATGCGTGTAGTATAGTGTAATGTAATGCGTGTTTTGTGAGTAGTGAAAAGTCGCTTCTCTTTGTCACTATCTTATAAAACTGAATGACAATTCACAATTCGTCACCACGTATATCACAGCTGTTATGTACTATCGTAATCCCGACAAAAACTGCTATTCACAGGTCGCTCAGACAATTCTCTCATTAAAAACTAACTTCTAGCTTATATGACTGTGACGTTTCGCCGAGCTTCTTGCATCCCAAGCTTATGGAACTGTTGTTTTGTGTTGCGTAGTAACGTAGTGGTGTGAGGTAGATTATATTGAGCCTCCTTTGATGTGTGTCTACACGCGTGCGGCGAGTACCTGCAGTGTCTGCCTCACGTTCAAGAGGTCGCGAGTTCGAATCTCGCTTAAGGTGAATTATCCGGGTAAGGTTTTTTCCGAGGTTTTCCTTTACCCTGACGAATATCGGGTAACTTAAAGCTCCATGGACCTCGGGCTCATTTGAGCATCGTTTCACCCATTTTGATTCATTCACCGTCCAATATGACAAAAAAGAAAAGTAATTAGAAGACAACAAGAAAGTAATCCTAGCCCTTCTCCACGTAATAAGATTCTAATTAAATTAGGAGTAATAATCTCTAACGGTTTACCAGTTATGCAAAAGTCGTCCAGAGTAAATACGACTACAGGGGCTATAGCCAGAAAATTCCAAGATGTACATTTCATTTGCCATAAAAATATCTCAAACATATGACATTTTAATCAACATCGTTAGAGCTATTTTCAAGAAAATCAACATTTTCGAAAAATGTTCCATGTAAAGTCTAGTTTAGGGTGAAGGAATTTTGTTCAAAATCTTCGTGTCGTATCTTTAGAAGACATTAAACTAAAATACATACCAACTAAGGTTTTTAACCGACTTCTCGTTTTTGAGTTATGCTGTCCACAGACTGACACACACACACACACACACCCACACTCACAGACACACACACAGACACACACACACCCACACACACACCCACACTCAGACACACATACACACATAGACACACACACACACGCACACATACACACCTTTTTCCAAAAATGTTCTCTTTGGATTCAGGGGTCTCAAAACATATTTCCGGTGAAATCCCTATATTTAATTTTTGGGTAGAATACATTACTTCCTCTACTTACCATATGTAGTAGAGAAGGTAAAAATGACGAGTATGTTTTTATTTGTGGTCCGTGTTAAAGCAACGCTACGAGTGAAAGTGGAATGTAAATCCACGTGGGAAGTGCAAATCAGCACCAACTGGTATCCTTGTAAGCCGCTTACAGAACAGGACGTGGTGCGCGTCCATCTTACTCCCACATCATGTCATATTGCTATGGGATTATTAACGAGCTATTTAACTACGAGATCAATTATATCTACGTGCAGCTGTGGATATTACTTAATCAAAAGTAATGTGGTATCAGCATCTCATTGTTCAGTGTCGCCTTTGTATCGAAATAAACCTTTATACAATCATAGCATTAATGGCTCATTGTGACGAGCGGAATAATTCTTACCCTATTTCTAGCCCAGTGTCAGAAAACAAATGACGTAATTACCATGGGAACAACGCATCACCGCTACACATTATTTTCTCCAGTGTGCCTGTAAGAAAACATCGTCACTCTAGTAAACTAACGTATTTTTACGTAAGTAGGACAAATATTGTATTTCACCCACAAATTTTGTATCGAGATTTCACCGGAAATATGTGTTTTGAGGTCCCCTGAATCAAAAACAGCATTTTGGAAACGTCAGTGTGTGTGTGTGTGTGTGTGTGTGTGTGTGTGTGTGTGTGTGTGTGTGTGTGTGTGTATCTCTGGACAGCATAACTCAAAAACGAAAAGTCGGTTAAAAACCAAAGTTGGTATTTAAGCTTAATGTCTTGCAAGGATGCAACACGAAGATTTTGAAGAAAATTCCTCCACCCTAAACTACACTTTACATGGAACATTTTCCGAAAATGTTGACTGTTTTCGAAAATAGCTGTAACGATTTTGATTAAAATGCCATATGTTTGAGATATTTTGATGGCAAATATACATTTTGAATATTTTCTCTATAGTTCATGTACCTCTGTTTACTTTTGATGATTTTTTCAAATGGAAGGTCGTTATTCGCTTTTTCATTTGTTAGCATTCTAAAGACAACGGAATTTCAGTCTTCATATGTCAACCAGCTTGAACATATTTGACTATCACACAAAGCCTACTGTATTCTAATATTCCCCTTGTACCTACAAGGAAATAAGCAATAAGATAATTTGTACAAATGTTTATCTCAACTAACACGAAGAAGATATAGGAATAAGAGTTTGTAAGAATGGTTAGTACAAGAGTGGAGAAACTCATGTGAGTGCAACATATCAGACTTTTTTTTTAAGTTTTCAAACACAGAAGTCGAATTTTTAGGCAAAAGAACTCTATTTGTGAACCTAAACATTGGGAGACACAAAGAAGCCTAGATACATTTTAAAACGTAGATGTATTTAGAACTTAGTTATAATATTGTATTACGTTGTATTAGACCAAAATTTAGAAATATTTGTCGCAATGGGACTTTTTAGTAAAGTAAATAAAAATAAGTAAATTTGATTTTAGTTTCTTAAATAGTAGAGATATATGTGTGTATGACATTTATGCTGAAATATGTTCACTTTACATTATATGTATGTGATAAATTTATAAACGCTAGTATTATTTGTTCAATTTTTTTATTTTATTTATACTGCCGGCTTTTAATCAATGTTTTTGTTGCATTTACAGTATTTTATTGCGTATTATTTACAATAATAAGTACTAATTTTATTTTAGTCTTAGATTTGCAATTAGCATTACTGTGAGCGATTGTTGACTAACATACCTGAAGACTATATGCATTTAGGCTTTCATGGCCGGTGTCTTGAATATTCGAAATGTTTAGTTCTTCCGGGCTTGTAGGCCGTCGTAGATACCAACGTTTCGCCAAGTACTGCGCTTGGCATCATCAGGATAACACGATCCTCCGTCTGCACTGGTCAGAGAGCTAGTGGAAGTTACGTCCGTTACGGTTATTTATATGGGTGGGGGTGGGCGGGGCATTGTTGTGCAACAATGTAGAGTAGAGGAAATATATTCCACCGAAAAATTCGATGTCCATATTTCACCAGAAATATATGTTTTGAAGGGATGAAAATCATTTTTAGAGAAAGGTCCCTCTATGTCTCTGTGTCTGTGGACAGCAGAACTCAAAAACCAAAAGTTGGTCAAAAACCAAAGTTGGTATTTAAGTTTGATGTCTTTCAAGGATGCGAAATGAAAGATATATTCAATGTTGTCGGAATAACGTCTGAATGGTCTTTATTCTAAATGACGTTTGCATATCTACTAAATCGTGAGAAGAGAAAAAACCTTAGTACACAAAATATATAGATCACGTTAAAACATACAATTTATGTCCAATACATTTCTTTTCTGCAGATCACCTTTTCAAAATATTGTTTGTTATTGATTCAAATTCTCAAATACTTATAAAAATATAACACTTATAATTTTCTCAGCTGGGACTTCGTCATTCATTTACTTATGTCCTAGCTTGAATAATAACTTACGGAGGGGGCTTAGCACCTCGCCGAAAGGTGATGTTTTGTGTCTATGCTCCTAACGGGGCACCCCGGGGGGAGGATGAGGCGAATGGATCTTAAGCGCGGCCGGAACGTTGCCACGATAGTGCAGAGGGCAAGGTCCCTACGTTTTCCAGTTAGAAGCACCCCGGTGGAGGCTGGTTTAGCCCGGTTTCTCTCCACCCCTTCGGGTTCGTACCTCACAGGGGGGGTGCGATGCTCGGAAACCGGCTCACCTACCCCTAGGGCTCGTACCATTGCATGGGGAACCAGTAGGGTTGCCTTCAAATCCGTGGGAGGTGACTTCTAGAAGGCATTTGTTCCCCTGCAGTGCTGCTGTCGCGACGCTCGCCGACGCTTCCAACCCTGAAAGAAACCTAATGGGATGAAGAGTGAAATGAAATTATTAATATAACGAAATGGAGGGAGAAGATATTCGGAGACTATAGAAATACTTCCCAGCATTTGCTTGGCGCCCCGGGGAAACCTCCGAAAAAAACCCAAGGACAGGAAGATCGTTCATGAGGATCGAACCCGCAACCTCACCTCGCGTTGCCGCCTGAGCCATCCCACTCGGTATGTCCTAGCCATAGAAACACAACAGATAGCGAGCAGCTCTTAAACGTTTTGAGGCCTAGTGTACTTCCTTATTGACATTTAATAAACCAATGTTTAATAAATTCAATATCTAAATTGAGGAGGAATAATTATTGATTTATGTAGACTAGGGCCTTGGATGTCCAGTGTCTTGAGGAAGACTGTAACAAAAGAGAGTGGCTTGATTAAACGTGGAGAAGTTGATTAGTTCCCTTTCAAGTCCCACACGCAGCCAATGTGATGCTAATGTAGATGTCGCACCAGTAGACTACCAATGGCGGCTCACAGTCCTGTGCACACGCAGCCAATGTGATGCTAATGTACATGTCGCACCAGTAGACTACCAGTGGCGGCTCACAGTCCTGTGCACACGCAGCTAATGTGATGCTAATGTAGATGTCGCACCAGTAGACTACCAATGGCGGCTCACAGTCCTGTGCACACGCAGCCAATGTGATGCTAATGTACATGTCGCACCAGTAGACTACCAGTGGCGGCTCACAGTCCTGTGCACACGCAGCCAATGTGATGCTAATGTACATGTCGCACCAGTAGACTACCAGTGGCGGCTCACAGTCCTGTGCACATGCAGCCAATGTGATGCTAATGTAGATGTCGCACCAGTAGACTACCAGTGGCGGCTCACAGTCCTGTGCACACGCAGCCAATGTGATGCTAATGTAGATGTCGCACCAGTAGACTACCAATGGCGGCTCACAGTCCTGTGCACATGCAGCCAATGTGATGCTAATGTAGATGTCGCACCAGTAGACTACCAGTGGCGGCTCACAGTCCTGTGCACACGCAGCCAATGTGATGCTAATGTAGATGTCGCACCAGTAGACTACCAATGGCGGCTCACAGTCCTGTGCACATGCAGCCAATGTGATGCTAATGTAGATGTCGCACCAGTAGACTACCAATGGCGGCTCACAGTCCTGTGCACACGCAGCCAATGTGATGCTAATGTAGATGTCGCACCAGTAGACTACCAATGGCGGCTCACAGTCCTGTGCACACGCAGCCAATGTGATGCTAATGTAGATGTCGCACCAGTAGACTACCAATGGCGGCTCACAGTCCTGTGCACATGCAGCCAATGTGATGCTAATGTAGATGTCGCACCAGTAGACTACCAATGGCGGCTCACAGTCCTGTGCACACGCAGCCAATGTGATGCTAATGTACATGTCGCACCAGTAGACTACCAATGGCGGCTCACAGTCCTGTGCACACGCAGCTAATGTGATGCTAATGTAGATGTCGCACCAGTAGACTACCAATGGCGGCTCACAGTCCTGTGCACACGCAGCCAATGTGATGCTAATGTACATGTCGCACCAGTAGACTACCAGTGGCGGCTCACAGTCCTGTGCACATGCAGCCAATGTGATGCTAATGTAGATGTCGCACCAGTAGACTACCAGTGGCGGCTCACAGTCCTGTGCACACGCAGCCAATGTGATGCTAATGTAGATGTCGCACCAGTAGACTACCAATGGCGGCTCACAGTCCTGTGCACACGCAGCTAATGTGATGCTAATGTAGATGTCGCACCAGTAGACTACCAGTGGCGGCTCACAGTCCTGTGCACATGCAGCCAATGTGATGCTAATGTACATGTCGCACCAGTAGACTACCAGTGGCGGCTCACAGTCCTGTGCACACGCAGCTAATGTGATGCTAATGTAGATGTCGCACCAGTAGACTATCAATGGCGGCTCACAGTCCTGTGCACACGCAGCCAATGTGATGCTAATGTACATGTCGCACCAGTAGACTACCAGTGGCGGCTCACAGTCCTGTGCACATGCAGCCAATGTGATGCTAATGTAGATGTCGCACCAGTAGACTACCAATGGCGGCTCACAGTCCTGTGCACACGCAGCCAATGTGATGCTAATGTACATGTCGCACCAGTAGACTACCAGTGGCGGCTCACAGTCCTGTGCACACGCAGCTAATGTGATGCTAATGTAGATGTCGCACCAGTAGACTACCAGTGGCGGCTCAGTCTTGTGCACATGCAGCCAATGTGATGCTAATGTAGATGTCGCACCAGTAGACTACCAGTGGCGGCTCACAGTCCTGTGCACACGCAGCTAATGTGATGCTAATGTAGATGTCGCACCAGTAGACTACCAGTGGCGGCTCACAGTCTTGTGCACATGCAGCCAATGTGATGCTAATGTAGATGTCGCACCAGTAGACTACCAGTGGCGGCTCAGTCTTGTGCACATGCAGCCAATGTGATGCTAATGTAGATGTCGCATCAGTAGACTACCAGTGGCTCACAGTCTTGGCAACATGCAGCCAATGTGACGCTAATGTAGATGTCGCACCAATAGGCCACCAGTGGCGGCTCATAGTTTTGTGCTGGCTTCTTCATTTCACTTTGAAATGAGTTGCAACACTCATCCTTAAGGGATCACCCTGGTACGAAAGTGGCCAAAAATGCGTTTTTTTTTCAGAAAACTTTTTGAAGTAATATTGTGAGAATATAGTCATTAAATATTATCTATATGTCAAATTTACCTGGAAATTGGTGTATTTCAAATTTATTTGGACGCGTGTAATAAAAACTGGGTATGGAAAATTTGTCAGATTTCACTTTGCAGCTAAAGTGTTGGTGTGTTTGTGGTTTTTAGACTTTGTGTTTAGAATATACATTTTGCCTGCTGTTGTTGTACAACTGCTGCAATCTTTGATGAAAAATCAGAAATATGACACATGAATTATGTTGTTTGAAAACAGCTAAGACATCCATATGTGCAGTTAAATCACTTGCGTCTTTTTAGCAATTATAATGGAAAAAGTGTGGGGCGAGAGCATAATAAAGAAACTGCTAAGCGTATAGCTGAGAGACATTCTACAGCAGGTACGAGTAAAAATAAAGAATCTGCTGTTAATAAGTCTACAGCTCAAAGTGTTACATGTGCTCTCCTGTGTGCAGATTACCTTCTGGTAATGTTTCCAACAACCTGTCTTATGTAGTGAGTGTAAAGAGCAATGTCTTACTGTGAATTTGAGAGAGATCTGTGGATCATACTGAAGTGCCAAAGAGCAACACTTCCAATACCTGTGTTTCAAAACCTTAAATAGCTAAACGGTTTTTGTACTTTGGGGTAAACTTTTCTGCAGTAAATATTGATGGATAACGCTGAAATTTTCAGGATATGTAGAATATAACTTATCAAAGAAAACTGCATTCATTTGTTGATTGTACTCATACATACAAGTATATGCTAGCTAGTTTTCTTTGTAATTATTAGCAATATTTCTTTTTATTCTGTTCTAAATAGAAAAAGGTTATATTTTAATAAATATTAATATTCTAGGAAAAAATACACAATTTTATTGTACAGGTATTGAAAAACTAACATACCAAATTTCAGGCTTTTATTATAATTCTCAACTGCAAAATGTCTACCTTCTATTACTATTTAATTCTTCCTAAAAACATAATAAATAATTGAATTACAAACTATTTAGTGTAGAACAATGAAACTAGCTTAAACAATATATTGTGGCAGATGTAATTTAACCTAAAAGTTTGCATTAAAATTGGTTGATTAGGGAAAAAGTCCGTTTGATACCAGACTGTTCCTTTAAAAGCTTTCGTTCCTACTGGACCAATTTTCTGTCCCTCTTCTATTGTTGAAGCTGAGAAAAGTGCATTTAGGAAATGGCTAATGCTACTAAAAAGTAATTTAATGTAAGGTGTATGCAGGAGTTAAAGGAGACCCTGTTGTGTTACAGGACAGTGGCGGATGCCGGTCTGGAGGTACTACGTGTTACTGCACTGCAGCCGTACAGGACTCTCCTGAAGGACCTGTAAGTGACGTACTAGTCTCTTTCTGTGTAACTAGAATAACAGTTGTGATTAATTGCTCTTCCCCACAAGCCATGCATAGGACAAGTTGCGATTCAATTGGGCAATTTAATCTCATGGTAGTTCAGTTGGTTGGCACTAGTGAAGGTCTGCGGTTCATATCCCGGATATAGCATTGAATTTTATACGATTTTGTAATGGTTTTTAAGGAGAAGCATTGTACTCGACCCAAAAAAATCTATGTAGAAATTTTATCGGAAATATATGTTTTGAGGCCCTCTGAATCTAAAAGAAAAGCATTTTTAGAAAAAGGTCCGTGTGTGTGTTTGTGTGTGTCAATGAACAGCATAATTCAAAAACAAAAACTTGGTTAAAAACCAAAGTTGGTATTTAAGTTTAACATATTTTTAAGATGCGACACGAAGATTTTGTACAAAATTCAACCGCCCTAAACTACCGTTTAAAAATTTTTTTCAGAAATTTTAATTTTCTCAAAAATGGTTCTAATGATTTTGATTACAACGACATATGTTTGAGACATTTTATGGAAAATGAAATGTATATTTCGAATTTTCTGGCAACAACCTATGTGGTCTTGTTTACTGTTGATGAGTTTTGTATAACTGCTAAACCATAAGATATAGACCAACTCTTAGTATACAAAAAATATAGCTCTCGTTGAAACACAGAAGCTATGGCCAAATGTATTCTGGTTCACCCCATCTTATATGTGTGAGTTTTTCAATAGTGATTTTCAAATGGAAGATCATTATTCAGCTTTTTATCTCTTGGCCGCGCAAAGAGAACGGAATTTCAAATCCTTTATATAGTAACCAGCTTTAAAAATTTGAATATTACTTGAAGTCTACCCTTGTACTTACAAGAAAATAATCAGCAACATAATTTCTACAAATACTTCTCTTAACTAACACGAAGAAGATATAGGAATAAGAGTTTGTAAGAATGATCAGTACAAGAGTAGAGAAAATCATGTGAGTGTAACACATCAAATGTTTGTAATTTTCAAGTGAGCCTGGTATTCGAGTTTTCTTTGGCTGAACTTTTTCCCCTCCCTGCTATTTTCGAATTTATCCCTTTACACAGTAAGTATAGAAGCAATCGTTGGAACCCGCAGTGCCTAGGTTTAGCCTTAATACAAGCGCGAGAGGTGGGTGCGGATGCAACACCCGATAAGCTAGGCAACTTCTCTTGCAGGTCTGCGCTGCGGGATTCCCTACACTTCAGGCGCGAGCGAGCAAGCGAGCGATATCCCACAGTGAAGAGATTAGCGCAACTTTCCGGGCTGCCATCTCATCCTAGCACACGAGCTGTGTAAGTCTCGCATTCAAGGGTCGTTGGTTCGGTACCAGCGGACGACTTTCGGATGGTTTCTCCAGTCACCAGGGAAGCACAATTACATACACTCCGAATTTTCTGTCTTCACATTTCATTTTTTCGCTGAAAAAAGGATTTTATGCAATCCTACTATTAAAAATCTGATGTTTTGCACTCGTATGATTTTCTCTACTCTTGTACTAACCATTCTTACAAACTCTTATTCCTATATCTTCTTCGTGTTAGTTGACATAAACATTTGTACCTATTATCTTATTGCTTATTTCCTTGTAGGTACAAGGGGAATATGGGAATACAGTAGGCTTTGTGCGATAGTCAAATCTTTCAAATTCCGTTCTCTTTGCACAGCTAAGATATAGAAAATGAACAACGGTCTTCCATTTGTGGAAAGTATAAATGCTGTAAAACTCATACAAATAACAAGGAATATCTCATAAACGGTTCACTCTTAAAAAAAAATCATTTGGACATAAATTGTATATCTTAAGGAGATCTGCATTTTTTTGTGTATTAAGATTTGGTCTATCTCTTACCGTTTCCCAGTTATGCAAAACTCATCCAGAGTAAACAGAGTACATAGGCTATAGCCAGAAAACTCAAAATATACATTTCATTTGTCATAAAAGCATCTCAGGTATAGGACATTTTAATTAAAATCGTTAGTCATTTCCGATAATATCAACATTTTTGAAAAAGATATTCTATGTAAAGGGTAGTTTAGGGTGGATGAATTTTCTTTAAAATCTTTGTGGCGCATCCTTGAAGGGTATTACAGATAAATACCAACTTTGGCTTTTAACCGACTTTTCGTTTTCGAGTTATGCTGTCCACAGACACAAAACACACGAACCTTTTTTCTAAATTTTTTTTTACTCAGGGTTCCTCAAAACATACTTCAGATGAAATCTCAGTATCGAATTCTAATGCGTATTAGAGAAAACAAAAATGGTGTCCGGAGGTAACTTATGTATTTTTAGCATTCACAAATGTTTCAATTCGTTTATACAATTAAAAAAAAATCTTGATTTTTCATGATACATTCACTGATACATATGCTTAAGCAAGAAACTATTCGCCTGAACCGTATATTCGCTTAAACTGAGTCATTATTATTATTATTATTATTATTATTATTATTATTATTATTATTATTATTATTATTATTATTATTATTATTATTATTATTATTATTATTATTATTATTATTATTATTATTATTATTATTATTATTAAAATACTGCACTACACCGTTCTATACACGAACCCTTGTTGAGTTTGTATTCAAGTTTACACGAACACGCGTAAGGATATAACTAACATGTTTTGTTTACCTAGATAAAGTCCGGTTCCCGTAGAGTGGGGTCACTGAGAATTATTCGTGCCAGTCATTGAAGAGCATTATAGGTTTTCCTCGACCTACTGCTATTAGCCTGTCTGCCTGCCTGCCATAAAATACGCCCCATTGGATAAAACCCCGTCCGTCCAAATTTAAGGTTACGTACGTATAAAACGCCCTCCCTACGCAATCTCTTGCGTTTTAACGCTTGTTTGGCTCCAATTGCTTCGATGTGGGCGATTTTACAATCGATCAGTAATAAAACCTTCTTACCTGACTGAAGCTTTTATAAATGCAGCATTCTCATGACCTTCTGTGCTCGCTATACTTACAAGCGCCTATTCTTCTAACAGGCGGTTCTCCTGTTTGTTCTTGGAGACAGCACAAGCAACAAGGTCGAAATTAGCGTGCTTGTCGACCATTTGGTAGCCATGCAAATATGGCTCGTTCTTCATGGGAAAATAGACCTTAGCAGCGCATGTTTTTGAAATGGACTGCTGCTAAAATGTGATGTATTACCGGATTTTCTCCAGACACTAGTACAATCTAATGTTGAAAAACTGGTCGTTCATAAACAGTAGAGAAAAAATGTTGTACTGCCCTCACATTACTTTCTCTACTCATTCTTGTATAAAGTATTTTTGCAAAGTTATTCATCTATTTAGTTTATGTTAATCGAGATAAAAATTTGCAGAAATTATTGTATTACTAATTTTCTTGTAGGTATAAGGGGAATACAGTAGACTTTAAGTGATAGTAAAATGTTTTAAGAGCTGATCGGTAGGTAATGGTTTGAAAATCTGTTCTGTTTACATGGTCAAGAGATAATGGAAACAATAACGTATTTGAGAAAAATGTAAGTATATAAACTGTCTGCTTTAACGATAGCACGTTTATGTATAGATTTTGCATATATGTGAGGTTTGCCAGTAGTGCAGGACTAATGCGGAATAAACAGACATCTAAGGACATTCCTAACAAGTGACACACACTCAGACATGGGGCTTTCCCTATAAATGCTTTTTGAAGTGAAACTTCTTATGGGAGGACTTTGAAATTCTAATGCGCGACATTCTTGTGTGACTTGTGAAAAGTGGTGGGGGTAAACACTGTGTGGGGTAGAGTGGGAGCAGCGAGACGCTTGCCTTCGGGCATCGGAGAAGAGTGAGACATACGCTCTTCTCGTTATCCGTGTACTGCGTTCAGGCGGCGTGGCGATCACTGAGTACAGCTGTTGCTTGTCAACAGAGCAACAGGTGTGTACAACCAACGTTCTCCTTGTTTATAATCTATTTTCTTCATTAAAATATACAATTTTGTTGTGAATATGCCTTATTCAGGCGCAGAAAGAACAAGAGCGTGGGGTGAGAGAAAACACGCGGGTGAAGTGACGGTTCAGAATGGGGGGGGGGGGGGGGGGAGTAAAAGTAGATGTGAAATTGAGCGAGATGATAGATAAAGGAGTAGAATACGTGCTAGTTTGGACGTGCAGTGTAAATAATAAAGACAATGAATGAGCAATCTCTTCAGTGATAATTTACGCTATTCTGATTTTTATCAAATTCAACACTACACATAATATTTTCAATCGAGATTTTGTAAATAATCCAGTGTTGCGTGTGCGACAGATTTTGGTTTAAAAATAATTAAAATGTTTTCCTGTAATACAAAAGTTTTACTTCTATTGTGTGTCTTTACGACACGCCCTTTTTTATTTAGTGTATTTCTAGTGAAATCGCAGTATTGCAATATAATAGCGTGTTTAACTACTATGAATGTGGTACAAATAGTTAAACATATATTTTTGATTCACGGGATTGCAGATAGTCTATTTCTGACGAAATCCCACTATGGAAGTTTTAGATTGAATGCATTACTTGGCATGGCAAGGTGCCGAAGCTGTCGTGTTTGATATAATTCACTTTATTTGAGTTTGCTGTTTAACTCTAGAGGGAGAATTCAAAAAGTTAAGTTAGTGTTTGCAGCATTACTTATACATTCATTGCATCACGTGTTGCAGACGCAAGCTTTTTACCAAGGCAAATGCGGTTTGTTATAGAAACAGATATAAAACGTTGTCGGGAAAGAAATTAAACCGCGAGACTCGTTCTGATCGATCGATCGATCGATTCAACTTATGTACTGAGAGCAAACAAACACTTTTACATCATCCTTAAATGTTGCAATGCAGTCTGAATACATTCTTGGTAGATAAACAACGCCCGCCCGCCCGCCTTCTGGTGTCGAGCTTTTAGAAAGATCTGCCACAGCTGATTTATCAGTTTGTTTATATTTAATATTTCTAAAATGCTCTTTTATTCTGGCTTCTAAATGACGTTTAGTTTTACCAATATAAACTTTATCACAATCCAAACCGCTAAATTGATAAATGCCAGATTTTTTATAATTCGGTATTTTATCTTTTTTAGAAACATTTAGTAAATTTGGTATATTAAATTTATTCTGAGGGACCAAATTTATTCCATATTCTTTAAAAATCTGACACACACACACACGCGCGCGCGCTTTTATTTGGATTCAGAGGGCCTCAAAACATATATTTCCGGTGAATTCGCCACATCGAATTTTTGGGTGGAATATAATATTGTATATTACACGTGGTTTATCACACAATTATTTGCTCGTGTGTAAGAAATTAGAAGACTTTCTCGAACTCACAAATAACCGCTTATAATATAAATAACTATTAAATATATCGAAAGAAACACAAGACTATTGGGCAAGTGCAACCTAAGTCTCAAAGTTCTAGGGATAATGCCGGGTATCTCAGTTTTAATATAAACGAAATTATTAAATACCTACCATTTGAAATGAATTAACATTATCATTTCTTTTACTCTTATCAGATAAGTGATTTGCTTTTTACTGTTTCAATGTGTGCTACAAAACTCGTCTTATATCTTGTCTTTAAAGTTAGTAGAGACGACAGTTTACATTTAAATGCTATAAAGTGAGGCAACAGCACAAGAAAGCGCACTTACCAATCAGGTTAATGTTACGAGCGCATTTTCACGGTCTTCTTACTCTGATGGCAACATCAAATGTTCCTTCAGATTCCTGGAAACAAAACCACATCGCTAGTTCAGAACGACACTGTGTTGGCATTTTAATTACACGCAGAAGCTTGTCATAGATACCTGCTGCTTTTGTTTCACGATCTGTGGCAGACACAAGTGTTTAGTTCATGTTGGCACGCCTGCTAAAACAGCCGCTATTCAGTAAATAATTGACTGGGAAAAGGTTCGGCTATAGAAGCCTCATTTCTTGTTTCTTTTAGGAGTTTAATTCTCTAACTCAAATCCAATTTTGTTGCCTTCACGCAGAAGAAAAGAAATAATTTTATTGAAGCGAGAGAAACCAGCGAGTGAAAGCAAAAAAAGCGCTTGGCACAGAACAGCGGCCTTCCGTATTTAGTTGTTTTTTATTTCTTCTTCTACACAACCGCTAGTGCTGCCAACGTTGAAAACACATTTCGCAGAACCTCTCTAAGAGTGGTGCTTATCGTGCTGCATGTGATTGCTCTGGTTGTTTGCCGAGACATTTCAATTAAAATTGTTACAGCATCGTATCGTATCTAAGAAAGGCAATGTTACACCATTTTTACTTTTTCTACTATAGTACGTAAACAGAGGAAGTATTGTATTTGCCCAGAAAAACTTGATGCCGAGATTTCACCGGAAATATGTTTTGAGGTCCCCTAAACCGAAAAAAAAAATTTAGAAATGTATGTGTGTGTTTGTGAAAAGCATAACTCAAAAACGAAAAGACGGTTCAAAACCAAAGTTGGTATTTAAGTTTAATATCTTTAAGGATGATTTTTCCAAAATTTTGATTTTCTCGAATATGGCTCTAACGATTATTATTAAAATTCCATATGTATTATGTATATGTATTTGGGTTGGAGAATTTTCTTGAAAATCCTGGTGTTACATTCTTAAAAGATGCTGAACTCCAATACGAAATTTGGTACTTAATCGAATTTTCGTTTTTAATTATACTGTTCACAAGCACACAGGTGAATCTGGACATCGAATTCAGTAATTCCCTTACTTGGTATTGTACATATGTATGTAGTGGTAGAGTACCAACATTCCCAGTTGATATCTAACAGGGGGAGAAATTTGTGGTTGTGTAACCAAATGTCACCAGATTCTAGTGCGGTGGTAAATTGCAACCCTGCAGAAGGAGAACGCTTGCTCAGCAGAGGGAGTATTTTATGTGGAGAGAGAGAGAGACAGCACGTCCCACAAGAGGCCCATATTGGGGCCCCTGTTCATGATGGGCGTTTGTCACCCTTAATTATCTTCCTTCTTGTCGCCCCAACGCCTTGCCCTTTCTTATGGCTTTAAATCTACAGCAGTAATCGTCACTTCCATATTCTCTCTCCCTATAAACTATTGTACCTACTCCTTCCGAAAATTAGATATCGACGTCTCACCGGAGCTACCTACTACATATTTTGAGGTTGCTGAAATAAAAAAAAAAAAAAAAAAAAATCTTTAAAATGCCAAACTTCTTATTTAATTTGAAGTATTTTTTACAAGTTTGCAATGCAGAAGACCTTGAAAGAACGGTGCAAATAGTATTCCAAGTACCTATACAAAATGAGAACGTACTGGCGTAGGTATGTTGCTATTAATTCGGAGTGCGTTCAGAACCACTTGCTGAAACATACCTAGAGCTATACTTTCACGAAATAGGAAGTCGTCCTACCCATACAAAGACAATGGAATTCCAAAGGCGTCGCATAGCAACCAGCTCCTAAAACATTCCACTATCACTTAAAGCCTACTTTACATATGCAAGAACATTGTAAAAGGGTAAAGGGTATAGGGACACCTCGCTCACTGCGACCTACGCAGGTCTATTGTGGCTACCATCCCCCAGGAGGCAGGGATGAGTGAGGGAACCGAAGGAGTGCTATACGACGCGCGGAAGTCCCTAACCAGTGCTGAGATGTCTTCATCCCGTCGCTAGGCAACCAGCATCACGCCGCGGGTCCGGGGCGGTGTCGCACGACACCCGACGACACCCAGCGCCGAGAACAGCAGTAATCCACGCCATCTGCCCGGCACTGCACCACCTGAAAGATGATAACGAAATGGAATGAAATAATGCACCGCAGGATTTGCCTAAGTGATATGGGGAAACCACGGAGAAACCCATATCAGAGTACGCGGCCGGCCACGGGGATCGAACCCACGATCTCGCGAATGCGGGTCACAGACGTTACCGCCTAAGCCATCCCGTTCGGTAACAACATTGTCAATAGAATACTTTGTGAAAACGTTAACGGGCAGAGAAAGCAGAACTATGGCGTAGGTATGTTCTGGGGGGGGGGGGTCCAAACCGTCCATTTGTGGTGAAATTTACATCTCGTATTTCTGTTGGAATACAATAGATTAGAGAACAAGAGCATTTGATGAACCGCAGGGTAATTTGGTGAGAAGAGAAAATTATGATGTACCTAAGGAAAAGAAGAGAAGAGTTGACATTAACTCGATATTGTGTGACCTGTTTAATTAGTATTCCGGCAACAGCACCAGCCTGATATGTAGGTAAGCCCCTGTCTCACATTCCAGACACGAGCGTCAAGACAAACACTGCATGCTCGCTACCTTACCACCTTTAGGAAACGAGGTTCGGCTATGTGCTATGTGGGCAGATTCTCTTGTTGCTGGACACGCCAGGGCATTAGGCACGGCGCAAAACAAACGACTGTCACGCCACATCCCGGCGCTCAAGGTCAGGCTGAGAAAACGCGTGACAATGAGCGGCACAAACAAAAGGTGTTTTCCAGATTATTCGACAAGAGTCCGGTGGCCGGCGTATTTGTACAAGTTCGACAAACGTCCGTGTTATGTTATACTCGCTATACAGGGAGGCGAGGCAACGAAAGTTTGGAATCAGTAAGTTTCACTTTCTCTACTACGTATGGTAAGTAGAGGAAGTATTGTCCAAAAATTCGATGTCGAGATTTCAGCAGAAATACGTGTTTTGAGATCCCTTGAATAAAAAGAATTAGAAAAAGGTCCCTGTCCAAAGCTGGTATTTAAGTTTAAGGGCTTGACGGGAAGATTTTGAAGAAAATTCCTCCACCCTCGAAACTGACTAACGATTTTGTGTAAAGCGTTCTATGTTTGAGATATTTTTATGACAAATGAAATGTATATTTTGAATTTTCTGGCTATAACCCATGTAGTCCTGTTTACTCTGGATGACTTTTGCATAACCGGTAAACCGTAAGAGATAGAGCAAATCTTACTATACAAAAATGTAGATTTTTATCAAAACACACAATTTACATTTTAAAACATTTCCTAGCGCAGTGAACCATTTCGGAGATATTCCTTGTTATAAGTTTGAATTTTCCAATACTTATACTTTTCTCAAATAACAGGTCGTTATTCATTTTTTTATCTCTTGGCCATGCAAAGAGAATGGGATTTCAATCAAGGCGTTTCATGCACATGTAGAATTACATTTATTGCACAACTTGTACTAATACACGTAATTGACAATAATTCATTTGATTACATACAGGGTGGAAGGGAAGTCATTACATTAATTTAAACCAGTGATTTTCTATCTTACGTTTTTGTGTCTGGCCGTCTCCTACGAAGATATTTTAGTTTTGTCGAAAACAACCTGGCAACACTGCAGATTGTGTGGGTGTCAGCTTCACTAGGTCAACACATAAACAAACACCACAGGGGTGCGTCTTGAGAACATAAACAAATACGCTGCCGTGTCCTTCCATATTTACTGTGCGAGTATAGGCCAATCAGAATCGTTAGGTCCAAAAAACATTACACTACCTTGCAAGCGACCGAGTGTTTAAATCCAGAAACCGGTTCAGGTCCCTGAACAACCTCAACGCAACTTTCTCGTTCTGGTTATCGTTACCAGCACTTGCCCTGTGTGGTACAAACTTGTACTGTGAAGTACTTTGATATAAGTAGAACTGTTCAAAAGAAGTAGGACTAGGTCACTTGTAACGTTCTTGCAGTAATTGCTACACATAAAGTCTCTTTGATCTCTTGCAACACAAGTCTTGCCCTTTGTCACGTGACGTGACGTTAATGTGGTCACGCCAGGATCAGATGACATTGCAGTAGCTGCTACTTTAACTTCAAGTGATTTTAACTGCTAATGTTTCCTACCTACGTATTTAGTTGTGTCGTATGTAGGTATGTGCTTATGACAGGAGAAGATGCAAGAATTACCTGCTGTCTGAAAACGAATTGAAAACGTCATAGGATTGCTAGACAAAAGAGCCTAGTGTGTTACATTCTCATGCCTTTCTCTACTCACTTTCTTTTATTAGTCTCTCTATTATGTATAGTAAATAATGAAAGTATTGCATTCCACCCAAAAATACGATGTCGAGATTTCGCCACAAATATTTGTTTTGAGGCCTCCCTAAATATAAAAAGAAAGCATTTTTAGAAGGTCCATTTATATGTGTGTGTCTCTGTGTGTGTGTGCGTGCGCGTGCGTGTGTGTGTGTGCGCGTGCGTGTGTGTGCGCGCGTGCGTGTGCGCGAGAGTATGTGTGTGTGGGGGTGTGCGTGCATGTGTGTGTGCGCGTGAGTATGTGTGTGTGGGGGTGTGCGTGCATGTGTGTGTGCGCGCGTGCGTGTGTGTGTGCGCGCGTGCGTGTGCGCGAGAGTATGTGTGTGTGGGGGTGTGCGTGCATGTGTGTGTGCATGTGTGTGTGCGCGTGAGTATGTGTGTGTGGGGGGGGTGTGCGTGTGTGTGCGCGTGCGTGTGTGTAGGGGTGTTCGTGCATGTGTGTGTGCGCGTGAGTATGTGTGTGTGTGCGCGTGCGTGTGCGCGAGAGTATGTGTGTGTGTGGGAGTGTGCGTGCATGTGTGTGTGCGCGTGAGTATGTGTGTGGGGGTGTGCGTGTGTGTGCGCGTGCGTGTGAGTATGTGTGTGTGGGGGTGTTCGTGCATGTGTGTGGGGGTGTGCGTGCATGTGTGTGTGCGCGTGAGTATGTGTGTGGGGGTGTGCGTGCATGTGTGTGTGCGCGTGAGTATGTGTGTGTGTGGGGGTGTGCGTGCATGTGTGTGTGTGCGTGAGTATGTGTGTGTGGGGGTGTGCGTGCATGTGAGTATGTGTGTGTGGGGGTGTGCGTGCATGTGTGTGTGCGCGTGAGTATGTGTGTGTGGGGGTGTGCGTGCATATGTGTGTGTGCGTGAGTATGTGTGTGTGGGGGTGTGCGTGCATGTGTGTGTGCGCGTGAGTATGTGTGTGTGGGGGTGTGCGTGCATGTGTGTGTGCGCGTGAGTATGTGTGTGTGGGGGTGTGCGTGCATGTGTGTGTGCGCGTGAGTATGTGTGTGTGGGGGTGTGCGTGCATGTGTGTGTGCGCGTGAGTATGTGTGTGTGGGGGTGTGCGTGCATGTGTGTGTGCGCGTGAGTATGTGTGTGTGGGGGTGTGCGTGCATGTGTGTGGGGGTGTGCGTGCATGTGTGTGTGCGCGTGAGTATGTGTGTGTGTGGGGGTGTGCGTGCATGTGTGTGTGCGCGTGAGTATGTGTGTGTGGGGGTGTGCGTGCATGTGTGTGGGGGTGTGCGTGCATGTGTGTGTGCGCGTGAGTATGTGTGTGTGTGGGGGTGTGCGTGCATGTGTGTGTGCGCGTGAGTATGTGTGTGTGGGGGTGTGCGTGCATGTGTGTGTGCGCGTGAGTATGTGTGTGTGGGGGTGTGCGTGCATGTGTGTGTGCGCGTGAGTATGTGTGTGTGGGGGTGTGCGTGCATGTGTGTGTGCGCGTGAGTATGTGTGTGTGGGGGTGTGCGTGCATGTGTGTGTGCGCGTGAGTATGTGTGTGTGGGGGTGTGCGTGCATGTGTGTGTGCGCGTGAGTATGTGTGTGTGGGGGTGTGCGTGCATGTGTGTGGGTGTGTGCGTATGCGTAAGTGCGTGCGTATGTGGGTGTCTGTGTGCGTGTGTGTCTGTGTGCGTGCGTGTGTGTGCGTGTGAGTGCGTGCGTCTGTGTGCGTGCGTGTGGACAGCATAAGTCAAAAACAAAAAGTCGATTAAAAACCAAAGTTGGTATTTAAGTTTAATGTTTTTGAAGGATGCGACATGAAGATTTTGAAGAAAATTCCTGCACCCTAAACAACCCTTTATTTGGAAAGTTGTTCCAAAACTTTGATTTTTTCGAAAATGGTTCCAACGATTTTGATCAAAGTGCCAAGTGTTAACCATATTTTTATGACAAATTAAATAGGTATACCTATATCTTGAATTTCCTGTGAATGAGCTCTGAAATCCTTTTCATTCTGAATGGCTTTCGTATAACTGGTAAACTGGAAGAGATATCTACACAAAATATTGCTACACAAATAAATTTAGATCTCCTTAAAACATAAAATTTATGTCAAATACAGTTTTTCGGAAATAATCATTTCCCAGACAAACCTTCTTATTGGCTTCAATTTTCAAATACCTTTACTCTTCTCAAATGCAAAGTTGTTTTTCTTTTTTGTATACCCTAGCCGTGCAAACGCAATGGAATGACAAAGCACAGCTCTGTATATTTTTAGAAAGGTATACCTAAAGACTAAGCTTGAATAAAACCGACATCTAAAGAAGATAATGTTATGTTTTTGTAACATAACCAAACTTGAAAGCATCGCTAGACCATAATTCTCACTTCAATGCCAGAAACACATACACACACGCACACATACACACATACACGCACACACACACACGCACACATACACACACGCACGCACACATACACGCACACACACACGCACACATACACACACACGCACACATACACACACAAACCTTTTATGGGCATATTCTAAATACTATAGTGATCAATATTAATACTGTGCATAAAGCAAAACATTCGATCTGGCGCACTCACATGACTTTCTCTACTCTTGTACTATTTATCATAAAAATGCCTTGTATACTGCTATTTAATCGCCTTTTGCTACTTAAGTTTTATCATTGGATCTTGTTTTAATAAGGTTTATTAAAACGTGTGGGTATTTGCGTTGAGGTTTCGATGCAATGCTTCGTGCACTTACAGTAGTAAATGATAGAGAAAATGCAAATAAAGAAAAACCAGCTCTGGATTGCTGCCTTTACGACGCCCGCCATTCTAATGGCAGTTTCCTTTTGTTTTTCTATTCCTTTCTTTTCCGCTTCAAATTTTTATTCTGCATATTTTTATCGTTGTGTCCTCATTCTTTTTGGTTTTATTTGTCTGCTACGTACTTTCAGTAAGTAGAGGAAGTGTTGTGTATCTACCATTGGGAAAAGCTTACATCATGAAACGACTTTTCACTTTTAGGTTATGTTGTCCACAGACAGACATACAGACCTATCCGGATAACATGTTTTGCCGAGGTTTTCCCTTATCCTGAGAAGACGAATGTCGGGTAACTTGAAGCTCTCTAAGTACGTCGGGTTCATTTGAGTGATTCATTCATCAACCAATATGACATACCACGCTAAACCAAGTTATATATGTACATAATACAGAAATTTCGCCAGATATGTATATCCTAATATTGCGTATTTGTTAAAATCTCATTGTCCTCCAAATATTCAGTTATTAATGTTGGGTACTTGCATAAATAGCCTTAGTATGCTAATATTGTTTCGATAACATGAATTGACTCATTAAAATCCTACAACCAACCAAACAAGCTTTTCACGAAGCTGGTTCGACTCACTGCGTTCCCACCATTTCTTTCGTTTCGCGAGAATTGTGCACCTCATCAATTTAGTGGATATTACAGACACACACATACATATATGTATAAATACCATATTATGGGTGTCAATTATTATTCCTAAAGGCATATTCGTAATACTTGTGCAATATCTATTTGAAAGTAATGTATTAGTAATTGAGAAATTTATATAAATGTAACGTATCAGATTGATTTATTAATTTTATTTCCTGAAAATGGCGAGTGACTATTGTGATTAAATTACCCTGTATTGGAGTTATTTGATGTTAAATAAAATGTTTCTGTGGACCAAAATAACAAAGTAAGTAAATTCCAGAACAGTTGCGGAATATTAGCAAGACAATTAAAAAGAAAAACAAGAAACAAGCTTACAAAACAGTGACGATTGCAACGTTAACATGCTTGTGAAACATGGGCTATAAGGAAAAAAGAATGGGATAATATAAATGCAGCAGAAATGAGATATCTTAGAGCCATAAAACAATGTACAGTAATGGATAAAATAAAACATGAAGAAATAAGAGAAGAACACGACATTTGCCCAATAAATGATACAATAAACCAATGTAGGAAAAGCTGGAGAAATCATTTACAAAGGATGGAGAATACCCGATATCCCAAAATGGCATACAATTATATACTAACCATATAGGAGGAGAGATGTTGGAAGACCGATGAGAAGCTGGAGAGAGACTTGAGGTCGGAACAGAAGTCTCCCAATCCATTCGATTTAAGTTATGGTGCCCACAGACTGACACACACACACACACACACACACACACACACACACACACACACACACACACACACACACACACACACACACACACACACGGATCTTTTTCTAATTTTTTTTTTAATTTAAATTTGGGGGCCTCAAAACATATTTCCCGTGAAATCTTGACATGTAAATGTTTGGTCGAGTAGTCTTCCCCATCTTACTATACTTAGTAGAGAACGTAAACACGTTTGTCGCTTTAGCCAACGAAATGTAGATGTGTGGATTACAACGAGCGAGTAGAGAAAGTCATAGAAGAGCATGTTTATTTGTTCTGCAACGAAATGTAGATGTGTGGATTACAACGAGCGAGTAGAGAAAGTCATAGAAGAGCATGTTTATTTGTTCTGCAACGAAATGTAGATGTGTGGATTACAACGAGCGAGTAGAGAAAGTCATAGAAGAGCATGTTTATTTGTTGTGATATTTTTGAACTTGCAGTGCTGACGTTTTGTTCGTCTCAGTTGTTTTAATTTTCGCTAACCAGAATGTCCCGTACAAGTTGCAATTATTTGGCAGGAAGATGCGCTCGGGGAAACAGGCAAACAAATTATTCACCCTCCCTCCCTCCCTGATGCAGAATGATCAACGGAACCAACATGTGCTTTTTATGTCTTGTTTCTGTTTCTGACTCACTCACCGACTGTAATTCCAACTCTTTATTCTGTTCAGAGGTGAAGCGATACAAGTCAGCGTCCTTTCATTCCTGCATTGCACTCCAACTCAGGGTGTTAAAGTAGATATGCATTGTTGTTATTATATCATGAGTCATGACTATTATCATTATCAGAAGTAATATTATAACACGAACCTATAAATTCTCAAGAGAAAAGAGAGTCAGACCTTCGAGTTACATTTATATGGACTATTTCATAAATAAAATATGAATTTAAACATTATATCTGACCAGAAAATATTAAATTATATGAAAGAATAACCTAAAATATACTCATTTTGATTAGGTAATCCAGCACTACCAACTGAGGAAAACGAAACCCAAGAATTGCATGTATTTCGATCTTCTCTTGTTATAACAGAAAACCAATTTATAATCTCAAATAAATCTCAGTTTATTCTTAGCATTAACAAATAACCTTTTTCTGGAAAAACATTAATTATTAAAAGAACAATTGTTAAAACACAGTTGTAAAATTGAAATTAAGTGGTACTTTGATTATTAATCGAGTGTAATTGTAATAAATAGTTCTTCAGCGATTTATGGGATACAGTTGGCGACACTGACTAAACAAAGTTGACCAGTATATGAGACACCTCTGTTTATGAAATACTCATTATTAATGTAACTAGAAGTTGCATTATTCCGAATAAATCGCATACGACTGATTTTGTGTAGGTTACATTTGGTTTGACTATTTTAGTGAATAACACAAGAGCAAATCATAAAAACGAACTACTTACATAATATATTAAATAGCCGTAGTTTTATTTTTGTCGAGCAAGGCTTTCTGAAGTTTAATGGATTTTTATAAATATCATATCTTTACTGCTAAATCTCTCTGCAACTATACAAAATGAAGTCCTAGTTTTAACAATTGCATGTCAAGAAGTAAGGATATGTAATATGAACTATAAGTAAATTAAAGTTATACAATATAAACTGTTCTTACATTGCTTCTATGCACGCTAATGATACAATTGTTACTATATCGATCGATCGTTTGGCCAAAGAAGTTATGTGCGGAGATATGTTTGTGAATTTTAACATTCAAACTGGTTGGTAATACTGACCGGAAGTGGTTCATTATACGGCCATGAGCTAAAGTCATTATAATTATGATTATTATCTGTAGTAATACCACGAGTAAATTAAATTATTTTGTTATTTAACGACGCTGTCAATTGCCAGGATCACGTCAGGATCATCTGAAAATATTTTACTATAGCTTAAAGCCTATGCAGTCATCTATTCTTATTGTATGCACTAAGGAAATATCTGATAAACAATTTCTCCAAACCTTTATCTCGATTAACATGCAGTAGATAGAAGAATAAGAGTTTTAATATAGGTACCATATATTTTGTACAAGAGGAAGTAGAGAAATGCATGTGATGACTGCACAGTCTAGTTTCTTGTACTTGGATATTGCGCACGTGGGTCGCACCGTTCCCTGGATTCGAAGGGTCCTTTAGAACAAATGACTCCAGCAACACATTACTAGGCGGAAGTTTTGTATGCTCCCCTTCGAGAACGTTCCCATTTGTATGCGGAGCTACACAACCACATACTCGACATAAATTCTTACAATCAGTTTGTTATTATTAAGTTATTATTATTAATATTATTATTATTATTATTATTATTATTATTATTATTATTATTATTATTAATTCAATTATTCCTAATCTAAACCCACTGCCATAGATATACAGAAATAATGGTGTGAATATTGGACAGAGACAAGTTTGGAAAACCTAATTAAATCGCCCACTGTATTACTTTGACTCCTGGTCATATGAGCAGAAATATATCACTTTCTCTACTACATATACTAAGTAGGGGAAGCATTGTGTTCGACCCAAAATTTTGATTTAGGGATTTCACTAAAAATATAGGTATGCTTTGAAGCCCCCTGATTCTGAAAGAGGCATTGGTCTGTGTGTCAATCTGTGGACAGCATAACTCAAAAACGAAAAGTCTGTTAAAAACCAAAAGTTGGTATTGAAGTTTAGTATTTTTAAAGAATTTGACGCGAAAATTGTGAAGAAAATTTCTCCACCCTAAACTACCCTTTACATGGAAACTTTTTCGAAAATTTTGATTTTCTCAAAAATGGCTCTAACCATTTTGATTAAAATGTCATATGTTTAAGATAGTTTATGACAAATTAAATGTGTACAAGTATCTTGAATTTTTTGGCTATAGCCCTTGACGTCCTGTTTACTCTGGACGACTTTTGCATAACTGGTAAAACGTAAGAGATAGACCAAATCTTACTATATAAAAATATAGATCTCGTTAAAACACACAGTTACTTCCAATTCAATTTTTTGTGGAGTGAGCCATTTCGGAGATATTCCTTGTTATTTGAGTGACTTTTGCAATACTGCTCTCAAATGAAAGCGTGTTTGTAAGAACAGCTAGTACAAAAATGGAGAAAGTCATGTGAGTGCAAGAGATCGTCTTTTCGGGGGAGATACGTGAATCGCTTCATAGGGACGATAAAATGATACAAATAACGTTTGAATTTGGTATAAAGTGTTTCGTATCCGGTCCAACAGTGCTGTTATTTGCATATGGTGCCGTCTTTTGTTGTGAAGGAGTTGCTCCCTTCTCTTGTTTAATCAGCTAATGGGGATTCCCCATTCAGACCTCCCGTGCTCTGGCACTTTATCAACAAGCAAGTACAATGTCGCTCTTCCACTTTTCTGTGCTTACGCTATAGATAGTACAGGCTGTAGGAAAAGTAAACATTTCATGTGTTGCACTCACATGACTTTCTCTACTCTTGTACTCACCATTCTTACAAACTCTTATTCCTATATCTTCTTCGTGTTAGTTGAGATAAACATTTGTACAAATTATCTTATTACTAATTTTCTTGTTGATGCAAGGGGAACATGGGTGTGCGATAGTCAAATGTTTTAAAGCTGTCGTTACGTCATATTTTGTGCGCGCCGCTACTTGCCGTGAACTGTGCGTAACCCAGACACTAGTGATTTAAGTGCTTAGCATAGCGCAAACCTTACAGACATGTTTTGGCTTTAAAATTGTTTCACACTATTTTAGAATTTTTATTTATGTTTTTCCTGTCTTTTTATTATTATGTAGGAGTTTTTATTAAAGTCGGTACTTTGTTTCAGGACGCTGATGAACCTCAAGTATTTTCACCAAATCGAACCTGGCACCTTTCACAACCTCCCACAACTACGAACCATGTAAGTAAAAACTTTCTTTAATACGACACTAAGTGTATACGTAGCATAGTCTTCTGGTGCATTTACATTACAACGGATCATGTATTGTACCGCTATAGTCCTGACTGACGTAGCACTGTCCGCGATCATACAACCAATACGGCGAGGTGATGTGGTCAGCATCATACATCCCCCAGCCACAATGTTGTACCGCTATAGTCCTGACTGACGTAGCACTGTCCGCGATCATACAACCAATACGGCGAGGTGATGGGGTCAGCATCACACATCCCCCAGACACAATGTTGTACCGCTATAGTCCTGACTGACGTAGCACTGTCCGCGATCATACAACCAATACGGCGAGGTGATGTGGTCAGCATCACACATCCCCCAGACACAATGTTGTACCGCTATAGTCCTGACTGACGTAGCACTGTCCGCGATCATACAACCAATACGGCGAGGTGATGTGGTCAGCATCATACATCCCCCAGCCACAATGTTGTACCGCTATAGTCCTGACTGACGTAGCACTGTCCGCGATCATACAACCAATACGGCGAGGTGATGTGGTCAGCATCACACATCCCCCAGACACAATGTTGTACCGCTATAGTCCTGACTGACGTAGCACTGTCCGCGATCATACAACCAATACGGCGAGGTGATGGGGTCAGCATCACACATCCCCCAGTCACAATGTTGTACCGCTATAGTCCTGACTGACGTAGCACTGTCCGCGATCATACAACCAATACGGCGAGGTGATGTGGTCAGCATCATGCATCCCCCAGTCACAATGTTGTACCGCTATAGTCCTGACTGACGTAGCACTGTCCGCGATCATACAACCAATACGGCGAGGTGATGTGGTCAGCATCATGCATCCCCCAGTCACAATGTTGTACCGCTATAGTCCTGTCGGACATAGCACTGTCCGCGATCATACAACCAATACGGCGAGGTGATGGGGTCAGCATCACACATCCCCCAGACACAATGTTGTACCGCTATAGTCCTGACTGACGTAGCACTGTCCGCGACCGTACAACCAATACGGCGAGGTGATGGGGTCAGCATCATGCATCCCCCAGACACAATGTTGTACCGCTATAGTCCTGTCGGACATAGCACTGTCCGCGATCATACAACCAATACGGCGAGGTGATGGGGTCAGCATCATGCATCCCCCAGTCACAATGTTGTACCGCTATAGTCCTGTCGGACATAGCACTGTCCGCGATCATACAACCAATACGGCGAGGTGATGGGGTCAGCATCATGCATCCCCCAGTCACAATGTTGTACCGCTATAGTCCTGACTGACGTAGCACTGTCCGCGATCATACAACCAATACGGCGAGGTGATGGGGTCAGCATCATGCATCCCCCAGTCACAATGTTGTACCGCTATAGTCCTGACTGACGTAGCACTGTCCGCGATCATACAACCAATACGGCGAGGTGATGGGGTCAGCATCATGCATCCCCCAGTCACAATGTTGTACCGCTATAGTCCTGACGGACGTAGCACTGTCCGCGACCGTACAACCAATACGGCGAGGTGATGTGGTCAGCATCACACATCCCCCAGACACAATGTTGTACCGCTATAGTCCTGACTGACGTAGCACTGTCCGCGACCGTACAACCAATACGGCGAGGTGATGTGGTCAGCATCACACATCCCCCAGTCACAATGTTGTACCGCTATAGTCCTGACTGACGTAGCACTGTCCGCGACCGTACAACCAATACGGCGAGGTGATGTGGTCAGCATCACACATCCCCCAGACACAATGTTGTACCGCTATAGTCCTGACTGACGTAGCACTGTCCGCGATCATACAACCAATACGGCGAGGTGATGTGGTCAGCATCACACATCCCCCAGACAGAATGTTGTAGCACTATAGTCCTGACGGACGTAGCACTGTCCGCGATCATACAACCAATACGGCGAGGTGATGTGGTCAGCATCATGCATCCCCCAGCCACAATGTTGTAGCACTATAGTCCTGACGGACGTAGCACTGTCCGCGATCATACAACCAATACGGCGAGGTGATGGGGTCAGCATCACACATCCCCCAGACACAATGTTGTACCGCTATAGTCCTGAAGGACGTAGCACTGTCCGCGATCATACAACCAATACGGCGAGGTGATGGGGTCAGCATCACACATCCCCCAGACACAATGTTGTACCGCTATAGTCCTGAAGGACGTAGCACTGTCCGACTGCCCGTGTCACGCCCACGTATAATATTTTTTTATTATTACGACAAGAGAAGTCGAAATACTTGTAATTCTTGTGTTTCGTTTTCCTCAGTTGGCACTGCTGAACTACAGTAATCCAAATGAGTAATTAACACTTTCTGGTCAGATAGAGTATTTAAATTCGTATTTTATTTATGAAATAATCCATATAAATATAATTCGACAGTTTTGACTGTCGCTCTACTCGAGGTCACACATACTCGTATTATCACACTTGTGATAAAAGCAATGTCTAACTTCCGTTGTGGTTAAGATGACGTTTGATTGGAAAGGTAGAGTCAGATTCAATAATTCAATGCCATATCCGTTTGAGCAATTCTATGAAATTGGAATTAGGTTCACCTAGCATGAAAAAACATGATTTTTGTAATTTCAATAGCAATTTTGCATGATTTATCCATGTAAGGAATTAACTACAGTGGAACTCGGATAACTCGAAGCTGAAGGGACAAGAAAAAATTCAAAATATCAAACAGTTGGAATTACAAAAGTTACGTCTAAAATTATAATTTTATCAATGCAACTACATTTATTCATCGGGATTTTCCAGTTGTCTCTTTTTCAACTCTTTTCATTTTGAGTTAAGGCACTGTTTAAAGTGATCTTGTTCTTCACATAAGTTGACAAGTGTTCCATGGTATCCCGTATTCTTTCGTACTTGCTTCCTTCAAACATTTTTCAACTTCTCCAACAACGGCGACAAAAGTTTAAGTCTTATACTGCACACGTGATTTACTAAACATGATGACAACACAATGAACAGTATGGAGATCAAGGTGCTCGTGTTTTAAACAAGGGGACGTATAAAAGCTCAAGGTCGGCAACTAGGAAATTTACTCTACCCCCTTCCCCCAAACTGTATTCCAACAAAACAAACAACTCCACAGGGATTACGTATTTTGCAGAAACACATGGACAGTTACACTCAATTTCCACATTCAGATTAAATTTTTGACTGACATTTCTGAATACAAATTTGGAATTAAAGAATTAAATTCGAATTAAAAATGATTTTTTACTTTTTCTACAACGTAGAGCAAGTATTGTATTCTCCTCAAAAATTCGATGTCGAGATTTCGTCGGAAATAATTGTTTTGCGACCCTCCGAATCCAAAAAAGAACTTTTAGAAAAAGGTCCTTGTGTGTGTTTGTGTGTGTATGTATGTGTGTGTCAGAGGGCAGCATAGTTAAAAAAAAACGGAAAGTCGGTTAAAAATAATCGATTTGATACGAAGATTTTGAAGAAAATTCCTCCACCTTGAAAGTACCCTTTACATGAAAAATGTTTAGAAAATTTTGATTTTCTCGAAAACGACCCTAATGATTTTTATTAAAGTGGCATATGTTTGAGATATTCTTTTTACAAATGAAACATATATTTTAAATTTTCTGGCAATGGTCATAAAGTTCTATGTACTCTGGTTGACTTTTGCATAACTAGTAAACCGTTAGAGATAGACCAAATGTTGCCATACAAAAAAGTATATCTTGCTAAAACACATAGTGTATGTATAAATAAATATTCTTGTAGAATGAACCATTTCGGAGATATTTCTTGTTATTTCTGTAAGTTTTGGAGAACTTATAGTTGTGTCAAATGGACACTTTATGTTAGCCGTGCAAAGAGAACGGTATTTGAAAGCTTTAAAAGATTTGACTATCGCTCAAAGCCTGCTTTATTCCCATATTCCCCTTGTACCTACAAGGAAATAAGCTTTAGTACAAAATGTTCGAATTATAAACGTTGGATTTGTTGACTTACATTAAACATCAGTAGCTTTTATACCCTTTGGGCTCTACCTGCCCCGTTAAGGAATACTAGATTTTGTCGCAATGACTTAAGTGCAAGCTCATTTACTTTCCTTATTGCAGAATAGCAAGCAACAAACAAATGCCGTCGGGTTTAATAATCCGGCATAATGACTCACGACTTGGCGGTAATTATTGGATATAGGAATACGCCAGACGTTAAAACAGCACTTGAGTTTAACTCTCGAGAAGAAGGGTTTTGTCACCATCACGTGTGCGATGATAAACACCCGCGGGCACACCATTGTTCTAGAACAATCGATTGCCTCGCTGCAGCTCGAGTAAACGGGAATTAAGAAGTTGAACATCTACTGCTGGTGACAGAGCCCAAGTAAGTCGAGAGTCAGTCCCTGCATAATACCACCATGGGAATATCTATCACAAAACAAGGTCCATCCTATTATATTTGTACCATTCATAAATATACTTGCAAAAATCTGATGTGTTGCACTCACATGACTTTCTCTACTCTTGTACTAACCATTCTTACAAACTCTTATTCCTATATCTTCTTCGTGTTAGTTGAGATAAACATTTGTACAAATTATCTTATTGCTTATTTCCTTGTAGGTACAAGGGGAATATTAGAATACAGTAGACTTTGAGCGATAGTCAAATGTTTTAAAGCTTTAAGATCCCGTTCTCTTTGCACACTTAACATATAAAAAAATAAACAACGATGTTCCACTTCATGAAAGTTTTAAGTTTTCCGAAACTCACACACATAACAAGGAATATCTCCGAAATGGTTCACCCTACAAGAAAATTTATGCAGACATAAATTGTGTATTTTAGTAAGATCTACATTTTTTGTATAGTAAGATTTGGTCTATCTGTAACGGTTTACCAGTTATGCAAAAGTCGTCCAGAGTAGATACGACTACAGGGGTTATAGCCAGAAAATTCAAGATATACATTTCATTTGTCATTAAAATATCTCACACATATGACATTTTAATCAAAATCTTTAGTCATTTTCAAGAAAATCAAAATTGTCGAAAAATCTTCCACGTAAAGGGTAGTTTAGGGTGGGGCTAAATGTTCGTGTCGCATTCTTAAAATACATTAAACTTAAATACTAATTTTGGTTTTTAACTGACTTTTCGTTTTTGATTTGTACTGTCCACACTGATACACATCTTTGTCTACAATGCTGCTTTTAGATTCAGGGGGCCTCTACTTACTATCTATACGTAGTAGAGAAAGTAAAATGATTTGGTTTGTATTACTTTGGGTGATTATATTAAATGCAGGTACACATTCACACTCACGGGGCCCAAATGACCGAGCTGTCGACGGGCCCTTAAACACCACTCACTCATTCACTTCACACTCACAGACTCTTAAGTAGCATGCGGAACAATTCTGGATAAAGAAAAAGTCCTATCCTTCAGCTAGGAATCTAACCAAGGACCTACTCATTGTCGCGGCGCATCGTTGTCCCGCGGTACACCGGTTGAGAACCACTCGTATAGCACAAGGTTGCCGTTTTCAATTTCACAGGGATGAACTGGAACTACGATCGAAGTATTTCAATTTGCAAGGAATCCATTTCTTAGTGCAGTTTCCGTTATCTGTGGCATTAAATCGAGTTTTGTAAGACTTGGGAGATATCTGGCCCAAGAGAGGCGGTGTAAATCATAGAGGCGGTATTGTGCGTATAAATCACCGCCGCCGCCGCCGCCGCCGCCGCCGCCGCAGTTCGTGCCAAAGTCATGTTCACAGCAACTTGTGTGTCTGTCTGCACACGAGCAAGGAGCAATACCACCCTACAGCAGGAACGTCCTTTCTCTACTCACTCCTCTGCAACTAATTCTTACAAACTCTTTTGTAAGTGCAAGCATTAATCCCCTATTTCGTTGCCTGTTAATCGCAATTACGTCTATTCTTTCACAAAAATAAGGTTAGAAAATGTGTTGTCAACGTAAATATCGCCATATCCAAACCAGCACAATGTGTTCGTGTCAATAAATCGTAATTTATTATTCCTGGATATAAACATGTACTTACTAATATTTCTACAAACTAGTGTGTCTTCGAAACCTAAGTGAGCAAGACATATGTATATATGTCACCAAATAATGAATATAATGACCAATTGTCGTGAAAATCAAATGCACTGTCATGGCCTACAGTAGGCTCTGCAGGATAGTCAAATTCCCATAAATCGCTGCAAACATTTATTTCTAGAGAAATAGCACTGCATTACAATTTGACGACTGTGTTTTTAGTAGTTCTTTGAATAATTAATCTATTTTTACAGAGGCAAAGTTATTTGTTAATGTTAGAAATAAAGAAAGATTTATTTGAGATTATGAACTCGTTTTCTGTTACAACAAAAAGAGAATATCGAAATACGTGTAATTCTTGGGTTTCGTTTTCCCTCACTTGGCAGTTCTCGGTAAATTGGACTGCACTAACCGTAATGAATATATTGTGTAATTTGTAATATAATTTAACATTTTCTGGTCAGATATAATATTTAATTTGATATTTTATTAATGAAATAGTGTATATAAATATACCTAATTGGATTGTGTGGCTTTCGCTCCGCTCGAGAGTTTATAGGCAAGGTTACACGCATTACGATATTACTTGTGGTAGGTGGAAGTCTATACAGGGTGGAAGCGAACTCTTTACATTAATTTAAACCAGTGATAGATCTCGCTATTTGGAAAACATTTGTTATCTTACGCTTTTGTCTCACACTATTTCCTACGGAGATATTGGTTTTGTGGAAAACAAGCTGGCAACACTGCGGATTCTGTGGGCGTCACTTTCCCTAGCTCCCAAAACATTAAGCGAAAGGGAAAGTGTCAGACCTGTTTACATCCACAAACCATTTCAATTCCCTGACTAACCTTAACTGAACGTCGATGACCTAAAAGCTGCTTGGAGTATTCCTTCTTCGTAACCCTGTGTGATGTATGTCGCATAATTACTACCGAAGTTATATCAGAAATAAGTCACTCTACGCATCTTACAAGTAACAAACATTCTGGTGGAATTACGCATCCAAGTTGGATCAAAACCCATTTATTTTTTCGAAATCGGCTGATGAAAGAACAAAATGCCTTTAGACTTTTTTGTTTTTCATGCTTCTGTGAAGCACATATTAGAAGGAATGTCATGACTTCCCTTCCACCCTGTATCTTTGTATGTTTGTCCTCAATGCCTTGACCCATCACAGCAAAATTCGGCACGTATGTGCAGGTTTTTGTGCTATCCATTTTACTATGCAACGTAATGCATTCACATACGTTTCTCTACTCAGTTTTCTTTTACGTAACACATTCATATGACGTTCTCTACTTCCCCTTCAATAAACAATTCATACAATTTCCTATATGTTTGAAATATAAGTGGAGTGTATTACATTCATACGGTTTTCTCTACACGGTTTTCTTTCACATAACACATTCACATGTCCTTCTCTACTCCCTCTCCTACAATCTGTAAGAACAATAATATATTCATTATTCTTAAATACAGAGAACAATGTCGCGCCGGCCCTCAGGGCGGACGTGGCTGGTAAGAAATACCGGTAGAGGCCTCATCTCCGCCCGGCAACACGACCGGCTGGAGGCGTTTACCTGCCTCAAAGACCCGGCTGCCATAGGGGCAATAGAGCCTTCGGAAACAATACCTAGCTCTTGTTTACTGGACTGTTCTCTCACAGCCTCTCCCGATCGTTCTACTTCCAGAACATGTGCCTTGTCTAAAGGAAGTAGTAGAAGTTGCCCCAGTCGTGGTTGCAGTGAAGCGTTCAGTAGACAGCGCCTGTGTTGCAGTTCAGTGCGAGTGTGATCTGACAGTTCTTTAGTTGCCAGTTGTTCTGTGCTCTGAGTGTGACGTTAGCACTACGCTAACTGACTAGAAGGCAGAGTAGCAGTGTGAATATGAGAGTAGCTAGGAGAGCGACTGTTTTTGTTTATGGGATTTTAAGAAAACAAGAGAAGTTAAAAACACAGCAAAAATCTTGCACAATATATTCATTGCAATTCTTTAATTTGCTAAAGAAAGTATTCGCACGAAAAACTGATACAATTTTTTATGTGATTGAAATATAAATGTAACGTATTACATTCACATGACTTTCTATACTCGGTTTTCTTCCTGTAGCATGTGATTGTTTAACATTGTGTTTGCATAGTGTCTTCCAGGCATTTTTATTTACTTATTTTATTTATTTTTTCTTAGTTGTAGTATCCTAAGGGTTTAAGTATAAAAAATAGATGTCGGTATTTCACCGGAAATATACAGGGTGTCCCAATTGACTCGCCCTATTGTCATATTTTCATATCCTTGGTGGGGCACATGTGAAAGTGATATGACTTTCTTGATTTATATATACAAACTTGATGAGTCATACGTAGTATTAGTAAAGTTTAGTTCATTTCGATATCTCAAACAGTTTGGCAGAAATACTGAAGTGATAATAGGGCGATTCAATTGGGACACACTGTATATTTTGAGGTCTCCTGGAACAAAAAAAAGCATTTTCAGAATTATTAACATATATATTACTTATATGTATATCGAATTTTTGGGTGGAATACAAAACTTCCTGTACTTACTATACGTACTAGAGAAAGTAATAATAAAAATTAGTTACATGGTGCACAAAAGAAATGAAGTGTTCGATTGTGAAGGTTAGGTACCTGAGAGTGATAAACTGGTGTGTTGAGTTTTAGCCGCGCCCATAACAATTAATGTGGGTGGTGCATTTGACGTCTATTAGAAATGGATCCATAACCAACAAGAGACTTGATTAATGCCTAGGCATCTCCGACGGACGAGAGAACAATCGACGCTTCATAACTTGCTTGTGGTTCATTAGATTGGAAAATACGTACGCTCCGTCGAACAAATCACAGAAAGGAAGGTGTGCTTGTTGAATGTTTCTCCACCACCTTGTGTTCCAACCCTCATCGTTAGGGTTGCTAATGCTAATTATACCTACGCTGCAATTATTGTATTTTCACTATCTACAAACCACTTTTTATGCGTTTGAAAATGCGAAATGGTTCCAAAGTGCACAAATTATTGTAACGATATTCATTTTCCGTTATTTATTTTCTCGAACTTCAACGATTGGCTCACACAACACAATTAACCTAAGCTTTCTTACTTGCCCTTTTTTACACTCTCCAACTTCACTTATGTACTATCGTTAGTTTGTTTTGTTCACTTAACTCGCACGAATTGCCAAATACTCGTACCTACACTCAAAACTCCCTTTCTCGCATCAACTTTCAACTCTATCTCTGTTATTCACTGTTTTCCTGGCAGCGATTATCCTTCTTTCTTTCTTTCCTTCCCTTCCCTTTCCTTGTTTCTTTATTTGTTTGTTTCTTTCTTTTCTTTCCTTCCCTTCCCTTTCCTTGTTTCTTTATTTGTTTGTTTCTTTCTTTTCTTTCCTTCCCTTCCCTTCCTTTCCTTTCTTCTTTATTTGTTTGTTTCTTTGTTTCTTTCTTTCTGTTTTTCTCTCTTTCTTTCTTTCCTTCCTTCTTTCATCACTGCCAACTCAGGAAAACGAAACCCATAATTACATGTATTTCGATCTTCTGTTTTTCTAAGAGAAAACCAGTTTATAATCTCAAATAAATCTATCTTTATTTTTAAAATTAAAAAATATTTTTTCTTCTGAAAAAATATACCTATTGATTATTAAAATAAGCTTGTTTGAAACACAATTCTCAAAGTGAAATGCAATGTTATTTTGGTTGTAATATGTAATAAATTGTTTCTCAGTGGTTTATGGAATACGTTGGCGACACTGACTAAACAAAAGAATAACCTAGTGATAATTTAGCGCCTCTATGTATTAAGTACCTACTCATTGCAATACGCATGCGTGAAGTTGATTGAAGTATAAACAGCCAACTGTCTCGATGTTGTTGACCGTATCCATCTCATTCTACCTTTCCTCACTACACAACATTTCTTCCTACATTCTCGTTCACAAAATTGCACTTTTAACTTCATTAGAAATTACATTTTTCAGCTCTTTTTACATTCTATATTACGTATAGTAAATGGAGGAAATATTGTATTCCATCCAAAAATTCGATGTCGAGATTTCACCGGAAATATATGTTTAGAGCCCCATGAATAAAAAATAAAAATAAAAAAAAGCATTTTTCGAAAGCTTTGAAATTCTGTTCTGTTTGCACGGCTAAAAAAATTGTCTTTGAAAATAAATTGTGTTTTAGTAAGATATGAATTTTTGTGTAGTAAGATATAGTCTATCTCTTATGGCTTACCAGTTATGTAAACAAACGTCATCAAGAGCAAACAGAATTACATGGGTTACAGCCAGAAAATTGAATATTGACATTTAATTTGACATAAAAGTATCTGAACAGTACGGCATTTTAAACAAAATTGTTAGCCATTTTTGAGAAAATCAACCTTTTCGAAAAGGGTAGTTTAGGGAGAAGGAATGTTCTTGAAACTCTTCGTGTCGCATTCCTCAAACATATTAAATTTAAATACCAACTTTGGTTTTTAATCGACTTTTCGCTTTGGAGTTATGCAGTTCAGACACACACGCACGCACACACACTCACACACACGCACGCACACTCACTCACACACACGCACACACACTCACACACACGCACGCACACACACACACTCACACGCGCGCACACACACACACGCACGCACGCACACTCACGCGCGCACACATGCAGAAGGACCTAATTTCTAAACGTGCTTTTTTATCTAGGGGGTCTTAAAAGATATTTCTGGTGAAATGCCATCAAATTTTTACGTCGAATACAATACAATTGAGTAAAATGTAAATAGACAGGAACCGTATATTTCCATTAAAACTGGATGTGGAATGCCAACCTATGGAGGTCGTTGGTGTCTGTGAACGTCAGAACTTAAAAACAAAAGATCCAATAAATACCAAACCTGGTATTTAATTTCATTATCTTCGAAAGAGACACCGCTAGCCTACGCTAACTTCTACGCGGAAAACTTTTCTAACAGTCTTATTTTCTCAAGAACTGATATAACGATTTCAATTAATACACAGAATATTTAAGATATTTACGTAACCAATGAAATATGTATCATAAATATTCTCGGAATAGCCTGGAGAACCTGTATATTTGCAAAGAATTTTATATAATTGGTAAACTAGGAGATAATCTTATTTCACAAAGAATGTATGTAAACGTCATTGAAACGTGCGTGCGACAGTAAAATCTTTTAAAGCTTTGAGATTCTGTTGTCTTTGCACACGTAACATATAAACAATGAACAACGATGATCCATTTCACGAAAGTTAAGTTTTCCGAAACTCACACACATGATAAGGAATATCTGCGAAATGGTTCACGCAACAAGAAAATTTATTTCGATATAAATTGTTTATTTTAGGAAGATCTACATTTTTTGTATAGTATGATTGTGTCTATCTCTAACGGTTTACCAGTTATGCAAAAGTCGTCCAGAGTAAATACGACTACAGGGGCTATAGCCAGAAAATTCAAGATATACATTTCATTTGTCATCAAAATATCTCAAACATATGGCATTTTAATCAAAATCGTTAGAGCCATTTTCAAGAAAATCAAAATTTTCGAAAAAGTTTCCATGTAAAGGGTAGTTTAGGGTGAGGCTATTTTCTTCAAAATCTTCGTGTCGCATTCTTAAAAGACACTAAACTTAAATACCAACTTTGGTTTTCACCCAACTTTTCGTTTTTGAGTTATGCTGGCCACAGACACACACACACGGACCTTTTTCCAAAAATGCCTATTTTTGGATTCAGGGGGTCTCAAAACATATTTCCGGTGAAACCTCCACATCGAATTTTTGGGTGGAACACAATACTTCCCCTACTTACCAGTAGAGAAAGTAAAAAGTAAAAAAATAACATAAAACGTGCTCATTTCGATAGTGTAGTTCATTAGTGCCAACTGAGGAAAACGAAACCCAAGAATTACATGCATTTCCATCTTCTCTTGCTGTTATAACACAAAACAAATTTATACTCCCAAATAAATCTTAACTTTATTTTTAACATTAAGAAATAGTTTTTCTTATAAGAAAATACATTATTAAGGTAACAATGATAAAAAATAGTTGTCAAATTTATATGGATTCATATTTTGATGTTTAATAATTTTTTTCAGCCATTTATGAGACACAGTTGGCAACAATTGCAAAACAATGACCAGGTAGTAGATATATGGTATATGTTAAATTAATGTTTACTGGTAGCTCCAGCCGGAAAACAAACCTCGGTCTTTGAAATTTGAAGCGTAGTTAGATAGCAGATCTGAGAGGCAGTCTCTAAGAAGTGTGATTGATATGTTTGATACATTCACATTAAGAATAAAATGAGATCTTGAAGCTTCTGAAAATAACTTCTAAAGCTCTCTTGAATCTGATTGTCTTCTAGTTTCCTAGGGTCGATAGGCGAGTGTTTGAGGTTATAGGACCTGGCGGCTGGGCGGTGCACGTGGCGTTGATTGGACCTCATAGGCCTGCCTGAGCCGGATTCGCTCCATGTTTGCGCATTTTGTTGTTTACGTATCTCTGCTTCACCCCTTCCTCCCAGGGACCACGGAAGGAAAAGCGGCCACTTGGGTGCTCTGCCCCTGCAGAATCTGTACACAATTAGATGAGTACCACCACTTTTGTCTGTTATACGAGATACAGTTGTGTATTGTTACAGATACATCTACCAAGCACCACTGTTGAAGTCCATCCCTACTTCTGTGTTCATGGTGGACTTACCTCGCATCTGGACTCTGTAAGTAACAACCTATACTACCATTCAAACAAATCAACAAATAAATACCTACTCGTATATCTATGATATATATGATGGTGGTGATGGTGGTGATGATGGTGGTGGTGATGGTGGTTTTGGTGGTGGTGATGGTGGTTTTGGTGGTGATGGTGATGATGGTGGTGATGGTGGTGGTGGTGGTGATGGTTTTGGTGGTGGTGATGGTGGTTTTGGTGGTGATGGTGATGATGGTGGTGATGGTGCTGGTGGTGGTGATGGTGGTGGTGATGGTGGTTTTGGTGGTGATGGTGACGATGGTGGTGATGGTGGTTTTGGTGGTGGTGATGGTGGTGATGGTGGTGGTGGTGATGGTGGTTTTGGTGATGATGGTGGTGATGGTGATGATGATGGTGGTGATGGTGGTTTTGGTGGTGGTGATGGTGGTGTTGGTTTTGGTGATGATGGTGGTGGTAATGGTGGTGGTGATGGTGGTGGTGATGGTGATGATGGTGATGATGGTGGTGGTTATGGTGGTTTTGGTGGTGGTGAAGGTGGTGGTGGTAATGGTGGTGGTGATGGTGGTTTTGGTGCTGATGGTGATGGTGGTGGTGAAGGTGGTGGTGGTGATGGTGGTTTTGGTGGTGGTGATGGTGGTGATGATGGTGGTGATGGTGATGATGGTGGTGGTGATGGTGGTGATAGTGGTGGTGGTGATGGTGGTGGTAGTGATGGTGGTGATGGTGGTTTTGGTGGTGATGGTGGTGGTGATGGTGGTGGTGATGGTGGTTTTGGTGGTGATAGTGATGATGGTGGTGGTGATGGTGGTTTTGGTGGTGATAGTGGTTTTCGTGATGATGGTGATGGTGATGATGGTGGTGGTGATGGTGGTGGTGATGATGGTGGTTTTGGTGGTGATGGTGATGATGGTGGTGGTGGTGATGGTGGTGCTGGTGGTGGTGGTGGTTTTGGTGCTGATGGTGATGATGGTGGTTTTGGTGGTGGTGATGGTGGTGGTGATGGTGGCTTTGGTGGTGTTGGTGATGGTGGTTTTGGTGGTGATGATGGTGGTGGTAATGGTGGTGATGGTGGTTATGGTAGTGATGGTGGTGGTGGTGATGATGGTGGTGGTGAAGGTGGTGGCGGTGGTGATGGTGGTTTTGGTGGTGGTGCTGGTGGTTTTGGTGGTGATAGTGATGGTGGTGGTAGTGATGGTGGTGCTGGTGGTGTTGATGGTGGTTTTGGTGATGATGTTGGTGGTGGTGATGGTGGTGGTGATAGTTGTGCTGATGATGGTGGTGGTGGTGATGGTGGTGGGGGTGATGGTGGTGGTTTTGGTGATGATGGTGGTAGCGGTGGTGATGATGGTGGCGGTGATGATGGTGGTGATGGTAGTGGTGGTGATGGTGGTGATGGTAGTGGTGGTGATGGTGGTGCTGGTGGTGGTGATGATGATGGTGGTGGTGATGAAGATGGTGGCGGTGGTGGCGATGGTGGCGGTGATGGTGGTTTTGGTGGTGATGGTGGCGGTGGTGGTGGCGATGGTGATGCTGGTGATGGTGGTGGTGGTTTTGGTGGCGATGATGGTGAAGGTGGTGGTGGTGATGGTGGGGATGTGTACGATGGTGGTGGTGATGGTGGTGGTGATGATGGTGGTTGTGGTGATGGTGGTTTTGGTGGTGGTGGTGATGGTGGTTTTGGTGGTGATGATGGTGGTGGTGGTTTTGGTGGTGATGCCGGTGGTGGTGTTGGTGGTAATGGTGGTGGCGATGGTGATGCTGGTGATGGTGGTGGTGGTTTTGGTGGCGATGATGGTGAAGGTGGTGGTGTTGATGGGTACGATGGTGGTGGTGATGGTGGTGGTGGTGATGATGGTGGTTTTGGTGGTGGTGATGGTGGTTTTGGTGGTGATGATGGTGGTGGTGGTTTTGGTGGTGATGCCGGTGGTGGTGATGGTGGTTTTGGTGGTGTTGGTGGTAATGGTGGTGGTGATGGTGGTGCTGGCGGTGGTAGTGGTGGTGAAGATGGTGGTGGTGGCAGCGGTGATGGTGGTGGTCTTGGTGATAGTGGTGATGGTGTGTGTGGTGGTGGTCGTGATGGTGGTGGTGGCGGCAGCGGTGATGGTGGTGTTGTTGGTGGTGGTGATGGTGTGTGTGGTGGTGGTGATGGTGTGTGTGTTGGTGGTGGCGGTGATGGTGTGTGTGGTGGTGGTCATGGTGGTGGTGGCGGTGATGGTGGTGATGGTGTGTGAGGTGGTGGTGATGTTGGTGATGGTAGTGGTCGTGATGGTGTGTGTGGTGGTGGTGATGGTGTGTGTGGTGGTGGAGAAATTGTGTGTGGTGGTGATGATGATGGTGGCGATGGTGTGTGTGGTGGTGGTGATGATGGTGGTGGTGATGGTAGTGGCGGTGATGGTGTGTGTGGTGGTGTATGTGGTAGTGATGATGATGGTGGTGATGGTAGTGGTGGTGGCGCTGATGGTGGTGATGGTGTGTGTGGTGGTGACGGTGATGGTGTGTGTGGTGGTGGTGATGATGGTGGTGAGGGTAGTGATGCTGGCGGTGATGGTGGTGATGGTGTGTGTGGTGGTGGCGGTGATAGTGATGGTGATGATAATGGTGGTGATGGTAGTGGCGGTGATGGTGGTGACGGTGTGTGTGGTGGTCGCGGTGAAGGTGATGGTGGTGGTTATAGTGGTGGTGATGGTGGTGCTGGGAATGATGGTGGTGATAGTGGTGGTGATGGTGGTCATGGTGTGTGGTGGTCGCGGAGATAGTGGTGGTGATGGTGGTGGCGGTGATGATGGTGGTGATAGTGGTGGTGGTGATGGTGTGTGTGGTGGTGGCGGTGATGGTGATGGTGGTGTTGGTGATGATGGTAGTGGTGGTGGCGGTGATGGTGGTAATGGTGTGTGTGGTGGTGGCGGTCATGGTGGTGGTGATAGTGGTGGTGATGGTGGTGGCGGTGATCGTGGTGGTGATAGTGGAGGTGGTGGTCATGGTGTGTGTGGTGGTGGTGATGATGGTGGTGGTGTGTGTGGTGGTGATGATGGTGGTGATGGTAGTGGTGGTGGCGGTGATGGTAGTGATGGTGTGTGTGGTGGTGGCGGTGATAGTGATGGTGGTGGTGATGATGATGGTGATGGTAGTGGCGGTGATGGTGGTGACGGCGTGTGTGGTGGTCGCGGTGAAGGTGATGGTGGTGGTTATAGTGGTGGTGATGGTGGTGGCGGGGATGATGGTGGTGATAGTGGTGGGGGTGGTGATTGTGGTCATGGTGTGTGGTGGTGGCGGTGATGGTGATGGTGCCGGAGATATTGGAGGTGGTGATGGTGGTGGCGGTGATGATGGTGGTGGTGATAGTGGAGGTGGTGATGGTGTGTGTGGTGTAGGCGGTGATGGTGATGGTGGTAATGGTGTGTGTGGTGGTGGCGGTCATGGTGGTGGTTATAGTGGTGGTGGTGATGGTGGTGGCGGTGATGATGGTGGTGGTGATAGTGGTGGTGATGATGGAGGATGTGGTCATGGTGTGTGTGGTGGTGGTGATGATGGTGGTGGTGGCGGTGGTAGTCGTGGTGACGGTGGTGGTGGTGCGGGTGGTGGTGGTGATGGTGGTGGTGATGGTGGTGGTAGTGGTAGTGATGGTGGGGGTGATAGTGGTGGTGGCGATGATGGTGGTGGTTGTGATGGTGATGGTGGTGGTGGTGCTGGTGGTGGTGGTGCTGGCGGTGGTAGTGGTGGTGAAGATGGTGGTGGTGGCGGTGGTAGTGGCGGTGGTGATGGTGCTAGTGGTGGTGGTGATGGTGGTGGTGGCGGCAGCGGTGCTGTTGGTGAGGGTGATGGTGTGTGTGGTGGTGGTGATGGTGTGTGTGTTGGTGGTAGCGGTGGCGGTGGTGGTGATGGTGGTGGTGATGCTGTGTGTGTGGTGGTGGTCATGGTGATGGTGGTGGAGGCGGTGATGGTGTGTGTGGTGCTGGTGTGTGGTGGTGGTGTGTGTGGTGGTGGTGATGGTGTGTGTGGTGGTGGAGAAATTGTGTGTGGTGGTGATCATGATGGTGGTGATGGTGTGCGTGGTGGTGGTGGTGATTGTAGTGATGGTGGCGGTGATGGTGTGTGTGGTGGTGGTGATGGTGTATGTGGTGATGATGATGGTAGTGGTGGCGGTGATGGTGTGTGTGGTGGTGCCGGTGATGGTGGTGGTTTTTTGTGTGGTGGTGGCGGTGATGGTGCTGGTGATGTGTGTGGCGATAGTGGTGATGGTAGTGGTGGTGGCGCTGATGGTAGAAATGGTGTGTGTGGTGGTGGCGGTGATGGTGTGTGTAGTGGTGGCGATGATGGTGGTGATGGTGTGTGTGGTGGTGGTGATAATGGTGGTGATGGTAGTGGTGGTGGCGTTGATGGTGGTGGTTATGGTAGTGGTGGTGGCGGTGATGGTGGTGATAGTGTGTGTGGTGGTGATAGTGGTGGCGGTGATGATGATGGTGGTGGTGATGGTGGTGGTGGTGATAGTGGTGGTGGCGGTGATGGTGTGTGTGTGGTGGCGGTGATGGTGTGTGTGGTGGTAGCGGTGATGGTGCTAGTGGTGGTCGTGATGGTGCTGGCGGTGGTGGCGGTGATGATGGTGGTGGTGATGGTGGTGGTGACGGTGATGATGGTGATGGTGGTGGTGGCGGTGGTGATGATGGTGGCGGAGATCACGGTGATGGCGGTGATGATGGTGGCGGTGATCACGGTCATGGTGGTGATGGTGTATGTGGTGGTGGTAGCGGTGCCGTTGGTGGTTGTGGTGGTGGCGGTGATTGTGGTGATTGTGTGTGTGGTGGTGATGGTGTGTGTGATGGTGGTGGTGAGAGTAGTGGTGGTGGCGGTGATGGTGGTGATGGTGTGTGGTGGTGATGATGGTGGTAGTGGTAGTGATGGTGTGTGTGGTGGTGATGATGGTAGTGGTGGCGGTGATGGTGGTGATGGTGTGGTTGGTGGTGGCGGTGATGGTGGTGATGTGTGTGGTGGTGGCGATGATGGTGATGGTAGTAGTGGTGGCGCTGATGGTGGTGATGGTGTGGTGGTGACGGTGATGGTGGTCATGGTGTGTGTGGTGGTGATGATGGTGGTAATGGTAGTGGTGGTGGCTGCGATGGTGTTGATGGTGTCTGGTGGTGATAGTGATGGTGGTGATTATAATGGTGGTGATGATGTTGTTGGTGATGGTGGTGGCGGTGATGGTGGTGATGGTGTATGCGGTGGTGGCGGTGAAGGTGATGGTGGTGGTGATAGTGGAGGTGGTGATGGTGGTGGTAATAGCCGTGGTGGTGGTGGGGGTGGTCATGGTGTGTGGTGTTGGCGGTGACGGTGATGGTGGCGGAGACAGTGGTGGTGGTGATGGTGGTGGCTGTGATGATGGTGGTGATAGTGGTGGTGGTGATGGGGTGTGTGGTGGTGGCGGTGATGGTCATGGTGGTGATGGTCGTGTTGGTGATGATGGTAGTGGTGGTGGCGGTGATGGTGGTAATGGTGTGTGTGGTGGTGGGCGGTGATGGTGATAGTGGTGGTGGTGATGATGGAGGTGGTTGTCATGGTGTGTGTGGTGATGATGGTGGTGGCGGTGGTAGTCGTGGTGGCGGTGATATTGGTGGTGGTGGCGGTGGCGGCGGTGGTGATGGTGGTGGTGGTGATGGTGGTGGTAGTGATGGTGTTAGTGATGGTGATGGTGGGGGTAGTAGTGGCGGTGTTTGTGGTGATGGTGGTAGTGGTGGTGGTGGCGGCGGCAGCGGTGATGGTGGTTGTGTTGGTGCTGGTGATAGTGGTGATGGTGTGTGCGGTGGTGATGGTAGCGGCAGCGGTGGTGATGGTGTGTGTGGTAGTGGTAGCGGTGGCGGTGGTGGTGATGGTGGAGGCGGTGATGGTGTGTGTGGTGGTGGTCATAATGGTGGTTGTGGCGGTGATGTGTGTCGTGGTGATGATGGTGGTGATGGTAGTGGTGGTGGCGGTGATGGTGTGTGGTGGTGGTGAAATTTTGTGTGGTGGTGATGATGATGGTGGTGATGGTGTGTGTGGTGGTGTTGATAGTGGTGGTGGCGGTGATGGTGTGTGTCGTGGTCATGGTGTATGTGGTGGTGATGGTGATTTTAGTGGTGGTGGCGGTGATGGTGTGTGTGGTGGTGCCGGTGATGGTGGTGGTGATGTGTGTGGTGGTGGCGGTGATGGTGATGTGTGTGGTGGTGATGATAGTGGTGGTGGCGGTGATGGTAGTGATGGTGTGTGTGGTGGTGGCGGAGATGGTGTGCGTGGTGGTGATAATGGTGGTGATGGTAGTGGTGGTAGCGGTGATGGTAGTGGTGGTGGCGGTGATGCTGGTGATAGTGTGTGTGGTTGTGGCGGCGCTGATGGTGATGGTGGTTGTCATAGTGGTGGTGATGGTGATGATGGTGGTTATGGTGATGGTGGTAGTGGTGATGATAGTGATGGTGGTGGTGTGTGTGTGGTGGTGATGGTGGCGATGGTGATGAAGGTGGTGATGGTGGTGGTGATAGTGGTGGTGATCATGGTGGTGATGATGGTGGTGATTATGGTGATGGCGATGGTGGTGGTGATGGTGGTGGCGATGGTGGTGGTGGAGATGGTGATGGTGGTGATGGTGGTGGTTATGATGTTGATGGTGACGATGGTGGTGGTGATGGTGATTTTAGTAGCGGTGATGATGGTGATTGTGTGTGTGGTGGTGATGGTGGCGATGGTGGTGGTGATGATGGTGGTGATGGTGATGGTTGTGGTGGTGATGGTGATGATGGTGGCGGTGATGGTGTGTGTGGTGGTGATGGTGTGTGTGGTGGTGATGGTGTGTGTGGTGGTGGTGATAATGGTGGTGATGGTAGTGGTGGTAGCGGTGATGGTGGTGGTTATGGTTGTGGTGGTGGCGGTGATGGTGGTAATAGTGTGTGTGTTGGTGGCGGTGATGGTGGTGGTGATAGTGTTGGTGGTGATGGTGCTGGCGGTGATGATGATGGTGGTGATAGTGGTCGTGGCGGTGATGGTGTGTGTGGTGGTGGCAGTGATGGTGTGTGTGGTGGTAGCGGTGATGGTACTAGTGGTGGTCGTGATGGTGATGGTGGTGGTGGCGATTGTGATGGTGGTTTTGGTGGTGATGGTGGTGGTGATGATGGTGGTTTTGGTGGTGGTGATGGTGATGATGGTGGTGGTTTTTGTGGTGATGCTGGTGGTGGTGTTGGTGGTGATGGTGGCGGTGTTGGTGGTAATGGTGGTGGTGATGGTGGTGGTAGTGGTGGTGAAGATGGTGGTGGTGGTGATGGTGGTGGTGGCGGCAGAGGTGATGGTGGTGGTGGTGATGGTGTGTGTGGTGGTGATGGTGGCGGCAGCGGTGATGGTGGTGTTGTTGGTGATAGTGGTGATGGTGTGTGTGGTGGTGGTGATGGTGTGTGTGTGTTGGTGGTAGCGGTGATGGTGGTGGCGGTGATGGTGTGTGTGGTGGTGGTCATGGTGATGATGGTGGTGGCGGTGGTTATGGTGTGTGTGGTGGTGATAATGTTGGTGATGGTAGTGGTGGTGATGGTGTGTGTGGTGGTGGTGATGGTGTGTGTGGTGGTGGAGAAATTGTGTGTGGTGGTGGAGAAATTGTGTGTGGTGATGATGATGGTGGCGATGGTGTGTGTGGTGGGGGTGATGATGGTGGTGGTGATGGTAGTGGTGGTAGCGGTGATGGTGTGAGTGGTGGTGGTGTATGTGGTAGTGATGATGGTGGTGATGGTAGTGGTAGTGGCGCTGATGGTGGTGATTGTGTGTGTGGTGGTGACGGTGATGGTGTGTGTGGTGGTGGTGATGGTAGTGGTGCTGGCGGTGATGGGGTGTGTGGTGGTGGCGGTGATACTGATGATGGTGATGGTGGTGGTTATAGTGGTGGTGGTGATGGTGGTGCCTGGGATGATGGTGGTGATAGTGGTGGTGGTGATGGTGGTCATGGTGTGTGGTGATGGTGGTCATGGTGTGTGGTGGTGGCGGAGATAGTGGTGGTGGTGGTGGTGATGGTGGGGGCGGTGATGAGGGTGGTGGTGATAGTGGTGGTGATGGTTTGTGTGGTGGTGGCGGTGATGGTGATGGTGGTGGTGGTGTTGGTGATGATGGTAGTGGTGGTGGCGGTGATGGTGGTAATGCTGTGTGTGGTGGTGGCGGTCATGGTGGTGGGGATAGTGGTGGTGGTGATGGTGGTGGCGGTGATGATGGTGGTGGTGATAGTGGAGGTGGTGATGATGGAGGTGGTGTTCATGGTGTGTGTGGTGGTGGTGATGGTGATGGTGGTAGTGGTGGTGATGGTAGTGATGGTGTGTGTGGTGGTGGCGGTGATGGTGGTGATGATGGTGGTGATGATGGTGGTGATGGTAGTGGCGGTGATGGTGGTGACGGTGTGTGTGGTGGTAGCGGTGAAGGTGATGGTGGTGGTTATAGTGGTGATGGTGGTGGCGGGGATGATGGTGGTGATAGTGGTGATGATGGTGGTGATGGTGATGATGGTGATGGTGGTGATGGTGGTTTTGGTGGTGGTGAAGGTGGTGGTAATGGTGGTGGTCATGTTGGTGGTGATGGTGGTTTTGGTGCTGATGGTGATGGTGGTGGTGATGATGGTGGTGATGGTGGTTTTGGTGGTGGTGCTGGTGATGGTGGTTTTGGTGGTGGTAGTGATGGTGGTGCTGGTGGTGGTGATGGTTTTGGTGATGATGTTGGTGGTGGTGCTGATGATGATGGTGGTGGTGATGGTGGTGGTGGTTTTGGTGGTGATGGTGATGATGGTGGTGGCGGTGGTGATGGTGGTGGTGATGATGGTGGCGGTGATGGTGGTAGTGGTGGTGATGGTTGTTTTGGTGATGGTGGTGGTGATGATGGTGGTGGTGATGGTGGTTTTGGTGATGATGGTGGTGGTGATGGTGGTGCTGGTGGTTTTTGTGGTGATGGTGATGGTGGTGATGGTGGTGGTGATGGTGATGGTGGTTTTGGTGGTGGTGGTGATGGTGGTTTTTGTGGTGATGGTGGTTTTGGTGATGATGGTGATGGTGGTGGTGACGGTGGTGGTGGTGATGGTGGTTTTGCTGATGATGGTGGTGATGATGGTGGTGGTGATGGTGGTGCCGGTGGTTTTTGTGGTGATGGTGATGGTGATGGTGGTGGTGGTTTTGGTGGTGATGGTGGTTTTGGTGGTGCTGATGGTGGTGTTGGTGATGGTGGTTTTGGTGGTGATGGTGATGGTGGTTTTGGTGGTGATGGTGGTGGTGAAGGAGGTGGTGATGATGGTGGTGGTGGTGATGGTGGTTTTGTTGGTGGTGCTGGTGATGGTGGTTTTGGTGGTGGTAGTGATGGTGGTGCTGGTGGTGGTGATGGTGGTGGTTTTGGTGATGATGGTGGTGGTGCTGATGATGATGGTGGTGGTGGTGATGGTGGTGGTTTTGGTGGTGATGGTGGTGGCGGTGGTGATGGTGGTGGCGGTGATGGTGGTAGTGGTGATGATGGTTGTTTTGGTGATGATGGTGGTAGTGATGGTGATGGTGGTTTGGGTGGTGATGATGGTGGTGGTGATGGTGGTTTTGGTGATGGTGATGGTGGTGGTGATGATGGTGGTGCTGGTGGTTTTTGTGGTGATGGTGATGATGGTGGTGGTGATGGTGGTGGTGGTTTTGGTGGTGCTGATGGTGGTGTTGGTGGTGATGGTGGTGGTGATGGTGGTTTTGGTGGTGATGGTGGTGGTGAAGGAGGTGGTGATGATGGTGGTGGTGAAGGAGGTGGTGGTGATGGTGGTGGTGGTTTTGGTGGTGATAGTGATGATGGTGGTGGTAGTGATGGTGGTGGTGATGGTGGTTTTGGTGGTGGTTTTGGTGATGGTGGTGGCGGGGATGATGGTGGTGGTGATAGTGGTGGTGGTGCTGGTGGTCATGGTGTGTGGTGGTGGCGGTGATGGTGGTAATGGTGTGTGTGGTGGTGGCGGTCATGGTGGTGGTGATAGTGGTGGTGATGGTAGTCGTGGCGGTGATGGTGGTGATGGTGTGGTTGGTGGTGGCGGTGATGGTGGTGGTGATGTGTGTGGTGGTGGCGATGATGGTGATGGGGGTGATGGTAGTAGTGGTGGCGCTGATGGTGGTGATGGTGTGGTGGTGACGGTGATGATGGTGATGGTTTGTGTGGTGGTGGTGATGATGGTGGTGATGGTAGTGGTGGTGCCTGCGATGGTGTTGATGGTGTCTGATGGTGATAGTGATGGTGGTGGTGATGATAATGGTGGTGATGATGTTGTAGGTGATGGTGGCGATGATGGTGTATGTGGTGGTGGCGGTGAAGGTGATGGTGGTGGTGATAGTTGTGGTGGTGATGGTGGTGGCGGTGATGATGGAGGTGGTAAAAGCCGTGGTGTTGATGGTGGTCATGGTGTGTGGTGGTGGCGGTGATGGTTAATGTGGCGGAGACAGTGGTCGTGGTGACGGTGGTGGCGGTGATGATGGTGGTGATAGTGGTGGTGGTGATGGGGTATGTGGTGGTGGCGGTGATGGTCATGGTGGTGATGGTCGTGTTGGTGATGATGGTAGTGGTGGTGGCGGTGATGGTGGAAATGGTGTGTGTGGTGGTGGCGGTCATGGTGATAGTGGTGATGATGGAGGTGGTTGTCATGGTGTGTGTGGTGATGATGGTGGTGGTAGTCGTGCTTACGGTGGTGGTGCTGGTGGTGGCGGTGGTGGTGGCGGCGGTGGTGATGGTCCTGTTAGTGATGGTGATGGCGCTGGCGGTGGTAGTGGGGGTGAAGATGGTGATGGTGGGGGTGGTAGTGGCGGTGGTTGTGGTGGTGGCGGCAGCGGTGATGGTGATGGTGTTGGTGCTGGTAATAGTGGTGATGGTGTGTGTGGTGGTGGTGATGGTAGCGGCAGCGGTGGTGATGGTGTGTGTGGTGGTGGTAGCGGTGGCGGTGGTGGTGATGGTGGAGGCGGTGATGGTGATGGTGGCGGAGATAGTGGAGGTGGTGATGGTGGTGGTGGTGAAGGTGTGTGTCGTGGTGGCGGTGATGGTAGTGGTGATGGTGGTAATGGTGTGTGTGGTAATGGCGGTCATGGTGGTGGTGATGGTGGTGGCGGTGATGATGGTGGTGATAGTGATGATGGAGGTGGTGGTCATGGTGTGTGTGGTGGTGATGATGGTGGTGGTGGCGGTGATAGTGGTGGTGGCGATGATGGTGGTAGTGATGGTGGTGGTGCTGGCGGTGGTGGGGCTGGCGGTGGTAGTGGTGGTGGCGGTGGTAATGGCGGTGGTGATGGTGCTAGTGGTGGTGGTGGTGATGGTGGTGGTGGCGGCAGCGGTGATGGTGTTGGTGATAGTGGTGATGGTGTGTGTGGTGGTGGTAATGGTGGTGGTGGCGGCAGCGGTGATGATGGTGCTGTTGGTGATGGTGATAGTGGTGATGGTGTGTGTGGTGGTGGTGATGGTGTGTGTGTTGGTGGTAGCGGTGGCGGTGGTGGTGATGGTGGTGGCGGTGATGGTGTGTGTGGTGTTGATGGTGTGTTTGGTGGTGGTCATGGTGATGGTGGTGGGGATGGTGTGTGTAGTGGTGGTGATGATGATGTTGGTGATGGTAGTGGTGGTGTGTGTGTGTGGTGGTGGTGATGGTGTGTGTGGTGGTGGAGAAATTGTGTGTGGTGGTGATGATGGAGGTGATGGTGTGCGTGGTGGTGGTGATGATGGTGGTGGTGATGGTAGTGGTGGTGGCGGTGATGGTGTGTGTGGTGGTGGTGATGGTGTAAGTGGTGATGATGATGGTAGTGGTGGTGGTGGTGATGGTGTGTGTGGCACACCCGGTGATGGTGGTGGTTTTTTGTGTGGTGGTGGCGGTGATGGTGCTGGTGATGTGTGTGGTGATAGTGGTGATGGTAGTGGTGGTGGCGCTGATGGTAGAGATGGTGTGTATGGTGGTGGCGGTGATGATGTGTGTGGTGGTGGCGGTGATGGTGGTGATGGTGTGTGTGGTGGTGGTGATAATGGTGATGGTAGTGGTGGTGGCGGTGATGGTGGTGGTTATGGTAGTTGTGGTGGCGGTGATGGTGGTGATAGTGTGTGTGGTGGTGGCGGTGATGGTGTGTGTGGTGGTAGCGGTGATGGTGTGTTTGGTGGTGATGGTGTGTGTGGTGGTGGTCACGGGGATGGTGGTGGTGGCGGTGATGGTGGTGATGGTGTGTGTGGTGGTGGTGATGATGTTGGTAAGGGTAGTGGTGGTGGCGCTGATGGTAGAGATGGTGTGTGTGGTGGTGGCGGTGATGATGTGTGTGGTGGTGATGGTGGTGGCGGTGATGATGGTGGTGGTGATGGTGGCGATTTTGGTGTGTGTGGTGGTGGCGGTGATGGTGTGTGTGGTGGTAGCGGTGATGGTGCTAGTGGTGGTCGTGATGGTGCTGGCGGTGATGGTGGTGGTGGTGATGGTATGTGGTGATGGTGGTGGTGGTGGTGATGATGGTGGTGGTGATGGTGGTGGTGATGATGATGGTGGTGATGGTAGTGGCGGTGATGGTGGTGACGGTGTGTGGTGGTCGCGGTGAAGGTGATGGTGGTATTTATAGTGGTGGTGGTGATGGTGGTGCCGGGGATGATGGTGGTGATAGTGGTGGTGGTGATGGTGGTCATGGTGTGTGGTGGTGGCGGAGATAGTGGTGGTGATGGTGCTGGCGGTGATGATGGTGGCGGTGATAGTGGTGGTGGTGATGGTGTGTGCGGATGTGGCGGTGATGGTGATGGTGGTGTTGGTGATGATGGTAGTGGTGGTGGCGGTGATAGTGGTAATGGTGTGTGTGGTGGTGGCGGTCATGGTGGTGGTGATAGTGGTGGTGGTGATGGTGGTGGCGGTGATGATGGTGGTGATAGTGGAGGTGGTGGTATTGGTGTGTGTGGTGGTGATGATGGTGGTGGTGTGTGTGGTGGTGATGATGATGGTGATGGTAGTGGTGGTGGCGGTATTGGTAGTGATGGTGTGTGTAGTGGTGGCGGTGATAGTGATGGTGGTGATGATGATAATGGTGGTGATGGTGGTGGTGATGTTGATGGTGGTGATGGTAGTGGCGGTGATGGTGGTGACGGTGTGTGTGGTGGTCGCGGTGAAGGTGATGGTGGTGGTATTAGTGGTGGTGATGGTGGTGGTGGGGATGATGGTGGTGGTGATAGTGGTGGTGGTAGCGATGGTGGTCATGGTGTGTGGTGGTGGCGGTGATGGTGGCGGAGATAGTGGAGGTGGTGATGATGGTGACGGTGATGGTGGTGCTGATAGTGGTGGTGGTGATGGTGTGTGTGGTGGTGGCAGTCATGGTGGTGGTGATAGTGGTGGTGGTGGCGGTGATGATGGTGGTGGTGATAGTGTTGGTGGTGATGGAGGTGGTGGTCATGGTGTGTTTGGTGGTCCTGGTGTGTGTGGTGGTGGTGATGATGGTGGTGGCGGTGATGGTAGTGATGGTGTGTGTGGTGGTGGCGGTGATAGTGATGGTGGTGGTGATGATAATGGTGGTGATGGTGGTGGTGATGGTAGTGGAGGTGATGGTGGTGACGGTGTGTGTGGTGGTCGCGGTGACGGTGATGGTGATGGTTATAGTGGTGGTGATGGTGGTGGCGGGGATGATGGTGGTGGTGGTGGTGGTAATAGGGTGTGTGGTGGTGGCGGTCATGGTGGTGGTGATAGTTATGGTGGTGATGGTGGTGGCGGTGATGATGGTGGTGGTGATAGTGGTGGTGATGATGGAGGTGGTGGTCATGGTGTGTGTGGTGGTGGTGATGATGGTGGTGGTGGCGGTGGTAGTCGTGGTGACGGTGGTGGTGCTGATGGTGGTGATGGTGGTGGTGGTGGTAGTGATGGTGGTGGTGGCGGTGATAGTGGTGGTGGCGATGATGGTGGTGGTAGTGATGGTGCTGGCGGTGGTGGTGCTGGCGGTGGTAGTGGTGGTGAAGATGGTGGTGGTGGCGGTGGTAGTGGCGGTGATGGTGGTAGTGGCGGCAGCGGTGATGGTGATGGTGATAGTGGTGATGGTGTGTGAGGTGGTGGTGGTAATGGTGGTGGTGGCGGCAGCGGTGATGATTATCGTGGTGCTGTTGGTGATAGTGATAGTGGTGATGGTGTGTGTGGTGGTGGTGATGGTGTGTGTGGTGGTGGTGATGGTGTGTGTGTTGGTGGTAGCGGTGATGGTGGTGGTGATGGTGGTGGCGGTGATGGTGTGTGTGGTGGTGATGGTGTGTGTGTGGTGGTGGTCATGGTGATGGTGGTGATGGTGTGTGTGGTGGTGGTGATGATGATGTTTGTGATGGTAGTGGTGGTGTGTAGTGGTGGTGGTGGTGATGGTGTGTGTGGTGGAGAAATTGTGTGTGGTGGTGATGGTGTGCGTGCTGGTGATGATGGTGGTGGTGATGGTAGTGGTGGTGGCGGTGATGGTGTGTGTGGTGGTGATGGTGTATGTGGTGATGATGGTAGTGGTGGTGGCGGTGATGGTGTGTGTGGTGCTGCCGGTGATGGTGGTGGTTTTTTGTGTGGTGGTGGCCGTGATGTGTGTGGTGATAGTGGTGATGGTAGTGGTGGTGGCGCTGATGGTAGAAATGGTGTGTGTGGTGGTGGCGGTGATGGTGTGTGTAGTGGTGGCGGTGATGGTGGTGATGGTGTGTGTGGTTGTGGTGGTGGTGATAATGGTGGTGATGGTAGTGGTGATAATGGTGGTGATGGTAGTGGTGGTGGCGGTGATGGTGGTGGTTATGGTAGTGGTGGTGGCGGTGATGGTGGTGATAGTGTGTGTGGTGGTGGCGGTGATAGTGGTGGTGATGGTGGTGGCGGTGATGATAATGGTGGTGGTGATGGTGATAGTGGTGGTGGCGGTGATGGTGTGTGTGATGGTGGCGGTGATGGTGTGTGTGGTGGTAGCGGTGATGGTGCTAGTGGTGGACGTGATGGTGCTGGCGGTGATGGTGGTGGTGATGGTATGTGGTGATGGTGGTGGTGGCGGTGATGATGGTGGTGGTGACGGTGATGATGATGGTGGTGGCGGTGGTGATGATGGTGGCGGAGATCAAGGTGATGGCGGTGATGATGGTGGCGCTGATGGTGTGTGTGGTGGTGATGGTGGTAATGGTAGTGGTGGTGGGCATGGTGTGTGGTGGTGGTGATGGTGGTAATGGTAGTGGTGGTGGGGATGCTGGTGATGGTGTGTGTGGTGGTGGTAGTTATGGTATGTGGTGGTGGTGGTGATGATGGTGGTGATGGTAGTGGTGGCGGTGTGGTTGGTGGTGGCGGTGATGGTGGTGGTGATGTGTGTGGTGGTGGCGATGATGGTGATGGTGGTGATGGAAGTAGTGGTGGCGCTGATGGTGGTGATGGGGTGTGTGGTGGTGATGGTGTGTGTGGTGGTGATGCTAGTGGTGGTGGCTGCGATTGTGTTGGTGTCTGGTGGTGATAGTGATGGTGGTGGTGATGATAATGGTGGTGATGATGATGTTGGTGATGGTAGTGGTGGTGGCGGTGAAGGTGATGGTGATAGTGGTGGTGGTGGCTGCGCTGATGGTAGAGATGGTGTGTGTGGTGGTGATGGTGTGTGTGGTGGTGGCGGTGATGATGTGTGTGGTGGTGGCGGTGATGGTGGTGATGGTGTGTGTGGTGGTGGTGGTGATAATGGTGGTGATGGTAGTGGTGGTGGCGGTGATGGTGGTGGTTATGGTAGTGGTGGTGGCGGTGATGGTGGTGATAGTGTGTGTGGTGGTGGCGGTGATGGTGTGTGTGTTGGTAGCGGTGATGGTGTGTGTGGTGGTCATGGTGATGGTGATGGTGTGTGTGGTGGTGATGAGGATGTTGGTGAAGGTAGTGGTGGTGGCGCTGATGGTAGAGATGGTGTGTGTGGTGGTGGCGGTGATGGTGTGTGGGGTGGTGGCGGTGATGGTGTGTGTGGTGGTGATGGTGATGGTGGTGGCGGTGATGATGATGGTGGTAATGGTGGTGATAGTGGTGGTGATGGTGTCTGTGGTGGTGGCGGTGATGGTGTGTGTGTTGGTAGTGGTGATGCTGCTAGTGGTGGTCGTGATGGTGCTGGCGGTGATGGTGGTGGTGATGGTATGTGGTGATGGTGGTGGTGGCGGTGACGATGGTGGTGGTGACGGTGATGATGGTGATGGTGGTGGTGGCGGTGGTGATGATGGTGGCGGAGATCACGGTGATGGCGGTGATGATGGTGGCGGTGATCACGGTCATGGTGGTGATGGTGTGTGTGGTGGTGATGGTGGTGGTTGCAGTGATGGTGGTGGTGGTTGTGGTTGTGGCGGTGATTGTGTGTGGTGGTGATGGTGTGTATGATGGTGGTGATGATGGTAGTGGTGGTGGCGGTGATGGTGGTGATGGTGTGTGGTGGTGGTTATGATAATGTTGGTGATGGTAGTGGTGGTGTGTGGTGGTGGTGGTGTGTGTGATGGTGATGGTGTGTGTGGTGGTGGAGAAATTGTGTGTGGTGGTGATGATGATGGTGGTGATGTGCGTGGTGGTGATGATGGTTGTGCTGATGGTAGTGGTGGTGGCGGTGATGGTGTGTGTGGTGGTGGTGATGGTGTATGTGGTGATGATGGTGGTGGCGGTGATGGTGTGTGTGGTGGTGCCGGTGATGGTGGTGGTTCTTTGTGTGGTGGTGGCGGTGATGGTGCTGGTGATGTGTGTGGTGATAGTGGTGATGGTGGCGGAGATCACGGTGATGGCGGTAATGATGGTGGCGCTGATGGTGTGTGTGGTGGTGATGGTGGTAATGGTAGTGGTGGTGGGGATTGTGTGTGGTGGTGGTGATGGTGGTAATGGTAGTGGTGGTGGGGATGCTGGTGATGGTGTGTGTGGTGATGGTGTGTGTGTTGGTGGTAGCGGTGACGGTGGTGGTGATGGTGGTGGCGCTGATGGTAGAAATGGTGTGTGTGGTGGTGGCGGTGATGGTGTGTGTAGTGGTGGCGGTGGTGGTGGTGATAATGGTGGTGATGGTAGTGGTGGTGGCGGTGATGGTGGTGGTTATGGTAGTGGTGGTGGCGGTGATGGTGGTGATAGTGTGTGTGGTGGTGGCGGTGATGGTGGTGGTGATGATGTGGCGGTGATGATGGTGGTGGTGATAGTGGTGGTGGCGGTGATGGTGTGTGTGGTGGTGGCGGTGATGGTGTGTGTGGTGGTAGCGGTGATGGTGCTAGTGGTGCTCGTGATGGTGCTGGCGGTGATGGTGGTGGTGATGGTATGTGGTGATGGTGATGATGGTGGTGGTGATGGTGGTGGTGACGGTGATGATGGTGATGGTGGTGGTGATGATGGTGGCGGAGATCACGGTGATGGCGGTGATGATGGTGGCGGTGATCACGGTCATGGTGGTGATGGTGTGTGTGGTGGTGATGGTGATGGTGGTGATGGTGTGTGTGGTGGTAGCGGTGCCGGTGGTGGTGGTTGTGTTGGTAGCGGTGATTGTGTGTGTGGTGGCGGTGATGGTGTGTGTCATGGTGGTGGTGATGGTAGTGGTGGTGGCGGTGATGGTGGTGATGGTGTGTGGTGGTGGTGTGTGTGGTGGTGGTGGTGATGATGGTGGTAATTGTAGTGGTGGTGTGTGTGGTGGTGGTAGTGATGGTGTGTGTGGTGGTGGTGATGATGGTGGTGATGGTAGTGGTGGCGGTGATGGTGGTGATGGAGTGGTTGGTGGTGGCGGTGATGGTGGTGGTGGCGATGATGGTGATGGTGGTGATGGTAGTAGTGGTGGCGCTGATGGTGGTGATGGTGTGGTGGTGACGGTGATGGTGGTGATGGTGTGGTGGTGACGGTGATGGTGGTGGTGATGATGGTGGTGATGGTAGTGGTGGTGGCTGCGATGGTGTTGATGGTGTCTGGTGGTGATAGTGATGGTGGTCGTGATGATAATGGTGGTGATGATGTTGTTGGTGATGGTGGTGGCGATGATGGTGGTGATGGTGTATGTGGTGGTGGCGGTGAAGGTGATGGTGGTGGTGATGGTGGTGGCGGTGATGATGGTGGTTGTAATAGCCGTGGTGGTGGTGGTGATGATGGTCATGGTGTGTGGTGGTGGCGGTGATGGTGGCGGAGACAGTGGTGGTGGTGATGGTGGTGGCGGTGATGATGGTGGTGATAGTGGTGGTGGTGATGGGGTATGTGGTGGTGGCGGTGATGGTCATGGTGGTGATGGTCGTGTTGGTGATGATGGTAGTGGTGGTGGCGGTGATGGTGGAAATGGTGTGTGTGGTGGTGGCGGTCATGGTGATAGTGGTGATGATGGAGGTGGTTGTCATGGTGTGTGTGGTGATGATGGTTGTGGTAGTCGTGGTTACGGTGGTGGTGCTGGTGGTGGCGGTGGTGGTGGCGGCGGTGGTGATGGTGGTGGTGATGGTGGTGTTAGTGATGGTGATGGTGCTGGCGGTGGTAGTGGGGGTGAAGATGGTGATGGTGGGGGTGGTAGTGGCGGTGGTTGTGGTGGTGGCGGCAGCGGTGATGGTGATGGTGTAGGTGCTGGTGATAGTGGTGATGGTGTGTGTGGTGGTGGTGATGGTAGCGGCAGCGGTGGTGATGGTAGCGGTGGCGGTGGTGGTGATGGTGGAGGCGGTGATGGTGTGTGTGGTGGTGGTCATGATAATGGTGGTGGTGGCGGTGATGTGTGTGTGGTGGTGGTGATGGTAGTGGTGGTGGCGGTGATGGTGTGTGTGGTGGTGGTGATGGTGTGTGTGGTGGTGGTGAAATTTTCTGTGGTGGTGATGATGATGGTGGTGATGGTGTGTGTGGTGGTGGTGATGATGGTGGTGGTGATAGTGGTGGTGGCGGTGATGGTGTGTGTGGTGGTCATGGTGTATGTGGTGGTGGTGATTTTAGTGGTGGTGGCGGTGATGGTGGTGATGGTGTCTGGTGGTGCCGGTGATGGTGGTGGTGATGTGTGTGTTGGTGGCGGTGATAGTGATGGTGCTGGTGATGTGTGTGTGGTGGTGGTAGTGGTGGTAGCGGTGATGGTAGTGGTGGTGGCGGTGATAGTGTGTGTGGTTGTGGCGGCGCTGATGGTGATGGTGATTGTGGTGGCGGTGATGATGGTGGTTATGGTGATGGTGGTAGTGGTGGTGGTGATGATGGTGGTGGTGTGTGGTGGTGATGGTGGTGATGATGATGGTGGTGGTGATGGTGGTGATCATGGTGGTGATGACGATGATGATGATGGTGGTGATTCTGGTGATGGTGGCAATGGTGGTTGTGATGGTGGCGATGGTAGTGGTGGTGATGGTGATGATGGTGGTGGTGATGGTGATGATGGTGGTGGCGATGGTGGTAGTGGTGGTGGAGATGGTGATGATGGTGGTGGTGATGATGGTGATTGTGTGTGTGGTGGTGATGGTGGCAATGGTGGTGGTGATGATGATGGTGATGGTTGTGGTGGTGATGGTGATGATGGTGGCGGTGATGGTGTGTGTGGTGGTGGCGGTGATAATGGTGGTGATGGTAGTGGTGGTGGCGGTGATGGTGGTGGTTATGGTAGTGGTGGTGGCGGTGATGGTGGTGATAGTGTGTGGTGGTAGCGATGATGGTGATGGTGGTGGTGATGGTGGTGGCGGTGATGATGATGGTGATGATAGTGGTGGTGGCGTTGATGGTGTGTGTGGTGGTGGCAGTGATAGTGTGTGTGGTGGTAGCGGTGATGGTACTAGTGGTGGTCGTGATGGTGATGGTGGCGATGGTGATGCTGGTGATGGTGGTTTTGGTGGTGATGGTGGTGGTGGTTTTGGTCGTGATGGTGGTGAAGGTGGTGGTGGTGATGGTGGAGATGTGTATGGTGGTGGTGATGTGTATGGTGGTGGTGATGGTGGTGGTGATGATGGTGGTTTTGGTGGTGGTGGTGCTTTTGGTGGTGATGGTGATGATGGTGGTGATGGTGATGATGGTGGTGGTTTTGGTGGTGATGCTGGTGCTGGTGGTGGTGATGGTGGTTTTGGTGGTGATGGTGGTGTTGGTGGTAATGGTGGTGGTGATGGTGGTGGTGCTGGCGGTGGTAGTGGTGGTGAAGATGGTGGTGGTGGCGGTGGTAGTGGTGATGGTGGTGGCAGCAGCGGTGATAGTGATGGCGGTGGTGTTGCTGATAGTGGTGACGGTGTGTGTGGTGGTGGTGATGGTGGCGGCAGCGGTGATGGTGGTGTTGTTGGTGATGGTGATAGTGGTGATGGTGTGTGTGGTGGTGATGGTGTGTGTGTTGCTGGTAGCGGTGGCCGTGATGGTGGTGTCGATGATCGTGTGTGTGGTGGTGGTCATGGTGATTGTGGTGGTGGCGGTGGTGATGGTGTGTGTGGTGGTGGCGATGATGTTGGTGGTCATGGTGTGTGTGGTGGTGGTGGTGATGGTGTGTGTGGTGGTGGAGAAATTGTGTGTGGTGGTGGTGATGATGATGGTGGCGATGGTGTGTGTGGTGGTGATGATGGTGGTGGTGATGGTAGTGGTGGTGGCGGTGGTGGTGGTAATGGTGTGTGTGGTGGTGGCGGTGATGGTGATAGTGGTGGTGGTGATGATGGAGGTGGTGGTCATGGTGTGTGTGGTGATGATGGTGGTGGTGGTAGTAGTCGTGGTGACGGTGGTGGTGATGGTGGTGGTAGTGATGGTGGTGGCGGTGATATTGGTGGTGGCGGTGGTGGTGGCGGCGGTGGTGGTGGTAGTGATGGAGGTGTTAGTGATGGTGATGGTGGTGGTGCTGGCGGTGGTAGTGGTGGTGAAGATGGTGATCGTGGCGGTGGTTGTGGTGATGGTGGTAGTGGTGGCGGCAGCGGTGATGGTGATAGTGGTGGTGTTGGTGATGGTGATAGTGGTGATGGTGTGTGTGGTGGTGGTGATGGTAGCGGCAGCGGTGGTGATGGTGTGTGTGGTGGTGGTAGCGGTGGCGGTGATGGTGGTGGCGGTGATGGAGTGTGTGGTGGTGGTCATGATGATGGTGGTGGTGGCGGTGATGTGTGTGGTGGTGGCGGTGATGGTGGTGAAGATGTGTTTGGTGGTGGTGATAATGGTGGTGATGGTAGTGGTGGTGGCGGTGATGGTGGTGGTAATGGTAGTGGTGGTTTGCGGTGATGGTGGTTGTGATGTGTGTGGTGGTGGCGGTGGTGGTGATGGTGGTGGCGGTGATGGTGTGTGTGGTGGTGGTCATGATGATGGTGGTGGTGACGGTGATGTGTGTGTGGTGGTGATGATGGTGGTGATGGTAGTGGTGGTGGTGGTGTGTGTGGTGATGGTGATGGTGTGTGTGGTGGTGGTCATGATGATGGTGGTGGTGACGGTGATGTGTGTGTGGTGGTGGTGATGATGGTGGTGATGGTAGTGGTGGTGGTGGTGTGTGTGGTGGTGGTGAAATTTTGTGTGGTGGTGATGATGGTGGTGATGGTGCTGATGGTGATTTTAGTGGTGGTGGCGGTGATGGTGATGATGGTGTTGATGGTCGTGGTGGTGCCGGTGATGGTGGTTGTGATGTGTGTGGTGGTGGCGGTGGTGGTGATGGTGGTGGCGGTGATGGTGTGTGTGGTGGTGGTCATGATGATGGTAGTGGTGGCGGTGATGTGTGTGTGGTGGTGGTGATGATGGTGGTGATGTTAGTGGTGGTGGCGGTGATGATGTGTGTGGTGGTGGCGGTGGTGGTGATGGTGGTGGCGGTGATGGTGTGTGTGGTGGTGGTCATGATGATGGTGGTGGTGGCGGTGATGTGTGTATGGTGGTGATGATGGTGGTGATGGTAGTGGTGGTGGCGGTGAAGGTGTGTGTGGTGCTGGTGGTGATGGTGTGTGTGTTGGTGGTGAAATTTTGTGTGGCGGTGATGATGATGGTGTGTGTGGTGGTGGTGATGATGGTGGTGGTGATAGTGGTGGTGGCGGTGATGGTGTGTGTGGTGGTCATGGTGTATGTGGTGGTGCTGATGGTGATTTTAGTGGTAGTGGCGGTGATGGTGGTGATGGTGTGTGTGGTGGTGCCGGTGATGGTGATGGTGGTAATGGTAGTGGTGGTGGGGATGGTGTGTGGTGGTGATGGTGGTAATGGTAGTGGTGGTGGGGATGCTGGTGATGGTGTGTGTGGTGATGGTGTGTGTGTTGGTGGTAGCGGTGACGGTGGTGGTGATGGTGGTGGCGCTGATGGTAGAAATGGTGTGTGTGGTGGTGGCGGTGATGGTGTGTGTAGTGGTGGCGGTGGTGGTGGTGATAATGGTGGTGATGGTAGTGGTGGTGGCGGTGATGGTGGTGGTTATGGTAGTGGTGGTGGCGGTGATGGTGGTGATAGTGTGTGTGGTGGTGGCGGTGATGGTGGTGGTGATGATGTGGCGGTGATGATGGTGGTGGTGATAGTGGTGGTGGCGGTGATGGTGTGTGTGGTGGTGGCGGTGATGGTGTGTGTGGTGGTAGCGGTGATGGTGCTAGTGGTGCTCGTGATGGTGCTGGCGGTGATGGTGGTGGTGATGGTATGTGGTGATGGTGATGATGGTGGTGGTGATGGTGGTGGTGACGGTGATGATGGTGATGGTGGTGGTGATGATGGTGGCGGAGATCACGGTGATGGCGGTGATGATGGTGGCGGTGATCACGGTCATGGTGGTGATGGTGTGTGTGGTGGTGATGGTGGTGGTTGCAGTGATGGTGGTGATGGTGTGTGTGGTGGTAGCGGTGCCGGTGGTGGTGGTTGTGTTGGTAGCGGTGATTGTGTGTGTGGTGGTGGTGATGGTGTGTGTCATGGTGGTGGTGATGGTAGTGGTGGTGGCGGTGATGGTGGTGATGGTGTGTGGTGGTGGTGTGTGTGGTGGTGGTGGTGATGATGGTGGTAATTGTAGTGGTGGTGTGTGTGGTGGTGGTAGTGATGGTGTGTGTGGTGGTGGTGATGATGGTGGTGATGGTAGTGGTGGCGGTGATGGTGGTGATGGAGTGGTTGGTGGTGGCGGTGATGGTGGTGGTGGTGGCGATGATGGTGATGGTAGTAGTGGTGGCGCTGATGGTGGTGATGGTGTGGTGGTGACGGTGATGGTGGTGATGGTGTGGTGGTGACGGTGATGGTGGTGGTGATGATGGTGGTGATGGTAGTGGTGGTGGCTACGATGGTGTTGATGGTGTCTGGTGGTGATAGTGATGGTGGTCGTGATGATAATGGTGGTGATGATGTTGTTGGTGATGGTGGTGGCGATGATGGTGGTGATGGTGTATGTGGTGGTGGCGGTGAAGGTGATGGTCTTGGTGATGGTGGTGGCGGTGATGATGGTGGTTGTAATAGCCGTGGTGGTGGTGATGATGGTCATGGTGTGTGGTGGTGGCGGTGATGGTGGCGGAGACAGTGGTGGTGGTGATGGTGGTGGCGGTGATGATGGTGGTGGTGATGGGGTATGTGGTGGTGGCGGTGATGGTCGTGTTGGTGATGATGGTAGTGGTGGTGGCGGTGATGGTGGAAATGGTGTGTGTGGTGGTGGCGGTCATGGTGATAGTGGTGATGATGGAGGTGGTTGTCATGGTGTGTGTGGTGATGATGGTTGTGGTAGTCGTGGTTACGGTGGTGGTGCTGGTGGTGGCGGTGGTGGTGGCGGCGGTGGTGATGGTGGTGGTGATGGTGGTGTTAGTGATGGTGATGGTGCTGGCGGTGGTAGTGGGGGTGAAGATGGTGATGGTGGGGGTGGTAGTGGCGGTGGTTGTGGTGGTGGCGGCAGCGGTGATGGTGATGGTGTAGGTGCTGGTGATAGTGGTGATGGTGTGTGTGGTGGTGGTGATGGTAGCGGCAGCGGTGGTGATGGTAGCGGTGGCGGTGGTGGTGATGGTGGAGGCGGTGATGGTGTGTGTGGTGGTGGTCATGATAATGGTGGTGGTGGCGGTGATGTGTGTGTGGTGGTGGTGATGGTAGTGGTGGTGGCGGTGATGGTGTGTGTGGTGGTGGTGATGGTGTGTGTGGTGGTGGTGAAATTTTCTGTGGTGGTGATGATGATGGTGGTGATGGTGTGTGTGGTGGTGGTGATGATGGTGGTGGTGATAGTGGTGGTGGCGGTGATGGTGTGTGTGGTGGTCATGGTGTATGTGGTGGTGGTGATTTTAGTGGTGGTGGCATGATGGTGTTGATGGTGTCTGGTGGTGGTGGTGATGTGTGTGTTGGTGGCGGTGATAGTGATGGTGCTGGTGATGTGTGTGTGGTGGTGGTAGTGGTGGTAGCGGTGATGGTAGTGGTGGTGGCGGTGATAGTGTGTGTGGTTGTGGCGGCGCTGATGGTGATGGTGGTGGTGATTGTGGTGGCGGTGATGATGGTGGTTATGGTGATGGTGGTAGTGGTGGTGGTGATGATAGTGATGGTGGTGTGTGTGTGGTGGTGATGGTGGTGATGATGATGGTGGTGGTGATGGTGGTGATCATGGTGGTGATGACGATGATGATGATGGTGGTGGTGGTGATTCTGGTGATGGTGGCAATGGTGGTTGTGATGGTGGCGATGGTAGTGGTGGTGATGGTGGTGATGGTGGTGGTGATGGTGATGATGGTGGTGGCGATGGTGGTAGTGGTGGTGGAGATGGTGATGATGGTGGTGGTGATGATGGTGATTGTGTGTGTGGTGGTGATGGTGGCAATGGTGGTGGTGATGATGATGGTGATGGTTGTGGTGGTGATGGTGATGATGGTGGCGGTGATGGTGTGTGTGGTGGTGGCGGTGATAATGGTGGTGATGGTAGTGGTGGTGGCGGTGATGGTGGTGGTTATGGTAGTGGTGGTGGCGGTGATGGTGGTGATAGTGTGTGGTGGTAGCGATGATGGTGATGGTGGTGGTGATAGTGGTGGTGGTGATGGTGGTGGCGGTGATGATGATGGTGATGATAGTGGTGGTGGCGTTGATGGTGTGTGTGGTGGTGGCAGTGATAGTGTGTGTGGTGGTAGCGGTGATGGTACTAGTGGTGGTCGTGATGGTGATGGTGGCGATGGTGATGCTGGTGATGGTGGTTTTGGTGGTGATGGTGGTGGTGGTTTTGGTCGTGATGGTGGTGAAGGTGGTGGTGGTGATGGTGGTGATGTGTATGGTGGTGGTGATGTGTATGGTGGTGGTGATGGTGGTGGTGATGATGGTGGTTTTGGTGGTGGTGGTGCTTTTGGTGGTGATGGTGATGATGGTGGTGATGGTGATGATGGTGGTGGTTTTGGTGGTGATGCTGGTGCTGGTGGTGGTGATGGTGGTTTTGGTGGTGATGGTGGTAATGGTGGTGGTGATGGTGGTGGTGCTGGCGGTGGTAGTGGTGGTGAAGATGGTGGTGGTGGCGGTGGTAGTGGTGATGGTGGTGGCAGCAGCGGTGATAGTGATGGCGGTGGTGTTGCTGATAGTGGTGACGGTGTGTGTGGTGGTGGTGATGGTGGCGGCAGCGGTGATGGTGGTGTTGTTGGTGATGGTGATAGTGGTGATGGTGTGTGTGGTGGTGATGGTGTGTGTGTTGCTGGTAGCGGTGGCCGTGATGGTGGTGTCGATGATCGTGTGTGTGGTGGTGGTCATGGTGATTGTGGTGGTGGCGGTGGTGATGGTGTGTGTGGTGGTGGCGATGATGTTGGTGGTCATGGTGTGTGTGGTGGTGGTGGTGATGGTGTGTGTGGTGGTGGAGAAATTGTGTGTGGTGGTGGTGATGATGATGGTGGCGATGGTGTGTGTGGTGGTGATGATGGTGGTGGTGATGGTAGTGGTGGTGGCGGTGGTGGTGGTAATGGTGTGTGGTGGTGGCGGTGATGGTGATAGTGGTGGTGGTGATGATGGAGGTGGTGGTCATGGTGTGTGTGGTGATGATGGTGGTGGTGGTGGTAGTCGTGGTGACGGTGGTGGTAATGGTGGTGGTAGTGATGGTGGTGGCGGTGATATTGGTGGTGGCGGTGGTGGTGGCGGCGGTGGTGGTGGTAGTGATGGAGGTGTTAGTGATGGTGATGGTGGTGGTGCTGGCGGTGGTAGTGGTGGTGAAGATGGTGATCGTGGCGGTGGTTGTGGTGATGGTGGTAGTGGTGGCGGCAGCGGTGATGGTGATTGTGGTGGTGTTGGTGATGGTGATAGTGGTGATGGTGTGTGTGGTGGTGGTGATGGTAGCGGCAGCGGTGGTGATGGTGTGTGTGGTGGTGGTAGCGGTGGCGGTGATGGTGGTGGCGGTGATGGAGTGTGTGGTGGTGGTCATGATGATGGTGGTGGTGGCGGTGATGTGTGTGGTGGTGGCGGTGATGGTGGTGAAGATGTGTGTGGTGGTGGTGATAATGGTGGTGATGGTAGTGGTGGTGGCGGTGATGGTGGTGGTAATGGTAGTGGTGGTGGCGGTGATGGTGGTTGTGATGTGTGTGGTGGTGGCGGTGGTGGTGATGGTGGTGGCGGTGATGGTGTGTGTGGTGGTGGTCATGATGATGGTGGTGGTGACGGTGATGTGTGTGTGGTGGTGATGATGGTGGTGATGGTAGTGGTGGTGTGTGTGGTGATGGTGATGGTGTGTGTGGTGGTGGTCATGATGATGGTGGTGGTGACGGTGATGTGTGTGTGGTGGTGGTGATGATGGTGGTGATGGTAGTGGTGGTGGTGGTGTGTGTGGTGGTGGTGAAATTTTGTGTGGTGGTGATGATGGTGGTGATGGTGCTGATGGTGATTTTAGTGGTGGTGGCGGTGATGGTGATGATGGTGTTGATGGTCGTGGTGGTGCCGGTGATGGTGGTTGTGATGTGTGTGGTGGTGGCGGTGGTGGTGATGGTGGTGGCGGTGATGGTGTGTGTGGTGGTGGTCATGATGATGGTAGTGGTGGCGGTGATGTGTGTGTGGTGGTGGTGATGATGGTGGTGATGTTAGTGGTGGTGGCGGTGATGATGTGTGTGGTGGTGGCGGTGGTGGTGATGGTGGTGGCGGTGATGGTGTGTGTGGTGGTGGTCATGATGATGGTGGTGGTGGCGGTGATGTGTGTATGGTGGTGATGATGGTGGTGATGGTAGTGGTGGTGGCGGTGATGGTGTGTGTGGTGCTGGTGGTGATGGTGTGTGTGTTGGTGGTGAAATTGTGTGTGGTGGTGATGATGATGGTGTGTGTGGTGGTGGTGATGATGGTGGTGGTGATAGTGGTGGTGGCGGTGATGGTGTGTGTGGTGGTCATGGTGTATGTGGTGGTGCTGATGGTGATTTTAGTGGTAGTGGCGGTGATGGTGGTGATGGTGTGTGTGGTGGTGCCGGTGATGGTGATGGTGTGTGTGGTGGTTGTCATGGTGATGGTGGTGGTGGCGGTGATGGTGGTGATGGTGTGTATCGTGGTGGTGATGATGATGTTGGTGATGGTGTGTGTGGTGGTGGTAGCGGTGGCGGTGGTGGTGGCGGAGATGGTGTGTGTGGTGGTGGTCATGATGATGGTGGTGGCGGTGATGTGTGTGTGGTGGTGATGATGATGGTGGTGATGGTGTGTGTGGAGGTGGTGGTGATGATGGTGGTGGTGATAGTGGTGGTGGCGGCGGTGAAGGTGTGTGTGGTGGTCATGGTGTATGTGGTGGTGGTGGTGATTTTAGTGGTGGTGTCGGTGTTGGTGGTGATGGTGTGTGTGGTGGTGCCGGTGATGGTAGTGATGGTGTGTGTGGTGGTGGCGGTGATGGTGTGTTGTGGTGGTGATAATGGTGGTGATGGTGGCGGTGATGGTAGTGGTGGTGGCGGTGATGGTGGTGATAGTGTGTGTGGTGGTGGCGGCGCTGATGGTGATGGTGGTGGTGATGGTGGTGGCGTTGATGATGCTGGTTATGGTAATGGTGGTAGAAGTGGTGGTGATGATCGTGATGGTGGTGGTGTGTGTGTGGTGTTGATGGTGGCGATGGTGGTGGTGATGATGATAGTTTTGGTGATGGTGATGATGGTGGTGGTGATCATGGTGGTGATGATGATGGTGGTGATGGTGGTGGTGATTATGGTGATGGTGGCGATGGTGGTTGTGATGGTGGCGATGGTGGAAGTGGTGATGGTGATGATGGTGGTGGAGATAGTGGTGGTGCTGGAGATGGTGATGATGTTGGTGGTTATGATGGTGACGATGGTGGTGATGGTTGTTTTAGTAGTGGTGGTGATGGTGATTGTGTGTGTGTGGTGGTGATGGTGGCGATGGTGGTGGTGATGGTTGTGATGGTGATGGTGGCGGTGTGTGTGGTGGCGGTGATGGTGTGTGTGGTGGTGGTGGTGATAATAGTGGTGGTGGCGGTGATGGTGGTGGTTATGGTAGTGGTGGTGATAGTGCTGGTGGTGATGGTGGCGGTGATGATGATGGTGGTGGTGATGGTGGTGATAGTGGTGGTGGCGGCGGTGATGGTGTGTGCGGTGGTGGCGGTGATGGTGTGTGGTGGTAGCGGTGATGGTGCTAGTGGTGGTCGTGATGGTGATGGTGGGATGGTGTGTGTGGTGGTGGTTGTTATGATGGTGATGGTAGTGGTGGTGGCTGTGATGGTGTTGATGGTGGGTGTGGTGGTGATGGTAGTAGTGGTGATGGTGGTGATGGTGTGTGTGGTGGTGGCGGTGAAGGTGATGGTGGTGGTGATGGTGGTGACGGTGATGATGGTGGTGGTAATAGCGGTGGTGATGGTGATGGTGGTCATGGTGTGTGGTGGTGGCGGTGATAGTGGTGGTGGTGATGATGGTGGTGGTATTAGTGGTGATGGTGGTGGTGATAATGGTGGTGGTGATGGGGTGTGTGGTGGTGGCGGTGATGGTCATGGTGATGATGGTAGTGGTGGTGGCGGTGATAGTGTTAATGGTGTGTGTGGTGGTAGCGATGATGGTGATTGTGGTGGTGGTGGTCATGGTGTGTGTGGTGATTGTGGTGGTGGCGGTGGTAGTCGTGGTGACGATGGTGATGGTGGTGGTGATGGTGGTGTTAGTGATGGTGATGGTGGTGGTGCTGGCGGTGGTAGTGGTGGTGAAGATGGTGGTGGTGGCGGTGGTAGTGGCGGTGGTTGTGGTGATGGTGGTAGTGGTGGTGGCAGCGGTGATGGTGGTGTTGGTGATGGTGATAGTGGTGATGGTGTGTGTGGTGGTGGTGATGGTGGCGGCAGCGGTGGTGATGGTGTGTGTGGTGGTGGTAGCGGTGATGGTGGTGGCGGTGATGGTGTGTGTGGTGGTGGTCATGGTGATGGTGGTGGTGATGGTGATGGTGGTGATGGTGTGTGGTGGTGGTGATGGTGGTAATGGTAGTGGTGGTGGAGATGCTGGTGATGGTGTGTGTGGTGGTGGTGATGATGGTGGTCATGGTAGTGGTGGCGGTGTGGTTGGTGGTGGCGGTGATGGTGGTGGTGATGTGTGTGGTGGTGGCGATGATGGTGATGGTGGTGATGGTAGTAGTGGTGGCGCTGATGGTGGTGATGGGGTGTGTGGTGGTGACGGTAATGGTGGTGATGGTGTGTGTGGTGGTGATGATGGTGGTGGTGATGGTAGTGGTGGTGGCTGCGATTGTGTTGATGGTGTCTGGTGGTGACAGTGATGGTGGTGGTGATGATAATGGTGGTGATGATGTTGGTGATGGTAGTTGTGGTGGCGGTGATGGTGGTGATGGTGTATGTGGTGGTGGCGGTGAAGGTAATGGTGGTGGTGATGGTGGTGGTGGCGCTGATGGTAGAGATGGTGTGTGAGGTGGAGGCGGTGATGGTGTGTGTGGGGGTGGCAGTGATGGTGGTGATGGTGTGTGTGGTGGTGGTGATAATAGTGGTGATGGTAGTGGTGGTGGCGGTGATGGTGGTGGTGATAGTGGTGGTGGTGATGGTGGTGATCATGGTGGTGGTGGTGATAGTGGTGGTGGTGATGATGGAGGTGGTGGTCATGGTGTGTGTGATGGTGGTGGTGATGGTGTGTGGTGGTGGACAAATTTTGTGTGGTGGTGGTGATGATGGTGGTGATGGTAGTTGTGGTGGCGGTGATGGTGTGTGTGGTGGTGATGGTGTATGTGGTGGTGATGATGGTGATTTTAGTGGTGGTGGCGGTGATGGTGTGTGTGGTGGTGCCGGTGATGGTGGTGGTGATGTGTGTGGTGGTGGCGGTGATTGTTATGGTGCTGGTGATGTGTGTGGTGGTGGCGGTGGTGGTAGTGGTGGTGGCGGTGATGGTAGTGATGGTGTGTGTGGTGGTGGCGGTGATGGTGTGTGTGGTGTTGATGGTGTATGTGGTGGTGATGATGGTGATTTTAGTGGTGGTGGCGGTGATGGTGGTGATGGTGTGTGTGGTGGTGGCGGTGCTGGTGATGTGTGTGGTGGTGGTGGTGATGGTAGTGGTGGTGGCGTTTTTGGTAGTGATGGTGTGTGTGGTGGTGGCGGTGATGGTGTGTGTGGTGGTGGTGATAATGGTGGTGATGGTAGTGGTGGTGGCGGTGATGGTGATGGTAGTGGTGGTGGCGGTAATGGTGGTGATAGTGTGTGTGGTGGTGGCGGTGATGGTGGTCGTGATAGTGGTGGTGGTGATGGTGTTGGCGGTGATGATGGTGGTTATGGTGATTATGGCAGTGGTGGTGGTGATGATCGTGATGATGGTGGTGGTGTGTGTGGTGGTGATGGTAGCGATGGTGGTGGTGGTGATAATGGTGGTGATGGTGATGATGGTGGTGATGATTAGGGTGGTGGTAATGGTGGTGGTGATCATGGTGGTGGTGATGATAGTGATGGTGGTGGCGATGGTGATTGTTGTGGTGGCGATGGTGATTGTTGTGGTGATGATGGTGGTGGTGATGGTGATGATGATGGTGGTGGTGATTATGGTGATGGTGGTGTTGGTTGTGATGATGATGGTGGTGGTGATGGTGATGGTGGCGGTGATGAGGGTGATGGTGGCGATAGTGGTGGTGGTGATGGTAGTGGTGGTGACGGTGATGGTGTGTGGGGTGGTGGTGATGATGGTGGTAGCGGTGGTAGTCGTGGTGACCGTGTTGGTGGTGGTACTTATGGTGGCAGTGATGGTGATGGTGGTGGTGCTGGCGGTGGTAGTGGTGGTGAAGATGGTGGTGGTGGTGGAGGTGGTAGTGGTGGTGGGGGTGTTTGTGCTGGCGGTGGTAGTAGTGGTGAAGATGGTGGTGGTGGAGGTGGTAGTGGTGATGGTGGTGGTGGCGGCGGCAGCGGTTATGGTGATAGTGGTGATGGTGTGTGTGGTGGTGGTGGTGATGATGTGTGTGGTGGTGATGGTGTGTGTGGTGGTGGTCATGGTGATGGTGGTGGTGGCGGTGATGGTGTGTGTGGTGGTCGTGATGGTGTGTGTGGTGGTGGTGGTGTGTGTGGTGGTGGTAATGATGGTGTGTGTGGTGGTGGTGGTGATGGTGTGTGTGGTGGTGGTGATGGTAGTGGTGGTGGCGGTGATAGTGTGTGTGGTGGTGATGACGTATGTGCTGGTGATGATGGTAGTGGTGGTGGCGGTGATAATGTGTGTGCTGGTGCCGGTGATGGTGGTGGTGATGTGTGTGGTGGTGGCGGTGATGGTAGTGATGGTGGCGGTGATGGTAGAGATGGTGTGTGTGGTGGTGGCGGTGATGGTAGTGGTGGCGGCGGTGATGGTGATGGTGTGTGGTGGTGGTGTGTGTGGTAGTGGTGATGATGATAGTGGCAATGGTAGTGGTGGTGGGACTGTTGGTGATGGTGTGTGGTGGTGATGATGGTGGTGATGGTAGTGGTGGCAGTGATGGTGTGTGTGGTGATGGTGATGTGTGTGGTGATGGCGATGATGGTGATGGTGGTGGTGGTGATGATGGTGGTGATGGTAGTAGTGGTGGCGCTGATGGTGGTGATGGTGTGTGTGGTGTTGACGGTGATGGTGGTGATGGTGTGTGTGGTGGTGGTGATGATGATGGTGGTGGTGGTAATGGTAGTGGTGGTGGCTGTGATGGTGTTGATGGTGTGTGTGGTGGTGATAGTGATGGTGCTGGTGATGATAATGGTGGTGATGATGATAATGGTGGTGATGATGGTAGTGGTGGTGGCGGTGATGGTGCTGGTGATGTGTGTGGTGATAGTGGTAATGGTAGTGGTGGTGGCGGTGATGGTAGAGATGGTGTGTGTGATGGTGGCGTTGATGGTAGTGGTGGTGGCGGTGATAATGTGTGTGGTGCTGGCGCTGATGGTGCTGGTGATGTGTGTGGTGATAGTGGTGATGGTAGTGGTGGCGGTGATGGTGGTTATGGTGTGTGTGGTCGTGGCGGTGATGGTGGTGGTGATGTGTGTGGTGGTGGCGATGTAGTGATGGTGGTGGTGATGTGTGTGGTGGCGATGATGGTGGAGAAGGTAGTAGTGGTGGCGCTGATGGTGGTGATGGTGTGTGTGGTGGTGACGGTGATGGTGGTGATGGTGTGTGTGGTGGTGCTGGTGATGATGGTGGTGGGGGTGATGGTGGTGGTAATAGCGGTGGTGATGGTGATGGTGGTCATGGTGTGTGGTGGTGGCGGTGATGGTGATGGTGGTGGCTGTGATGGTGTGTGTGGTGGTGGCGGTGATAGTGGTGGTGGTGATGGTGGTGGGGGTGATGGTGGTGGTAATAGCGGTGGTGATGGTGATGGTGGTCATGGTGTGTGGTGGTGGCGGTGATGGTGATGGTGGCGGATATAGTGGTGGTGGTGATGGTGGTTGCGGTGATGACGGTGCTGGTGATAGTGGTGGTGGTGATGGGGTGTGTGGTGGTGGCGGTGATGGTCATGGTGGTGATGGTGGTGTTGGTGATGATGGTAGTGGTGGTGGCGGTTATGGTGTGTGTGGTGGTGGCGATGATGGTGATTGTGGTGGTGATGATGGAGGTGGTGGTCATGGTGTGTGTGGTGATGGTGGTGGTGGCGGTGGTAGTCGTGGTGACGGTGGAGATGGTGGTGGTGATGGTAGTGATCGTGGTGTCAGTGACGGTGATGGTGGTGGTGCTGGCGGTGGTAGTGGTGGTGAAGATGGTGCTGGTGGAGGTGGTAGTGGCGGTGGTTGTGGTGATGGTGGTAGTGGTGGTCATGGTGAGGGCAGCGGTGATGGTGATGGTGTTGGTGATGGTGATAGTGGTGATGGCGTGTGTGGTGGTGGTGGCGGCAGCGGTGGTGATGGTGTGTGCGGTGGTACCGGTGGCGGTGATGGTGTGTGTGGTGGTAGTCATGGTGATGGTGGTGGTGGCGGTGATGGTGTGTGTGGTGGTGGTGATGATGATGGTGGTGATGGTAGTGGTGGTGGTGTGTGTTGTGGTGGTGATGGTGTGTGTGGTGGTGGTGAAGTTTTGTGTGGTGGTGCTGATGATGTGGTGGTGATGGTGTGTGTGGTGGTGGTGATGGTGTGGTGATGGTAGTTGCGGTGATGGTGTGTGTGGTGGTGATGGTGTATGTGGTGGTGGTGACGATGGTGATTTTAGTTGTGTTGCGGTGATGGTGGTGGTGATGTGTGTGGTGGTGGTGATGGTAGTGGTGGTGGCGGTGATGGTAGTGATGGTGTGTGTGGTGGCGGTGATGGTGTGTGATGTGGTGGTGATAATGGTGGTGATGGTAGTGGTGGTGGCGGTGATGGTGATGGTAGTGGTGGTGGCGGTGATAGAGGTGATAGTGTGTGTGATGGTGATGGTGGTGGTGATAGTGGTGGTGGTGATGGTGGTGGCGGAGATGATGGTGGTTATGGTGATTATGGTAGTGGTGGTGATGATCGTGATGCTGGTGGTGTGTGTGTGGTGGTGATGGTAGCGATGGTGGTGGTGATGATGATGGTGGTGATGATGGTGGTAATGATGGTGGTGATCATGGTGGTGATGATGATGGTGGTGATGGTGGTGGTGATTATGGTGATGGTGGTGGTGATGATGGTGATGGTGGTGGGGATGATGGTGATGGTGGTGGCGATGGTGGTGGAGATGGTGATGATGGTGCTGATGGTGGTGGCTATGATGGTGATGGTGACGATGGTGGTGGTGATGGTGGTTTTAGTAGTGGAGGTGGTGATTGTGTGTGTGGTGGTGATGGTGTGTGTGGTGGTGATGATGGTGGTGATGGTGTGTGTGGTGGTAGTGGTGATGGTAGTGGTGGTGGCGGTGATAGTGTGTGTGGTGGTGGTGATGACGTATGTGCTGGTGATGATGGTAGTGGTGGTGGCAGTGATAATGTGTGTGCTGGTGCCGGTGATGGTGGTGGTGATGTGTGTGGTGGTGGCGGTGATGGTAGTGGTGGTGGCGGTGATGGTAGAGATGGTGTGTGTGGTGGTGGCGGTGATGGTGTGTGTGGTGGTGGCGGTGATGGTAGTGGTGGTGGCGGTGATGGTGTGTGGTGGTGGTGTGTGTGGTGGTGGTGATGATGGTGGTGATGGTAGTGGTGGCAGTGATTGTGTGTGTGGTGGTGCGAATGTGTGTGGTGATGGCGATGATGGTGATGGTGGTGGTGATGTGTGTGGTGGTGGTGGTGATGATGGTGGTGATGGTAGTAGTGGTGGCGCTGATGGTGGTGATGGTGTGTGTGGTGTTGACGGTGATGGTGGTGATGGTGTGTGTGGTGGTGGTAGTGATGATGGTGGTGATAATGGTAGTGGTGGTGGCTGTGATGGTGTTGATGGTGTGTGTGGTGGTGATAGTGATGGTGCTGGTGATGATGATAATGGTGGTGATGATGGTAGTGGTGGTGGCGGTGATGGTGCTGGTGATGTGTGTGGTGATAGTGGTGATGGTAGTTGTTGTGGCGGTGATGGTAGAGATGGTGTGTGTGATGGTGGCGTTGATGGTAGTGGTGGTGGCGGTGATGGTGGTGATGGTGTGTGGTGGTGGTGATGGTAGTGGTGGCGGTGATGGTGTGTGTGGTCGTGGCGGTGATGGTGGTGGTGATGTGTGTGGTGGTGGCGATGTAGTGATGGTGGTGGTGATGCGTGTGGTGGTGATGATGGTGGAGATGGTAGTAGTGGTGGCGCTGATGGTGGTGATGGCGTGTGTGGTGGTGACGGTGATGATGGTGTGTGTGGTGGTGCTGGTGATGATGGTGGTGGTGATGGTAGTGGTGGTGGCTGTGATGGTTTTGATGGTGTGTGTGGTGGTGATAGTGATGGTCGTGGTGATGATGATAATGGTGGTGATGGTGATGATGATGATGGTGATGGTAGTGGTGGTGGTGATGGTGTGTGTGGTGGTGGCGGTGATAGTGGTGGTGGTGATGGTGGTGGGGGTATGGTGGTGGTAATAGCGGTGGTGATGGTGGTCATGGTGTGTGGTGGTGGCGGTGATGGTGATGGTGGCGGATATAGTGGTGGTGGTGATGGTGGTTGCGGTGATGATGGTGGTGGTGATAGTGGTGGTGATGGGGTGTGTTGGTGGTGGCGGTGATGGTCATGGTGGTGATGGTGGTTTTGGTGATGATGGTAGTGGTGGTGGCGGTGATGGTGTGTGTGGTGGTGGCGATGATGGTGATTGTGGTGGTGATGATGGAGGTGGTGGTCGTGGTGTGTGTGGTGATGGTGGTGGTGGCGGTGGTAGTCGTGGTGACGGTGGAGATGGTTGTGGTGATGGTAGTGATGGTGGTGTTAGTGATGGTGATGGTGGTGGTGCTGGCGGTGGTAGTGGTGGTGAAGATGGTGCTGGTGGAGGTGGTAGTGGCGGTGGTTGTGGTGATGGTGGTAGTGGTGGTCATGGTGAGGGCAGCGGTGATGGTGATAGTGGTGATGGCGTGTGTGGTGGTGGTGGCGGCAGCGGTGGTGATGGTGTGTGTGGTGGTACCGGTGGCGGTGATGGTGTGTGTGGTGGTGGTCATGGTGATGGTGGTGGTGGCGGTGATTGTGTGTGTGGTGGTGGTGATGATGATGGTGGTGATGGTAGTGGTGGTGTGTGTGTGGTGGTGGTGATGGTGTGTGTGGTGGTGGTGAAATTTTGTGTGGTGGTGCTGATGATGTGGTAGTGATGGTGTGTGTGGTGGTGGTGATGATGGTGGTGGCGATGGTAGTTGCGGTGATGGTGTGTGTGGTGGTGATGGTGTATGTGGTGGTGGTGATGATGGTGATTTTAGTTGTGGTGGCGGTGATGGTGGTGGTGATGTGTGTGGTGGTGGTGGTGATGGTTGTGGTGGTGGCGGTGATGGTAGTGATGGTGTCTGTGGTGGCGGTGATGGTGTGTGATGTGGTGGTGATAATGGTGGTGATGGTAGTGGTGTTGGCGGTGATGGTGGTGATAGTGTGTGTGATGGTGATGGTGGTGGTGATAGTGGTGGTGGTGGCGGAAATGATGGTGGTTATGGTGATTATGGTAGTGGTGGTGATGATCGTGATGCTGGTGGTGTGTGTGTGGTGGTGATGGTAGCGATGGTGGTGATGATGGTGGTGATGATGGTGGTGGTAATGGTGATGGTGATCATGGTGGTGGTGATGATGATGGTGGTGATTATGGTGATGGTGGTGGCGGTGATAGTGTGTGTGGTTGTGGCGGCGCTGATGGTGATGGTGATTGTGGTGGCGGTGATGATGGTGGTTATGGTGATGGTGGTAGTGGTGGTGGTGATGATAGTGATGGTGGTGGTGTGTGGTGGTGATGGTGGTGATGATGATGGTGGTGGTGATGGTGGTGATCATGGTGGTGATGACGATGATGATGATGGTGGTGATTCTGGTGATGGTGGCAATGGTGGTTGTGATGGTGGCGATGGTAGTGGTGGTGATGGTGATGATGGTGGTGGTGATGGTGATGATGGTGGTGGCGATGGTGGTAGTGGTGGTGGAGATGGTGATGATGGTGGTGGTGATGATGGTGATTGTGTGTGTGGTGGTGATGGTGGCAATGGTGGTGGTGATGATGATGGTGATGGTTGTGGTGGTGATGGTGATGATGGTGGCGGTGATGGTGTGTGTGGTGGTGGCGGTGATAATGGTGGTGATGGTAGTGGTGGTGGCGGTGATGGTGGTGGTTATGGTAGTGGTGGTGGCGGTGATGGTGGTGATAGTGTGTGGTGGTAGCGATGATGGTGATGGTGGTGGTGATGGTGGTGGCGGTGATGATGATGGTGATGATAGTGGTGGTGGCGTTGATGGTGTGTGTGGTGGTGGCAGTGATAGTGTGTGTGGTGGTAGCGGTGATGGTACTAGTGGTGGTCGTGATGGTGATGGTGGCGATGGTGATGCTGGTGATGGTGGTTTTGGTGGTGATGGTGGTGGTGGTTTTGGTCGTGATGGTGGTGAAGGTGGTGGTGGTGATGGTGGAGATGTGTATGGTGGTGGTGATGTGTATGGTGGTGGTGATGGTGGTGGTGATGATGGTGGTTTTGGTGGTGGTGGTGCTTTTGGTGGTGATGGTGATGATGGTGGTGATGGTGATGATGGTGGTGGTTTTGGTGGTGATGCTGGTGCTGGTGGTGGTGATGGTGGTTTTGGTGGTGATGGTGGTGTTGGTGGTAATGGTGGTGGTGATGGTGGTGGTGCTGGCGGTGGTAGTGGTGGTGAAGATGGTGGTGGTGGCGGTGGTAGTGGTGATGGTGGTGGCAGCAGCGGTGATAGTGATGGCGGTGGTGTTGCTGATAGTGGTGACGGTGTGTGTGGTGGTGGTGATGGTGGCGGCAGCGGTGATGGTGGTGTTGTTGGTGATGGTGATAGTGGTGATGGTGTGTGTGGTGGTGATGGTGTGTGTGTTGCTGGTAGCGGTGGCCGTGATGGTGGTGTCGATGATCGTGTGTGTGGTGGTGGTCATGGTGATTGTGGTGGTGGCGGTGGTGATGGTGTGTGTGGTGGTGGCGATGATGTTGGTGGTCATGGTGTGTGTGGTGGTGGTGGTGATGGTGTGTGTGGTGGTGGAGAAATTGTGTGTGGTGGTGGTGATGATGATGGTGGCGATGGTGTGTGTGGTGGTGATGATGGTGGTGGTGATGGTAGTGGTGGTGGCGGTGGTGGTGGTAATGGTGTGTGTGGTGGTGGCGGTGATGGTGATAGTGGTGGTGGTGATGATGGAGGTGGTGGTCATGGTGTGTGTGGTGATGATGGTGGTGGTGGTAGTAGTCGTGGTGACGGTGGTGGTGATGGTGGTGGTAGTGATGGTGGTGGCGGTGATATTGGTGGTGGCGGTGGTGGTGGCGGCGGTGGTGGTGGTAGTGATGGAGGTGTTAGTGATGGTGATGGTGGTGGTGCTGGCGGTGGTAGTGGTGGTGAAGATGGTGATCGTGGCGGTGGTTGTGGTGATGGTGGTAGTGGTGGCGGCAGCGGTGATGGTGATAGTGGTGGTGTTGGTGATGGTGATAGTGGTGATGGTGTGTGTGGTGGTGGTGATGGTAGCGGCAGCGGTGGTGATGGTGTGTGTGGTGGTGGTAGCGGTGGCGGTGATGGTGGTGGCGGTGATGGAGTGTGTGGTGGTGGTCATGATGATGGTGGTGGTGGCGGTGATGTGTGTGGTGGTGGCGGTGATGGTGGTGAAGATGTGTTTGGTGGTGGTGATAATGGTGGTGATGGTAGTGGTGGTGGCGGTGATGGTGGTGGTAATGGTAGTGGTGGTTTGCGGTGATGGTGGTTGTGATGTGTGTGGTGGTGGCGGTGGTGGTGATGGTGGTGGCGGTGATGGTGTGTGTGGTGGTGGTCATGATGATGGTGGTGGTGACGGTGATGTGTGTGTGGTGGTGATGATGGTGGTGATGGTAGTGGTGGTGGTGGTGTGTGTGGTGATGGTGATGGTGTGTGTGGTGGTGGTCATGATGATGGTGGTGGTGACGGTGATGTGTGTGTGGTGGTGGTGATGATGGTGGTGATGGTAGTGGTGGTGGTGGTGTGTGTGGTGGTGGTGAAATTTTGTGTGGTGGTGATGATGGTGGTGATGGTGCTGATGGTGATTTTAGTGGTGGTGGCGGTGATGGTGATGATGGTGTTGATGGTCGTGGTGGTGCCGGTGATGGTGGTTGTGATGTGTGTGGTGGTGGCGGTGGTGGTGATGGTGGTGGCGGTGATGGTGTGTGTGGTGGTGGTCATGATGATGGTAGTGGTGGCGGTGATGTGTGTGTGGTGGTGGTGATGATGGTGGTGATGTTAGTGGTGGTGGCGGTGATGATGTGTGTGGTGGTGGCGGTGGTGGTGATGGTGGTGGCGGTGATGGTGTGTGTGGTGGTGGTCATGATGATGGTGGTGGTGGCGGTGATGTGTGTATGGTGGTGATGATGGTGGTGATGGTAGTGGTGGTGGCGGTGAAGGTGTGTGTGGTGCTGGTGGTGATGGTGTGTGTGTTGGTGGTGAAATTTTGTGTGGCGGTGATGATGATGGTGTGTGTGGTGGTGGTGATGATGGTGGTGGTGATAGTGGTGGTGGCGGTGATGGTGTGTGTGGTGGTCATGGTGTATGTGGTGGTGCTGATGGTGATTTTAGTGGTAGTGGCGGTGATGGTGGTGATGGTGTGTGTGGTGGTGCCGGTGATGGTGATGGTGGTAATGGTAGTGGTGGTGGGGATGGTGTGTGGTGGTGATGGTGGTAATGGTAGTGGTGGTGGGGATGCTGGTGATGGTGTGTGTGGTGATGGTGTGTGTGTTGGTGGTAGCGGTGACGGTGGTGGTGATGGTGGTGGCGCTGATGGTAGAAATGGTGTGTGTGGTGGTGGCGGTGATGGTGTGTGTAGTGGTGGCGGTGGTGGTGGTGATAATGGTGGTGATGGTAGTGGTGGTGGCGGTGATGGTGGTGGTTATGGTAGTGGTGGTGGCGGTGATGGTGGTGATAGTGTGTGTGGTGGTGGCGGTGATGGTGGTGGTGATGATGTGGCGGTGATGATGGTGGTGGTGATAGTGGTGGTGGCGGTGATGGTGTGTGTGGTGGTGGCGGTGATGGTGTGTGTGGTGGTAGCGGTGATGGTGCTAGTGGTGCTCGTGATGGTGCTGGCGGTGATGGTGGTGGTGATGGTATGTGGTGATGGTGATGATGGTGGTGGTGATGGTGGTGGTGACGGTGATGATGGTGATGGTGGTGGTGATGATGGTGGCGGAGATCACGGTGATGGCGGTGATGATGGTGGCGGTGATCACGGTCATGGTGGTGATGGTGTGTGTGGTGGTGATGGTGGTGGTTGCAGTGATGGTGGTGATGGTGTGTGTGGTGGTAGCGGTGCCGGTGGTGGTGGTTGTGTTGGTAGCGGTGATTGTGTGTGTGGTGGTGGTGATGGTGTGTGTCATGGTGGTGGTGATGGTAGTGGTGGTGGCGGTGATGGTGGTGATGGTGTGTGGTGGTGGTGTGTGTGGTGGTGGTGGTGATGATGGTGGTAATTGTAGTGGTGGTGTGTGTGGTGGTGGTAGTGATGGTGTGTGTGGTGGTGGTGATGATGGTGGTGATGGTAGTGGTGGCGGTGATGGTGGTGATGGAGTGGTTGGTGGTGGCGGTGATGGTGGTGGTGGTGGCGATGATGGTGATGGTAGTAGTGGTGGCGCTGATGGTGGTGATGGTGTGGTGGTGACGGTGATGGTGGTGATGGTGTGGTGGTGACGGTGATGGTGGTGGTGATGATGGTGGTGATGGTAGTGGTGGTGGCTACGATGGTGTTGATGGTGTCTGGTGGTGATAGTGATGGTGGTCGTGATGATAATGGTGGTGATGATGTTGTTGGTGATGGTGGTGGCGATGATGGTGGTGATGGTGTATGTGGTGGTGGCGGTGAAGGTGATGGTCTTGATGATGGTGGTGGCGGTGATGATGGTGGTTGTAATAGCCGTGGTGGTGGTGATGATGGTCATGGTGTGTGGTGGTGGCGGTGATGGTGGCGGAGACAGTGGTGGTGGTGATGGTGGTGGCGGTGATGATGGTGGTGGTGATGGGGTATGTGGTGGTGGCGGTGATGGTCGTGTTGGTGATGATGGTAGTGGTGGTGGCGGTGATGGTGGAAATGGTGTGTGTGGTGGTGGCGGTCATGGTGATAGTGGTGATGATGGAGGTGGTTGTCATGGTGTGTGTGGTGATGATGGTTGTGGTAGTCGTGGTTACGGTGGTGGTGCTGGTGGTGGCGGTGGTGGTGGCGGCGGTGGTGATGGTGGTGGTGATGGTGGTGTTAGTGATGGTGATGGTGCTGGCGGTGGTAGTGGGGGTGAAGATGGTGATGGTGGGGGTGGTAGTGGCGGTGGTTGTGGTGGTGGCGGCAGCGGTGATGGTGATGGTGTAGGTGCTGGTGATAGTGGTGATGGTGTGTGTGGTGGTGGTGATGGTAGCGGCAGCGGTGGTGATGGTAGCGGTGGCGGTGGTGGTGATGGTGGAGGCGGTGATGGTGTGTGTGGTGGTGGTCATGATAATGGTGGTGGTGGCGGTGATGTGTGTGTGGTGGTGGTGATGGTAGTGGTGGTGGCGGTGATGGTGTGTGTGGTGGTGGTGATGGTGTGTGTGGTGGTGGTGAAATTTTCTGTGGTGGTGATGATGATGGTGGTGATGGTGTGTGTGGTGGTGGTGATGATGGTGGTGGTGATAGTGGTGGTGGCGGTGATGGTGTGTGTGGTGGTCATGGTGTATGTGGTGGTGGTGATTTTAGTGGTGGTGGCGGTGATGGTGGTGATGGTGTCTGGTGGTGGTGGTGATGTGTGTGTTGGTGGCGGTGATAGTGATGGTGCTGGTGATGTGTGTGTGGTGGTGGTAGTGGTGGTAGCGGTGATGGTAGTGGTGGTGGCGGTGATAGTGTGTGTGGTTGTGGCGGCGCTGATGGTGATGGTGGTGGTGATTGTGGTGGCGGTGATGATGGTGGTTATGGTGATGGTGGTAGTGGTGGTGGTGATGATAGTGATGGTGGTGTGTGTGTGGTGGTGATGGTGGTGATGATGATGGTGGTGGTGATGGTGGTGATCATGGTGGTGATGACGATGATGATGATGGTGGTGGTGGTGATTCTGGTGATGGTGGCAATGGTGGTTGTGATGGTGGCGATGGTAGTGGTGGTGATGGTGGTGATGGTGGTGGTGATGGTGATGATGGTGGTGGCGATGGTGGTAGTGGTGGTGGAGATGGTGATGATGGTGGTGGTGATGATGGTGATTGTGTGTGTGGTGGTGATGGTGGCAATGGTGGTGGTGATGATGATGGTGATGGTTGTGGTGGTGATGGTGATGATGGTGGCGGTGATGGTGTGTGTGGTGGTGGCGGTGATAATGGTGGTGATGGTAGTGGTGGTGGCGGTGATGGTGGTGGTTATGGTAGTGGTGGTGGCGGTGATGGTGGTGATAGTGTGTGGTGGTAGCGATGATGGTGATGGTGGTGGTGATAGTGGTGGTGGTGATGGTGGTGGCGGTGATGATGATGGTGATGATAGTGGTGGTGGCGTTGATGGTGTGTGTGGTGGTGGCAGTGATAGTGTGTGTGGTGGTAGCGGTGATGGTACTAGTGGTGGTCGTGATGGTGATGGTGGCGATGGTGATGCTGGTGATGGTGGTTTTGGTGGTGATGGTGGTGGTGGTTTTGGTCGTGATGGTGGTGAAGGTGGTGGTGGTGATGGTGGTGATGTGTATGGTGGTGGTGATGTGTATGGTGGTGGTGATGGTGGTGGTGATGATGGTGGTTTTGGTGGTGGTGGTGCTTTTGGTGGTGATGGTGATGATGGTGGTGATGGTGATGATGGTGGTGGTTTTGGTGGTGATGCTGGTGCTGGTGGTGGTGATGGTGGTTTTGGTGGTGATGGTGGTAATGGTGGTGGTGATGGTGGTGGTGCTGGCGGTGGTAGTGGTGGTGAAGATGGTGGTGGTGGCGGTGGTAGTGGTGATGGTGGTGGCAGCAGCGGTGATAGTGATGGCGGTGGTGTTGCTGATAGTGGTGACGGTGTGTGTGGTGGTGGTGATGGTGGCGGCAGCGGTGATGGTGGTGTTGTTGGTGATGGTGATAGTGGTGATGGTGTGTGTGGTGGTGATGGTGTGTGTGTTGCTGGTAGCGGTGGCCGTGATGGTGGTGTCGATGATCGTGTGTGTGGTGGTGGTCATGGTGATTGTGGTGGTGGCGGTGGTGATGGTGTGTGTGGTGGTGGCGATGATGTTGGTGGTCATGGTGTGTGTGGTGGTGGTGGTGATGGTGTGTGTGGTGGTGGAGAAATTGTGTGTGGTGGTGGTGATGATGATGGTGGCGATGGTGTGTGTGGTGGTGATGATGGTGGTGGTGATGGTAGTGGTGGTGGCGGTGGTGGTGGTAATGGTGTGTGGTGGTGGCGGTGATGGTGATAGTGGTGGTGGTGATGATGGAGGTGGTGGTCATGGTGTGTGTGGTGATGATGGTGGTGGTGGTAGTCGTGGTGACGGTGGTGGTAATGGTGGTGGTAGTGATGGTGGTGGCGGTGATATTGGTGGTGGCGGTGGTGGTGGCGGCGGTGGTGGTGGTAGTGATGGAGGTGTTAGTGATGGTGATGGTGGTGGTGCTGGCGGTGGTAGTGGTGGTGAAGATGGTGATCGTGGCGGTGGTTGTGGTGATGGTGGTAGTGGTGGCGGCAGCGGTGATGGTGATTGTGGTGGTGTTGGTGATGGTGATAGTGGTGATGGTGTGTGTGGTGGTGGTGATGGTAGCGGCAGCGGTGGTGATGGTGTGTGTGGTGGTGGTAGCGGTGGCGGTGATGGTGGTGGCGGTGATGGAGTGTGTGGTGGTGGTCATGATGATGGTGGTGGTGGCGGTGATGTGTGTGGTGGTGGCGGTGATGGTGGTGAAGATGTGTGTGGTGGTGGTGATAATGGTGGTGATGGTAGTGGTGGTGGCGGTGATGGTGGTGGTAATGGTAGTGGTGGTGGCGGTGATGGTGGTTGTGATGTGTGTGGTGGTGGCGGTGGTGGTGATGGTGGTGGCGGTGATGGTGTGTGTGGTGGTGGTCATGATGATGGTGGTGGTGACGGTGATGTGTGTGTGGTGGTGATGATGGTGGTGATGGTAGTGGTGGTGTGTGTGGTGATGGTGATGGTGTGTGTGGTGGTGGTCATGATGATGGTGGTGGTGACGGTGATGTGTGTGTGGTGGTGGTGATGATGGTGGTGATGGTAGTGGTGGTGGTGGTGTGTGTGGTGGTGGTGAAATTTTGTGTGGTGGTGATGATGGTGGTGATGGTGCTGATGGTGATTTTAGTGGTGGTGGCGGTGATGGTGATGATGGTGTTGATGGTCGTGGTGGTGCCGGTGATGGTGGTTGTGATGTGTGTGGTGGTGGCGGTGGTGGTGATGGTGGTGGCGGTGATGGTGTGTGTGGTGGTGGTCATGATGATGGTAGTGGTGGCGGTGATGTGTGTGTGGTGGTGGTGATGATGGTGGTGATGTTAGTGGTGGTGGCGGTGATGATGTGTGTGGTGGTGGCGGTGGTGGTGATGGTGGTGGCGGTGATGGTGTGTGTGGTGGTGGTCATGATGATGGTGGTGGTGGCGGTGATGTGTGTATGGTGGTGATGATGGTGGTGATGGTAGTGGTGGTGGCGGTGATGGTGTGTGTGGTGCTGGTGGTGATGGTGTGTGTGTTGGTGGTGAAATTGTGTGTGGTGGTGATGATGATGGTGTGTGTGGTGGTGGTGATGATGGTGGTGGTGATAGTGGTGGTGGCGGTGATGGTGTGTGTGGTGGTCATGGTGTATGTGGTGGTGCTGATGGTGATTTTAGTGGTAGTGGCGGTGATGGTGGTGATGGTGTGTGTGGTGGTGCCGGTGATGGTGATGGTGTGTGTGGTGGTTGTCATGGTGATGGTGGTGGTGGCGGTGATGGTGGTGATGGTGTGTATCGTGGTGGTGATGATGATGTTGGTGATGGTGTGTGTGGTGGTGGTAGCGGTGGCGGTGGTGGTGGCGGAGATGGTGTGTGTGGTGGTGGTCATGATGATGGTGGTGGCGGTGATGTGTGTGTGGTGGTGATGATGATGGTGGTGATGGTGTGTGTGGAGGTGGTGGTGATGATGGTGGTGGTGATAGTGGTGGTGGCGGCGGTGAAGGTGTGTGTGGTGGTCATGGTGTATGTGGTGGTGGTGGTGATTTTAGTGGTGGTGTCGGTGTTGGTGGTGATGGTGTGTGTGGTGGTGCCGGTGATGGTAGTGATGGTGTGTGTGGTGGTGGCGGTGATGGTGTGTTGTGGTGGTGATAATGGTGGTGATGGTGGCGGTGATGGTAGTGGTGGTGGCGGTGATGGTGGTGATAGTGTGTGTGGTGGTGGCGGCGCTGATGGTGATGGTGGTGGTGATGGTGGTGGCGTTGATGATGCTGGTTATGGTAATGGTGGTAGAAGTGGTGGTGATGATCGTGATGGTGGTGGTGTGTGTGTGGTGTTGATGGTGGCGATGGTGGTGGTGATGATGATAGTTTTGGTGATGGTGATGATGGTGGTGGTGATCATGGTGGTGATGATGATGGTGGTGATGGTGGTGGTGATTATGGTGATGGTGGCGATGGTGGTTGTGATGGTGGCGATGGTGGAAGTGGTGATGGTGATGATGGTGGTGGAGATAGTGGTGGTGCTGGAGATGGTGATGATGTTGGTGGTTATGATGGTGACGATGGTGGTGATGGTTGTTTTAGTAGTGGTGGTGATGGTGATTGTGTGTGTGTGGTGGTGATGGTGGCGATGGTGGTGGTGATGGTTGTGATGGTGATGGTGGCGGTGTGTGTGGTGGCGGTGATGGTGTGTGTGGTGGTGGTGGTGATAATAGTGGTGGTGGCGGTGATGGTGGTGGTTATGGTAGTGGTGGTGATAGTGCTGGTGGTGATGGTGGCGGTGATGATGATGGTGGTGGTGATGGTGGTGATAGTGGTGGTGGCGGCGGTGATGGTGTGTGCGGTGGTGGCGGTGATGGTGTGTGGTGGTAGCGGTGATGGTGCTAGTGGTGGTCGTGATGGTGATGGTGGGATGGTGTGTGTGGTGGTGGTTGTTATGATGGTGATGGTAGTGGTGGTGGCTGTGATGGTGTTGATGGTGGGTGTGGTGGTGATGGTAGTAGTGGTGATGGTGGTGATGGTGTGTGTGGTGGTGGCGGTGAAGGTGATGGTGGTGGTGATGGTGGTGACGGTGATGATGGTGGTGGTAATAGCGGTGGTGATGGTGATGGTGGTCATGGTGTGTGGTGGTGGCGGTGATAGTGGTGGTGGTGATGATGGTGGTGGTATTAGTGGTGATGGTGGTGGTGATAATGGTGGTGGTGATGGGGTGTGTGGTGGTGGCGGTGATGGTCATGGTGATGATGGTAGTGGTGGTGGCGGTGATAGTGTTAATGGTGTGTGTGGTGGTAGCGATGATGGTGATTGTGGTGGTGGTGGTCATGGTGTGTGTGGTGATTGTGGTGGTGGCGGTGGTAGTCGTGGTGACGATGGTGATGGTGGTGGTGATGGTGGTGTTAGTGATGGTGATGGTGGTGGTGCTGGCGGTGGTAGTGGTGGTGAAGATGGTGGTGGTGGCGGTGGTAGTGGCGGTGGTTGTGGTGATGGTGGTAGTGGTGGTGGCAGCGGTGATGGTGGTGTTGGTGATGGTGATAGTGGTGATGGTGTGTGTGGTGGTGGTGATGGTGGCGGCAGCGGTGGTGATGGTGTGTGTGGTGGTGGTAGCGGTGATGGTGGTGGCGGTGATGGTGTGTGTGGTGGTGGTCATGGTGATGGTGGTGGTGATGGTGATGGTGGTGATGGTGTGTGGTGGTGGTGATGGTGGTAATGGTAGTGGTGGTGGAGATGCTGGTGATGGTGTGTGTGGTGGTGGTGATGATGGTGGTCATGGTAGTGGTGGCGGTGTGGTTGGTGGTGGCGGTGATGGTGGTGGTGATGTGTGTGGTGGTGGCGATGATGGTGATGGTGGTGATGGTAGTAGTGGTGGCGCTGATGGTGGTGATGGGGTGTGTGGTGGTGACGGTAATGGTGGTGATGGTGTGTGTGGTGGTGATGATGGTGGTGGTGATGGTAGTGGTGGTGGCTGCGATTGTGTTGATGGTGTCTGGTGGTGACAGTGATGGTGGTGGTGATGATAATGGTGGTGATGATGTTGGTGATGGTAGTTGTGGTGGCGGTGATGGTGGTGATGGTGTATGTGGTGGTGGCGGTGAAGGTAATGGTGGTGGTGATGGTGGTGGTGGCGCTGATGGTAGAGATGGTGTGTGAGGTGGAGGCGGTGATGGTGTGTGTGGGGGTGGCAGTGATGGTGGTGATGGTGTGTGTGGTGGTGGTGATAATAGTGGTGATGGTAGTGGTGGTGGCGGTGATGGTGGTGGTGATAGTGGTGGTGGTGATGGTGGTGATCATGGTGGTGGTGGTGATAGTGGTGGTGGTGATGATGGAGGTGGTGGTCATGGTGTGTGTGATGGTGGTGGTGATGGTGTGTGGTGGTGGACAAATTTTGTGTGGTGGTGGTGATGATGGTGGTGATGGTAGTTGTGGTGGCGGTGATGGTGTGTGTGGTGGTGATGGTGTATGTGGTGGTGATGATGGTGATTTTAGTGGTGGTGGCGGTGATGGTGTGTGTGGTGGTGCCGGTGATGGTGGTGGTGATGTGTGTGGTGGTGGCGGTGATTGTTATGGTGCTGGTGATGTGTGTGGTGGTGGCGGTGGTGGTAGTGGTGGTGGCGGTGATGGTAGTGATGGTGTGTGTGGTGGTGGCGGTGATGGTGTGTGTGGTGTTGATGGTGTATGTGGTGGTGATGATGGTGATTTTAGTGGTGGTGGCGGTGATGGTGGTGATGGTGTGTGTGGTGGTGGCGGTGCTGGTGATGTGTGTGGTGGTGGTGGTGATGGTAGTGGTGGTGGCGTTTTTGGTAGTGATGGTGTGTGTGGTGGTGGCGGTGATGGTGTGTGTGGTGGTGGTGATAATGGTGGTGATGGTAGTGGTGGTGGCGGTGATGGTGATGGTAGTGGTGGTGGCGGTAATGGTGGTGATAGTGTGTGTGGTGGTGGCGGTGATGGTGGTCGTGATAGTGGTGGTGGTGATGGTGTTGGCGGTGATGATGGTGGTTATGGTGATTATGGCAGTGGTGGTGGTGATGATCGTGATGATGGTGGTGGTGTGTGTGGTGGTGATGGTAGCGATGGTGGTGGTGGTGATAATGGTGGTGATGGTGATGATGGTGGTGATGATTAGGGTGGTGGTAATGGTGGTGGTGATCATGGTGGTGGTGATGATAGTGATGGTGGTGGCGATGGTGATTGTTGTGGTGGCGATGGTGATTGTTGTGGTGATGATGGTGGTGGTGATGGTGATGATGATGGTGGTGGTGATTATGGTGATGGTGGTGTTGATTGTGATGATGATGGTGGTGGTGATGGTGATGGTGGCGGTGATGAGGGTGATGGTGGCGATAGTGGTGGTGGTGATGGTAGTGGTGGTGACGGTGATGGTGTGTGGGGTGGTGGTGATGATGGTGGTAGCGGTGGTAGTCGTGGTGACCGTGTTGGTGGTGGTACTTATGGTGGCAGTGATGGTGATGGTGGTGGTGCTGGCGGTGGTAGTGGTGGTGAAGATGGTGGTGGTGGTGGAGGTGGTAGTGGTGGTGGGGGTGTTTGTGCTGGCGGTGGTAGTAGTGGTGAAGATGGTGGTGGTGGAGGTGGTAGTGGTGATGGTGGTGGTGGCGGCGGCAGCGGTTATGGTGATAGTGGTGATGGTGTGTGTGGTGGTGGTGGTGATGATGTGTGTGGTGGTGATGGTGTGTGTGGTGGTGGTCATGGTGATGGTGGTGGTGGCGGTGATGGTGTGTGTGGTGGTCGTGATGGTGTGTGTGGTGGTGGTGGTGTGTGTGGTGGTGGTAATGATGGTGTGTGTGGTGGTGGTGGTGATGGTGTGTGTGGTGGTGGTGATGGTAGTGGTGGTGGCGGTGATAGTGTGTGTGGTGGTGATGACGTATGTGCTGGTGATGATGGTAGTGGTGGTGGCGGTGATAATGTGTGTGCTGGTGCCGGTGATGGTGGTGATGATGTGTGTGGTGGTGGCGGTGATGGTAGTGATGGTGGCGGTGATGGTAGAGATGGTGTGTGTGGTGGTGGCGGTGATGGTAGTGGTGGCGGCGGTGATGGTGATGGTGTGTGGTGGTGGTGTGTGTGGTAGTGGTGATGATGATAGTGGCAATGGTAGTGGTGGTGGGACTGTTGGTGATGGTGTGTGGTGGTGATGATGGTGGTGATGGTAGTGGTGGCAGTGATGGTGTGTGTGGTGATGGTGATGTGTGTGGTGATGGCGATGATGGTGATGGTGGTGGTGGTGATGATGGTGGTGATGGTAGTAGTGGTGGCGCTGATGGTGGTGATGGTGTGTGTGGTGTTGACGGTGATGGTGGTGATGGTGTGTGTGGTGGTGGTGATGATGATGGTGGTGGTGGTAATGGTAGTGGTGGTGGCTGTGATGGTGTTGATGGTGTGTGTGGTGGTGATAGTGATGGTGCTGGTGATGATAATGGTGGTGATGATGATAATGGTGGTGATGATGGTAGTGGTGGTGGCGGTGATGGTGCTGGTGATGTGTGTGGTGATAGTGGTAATGGTAGTGGTGGTGGCGGTGATGGTAGAGATGGTGTGTGTGATGGTGGCGTTGATGGTAGTGGTGGTGGCGGTGATAATGTGTGTGGTGCTGGCGCTGATGGTGCTGGTGATGTGTGTGGTGATAGTGGTGATGGTAGTGGTGGCGGTGATGGTGGTTATGGTGTGTGTGGTCGTGGCGGTGATGGTGGTGGTGATGTGTGTGGTGGTGGCGATGTAGTGATGGTGGTGGTGATGTGTGTGGTGGCGATGATGGTGGAGAAGGTAGTAGTGGTGGCGCTGATGGTGGTGATGGTGTGTGTGGTGGTGACGGTGATGGTGGTGATGGTGTGTGTGGTGGTGCTGGTGATGATGGTGGTGGGGGTGATGGTGGTGGTAATAGCGGTGGTGATGGTGATGGTGGTCATGGTGTGTGGTGGTGGCGGTGATGGTGATGGTGGTGGCTGTGATGGTGTGTGTGGTGGTGGCGGTGATAGTGGTGGTGGTGATGGTGGTGGGGGTGATGGTGGTGGTAATAGCGGTGGTGATGGTGATGGTGGTCATGGTGTGTGGTGGTGGCGGTGATGGTGATGGTGGCGGATATAGTGGTGGTGGTGATGGTGGTTGCGGTGATGACGGTGCTGGTGATAGTGGTGGTGGTGATGGGGTGTGTGGTGGTGGCGGTGATGGTCATGGTGGTGATGGTGGTGTTGGTGATGATGGTAGTGGTGGTGGCGGTTATGGTGTGTGTGGTGGTGGCGATGATGGTGATTGTGGTGGTGATGATGGAGGTGGTGGTCATGGTGTGTGTGGTGATGGTGGTGGTGGCGGTGGTAGTCGTGGTGACGGTGGAGATGGTGGTGGTGATGGTAGTGATCGTGGTGTCAGTGACGGTGATGGTGGTGGTGCTGGCGGTGGTAGTGGTGGTGAAGATGGTGCTGGTGGAGGTGGTAGTGGCGGTGGTTGTGGTGATGGTGGTAGTGGTGGTCATGGTGAGGGCAGCGGTGATGGTGATGGTGTTGGTGATGGTGATAGTGGTGATGGCGTGTGTGGTGGTGGTGGCGGCAGCGGTGGTGATGGTGTGTGCGGTGGTACCGGTGGCGGTGATGGTGTGTGTGGTGGTAGTCATGGTGATGGTGGTGGTGGCGGTGATGGTGTGTGTGGTGGTGGTGATGATGATGGTGGTGATGGTAGTGGTGGTGGTGTGTGTTGTGGTGGTGATGGTGTGTGTGGTGGTGGTGAAGTTTTGTGTGGTGGTGCTGATGATGTGGTGGTGATGGTGTGTGTGGTGGTGGTGATGGTGTGGTGATGGTAGTTGCGGTGATGGTGTGTGTGGTGGTGATGGTGTATGTGGTGGTGGTGACGATGGTGATTTTAGTTGTGTTGCGGTGATGGTGGTGGTGATGTGTGTGGTGGTGGTGATGGTAGTGGTGGTGGCGGTGATGGTAGTGATGGTGTGTGTGGTGGCGGTGATGGTGTGTGATGTGGTGGTGATAATGGTGGTGATGGTAGTGGTGGTGGCGGTGATGGTGATGGTAGTGGTGGTGGCGGTGATAGAGGTGATAGTGTGTGTGATGGTGATGGTGGTGGTGATAGTGGTGGTGGTGATGGTGGTGGCGGAGATGATGGTGGTTATGGTGATTATGGTAGTGGTGGTGATGATCGTGATGCTGGTGGTGTGTGTGTGGTGGTGATGGTAGCGATGGTGGTGGTGATGATGATGGTGGTGATGATGGTGGTAATGATGGTGGTGATCATGGTGGTGATGATGATGGTGGTGATGGTGGTGGTGATTATGGTGATGGTGGTGGTGATGATGGTGATGGTGGTGGGGATGATGGTGATGGTGGTGGCGATGGTGGTGGAGATGGTGATGATGGTGCTGATGGTGGTGGCTATGATGGTGATGGTGACGATGGTGGTGGTGATGGTGGTTTTAGTAGTGGAGGTGGTGATTGTGTGTGTGGTGGTGATGGTGTGTGTGGTGGTGATGATGGTGGTGATGGTGTGTGTGGTGGTAGTGGTGATGGTAGTGGTGGTGGCGGTGATAGTGTGTGTGGTGGTGGTGATGACGTATGTGCTGGTGATGATGGTAGTGGTGGTGGCAGTGATAATGTGTGTGCTGGTGCCGGTGATGGTGGTGGTGATGTGTGTGGTGGTGGCGGTGATGGTAGTGGTGGTGGCGGTGATGGTAGAGATGGTGTGTGTGGTGGTGGCGGTGATGGTGTGTGTGGTGGTGGCGGTGATGGTAGTGGTGGTGGCGGTGATGGTGTGTGGTGGTGGTGTGTGTGGTGGTGGTGATGATGGTGGTGATGGTAGTGGTGGCAGTGATTGTGTGTGTGGTGGTGCGAATGTGTGTGGTGATGGCGATGATGGTGATGGTGGTGGTGATGTGTGTGGTGGTGGTGGTGATGATGGTGGTGATGGTAGTAGTGGTGGCGCTGATGGTGGTGATGGTGTGTGTGGTGTTGACGGTGATGGTGGTGATGGTGTGTGTGGTGGTGGTAGTGATGATGGTGGTGATAATGGTAGTGGTGGTGGCTGTGATGGTGTTGATGGTGTGTGTGGTGGTGATAGTGATGGTGCTGGTGATGATGATAATGGTGGTGATGATGGTAGTGGTGGTGGCGGTGATGGTGCTGGTGATGTGTGTGGTGATAGTGGTGATGGTAGTTGTTGTGGCGGTGATGGTAGAGATGGTGTGTGTGATGGTGGCGTTGATGGTAGTGGTGGTGGCGGTGATGGTGGTGATGGTGTGTGGTGGTGGTGATGGTAGTGGTGGCGGTGATGGTGTGTGTGGTCGTGGCGGTGATGGTGGTGGTGATGTGTGTGGTGGTGGCGATGTAGTGATGGTGGTGGTGATGCGTGTGGTGGTGATGATGGTGGAGATGGTAGTAGTGGTGGCGCTGATGGTGGTGATGGCGTGTGTGGTGGTGACGGTGATGATGGTGTGTGTGGTGGTGCTGGTGATGATGGTGGTGGTGATGGTAGTGGTGGTGGCTGTGATGGTTTTGATGGTGTGTGTGGTGGTGATAGTGATGGTCGTGGTGATGATGATAATGGTGGTGATGGTGATGATGATGATGGTGATGGTAGTGGTGGTGGTGATGGTGTGTGTGGTGGTGGCGGTGATAGTGGTGGTGGTGATGGTGGTGGGGGTATGGTGGTGGTAATAGCGGTGGTGATGGTGGTCATGGTGTGTGGTGGTGGCGGTGATGGTGATGGTGGCGGATATAGTGGTGGTGGTGATGGTGGTTGCGGTGATGATGGTGGTGGTGATAGTGGTGGTGATGGGGTGTGTTGGTGGTGGCGGTGATGGTCATGGTGGTGATGGTGGTTTTGGTGATGATGGTAGTGGTGGTGGCGGTGATGGTGTGTGTGGTGGTGGCGATGATGGTGATTGTGGTGGTGATGATGGAGGTGGTGGTCGTGGTGTGTGTGGTGATGGTGGTGGTGGCGGTGGTAGTCGTGGTGACGGTGGAGATGGTTGTGGTGATGGTAGTGATGGTGGTGTTAGTGATGGTGATGGTGGTGGTGCTGGCGGTGGTAGTGGTGGTGAAGATGGTGCTGGTGGAGGTGGTAGTGGCGGTGGTTGTGGTGATGGTGGTAGTGGTGGTCATGGTGAGGGCAGCGGTGATGGTGATAGTGGTGATGGCGTGTGTGGTGGTGGTGGCGGCAGCGGTGGTGATGGTGTGTGTGGTGGTACCGGTGGCGGTGATGGTGTGTGTGGTGGTGGTCATGGTGATGGTGGTGGTGGCGGTGATTGTGTGTGTGGTGGTGGTGATGATGATGGTGGTGATGGTAGTGGTGGTGTGTGTGTGGTGGTGGTGATGGTGTGTGTGGTGGTGGTGAAATTTTGTGTGGTGGTGCTGATGATGTGGTAGTGATGGTGTGTGTGGTGGTGGTGATGATGGTGGTGGCGATGGTAGTTGCGGTGATGGTGTGTGTGGTGGTGATGGTGTATGTGGTGGTGGTGATGATGGTGATTTTAGTTGTGGTGGCGGTGATGGTGGTGGTGATGTGTGTGGTGGTGGTGGTGATGGTTGTGGTGGTGGCGGTGATGGTAGTGATGGTGTCTGTGGTGGCGGTGATGGTGTGTGATGTGGTGGTGATAATGGTGGTGATGGTAGTGGTGTTGGCGGTGATGGTGGTGATAGTGTGTGTGATGGTGATGGTGGTGGTGATAGTGGTGGTGGTGGCGGAAATGATGGTGGTTATGGTGATTATGGTAGTGGTGGTGATGATCGTGATGCTGGTGGTGTGTGTGTGGTGGTGATGGTAGCGATGGTGGTGGTGATGATGGTGGTGATGATGGTGGTGGTAATGGTGATGGTGATCATGGTGGTGGTGATGATGATGGTGGTGATTATGGTGATGGTGGTGGTGATGATGGTTATGGTGGTGGTGGTGGTGGAGATGGTGATGATGGTGCTGATGGTGGTGGTTATGATGGTGATGGTGACGATGGTGGTGGTGATGGTGGTTTTAGTAGTGGTGGTGGTGATGATGATTGTGTGTGGTGGTGATGGTGGCGGTGGTGATGGTAATGGTTGTGGTGATGGTGGTGGTGATAGTGATGATGGTGGTGGTGATGATGGTGGTGGTGATGATGGTGGTGGTGATTATGGTGATGGTGGTGATGATGGTGGTGATGGTGTGTGTGGTAATGGTGGTGATGATGGTGGTGGTGATGGTGGCGATAGTGGTGGTGGTAATGAGGGTGATTATGGTAATGGTGCTGGCGGTGATGGTGGCGATGGTGGTGGTGATGGTGGTGGTAGTGATGGTGATGATGGTCGTGTTGGTGGTGATGATGGTGGTGGTGATGATGGTGGCATTGGCGGTGGTGGTGATGAGGGTGGTGTTGGCGATGGATGGTGGTAGTGGTGATGATGGTGATGGTGGAAGTGGTGATGGTGGCGATGGTGGTGATGATGATGGTGGTGATGGTGGCCATGATGGTGATGAGGGTGATTATGGTGATGGTGTTGGCGGTGATGGTGGTGGTGGCGATGGTGGTGGTGGTGATGGTTGTGGTGATGATGGTGGTGGTGATGGTGATGATTGTGATGATGGTGGTGATTATGGTGATGGTGATGATGGTGGTGATGGTGTGTGTGGTAATGGTGGTGATGATGGTGGTGGTGATAGTGGTGGTGGTGGCGGTTATGATGGTGGTGGTGATAGTGGTGGTGATGATGGAGGTGGTGGTCATGGTGTGTGTGGTGGTGGTGCTGATGGTGGTAGTGATGGTGATGGTGGTGCTGGCGGTGGTAGTGGTGGTGAAGATGGTGGTTGTGGAGGTGGTAGTGGTGGTGGCGGTGGTAGTGGTGGTGAAGATGGTGGTGGTGGAGGTGGTAGATGTGGTATTGTGATGGTGGTGGCGGTGGCAGCAGTGATGGTGATGTTGGTGATGGTGATAGTGGTGATGGTGTGTGTGGTGGTTATGGTGTGTGTGGTGGTGGTCATGGTGATGGTGGCGATGGTGTGTGTGGTGGTGATGATGATGGTGATGGTAGTGGTGGTGGCGGTGATGGTGTGTGTGGTGGTGGTAGTGATGGTGGTGATGGTGTGTGTGGTGGTGGAGAAATTGTGTGTGGTGGTGGTGATGATGGTGGTGATGGTGTGTGTGGTGGTGGTGATGGTAGTGGTGGTGGCGGTGATGGTGTGTGTGGTGGTGGTGGTGATGGCGTATGTGGTGGTGATGATGGTAGTGGTGGTGGCGGTGATAATGTGTGTGCTGGTTCCGGTGATGGTGGTGGTGCTGTGTGTGGTGGGTGCGGTGATAGTGATGGTGCTGGTGATGTGTGTGGTGATAGTGGTGATGGTAGTGGTGGTGGCGGCGGTGATGGTAGAGATGGTGTGTGTGGTGGTGGCGGTGATGCTGTGAGTGGTGGTGGCGGTGATGGTGTGTGTGGTGGTGGCGGTGATGTTAGTGGTGGTGGTGATGGTGTGTGGTGGTGGTGTGTGTGGTGGTGGTGATGATGGTGGTAATGGTAGTTGTGGTGGAAATGTTGGTGATGGTGTGTGGTGGTGATGATGGTGGTGATGGTGTGTGTGGTGGTGGTGATGGCGATGATGGTGATGGTGGTGGTGATGTGTGTGGTGGTGGTGATGGTAGTAGTGGTGGCGCTGATGGTGGTGATGGTGTGTGTGGTGTTGACGGTGATGGTGGTGATGGTGTGTGTGGTGGTGGTGATGATGAATGTGATGGTGATGGTATTGGTGGTGGCTGAGATCGTGTTGTGGTGGTGATAGTGATGGTGGTGATGATGATGATAATGGTGGTGATGGTGGTGGTGGTGATGATGACAATGGTGGTGGTGGTGATGATGATGTTGGTGATGGTAGTGGTGGTGGCGGTGATGGTGGTGATGGTGTGTGTAGTGGTGGCGGTGAAGGTAATGGTGGTGGTGATAGTGGTGGTGGTGATGGTGATGATGGATGTGGTAATAGCGGTGGTGATGGTGATGGTGGTCATGGTGTGTGGTGGTGGCGGTGATGGTGATGGTGGCGGAGATAGTGGTGGCGGTGATGATGGTGGTGGTGATAGTGAACGTGGTGATGGTGGTGGTGATGGGGCGTGTGGTGGTGGCGGTGATGATCATGGTGGTGATGGTGGTGTTGGTGATGATAGTAGTGGTGGTGGCGGTGATGGTGGTAATGGTGTGTGTGGTGGTGGCGATGATGGTGATTGTGGTGGTGGTGATAATGGAGGTGGTGGTCATGGTGTGTGTGGTGATGGTAGTGGTGGCGGTGGTAGTCGTGGTGACGGTGGTGATGGTAGTCGTGGTGATGGTGGTGGTGTTGGTGGTGATGGTGGTCACGGTGATATTGGTGGTGGCGGTGATATTGGTGGTGGCGGCGGTGGTGATGGTGGTGGTAGTGATGGCGGTGTTAGTGATGGTGATGGTGGTGGTGCTGGCGGTGGTAGTGGTGGTGGCGCTGGTTGTGGTGATGGTGGTGGTGGTGACGGGAGCGGTGATGGTGATGGTGGTGGTGTTGGTGATGGTGATAGTGGTGATGGTGTGTGTGGTGGAGGTGGTGATGGTGGCGGCAGCGGTGGTGATGGTGTGTGTGGTGGTGGTAGCGGTGATGGTGAGTGTGGTGGTGGTCATGGTGATGGTGGTGATGGCGGTGATGGTGTGTGTGGTGGTGGTAGTGATGGTGGTGATGGTGTGTGTGGTGGTGGAGAAATTGTGTGTGGTGGTGATGATGGTGTGTGTGGTGGCGGTGATGGTGTGTGTGGTGGTGGTGATTGCGTATGTGGTGGTGATGATGGTAGTGGTGGTGGCGGTGATAATGTGTGTGCTGGTTCCGGTGATGGTGGTGGTGATGTGTGTGGTGGTGGCGGTGATACTGATGGTGCTGGTGATGTGTGTGGTGATAGTGGAGATGGTAGTGGTGGTGGCGGTGATGGTAGAGATGGTGTGTGTGGTGGTGGCGGTGATGGTGTGTGTGGTGGTGGCGGTGATGGTGTGTGTGGTGGTGGCGGTGATGTTAGTGGTGGTGGTGGTGATGGTGTGTGGTGGTGGTGTGTGTGGTGGTGATGATGGTGGTAATGGTAGTTGTGGTGGGAATGTTGGTGATGGTGTGTGGTGGTGATGATGGTGGTGATGGTAGTGGTGGCAGTGATGGTGGTGATGGTGTGTGTGGTGGTGGTGATGGCGATGATGGTGATGGTGGTGGTGATGTGTGTAGTGGTGGTGATGATGGTAGTGATGGTAGTAGTGGTGGCGCTGATGGTGGTGATGGTGTGTGTGGTGTTGACGGTGATGGTGGTGATGGTGTGTGTGGTGGTGGTGATGATGAATGTGATGGAGATGGTATTGGTGGTGGCTGAGATCGTGTTGATGGTGTGTGTGGTGGTGATAGTGATGGTGGTGGTGATGATGATAATGGTGGTGATGATGATAATGGTGGTGGTGGTGATGATGATGTTGATGATGGTAGTGGTGGTGGCGGTGATGGTGGTGATGGTGTGTGTAGTGGTGGCGGTGAAGGTGATGGTGGTGGTGATAGTGGTGGTGGTGATGGTGATGATGGATGTGGTAATAGCGGTGGTGATGGTGATGGTGGTCATGGTGTGTGGTGGTGGCGGTGATGGTGGCGGAGATAGTGGTGGTGGTGATGGTGGTGGCGGTGATGATGGTGGTGATAGTGATGGTGGTGATGGTGGTGGTGATGGGGCGTGTGGTGGTGGCGGTGATGGTCATGGTGGTGATGGTGGTGTTGGTGATGATAGTAGTGGTGGTGGCGGTGATGGTTGTAATGGTGTGTGTGGTGGTGGCGATGATGGTGATTGTGGTGGTGGTGATAATGGAGGTGGTGGTCATGGTGTGTGTGGTGATGGTAGTGGTGGCGGTGGTAGTCGTGGTGACGATGGTGATCGTGGTGGTGTTGGTGGTGATGGTGGTCGCGGTGATATTGGTGGTGCCGGTGATATTGGTGGTGGCGGCGGTGGTGATGGTGGTGGTAGTGATGGCGGTGTTAGTGATGGTGATGGTGGTTGTGCTGGCGGTGGTAGTGGTGGTGGCGCTGGTTGTGGTGATGGTGGTAGTGGTGGTGGTGGTGGTGACGGGAGCGGTGATGGTGATGGTGGTGGTGTTGGTGATGGTGATAGTGGTGATGGTGTGTGTGGTGGAGGTGGTGATGGTGGCGGCAGCGGTGGTGATGGTGTGTGTGGTGGTGGTAGCGGTGATGGTGAGTGTGGTGGTGGTCATGGTGATGGTGGTGATGGCGGTGATGGTGTGTGTGGTGGTGGTTATGGTGTGTGATGGTGGTGAAATTTTGTGTGGTGGTGGTGAGGATGATGGTGGTGATGGTGTGTGTAGTGGTGGTGATGATGGTGGTGGTAATGGTAGTGGTGGTGGCTGTGATGGTGTTGACGGTGTGTGTTCGGTGGTGATAGTGATGGTGCTGGTGATGATGATAATGGTGGTGATGATGGTAGTGGTGGTGGCGGTGATAATGTGTGTGGTGCTGGCGCTGATGGTGCTGGGGATGTGTGTGGTGATAGTGGTGATGGTAGTGGTGGTGGCGGTGATGGTAGAGATGGTGTGTGTGATGGTGGCGTTGATGGTAGTGGTGGTGGCGGTGATGGTGTTGATGGTGTGTGTGGTGGTGATAGTGATGGTCGTGGTGATGATAATTGTGGTGATGGTGATGATGATGGTGATGGTAGTGGTGGTGGCGGTGATGGTGGTGATGGTGTGTGTGGTTGTGATGTTGGTGGTAATGGTAGTGGTGGTGCGGATGTTGGTGATGGTGTGTGGTGGGGGTGATGATGGTGGTGATGCTAGTGGTGGCGGTGATGGTGGTGATGGTGTGTGTGGTGGTGGCGGTGATGGTGGTGATGGTGTGTGTGGTGGTGGCGGTGATGGTGGTGGTGATGTGTGTGGTGGTGGCATATGCTGGTGATGGTGGTGGTGATGTGTGTGGTGGTGATGATTGTGCAGATGGTACTAGTGGTGGCGCTTATGGTGGTGATGGTGTGTGTGGTGGTGACGGTGATGGTGGTGATGGTGTGTGTGCTGGTGCTGGTGATGATGGTGGTGGTGATGGTAGTGGTGGTGGCTGTGATGGTGTTGATGGTGTGTGTGGTGGTGATAGTGATGGTCGTGGTGATGATGATAATGGTGGTGACGGTGATGGTGGTGATGGTGTGTGTGCTGGTGCTGGTGATGATGGTGGTGGTGACGGTAGTGGTGGTGGCGGTGATGGTGGTGATGGTGTGTGTGTGGTGGCGGTGATAGTGGTGGTGGTGGCGGCGGTGATGGTGGTGGTAATAGCGGTGGTGATGGTGATGGTGGTCATGGTGTGTGGTGGTGGCGGTGATGGTGATGGTAGCGGAGATAGTGGTGGTGGTGATGGTGGTTGCGGTGATGATGGTGGTGGTGAAAGTGATGGTGGTGGTGGTGGTGGTAGGAAATGGGGTGTGTGGTGGTGGCGGTGATGGTGTTAATGGTGTGTTTGGTGGTGGCGATGATGGTGATTGTGGTGGTCGTGATGATGGAGGTGGTGGTCATGGTGTGTGTGGTGATGGTGGTGGTGGCGGTGGTAGTCGTGGTGACGGTGGAGATGGTGGTGGTGATGGTAGTGATGGTGGTGTTAGTGATGGTGATGGTGGTGGTGCTGGCGGTGGTAGTGGTGGTGAAGATGGTGCTGGTGGAGGTGGTAGTGGCGGTGGTTGTGGTGATGGTGGTAGTGGTGGTCATGGTGAGGGCACGGGTGATGGTGATGGTGTTGGTGATGGTGATAGTGGTGATGGCGTGTGTGGTGGTGGTGGTGGCGGCGGCAGCGGTGGTGATGGTGCGTGTGGTGGTACCGGTGGCGGTGATGGTGTGTGTGGTGGTGGTCATGGTGATGGTGGTGGTGGCGGTGATGGTGTGTGTGGTGGTGGTGATGATGGTGGTGATGGTAGTGGTGGTGGTGTGTGTGGTGGTGGTGAAATTTTGTGTGGTGGTGCTGATGATGGTGGTGATGGTGTGTGTGGTGGTGGTCATGATGGTGGTGGTGGAGATGGTAGTTGTGGTGGCGGTGATGGTGTGTGTGGTGGTGATGGTGTATGTGGTGGTGGTGATGATGGTGATTTTAGTTGTGGTGGCGGTGATGGTGGTGATGGTGTGTGTGGTGGTGCCGCTGATGGTGGTGGTGATGTGTGTGGTGGTGGCGGTGATGGTGCTGGTGATGTGTGTGGTGGTGGTGGTGGTGATGGTAGTGGTGGTGGTGGTGATGGTAGTGATGGTGTGTGTAGTGGTGGCGGTGATGGTGCGTGATGTGGTGGTGGTGATAATGGTGGTGATGGTAGTGGTGGTGGCGGTGATGGTGATGGTAGTGGTGGTGGCGGTGATGGTGGTGATAGTGTGTGTGGTGGTGGTCATGGTGATGGTGGTGGTGGCGGTGATGGTGTGTGTGGTGGTGATGATGATGGTGGTGATGGTAGTGGTGGTGGTGTGTGTGGTGGTGGTGAAATTTTGTGTGGTGGTGCTGATGATGGTGGTGGTGATGGTGTGTGTGGTGGTGGTGGTGATGATGGTGGTGGTGATGGTAGTTGTGGTGGCGGTGATGGTGTGTGTGGTGGTGATGGTGTATGTGGTGGTGGTGATGATGGTGATTTTAGTTGTGGTGGCGGTGATGGTGGTGATGGTGTGTGTGGTGGTGCCGCTGATGGTGGTGGTGATGTGTGTGGTGGTGGCGGTGATGGTGCTGGTGATGTGTGTGGTGGTGGTGGTGATGGTAGTGGTGGTGGCGGTGATGGTAGTGATGGTGTGTGTAGTGGTGGCGGTGATGGTGTGATGTGGTGGTGGTGATGGTAGTGGTGGTGGCGGTGATGGTGATGGTTATGGTGGTGGCGGTGATAGTGGTGATAGTGTGTGTGGTGGTGGCGGTCATGGTTGTGGTGATAGTGGTGGTGGTGATGGTGGTGGCGGTGATGATGGTGGTGGTGATAGTGGTGGTGGTGATGATGGAGGTGGTGGTCATGGTGTGTGTGGTGGTGGTGCTGATGGTGGTAGTGATGGTGATGGTGGTGGTGGTGCTGGCGGTGGTAGTGGTGGTGAAGATGGTGGTGGTGGAGGTGGTAGTGGTGGCGGCGGTGGTGGTGCTGGCGGTGGTAGTGGTGGTGAAGATGGTGGTGGTGGAGGTGGTAGATGTGGTAGTGGTGATGGTGGTGGTGGTGGCAGCGGTGATGGTGATATTGTTGGTGATGGTGATAGTGGTGATGGTGTGTGTGGTGGTGGTGATGGTGTGTGTGTTAGTGGTAGCGGTAGCGGTGATGGTGTGTGTGGTGGTTATGGTGTGTGTGGTGGTGGTCATGGTGAAGGTGGTGGTTGCGGTGATGGTGGTGATGATGATGTTGGTGATGGTAGTGGTGGTGGCGGTGATGGTGGTGATGGTGTGTGTGGTGGTGGTGTGTGTGGTGGTGGTAGTGTTGGTGGTGATGGTGTGTGTGGTGGTGGAGAAATTGTGTGTGGTGGTGGTGATGATGGGGGTGATGGTGTGTGTGGTGGTGGTGATGGTATTGGTGGTGGCGGTGGTGGTGTGTGTGGTGGTGGTGATGGCGTATGTGGTGGTGATGATGGTAGTGGTGGTGGCGGTGATAATGTGTGTGGTGGTGGCGGTGATGGTGATGGTACTGGTGATGTGTGTGGTGATAGTGGTGATGGTACTGGTGGTGGCGGTGATGGTAGAGATGGGGTGTGTGATGGTGGCAGTGATGGTGTGTGTGGTGGTGGCGGTGATGTTAGTGGTGGTGGTGATAGTGTGTGCTGGTGGTGTGTGTGGTGGTGATGATGATGGTGGTAATGGTAGTTGTGGTGGGAATGTTGGTGATGGTGTGTGGTGGTGGTGATGGTGGTGGTGATGGTAGTGGTGGCAGTGATGGTGGTGATGGTGTGTGTGGTGGTGGTGATGGCGATGATGGTGATGGTGGTGGTGATGTGTGTGGTGGTGATGGTGGTGATTGGTAGTAGTGGTGGCGCTGATGGTGGTGATGGTGTGTGTGGTGTTGACGGTGATGGTGGTGATGGTGTGTGTGGTGGTGGTGATGATGATGGTGGTGGTGATGGTATTGGTGGTGGCTGAGATGGTCTTGATGGTGTGTGTGGTGGTGATAGTGATGGTGGTGGTGATGATGATAATGGTGGTGATGGTGGTGGTGGTGATGATAAAGGTGGTGGTGGTGATGATGATGTTGGTGATGGTAGTGGTGGTGGCGGTGATGGTGGTGATGGTGTGTGTGGTGGTGGCGGTGAAGGTGATGGTGGTGGTGGTGATGATGGATGTGGTAATAGCGGTGGTGATGGTGATGGTGGTCATGGTGTGTGGTGGTGGCGGTGATGGTGATGGTGGCGGAGATAGTGGTGGTGGTGATGGTGGTGGCGGTGATGATTGTGGCGGTGATAGTGATGGTGGTGATAGTGGTGATGGTGGTGGTGATGGGGCGTGTGGTGGTGGCGGTGATGGTCATGGTGGTGATGGTGGTGTTGGTGATGATAGTAGTGGTGGTGGCGGTGATGGTGGTAATGGTGTGTGTGGTGGTGGCGATGATGGTGATTGTGGTGGTGGTGATGATGGTGATTGTGGTGGTGGTGATAATGGAGGTGGTGGTCATGGTGTGTGTGGTGATGGTAGTGGTGGCGGTGGTAGTCGTGGTGACGGTGGTGATGGTGGTCTTGGTGATATTGGTGGTGGCGGTGGTGGCGGCGGTGGTGATGGTGGTGGTAGTGATGGCGGTGTTAGTGATGGTGATGGTGGTGGTGCTGGCGGTGGTAGTGGTGGTGAAGATGGTGGTGGTGGCGCTGGTTGTGGTGCTGGTGGTAGTGGTGGTGGCGGCAGCGGTGATGGTGATGGTGTTGGTGATGGTGATAGTGGTGATGCTGTGTGTGGTGGAGGTGGTGATGGTGGCGGCAGCGGTGGTGATGGTGTGTGTGGTGGTGGTAGCGTTGGCGGTGATGGTGGTGGCGGTGATGGTGAGTGTGGTGGTGGTCATGGTGATGGTGGTGATGGTGGTGGTGGCGATAATGGTGTGTGGTGGTGGTGATGGTGTGTGTGATGGTGGTGAAATTTTGTGTGGTGGTGGTGATGATGATGGTGGTGATGGTGCGTGGTGGTGGGGATGATGGTGGTGGTGGTGGCGGTGATGGTGTGTGTGCTGGTGATGGTGTATGTGGTGTTGGTGGCGGTGATAATGCTGATGGTGTGTGTGGTGGTGCCGGTGATGGTGGTGGTGATCTATGTGGTGGTGGCGGTGATGGTGATGGTGCTGGTGATGTGTGTTGATGGTGGTGGTGATGGTAGTGGTGGTGGCGGTGATGGTAGTGATGGTGTGTGTGGTGGTGGCGGTGATGGTGTGTGTGGTGGTGATTATGGTGGTGATGGTAGTGGTGGTGGCGGTGATGGTGACGGTAGTGGTGGTGGCGGTGATGGTGGTGATAGTGTGTGTGGTGGTGGCGGTGATGATGGTGGTTATGGTGATGGTGGTAGTGGTGGTGGTGATGATCCTGATGGTGGTGGTGTCTGTGTGGTGGTGATGGTGGCGATGGTGGTGATGATGATGGTGATGGTGGTGGTGATGATGGTGGCGGTGGTAATCATGGTGGTGGTGATGATGATGGTGGTGGTGATGGTGGTGGTGATTATGGTGATGGTGGTGGTGATGGTGGCGATGGTGGTTGTGATAGTGGCGATGGTGGTGGTGATGGTGGTGGTGGAGATGGTGATGGTGGTGGTTATGATGGTGATGGTGACGATGGTGGTGGTGATGATGGTTTTAGTAGTGGTGGTGATGATGGTGATTGTGTGTGTGGTGGTGATGGTGGCGATGGTGATGATGGTAATGGTTGTGGTGATGATGGTGGTGGTGATGGTGATGGTGGTGGTGGTGATGGTGGTGGTGATTATGGTGATGGTGATGATGGTGGTGATGGTGGTGATGGCGATGGTGGTGGTGGTGATGGTGGCGATGGTGGTGATGATGGTGATGGTGGTTTTGGTGGTGGCGATGATGGTGATTGTGGTGGTGGTGATGATGGAGGTGGTGGTCATGGTGTGTGTGGTGATGGTGGTGGTGGCGGTGGTAGTCGTGGTGACGGTGGTGATGGTAGTGGTGGTGATGGTGGTGGCGGTGATATTGGTGGTGGCGGTGATATTGGTGGTGGCGGTGATCTTGGTGGTGGCGGTGGTGGTGGTGATGGTGGTGTTAGTGATGGTGTTGGTGCTGGCGGTGGTAGTGGTGGTGAAGATGGTGGTGGTGGCGGTGGTTGTGGTGATGGTGGTAGTGGTGGTGGTGGCGGCAGTGGTGATGGTGATGGTGGTGGTGTTGGTGATAGTGGTGATGGTGTGTGTGGTGGTGATAGTGGCGGCGGCGGTGGTGATTAAGTGTGTGGTGGTGGTAGCGGTGGCGGTGATGGTGTGTGTGGTGGTGGTCATGGTGATGGTGGTGGTCGCGGTGATGGTGTGTGTGGTGGTGGTGATGATGGTGGTGATGGTAGTGGTTGGTGGCGGTGATGGTGTGTGTGGTGGTGGTGATGTTGTATGTGGTGGTGGTGCAATTTTGTGTGGTGGTGATGATGATGGTGGTGATGGTGTGTGTGGTGGTGGTAGTGGTGGTGGCGGTGATGGTGTGTGTGGTGGTGATGGTGTATGTGGTGGTGGTGATGATGGTGATTTTAGTGGTGGTGGCGGTGATAGTGCTGATGGTGTGTGTGGTGGTGGTGGTGATGTGTGTGGTGGTGGCGGTGATGGTGCTGGTGATGTGTGTGGTGGTGGTGATGGTGGTGGCGGTGATGGTAGTAATGGTGTATGTGGTGGTGGCGGTGATGGTGTGTGTGGTGCTGGTGTGAATATGGTGGTGATGGTAGTGGTGGTGGCGGTGATGGTAGTGGTGGTGGCGGTGATGGTGGTGATAGTGTGTGTGGTGGTGGCGGTGATGGTGATAGTGGTGGTGATGGTGGTGGCGGTGATGATGGTGGTTATGGTGATGGTGGTAGTGGTGGTGATGATCGTGATGGAGGTGGTGTCTGTGGTGGTGATGATGGTGGTGGTAATCATGGTGGTGATGATGGTGGTGATGATGGTGGTGGTGATTATGGTGATGGTGGTGATGGTGCCGATGGTGGTTGTGATGGTGGCGATGGTGGTGGTGGTGATGGTGATGATGGTGGCGATGGTGCCGATGGTGGTTGTGATGGTGGCGATGGTGGTGGTGGTGATGGTGATGACGGTGATGGTGGTGGCGATGGTGCCGATGGTGGTTGTGATGGTGGCGATGGTGATGATGGTGGCGATGGTGGTGGTGGAGATGGTGATGATGGTGGTGGTTATGATGGTGATGGTGACGATGGTGGTGGTGATGTGTGTGGTGTTGGCGGTGATGCTGATGGTGCTGGTGATGTGTGTGGTGGTGGTGATGGTAGTTGTGGTGGCGGTGATGGTAGTGATGGTGTGTGTGGTGGTGGCGGTGATGGTGGTGGTGATGTGTGTGGTGGTGGCGGTGATGGTAGTGTCGGTGTGTGTGGTGGTGATGGTGTATGTGGTGGTGGTGATGATGGTGATTTTAGTGGTGGTGGCGGTGATAGTGCTGATGGTGTGTGTGGTGGTGCCGGTGATGGTGGTGGTGATGTGTGTGGTGGTGGCGGTGATGGTGATGTGTGTGGTGGTGGTGATGGTAGTGGTGGTGGCGGTGATGGTAGTGATGGTGTGTGTGGTGGTGGCGGTGATGGTGTGTGTGGTGGTGGTGTGATTATGGTGGTGATGGTAGTGGTGGTGGCGGTGATGGTGGTGATAGTGTGTGTGGTGGTGGCGGTGATGGTGATAGTGGTGGTGATAGTGATGGTGGTGGCGGTGATGATGGTGGTTATGGTGATGGTGGTAGTGGTGGTGGTGATGATCGGGATGATGGTGGTGGTGTCTGTGTGGTGGTGATGGTGATGATGGTGGTGGTAATCATGGTGGTGGTGATGATGGTGGTGGTGATGGTGGTGGGGATTATGGTGATGGTGGTGGTGATGGTGCCGATGGTGGTTGTGATGGTGGCGATGGTGGTGGTGATGGTGGTGATGGTGGTGGTTATGATGGTGATGGTGCCGATGGTGGTTGTGATAGTGGTGATGGTGGTGGCGATGGTGATGGTGGTGGCGATGGTGGTGGTGGAGATGGTGATGATGGTGGTGATGGTGGTGGTTATGATGGTGATGGTGACGATGGTGATGGTGATGGTGGTGGCGATGGTGGTGGTGGAGATGGTGATGATGGTGGTGATGGTGGTGGTTATGATGGTGATGGTGGTGATGGTGGCGATGGTGGTGGTGGAGATGGTGGTGGTGATGGTGGTGGCGATGGTGGTGGTGGAGATGGTGATGATGGTGGTGATGGTGATGGTGATGATGGTGATGGTGACCGTAGGTGGTGGTGATGATGGTTTTAGTGGTGGTGAGGAAACATAGGTAGGTATATTACCTGTATCCTGTACCAGAATGGGGAGCTTTTGTCCTTGGGGTAGATGTTGACTGTGGTCAGGCAATACTTCCGCTCTTCCATTTGGACGCATTTCTCAAACTCACCCACTAGTGAGAATACTCTCTCCGTCCAGAGATACTGCAAACACATTTAACCAGGTTTATACATGTGCTTCATGGATTTTTGTCAAGCTTATGATACCATAAGAAGGGACAAATTAAGGATGATCCTGTTAACTTATAAAACACCAACCAAATAAATTATGCTAACCATGATATAAACCATCAACCACTCTCACACAGCTGTACGTATAAGTAGCCAAGGACTCAAGCAAGCTTATAGTGAGACATTGTGAGGTAGGTAGGAATACTAACATCTGGTGTGTTGCACTCACATGACTTTCTCTACTCTTGTACTAACCATTCTTACAAACTCTTATTCCTATATCTTCTTCGTGTTAGTTGAGATAAACATTTGTACAAATTATCTTATTGCTTATTCCCTGGTAGGTACAAGGGGAATGTGGGAATAAGTAGACTGTGAGTAGTAGTAAAATTTAAGGTTTTAAGATTCCGTTCTCTTTCCACGGTTAAGATATACACAAATTAATGAGGATCTTTCATTTGACAAAAGTTTGTTCTCCAAAACTTACACAATAACAAGGAATATCTCCAAATGGTTCATTCTACAAAAAAGATTATTTGGACATAAATTTGCATGTTTTAGCGAGATCTACATTTTTTACAGTAAGATTTTGTCTATCTCTTACGGTTAACGAGTTATTCAAAAGTCATCCAGAGGAAACAGGACTAAATGGTCTATAGCCAGAAAATTCAATATGTACGTTTCATCTGTGATAAAAGTATCTTAAACATATGTCATGTGTAACCAAAATCGGTAGAACTATTTTCGAGCCAGTTTTTGAAACATTTTCCATGTAAAGGGTAGTTTAGGGTAGAGAAAGTTTCTTCAAAATTTTCGTGTTGCATCCTTGAAAGACATTAAACTTAAATACCAACTTTTGTTTTTAACCGACTTTTCGTTTTTGAGTTATGCTGTCCCCCCTCCAAACACACGCGGACCTTTTTCTAAAAATACTTTTTTGGATACAGGGGACTTCAAAACATGTATTTCCGGTGAAATCTCGAAATAGAATTTTTTATTGGAGTACAATACTTCCCTTACTTACAATACATAAGGAAAGTAATAAAGAAGGGAAACCACATGGTTAGATTGTCGGTGTCGGTGGCTCAGTTGGTTAGACGCTTGCCTACTGATCCCAAGGTCGCGGGTTCAAATCCGGCCCAGACCGATGGTTTTTAAGTGTGCTTAAAAACGACAGCTCCATGTCAGTAGATTTACTGGCATATTAAAGAACTCCTGCGAGACAAAATTCCGGCACACCGGCGACGCTTATGTGATCCTGGCAATTGACAGCTTCGTTAAAGAACAAAATAATTTTTAATGTTTTTGTAACATGGTTAGGTCAAATGTGTAATGAAATTACTTGTGATCACGTGTCCTATTACTACAGCTACTTATTTTAACTAAAATTATTTCTCACGTTGCTAATGATAATTTATTAAAAATATGAATGCTTGTAAAATTTAGCATCAATTCCATGTTCAAAATATTAAACATTTTAAAGGGAGGTGTATTTATATGCAACTTTACGTGAAAATTATCAACTAGCCAAATTATTAAAATGTCAAAAAAATATGTTGAAAACAATAGCTATATAGTTTTATAAGAAAGCGTACCTGAATAGTCTCACAACACTATAAGTTTGAAACCGGCAATCTTGTTTGAGATGGGTGTACAACTAGCTTTTGGTTCACGTAGGTCAGTCATTTTACGTGGATTTGGTTGGAAGCGATTGCTGAATTCAGAGACAAAGTATCATCTGATTTTGTGAAACAGTGTTGAGCAACTTGAAATCAAGTCAAACAGCAGTCAGAAACTGTGTTAAGAGTTTCCAGCGGCCTTAAAAAGTTGGGAAGTCGTCGGACTAAATATATACACTAGGTCGAACAAAATCTGTTAAACATTGTATTTCGTTGATATTGAGTACTTGAGATAAACTTGTATGCTATTTCAAACAATGTATACATTACTATAAGAGTTTCTGTGCGTATTTGTAAACATTTCCGAGCTCTTTAAGTGTTACAAAAGTGTAAAACGTTGAGTAGTTTCTCAAGTTGAAATGTTCATCTGTGTTGCAGGAGAATAGTGCACACGGGGCTCGAAGAAGTTCCATATCTCAGTGAGATGAAGACCGACCACATTCTACATATGATGTAAGTTCACATACGGCCTTTTTCATTTTCATATTCATAAGTGCTACTGTGAGAAATTACATGTTCAGTTACTTTATTCCTTTTAAAACTGAATCACAACTTACAACTCAAAACTGTTCTGTCCAATCGTGATCTTGACACAAAAATACATCTAGCTACTCTAAAGACTGAGTGACTGTTTAAACGAACAAATAACTCCGACGATCAACTAAACTGTGAATACACTCACTTAAACTGCTTCAAGACTGACAGTCCTATCCCTACCAGTTCGCTTATATGTAGCCGAGAATTAGGTACAGGCAGACGCGATTCTCAAAGCTCAAATTTTCTAAAAATAGTCCTTTAATCCTGTGTAGTAACGTAGTGGTGTGAGGTACCTGACACCGAGCCTCCTTTAGATGTCCGGCCGGAGTCCCAAAAAACCCAATGAGATTGATGTTTTCAATAAGTCTGACGAAAGTGATTCATCTTAATGTACAGCAATTGTTTTCATTCATCATCACAAGAAGGTTAGCGTATATAAAATCAAATTTATATATTCCTAGCATTAAAAGTAATTATTATGACAGTATAAATCGTACAAAATTACTCTTTCTGGCACTAGTGCCATAAAATAAATGACATAATTGCCATGACAAAAAGTCTGAAATGACGTCATCACCACAACAGCGTAATTTTCTCCAATGTGCCTGTAAGAAAATCTCAAACGGTACTCTCGGAAGTGCAGCAACACTCAAACACAAAAATCAGCTCCTTTTAATTGTTCAAGAATTAATAAACTTTAAGCACTTTCTTGAAAATGTTAAACGGAATACAATCCGTATTTTCAATAGTTTTATCATTTTCTCTATAAGTGTTGAAACAATTGAAACGGCTCTGTTATGTCATAAATCTGTGATCTCTGATGTGTATTACATTTATCAAATGTATTATTTTTACTATTTTAATACTAAACTTACATAAAAGGTTGTATGTAAGACGTGTACAGTATTCCCATTGTGACACATTAAAGTTACTCGTGTCATCGAACGATTCGTCTCCAGCGCGTCACAGCTGCATGATGAAAATGATAACCTTGGAATGTTACGTAACATTGAAAAATAGAAGGCAAATTGAATATATTTGTTTTCAGACGAAGCTTTACTTCGTGTATAAGTTATTTATTGTACAGTTATTGAAATTAATTTGCTTAGGGACTGTGTTTAGTGCAATATTCTTGGAAGTTGATGCTGTATTGAGGTTCTTTGTGTAAGTTGCAGCTTACTTAGGCAGGTGGAGTACGTTGCATCTCACTGTCAGTAGTGTCCGCCGACATTTTAGTGTTTTCTAAACTCGCGCTAGTTACGTTTCGAGAAGTAATCGATATTGCGCTTTGCCATTGCTGTACGGGAATTGTCTGATTGGATGAACACCTGTGCTTTAATGAAAGTTTGAACTTAAGGAGGCCCATTAAAGGATCGCTATTAGACTTACAATTAATAAATTAGGGTATGGGCGAGCATAAATTATATACCTATACATTTATATGATATCGTAACCTTGTCGAGGTATTTTTTGTTAGTAGGTTGCATTTTCAAATATTTTATACTTTGAAGTCACTATTCGTTTGTATCCTTGTGATATGGCACAAAGAGTGTGGAATTTTAAAGTTGCTACTTTTTAAATATTGCATGTGTAATAAACGCACTTACCTCGTTTAATATGAAGTAGGAACGTTAAAAGTTATAGTTGTAGAATGTTGCCAGCACTGCTGGGTTTTTGTGAGACTCGTGTGTCAGTTGTGGGAGATATATCGCATTTCTTCTTGTGGTAACAGGTTTCCGTTGTGTCCACATTCGTCAATGTCAGAGATAACTGCCGATTTATTGCTCTGGTCATCCTCAAATTACCAGAAACGTCCACGCTCAACCCTTATCATTCTTTAAAATGTTGTGCCTCCTGGAGCTGATTTTTCCTTTATTTACCGCTTAGCTAAGGTGGCGGAAAAACTCCATTCCATCTAATACCGTATTTACTGGAAAATAAAACCCCTTGACTGTAAGAGCCACCAAGTTTTGTACAACAAATATATATAGACTATAATTCCTAGAAAAACACTTCTTTATAAAATAGTTCTCTTACTTTACATACACATAGTTGGCCTTGAACAGATCTTACCTTTCACTTGTTTACGAAGAAAGGAGCGGAGAATTAGACGTTGTCCTTCACTCATTATAGCTGCAACCCTTCTACCTGCCTTCTTCTTACTCGGGGATGTCCAACCCTCTCTTCGGAGAACCTTACGCACTTCACTCCATCAGTATCCAGTGATGGACACAAACAGGCGATTGCATGGCAGTTTCTAAGTCATGACTTGAATGTCCTCAGAAAACCTCGTTGTGGATGATTTTGCATAACTGTGAACAGTAAGAGAAGTACAAAAGCTTCTACATAAAAAAGGTGGATCTCGTTAAAACACACAATTTATGTCAAATACTGTGTTTTTCTTTTGGTTGCCATTTCCGAGACATTGTTTCTTGTTTGTGTGAATTCGCCGGTACTTGAAGTTAGACTGAGTGAGTTTGTCACGGTGGGGATTCTGGTACGTCAGCCGATGACTTACTGGGCGTTAGACCCTGGGAGGAAGGGTGATATGAGACTACACTACAGGCGGCCAAACACATCACAAGTAGAACTAGTACGGTGGGTCTCTAACAGGTGCAGGCAGTTCTTCAGCCACAGAGAGCTGCCCACCAGCCAGGTCCGGCTGATCAACCCTGGCGGGTGGCCGGCCGACCTCAGCCGAACACTATTCCATCGCAGCGCAGCCCACCGGTGATCCTGCTGACACAACCTGGAAAGATCTGGGGCATATAAGGTAAATATCCATACCAGCATTGGCTTGAGCGCTCTCGGAAAACCCCCAAAAACCAAAGGTCAGAAAGGTCGACTTTACCGCCTTAGCCATCTTGCTCGGTTGTTTTTGGTCAGTTCGAGAAGCTTCAAATGCCGGAATTTTGCGAGAAACTTCGCGATACGGATTTCCAGAAAAATCGGCAGTACCTATATAATTATCGAATATATAATCGAGTCGGCACGGCTACAGAAACCACTATTACTGAGTTGGTATAACTGTCAGAGTGAGCTGTGTACAGCTGACGAGTGTTTTTTACGATACAACAGAACAGCTGTAAGTTGTAAGATCACGAGCTGTGAACTGTGATTCAGTTTTAGTGGAAATAAAGTGACAAAAAGTAGCTGGACTGGTTATTTGTCACAATGTTATTTCCTCGCTGAGAGAAACTTACTTTATGGACGCGAGTCGTAAATTAATATTTATTATCTAACCTAAGACTTTTTTGTTGCATTGCTAAGATATTACACGATCACATTTTATGAAACAGTTGCTCATTTGTACGACTATATCAGTTGTAAGATTACTCAGAAAATGCCTTCTGTAAATGTCTTGCATGTCCTGCTATACAACTAATGATATGGTGATTGTTGACAGAGACCTGGAGAACAACCAGATCACAAGGATTGCTTCTGCCTCAATCAAGGTGCGCGCCGAGCAGCTGTGAGTAAACTTTCCTTCATATAACTTACAACAAAACAGACCAACTTCATTTGCTGAAAAGGCGAGCGTCTCTGAAAAGTAGAAACTTGATGAAAATATCTTTTTCTGATTTTGCTTCTAAAAATAGTCTTATGTATGAGCTTTCAGAACGTGATCAATTGTTTTCTTCTACCATTTGAAGACAAATATTGTATTTAAAAGTTTAAAGTTTATGATAAAGTCACGTGTTACAATTTTAGAGTTGTCATTCTTCAAACTTCATCTTTGGCAAAAGTTGTTCAGTAATTTCCGTGCAGATATTTTTGATAATGTAATGTAAACAATAACAGCTGCTGATTACCTACTATTCGTGTATACTCGTATATTTCATTATTATCAGCATTTCAGAATTTCAACTACTTAAAAAAATTGACAGTCACTGCCTCACTGTCCCCTCCCACTTGTAATTCTATTGGTTCCTTCTCCTCCAATGAGAGCTCGTGCTGTGTGGTTTGTCGGTGTCACGGTTCAGACTACTCTTTTCCCTAAATATTTCTATTCTTTGAGAGAAACTGTCACAGATTGTCAAAGTCAATGTGGTGGCTGGTGTTCCGCGATGGGAGATTATTCTGCTTGAGAGAGTTTTTCTTGTACTGATACATCTGCCGACCCCACCGTCCCGGAGGCACGAATTGAAGAAGTAGCAACCCTAGGTCATGGAGGCCATACATATAACTGGTCCGGAGGGCTCGGGGCGCTGACCACGTCCCACCCTCCAGTACTGCACCCCACTCATAACGCCTGTAGTGGGCAGAGGTGTGGACGCAGTGGCCGGGCCGCAAGTCTTGGCCGGAGGTTTAGTTTTAGGGGATAAATCTGCCTGTTTAACCTACGTATGATTCACCACAATCACACGTAATTTTATAAACACCCAGATTATTTTACAAAGAGTTCTTATCTAATATTACAAAAGAACGCGTATCTTGTTTGAATTTCGTAGTGCTGCAATGTTTTTGTAATTCTTTCCGCAACTCCTCGTACATAAGGTTCTTTGTACGTATCAGTCTTTTCGGGATTTTGATATAAGTATTTGTTGCGTTAATATCTCGGTTCAGTTCAGATAGGCGAGTACATGTCGCCGAAAAGCCAACAGCACGCGGCCCATACCGGAATACAGGAAACAAGTAATGACCAACTTGCTCATCTAGTAACTAGGTGTTAACTAAAGTGATATTTGTTGTGTTGGCAGGCTCCTCAACTACAACCTGATCGAGGAAGTGGAGGAAATGGCGTTTAACGGTTCTCAGGTTGCCAAACTGTAAGTACTGACCCTCTATTGTTTTATGTAATCTCAGAAAGTCAATAAAGCTTTCAACTCAAATTTAACACATTCTCAGATCCCAAAACAGAAACTGATGTTTACTCTCTCTCTTGCACGGACATAGTACATAAAGTATTGTATCCAAACTAACGTGTTTGACATATTTCAGTGGGAAAACGTTAGACTTAGAACTGGACTTAGAAAGCATTTTAAAAGAAAGCTCCGTGTCCGTGAACATAACCCAACCTTTGAAGCTCTGAGGCGAAAATCTTCAAGAAAATCGTCCTGCTCCAAAGTATACTTACATCTTTACATTGTAAATATTCTCAACATTTTTATCTTCTCAAAAAATGACTCTAACGACTTTAATTATAATATCATTCGTTTAAATTATGACAAATGAAATGTATATCTCAATTTTTTTGGCTTGTGAACACCTCTACATTCTGAACGACTTTTCAATAATTGGTAAACGTAAGACTGGCCGACTGATCAACTGATAGACTAACTGATGGACTGATCGACCGAATGACTGATTGACTGACAATTCATCGACTGACTGACTGAGTAATCAACTAACTGACTGACTAATCAACTGACTGATGGACAAACTGACTGACTAATCAACTAACTGACTGATCAACTGACTGACTAATCAACTAACTGATCAACTAACTGACTGACTGACTAATCAACTGACTGATGGATAAACTGACTGACTAATCAACTGACTGACTGACTAATCAACTAACTGACTGACTAATCAACTGACTGACTAATCAACTAACTGACTGACTAATCAACTAACTGACTGACTAATCAACTGACTGACTGACTAATCAACTAACTGACTGACTAATCAACTAACTGACTGACTAATCAACTGACTGACTGACTAATCAACTGACTGACTGACTAATCAACTAACTGACCGACTAATCAACTAACTGACTGATCAACTAACTAACTGATGGACTAACTGATCAACTAACTGACTGATGGACTAACTGATCAACTAACTAACTGATCGACTGACTGATCAACTAACTGACTGATGGACTAACTGATCAACTAACTGACTGATGGACTAACTGATCAACGAACTGACTGATGGACTAACTGATCAACTAACTGACTGATCGACTAACTGATCAACTAACTGACTGATGGACTAACTGATCAACTAACTGACTGATCGACTGACTGACTTATTCTGCTTACTCCCCTCATATGGAATACACACCCTTAGGACTTGGAAGTGATTGCCTGAGAGGAGTGGACGAATACTGGATTGGAGAGAGAAGATAGCCAGAATGACTGATCATCCTAAAGCCAGGTACCTACTGTGTGAGTGAGGAAGCAGATGGTGCTACTGAAGGAGATGAAAGGTAAACTTATTATGGAGACGTTTGTGGAACGAATGGAGGAAATCCGCCCATTCTCGCTTTGTCCACCATAACATTCGGTTCCTTGGGATCCAAAATGGCGGTAAACCGTGAGAGATAGATAAAACGATATTATACGAGCACAAAGTATAGATCTCATTAAACGCATATGGTTTATGTAAAATTCAAATTTTGTGGAACTAGCTATTGCCGAGATTTCCCTTGTTGCTAGTTTAATATTTCATAGCAAATAGAAAATCGTTATTCCTTTTTTCTCGTGGTCGTGCAAAGAGCATGGAATTTCAAATGATCACATAGCGACCACTTTTTAAAAATCTGACTATCGATTTAGCTTTCTTCTTGTACCCACAACTAAAGGTAAATGTGTAATTAAAGTGTATCTCGACAAACACGAAGTAGAAAGAATACGCTTTTGTAAGAATTGTTGGTAGAAGAATGAGAAGAGAAAGTCATGCGAGCAACATATAGATTTTCTGAGTTTGGTTTTTCTCACGTGATTCCGTAGTGACGGGAGGATTTGTGCAAACGCAGAACCAGCCGAGAAATAGAAATGTTAGGAGTTGAGAGTCGCGACCGTAAAACGCGCTCGTGTAGAAGGGCCTTAATGCGTGTGCTTTCATCTTGACATGCAGAGGTTTTCCAGTCTGTCGAACAAGCGTGCGTGGCCAGATAGAGGCTTGGGACGCATTCCAGTGTACCGCAGCAAGCAGCAAGCAGCCCGGAATGTTACACAAAACTTGTGCAATCTAACTCCATAATAGCCTATCTATTCCCTCTAATGGTAGCTACGTACACAAGTGTACGAGAGGTACATAATACACATGTGTGCCCAAGAGACGGTTTCAGACGACAATTGAAGCGTGAAGCGCGAGGAACATCATCTCAAATTCGAAAGCCTCGAGTAGTGTGTGTTTAGAGTATTCCACAAAGTAAGCAATAATTCATTCATTTAATACTATTCAATACTAATAGTAATTTAAAGATAAACAACTTGCAATAACATTTATACATTTTAATTAAGATTTGACCCCCTCCATAGCGCAGTTGGTAGCGCGCTTGCCTCTGACACGGAGGACCCAGGTTCGATCCCCAGTATCAGCATGGGGATTTTTCTCCCGCTTGGAGGTCTGGCACGGGGTGGGTGCACTCAGCCTTGTTAGGTCCCGGGGTGACCAATTGAGGAGCTAATTAGAAAAGAAGCGACCCCATATCGAGAAGGCCGCATAGCTGGGGCGCTGACCACGTCCCACCCTCCAGTGCTGCATCCCACCAATGACGCCTGGGTAGAGGTGGGGGACGCAGCGTCTGGGCGGTAAGCCTTGGCCCTTCCTGGGTTGTTGCGCTAGGGATTTACTTTAGGTAATTATTATTTATGCCAACAAACTTACTATTTTTGTTTTTAAACACCATCGTTTGTTGGCAGAAATAAATAATAACAACCTTAGTTGTGTTTTAGACAAATTATGTCCTTCTGAAATTTAATGGACTATTATAAATATCATATCTTTGCTTTTAAATCTTTTTAGAACTATACAAGATGAAATCATATTAAACAGTAGCATCTCAATAAACTGTGCTGGTAGAATTTTCTATTATTTCAAGTGAAGATTCCCCAAATAGTTGAATATCTGCCGTCATTCTTATGATAGTTCGGCCAAACAAGTTATGTGGGCAGATGTTTAATATTGAAATCTGTGTTGGTAACACTGACCGGAAGGCGTTGATTATCGGGTCATAAAGCTAATCGTGCTCATCAACAGGACCCGCAAGTTTATTACCTAAAAATGTTACAAAGATGCAACCACTTATGACTGAAAAAAAAAATTTAAAATATTACGATAAATATGACCTATAGTTTTCTGGGTGAATATTCGAAATCTCAAAAAATGCTGTTTAAATTAACATTATATTGAAAATCTTTAAAAATCTAGCGCACTAAATAATAAATAAATAATATTAATATTATTGTTGCATATCGAGTTTATTTAAATCCAGAGCTAACCCTCAGCTCTGCACAGAATGAAATAAATGTCATTACATATGTAGGTTTTAAGGTTTTCAAAAAGGAACGATCTTCTATTTACACGCAACATTGTACTCTACTCTTGTACTAACCATTCGTACGAACTCTTATTCCTGTATCTTCTTCGTGTTAGTTGAGATAAACATTTGTACAAATTATCTTATTGCTTATTTCCTTGTAGGTACAAGGGGAATATTAGAATACAGTAGACTTTGTGCGATAGTCAAATGTTTTAAAGCTTTGAGATCCCGTCCTGTTTGCACACTTCACATATAAAAAATGAAAAACGATGTTCCATTTCACCAAAGTTTTAAGTTTTCCGAAACTCACACACATAACAAGGAATATCTCCGAAATGGTTCACTCTACAAGAAAATTTATTCAGACATAAATTGTGTGTTTTAGCAAGATCTACATTTTTGTACATTAATATTTTGCCTATCTCTTACGGTTTACGAGTTATTCAAAAGTCATCCAGAGTAAATACGACTACAGGGGCTATAGCCAGAAAATTCAAAATATACATTTCATTTGTCATCAAAATATCTCAAACATATGACATTTTAATCAAAATCGTTAGAATCATTTTCAAGAAAATCAACATTTTGGAAAAAGTTTCCATGTAAAGGGTAGTTTAGGGTGGGGCTATTTTCTTCTAAATCTTCGTGTTGTATCCTTGAAAGACTTACTTAAATACCAACTTTGTTTTTAACCGACTTTTCGTTTTTGAGTTATGCTGTCCACAGACTGACATACAGACACACACGGACCTTTTTCTAAAAATGCTTTTTTTTGATTCAGGGGATCTCAAAACACATATTTTCGGTGCAATCTCGACATGGAATATAATACTTCCCCTACTTGACAGTAGAGAAAGTAAAAAGACCTCCGAGTATTCCAGACAGGAACTAGTGGATGTGAAAACTCGTCCGGGACGACTGCAAGCATGTATGGAAACTGGAGTACAAGTATAAAAATATGACAAAAATACGACAATTTAAGAGCAAATATGACTATAGTATGAAAAATTACAATAAAATGACAAAACATGTTTTAAAAAGGCCAAAATATGACTTAATATAACCCATCAGAATTCCATAATTTTAATCACCATTGATAAAATCGTGCTTCCATGGAAAAAAACCAACAAAAACTGTGACGTCATAAACATCCGGGCTCTGGTCGTCGATATCATTGTATAATCGATTACTCGCATTCGAATGTCAGTTGTGTGTGATTGATAGTGACTTTAGTTCCCTATTGCTTAACTATAGGAAGCACCACAAGTAATGCGTTCTCCCAAAAACTCAACCTAGACATTTCATTAGGAATACCGTTGTCAGGCAACCTGAATTAAGAAAAAGGAGTGTGTCCGTGAACAACGTACTTCTAAAACAGTAGATTAAATACCAAATTTGGTATTTAAGTTGACCATAGTTCTAGGAAGCAATACGAATATTTTCAAAAACATTCCAAACTAGACTTTACATGGAAAATGTTTCGAACAGCTTTATTTTCTGAAAAATGCCTGTCATGATTTTTATTGACGTCATATGTTTAAGAGAGCTTCATTATCCTACCTATATGGAATGTAGGTATATCTCGAGTTTTCTGGGAATAATCTCTCAGGACTGCTTCACTCTGCATGACTTTTGTATAACTGGGAAATTTCAACAGATACCTATACATTTTTGTTGGACTAAGAAAGTTTTGCGGGTTTCAGTTTACGGAAGTTGTCAAATATGTCACACGCGTGTTCAATTTCTTTTTTTATAGGAATGTTCTGTTGGAATTTTGTACTGTGGACCTCGGTAAAATTTGGATACCGCATTTTGGGTAAATTACTTGTATGAGTAGCACTAGATGAGATTGTTACGGGAGCCTACATTTCATAGCAATAACTTTGATCGTGTTTTTTCAGGAGTCTTAAAGGAAACAGAAGACTAACGAAGCTGCATCCCGACGCCTTCCTTGGTCTGCAGAGTCTGCGTGATCTGTAAGTTGATGCTGAAGTTTAACCAGCTCATGTGACAGTGTTGCCAACTCTGGTAACTTGTCGCTAGATCTGGACTCTTTTGAAGTGACTAGTGACTTTCTGATGACTTTAGTGACATTCAAGGACAACTGTGAAGAATTCAGTTTTGTTGACTCGATATATTCACTAGCGGGGGATAACTGAAAAGGGAAACAAGTCCTACAACCGTAGATTTTGGAAAACCAAGAAAAGCTTAATAACATCCAAAGTTGGCATCCTGGAAATGCATGTTCCATAGACATTATGGATTGTTTGGGCTATCCAGTGACCTCAGTTTCGCATCTCATTGATTTACAAAACACTTTTATATTCAGGGCTTGTTTCCTTTAGAAAATAATTAGTGAAGCTTAACAATGTTTTGGAGTTTATTTATGTACTTGAAGATTTAAAAACAAAACATTGTGGTAATAATCTCTCATGAGCTTAATTAACATATTCTGATATATTTGCATTACAAAACACAGCAATGGTTTCTACGCATCATCAAGTTCAACATCAGTTTTTGGCCATGTCATAATTTTCTGATAGAAGTGGAGATGTGCCCGCCTCGGTAGCGTGTCTGCCTCACGTTCAAGAGGTCGCGAGTTCGAATCTCGCTTAGGGTAAGTTATCCGGGTAAGGTTTCTTTTCCGAGGTTTTCGCTACCCTGAGAAGACGAATGTCGGGTAACTTAAAGCTCCATGGCCCTCGGGCTCATTTCACCCATTTCATTCATTCACTGCCCAATATGACGTCACGTTGGAGGACTTTAATTAAAAAACACTGCAGATATTCATCTGGAGTGTATTGTAATATTTTTTTTCAAAGTGTGCTATTTTCTTATTGTTGATTGGAATAACACGTGCCCGATGTACTTTCTAGTATGAGTTAAATTAAATTATTTTGTTGTTTAACGGCGCTGTCAATTGCCAGGATCACATCAGCGTCGCCGGTGTGCCGAAATTTCTTCCCGCAGGAGTTCTTTTACATGTCAGTAAATCTTCTGACACGAACCTGTCGTTTTAAGCACACTTACAAACCCATCGGTGTAGGCCGAGTTTGAACACGCGACCTTGGGATCAGTAGGCCAGCGTCTAACCAACTGAGCCACCCAGACCGACCCTCTCTCTGGACCAGTGTTCACTTTTGCCAACTTGAAAGTGTACTGGATAATGCCATCCTTCCCTCCCAGCTAGGCGACATATCTTTCTTTTGTCATCCACAAAGTCACAAGAAAATGTCCTGCAAGTGGTAACTAAACTTCTACCTCCGGATCAGCGACTTGGTTCTGACCAGCTGCTGGAACGCTGTGCCAAGAGTACGACACAGAACTCGAAGGAATCTCTTCACAAGCTTGCGTGGAGCTATTTGTTCAAAATAGGCGTGTGTCTAGGAATCAACTTGAACTTGCAATGGAGTTTAATATGGGCTGTGTGAAGTCAATTCAACTGTTGAAGAATCTTAGGAATGAAGCCTTTTCGGTTGGAGCAATGTGCATTTGTCAGAAGTGCAATGCTAGACGATGTATTCAGAGTAGAAAATGCAGTGCCAGGAAACAAACACACAAGGAGAGCCCATAAATTGCAGAAATTGCCAGTACAGGAGAGGATAAGAGGTCAGGAAGTGAACCATATGCTGCAACACACCTCTGATGACGTTAATGCTGTTTTTCTCGGCATTTTCACGCAACTAAAAAACTCCTTGCGACAGAGTTCTTAAGGGATTCTTCTCAAAATTTCACGATGTCTTCTTATTTATATAAGGCTCCAAAATTGCTCTGGGTTTTGATATCAGCCAAGTAATATTGAACATATTCACGTTCAAATGCCGATGGAAAGTTAAAAAAAATGCGAAATCTGTAAATAGACATATTAAAAAATTTCCAGATACTAAAGTACTGGTGTAAAATCAAAATCCAGAGCAATTCCGACTTTCAAGTGCATGAAGCATCAGATCGACAAGTTCCATGCCAAACACAAGAAAATGGTTACGCAAGAAGCATTTTTAATCAGAGTATCTTTAAAATCAATTAAAATGTTTTAATTAAAACAACTATTTGACTTATATACTTCAACTTTTGCACAGCTGTATACCTAAACACTGTATTAACGTGGTTAAAATTTAGTGCTGCTAGCACACAAATTGTAGAATTTCCTGAACTCACCCCTAACACACAATTTATGTCAAATACTTCGATTTTTCTTTTGATTGAACCATTTCCGTTTTTTTATTTGTTTGAATTTACCAATACTTATACTTTTTCAAATAGGAATATGTTACTCCCTTTTTCGTCTCTTAGCCTTGCAAAGAAAACGGAATTTCAAAGCACCGCATAGCAACTAGCTCTTAAAACATTTGACTGGCACTCAAAGCCTGCCATATTTCCATATTCCCCTTGTGCCTACAAGAAAATTAGCAATAAGATAATTTCTGAAAATACTTACGTCGATTAAAATGAAGTATATAGAGAAATAAAGATTTTTATAAGAGTGAGTATATCTGTACATAATTAGGTTAGTGAACAAATTGAACTATATTAAAAGTGTGTATCACACGATCACGTGGTGTATCTATGCAGTTCACCAAACATTGAGAGACTTGTTAAACATAAGTCACATGTTTATCACATAAGATTTGAGAATACTTTCGTAAATGAAACACAACGTACCTGTAACCAAGCTGCCACAGGGGGTTAAAGAGAAGCAAAGTTGGCATGTACTGGAAGGAGGTAAACCAAACGTTGGACATCGCTGCTGTAGACTCTATACAATAGATTCTTAAGGAAAGGAGAGAGGAGAATGAAGTTAATTCACTGCCAGTCGAGTTCAAAAAGGCAACGTTAGCTAGTAGGTAACAAACATTAGAGCATCGCGAAACAATAGAATTAATAAACATGTGGCCGTAATTAGAGATGAGGCCCGTGAATAAACGTATTTCATTGCGCTATTTGCCCTTCCTGTTTGTTATACTTGGAACGTAAATTACTGCGTTTATATCCCGCATTTCAACCGGCTTATCGATATATTTCAAGCTTTTAGCGATACATCGCCATTACACGTTTGTTGACTTCACGCGAAACAAAAGAAGTCCGATAAACATCGATGACGTAAAGTGGAATAAATGGATATTATAAAAGCAATGCCATTTTGGTGAAATTTGCGCAGCTGTGGGCGTCCATTAATGTTTGCCAACGCTGTTCCTACTTTTTTAGGTACGCCAAATCATTCGATTAATCTCATTAAATCGATAATAAATAAATTCTGTATTAAAATTAGTCCTGGAATGGACATTCATATTGTGAGAGGTCGTGGAATAGTTATTCGGCACCACTTTATGGAATAGAACGTTTTAATACCATATTTATTTCATATCTAGGCTCTTTTGATTCTCAGCTTTACTTTCTCTACTGCGTATAGTAAGTAGGGGAAGTGTTGTATTCCACACAAAAATTCGATATCGAGATTTCACCGGAAATATAATATGTTTTGAGGCACCCTGAATCCAAAAAAAGCATTTTTAGAAAAAGGTCCGTGGTGTGTGTGTGTGTGTGTGTGTGTGTGTGTGTGTGTGTGTGTGTGTGTGTGTGTGTGTGTGTGTGTGTGTGTGTCAGTCTGGGCAGCATAACTCAAAAACGAAAAGTCGCTTAAAAACCAAAGTTGGTATTTAAGTTTAATGTCTTTCAAGAATGCGACGAAGATTTTGAAGAAAATAGCCCCACCCTAAACTACCCTTTAGATGGAAAATTTTTCGAACATTTTGATTTTCTTGAAAATGGCTCAAACGATTTTGATTAAAGTGTCATATGTTTGAGATATTTGTATGGCAAATGAAATATATATCTTGAATTTTCTGGCTATAGCTCCTGTAGTCGTATTTACTCTGGACGACTTTTGCATAACTTGTAAACCGTTAGAGATAGACCAAATCGTACTATACAACAAAAAATGTAGATCTTGCTAAAATACACAATTTATGTCCAAATAAATTTTCTTGGAGGTTGAACCATTTCGGAGATATTCCTTGTTATGTGTGTGAGTTTCGGAAAACTTAGATCTTTCGTGAATTGGAACATCGTTGTTCATTTTTTTATCTGTTAAGTGTGCAAAGAGAACGGGATCTTAAAGCTTTAAAAGATTTGACTATCGCACAAAGCCTACTGTATTCTAATATTCCCCTTGTACCTACAAGGAAATAAGCAATAAGATAATTTGTACAAATGTTTATCTCAAGTAACACGAAGAAGATGCAGGAATAAGAGTTCGTGCGAATGGTTAGTACAAGAGTAGAGAAAGTCATGTGAGTGCAAGACATCAGATTTGTTGCTATGGGAGAGATAGCCAGGCGATTTACCTGCAGCAAAAGGAATGGCAGAACAGTAAGCAGCCAACACAGATGTGTTTGTTTTTCGCAGGGATTTGTCAGAGACATCCATCATCCGTTTACCCACACACGGGTTGCAAGAACTGGAGATCTTGCGGCTGCAGGATACGGACACCCTTAAGGTCTTTCCTTCCATATACAACTTCGAGGTAAGTCCTTTCTCTATATTGCATTCCATCCAAATATTCTATGTACAAATTTAACCGGAAATACCTGTTTTGAGGTCCCCAATAAACAAAAGAATTTGTTAAACACCAAACATGGTATTCAAGCTCACCATTTCCCAAAGATGTCATACGGATATTTTCAATTACTTTCATTTTTGTAATAATTTTTCTATGTAGTACCTACTTATAGTAACTGTATTCCGCGCTGGATTTCACCGGAAATACTTGGTTTGAGGGCCCCTGAAGAAAAGGCTACGTTCGGGGCATTTGACTGAACAGCATAAGTCGTTCTCCGTGGTCTGATAGCTTCTGGCCCCCAAGGTCGTGGGTTCAAACCCTGGCGCTTTCTAACCTGAAATTGACCAAGCAGATAAAAGGATAATTGAAGTGACATGGGGATGAAGGTATGCTACCCTGCATTAGCCACGTCCAATGGTCTGGTGATCAAACCCACGACCTGCCACTATGCCACCGCGCGCTGTTTCCTCTGTTAAATGTCACGATTTCGATTCTTTACTAACGCCTAATTTTGAGTATTATGAAAACGTACCACGACACACAGACGGACATTCATGCAACAAAGAAAACAATTTTACTTTCTCTACTACGTATAGTAGGTAGAGGAAGTGTTGTATTTGACACAACATTTTCATGTTCAAATTTCACAAGAAATATGTTTTGAGTCCCCCTGAATCCAAAAAGAGGAGTTTTAGAAAAATACCCTTTTGTGTGTGCGCGCGCGTGCGTGTGTGCGCGTATGTATGTGTGCGCGCGTGTGTGTGGGTGTGTGCGTATGTATGTGTGCGCGCGTGTGTGTGGGTGTGTGCGTATGTATGTGTGCGCGCGCGAGTGTGTGCGTGTGCGCGTATGTATGTGTCCGCGTGCGTGCGCGTATGTATGTGTGTGAGCGCGTGTGTGTGCGCGCGTGTGTGTGCGTATGTATGTGTGCGCGCGCGTGTCTGTATGTGTGTGTGTTTGTGCGCGCGTATGTATGTGTGCGCGTGTATCCGTATGTATGTGTGTGCGCGCGTGTGTGTGTGCGCGCGTGTGTGTGTATGTGTGTGCGTTTGTGCGCGCGTATGTATGTGTGTGCGCGCGTGTATGTGTGTGTGCGTATGTATGTGTGTGCGCGTGCGTGTATGTGTGTGCGCGTATGTATGTGTGCGCGTGCGTGTATGTGTGTGCGCGTATGTATTGTGTGCGCGTGCGTGTATGTGTGTGCGCGTATGTATGTGTGTGTGCGCGCGTGTGTGTGGGTGTGTGCGCGTATGTATGTGTGTGCGCGTGCGTGTGTGTGCGTTTGTATGTGTGTGCGCGCGTGTGTGTGTGCGTATGTATGTGTGCGCGTGCGTGTATGTGTGTGCGCGTATGTATGTGTGCGTGTATGTGTGCGCGTGCGTGTATGTGTGTGTGCGCGTGCATGTATGTGTGTGTGCGCGTATGTATGTGTGCGCGTGCGTGCGCGTATGTATGTGTGTGTACGCGCGTGTGTGGGTGTGTGCGCGTATGTATGTGTGTGCGCGTGCGTGGGTGTGCGTTTGTGCGCGCGTATGTATGTGTGCGCGCGTGTGTGTATGTATGTGTGCGCGCGTGTGTGTATGTATGTGTGCGCGTGTGTGCGTATGTATGTGTGTGTGGGTGTGCGCGTATGTATGTGTGTGCGCGTGTGTGCGTATGTATGTGTGTGTGGGTGTGCGCGTATGTATGTGTGTGCGCGCGTGTGTGCGTATGTATGTGTGCGCGCGTGTGTGTGTATGTATGTGTGCGCGCGTGTGTGTATGTATGTGTGCGCGTGTGTGCGTATGTATGTGTGTGTGGGTGTGCGCGTATGTATGTGTGTGCGCGTGTGTGCGTATGTATGTGTGTGTGGGTGTGCGCGCGCGTATGTATGTGTGCGCGTGTGTGCGTATGTATGTGTGTGTGGGTGTGCGCGTATGTATGTGTGTGCGCGCGTGTGTGTGGATGTGTATGTGTGTGCGCGCGTGTGTGTGGGTGTGTGCGTATGTATCTGTGTGCGCGCGTGTGTGTGGGTGTGTGCGTATGTATGGGTGTGTGCGTATGTATGTGTGTGCGCTCGTGTGTGGGTGTGTGCGTATGTATGTGTGTGCGCGCGTGTGTGTGGGTGTGTGCGTATGTGTGCGCGCGTATGTGTGAGTGTGTGCGTATGTATGTGTGTGCGCGCGTGTGTGGGTGTGTGCGTATGTATGTGTGTACGCGCGTATGTGTGGGTGTGTGCGTATGTATGTGTGTGCGCGCGTGTGTGTGAGTGTGTGCGTATGTATGTGTGTGCGCGCGTGTGTGTGGGTGTGTGCGTATGTATGTGTGTACGCGCGTATGTGTGGGTGTGTGCGTATGTATGTGTGTACGCGCGTATGTGTGGGTGTGTGCGTATGTATGTGTGTACGCGCGTATGTGTGAGTGTGTGCGTATGTATGTGTGTGCGCGCGTGTGTGTGGGTGTGTGCGTATGTATGTGTGTACGCGCGTATGTGTGAGTGTGTGCGTATGTATGTGTGTACGCGCGTATGTGTGGGTGTGTGCGTATGTATGTGTGTGCGCGCGTGTGTGTGGGTGTGTGCGTATGTGGGTGTGTGCGCGTGTGTGTGGGTATGTATGTGTGTGCGCGCGTGTGTGTGGGTGTGTGCGCGCGTGTGTGTGTGCGCGTATGTATGTGTGTGCGCGCGTGTATGTGGGTGTGTGCGCGCGTGTGTGTGTGGGTATGTATGTGTGTGCGCGCGTGTGTGGGTGTGTGCGTATGTATGTGTGTGCGCGCGTGTATGTGGGTGTGTGCGCGCGTGTGTGTGGGTATGTATGTGCGTGCGCGCGTGTGTGGGTGTGCGCGTATGTATGTGTGCGCGCGTGTGTGTGGGTGTGTGCGTATGTATGTGTGTGCGCGGGTATGTATGTGTGTGCGCGGGTATGTATGTGTGTGCGCGCGCGTGTGTGGGTGTGTGCGTATGTATGTGTGTGCGCGCGTGTGTGTGGGTGTGTGCGTATGTGTGTGTGCGCGCGCGTGTGTGGGTGCGTGCGTATGTATGTGTGCGCGCGTGTGTGCGTATGTATGTGTGCACGCGCGTGTGTGCATGTGTTAGTACGCGCGTATGTATAGGTGTGCGCGCGCGTGAGTGCGTGCGTGTGTATGTGTGTGTGCGAGCGTATGTATGTGTGTGCGTGTGCATGTTTGTGCGTGCGTGTGTATGTGTGTGTGCGAGCGTGTGTGTGTGTGTGTGTGTCTGTGTGCGGACACAAAACATGTAAATCTCGTTAAAACACACAAGTTATGTTCAAAGGCATTTAATTTTTTTTTATTTTTGTGTAGAGTGAACCACTTCGAAGATATTCCTTGTTATTTGTGTGAGTTTTGCTAAACTTCTGGAGCGGAAGATCGTTATTCACTTATTTATCTCTTGGCCGTGCAAAGGGGACAGAACCTCAAAGCTTTGAAACATTTGAATCGGTCATTGCAGAAAGGTCATGAGTCACTAAATTCAAATTTTACAGGAGAGATAAAAAACTGTTTAGAACCTAAACAAATTGATTATTTTTGCCGAGTTTAATGTCATTGCTAGCAGAACTTGACAGGATTGGAAAACAAACAAGAGCTTTTAATTTTAATTATTTTCCTTTTCAAAAACACGGTTTTAATTCATTAGACTCATGCCCTTTCTGCAATGAACGCACAATTATTAAAAGTAATTACATTTAGATGCCTTGTAATATTTTTATTTATTTGTAAACATAGTTGTAAATGATGTTATAACTTACATATCACATTTATAACTCTAAACAGTTTTACATTAATTTTGTATGGTACATGTTTTTTTGACATTGTTACAAATTTGCACTAAGAAATTCAGTATTTTTGCATAAACATTTTGCTAACCCTTCATAAGCACTGCAAATTGATAAATCATTTAACAATGCATTTGAATCTAGTCTTCCCCATCACATTCAACAGTGTCAGTTGGGCATTGTAGAATATCTTCATAAAATTCAATATATTCTGGAACAATGTACTTTTTCACTTTCGTTATGTCCTCCACTTTCTTCACGTTGCTAGGCACTTTACGCTGTGGGTATGCAGGTGTTTCTGGTAGTGTAGGTTTGCTTTTTAGGTTATGTAAAAGATGGAAATGCTCCTTACTTAGGTCATCAATGAATTCTTCTGTGGCCACCGTGCCAGGAGAGTGGTTGTTATATTCAAAAGCCATCCACTTGGAAGGAGAGAAAGAAATCTTCATTTCCTTGGGGATTTTTCCCATGCTTGATGCTGAAAGGCATGTTTTTTGTAATAAACAGGCCAACAATGCTTTAAATCTAATATTTGAACACTATCCATGTTTTCAATTTTAAATCTCTCTGATGCTTTCTTTATTATAACAACATACTCTTCAGGGAGGTAAATCCTATCATGGCGTTTTACAAATTTCTTTATAAGGCCGAAGTCTCTCATTTGGCAGAAAACTGTCTCCTCTTACTGGAAAGTAATGTTTTATTTTTTTGAAGGTCTTAGTCAAAGTCAGAGTTAGGTTAAAACGAATCATTGCATGATTTTTATTCTGACCAGTACAACCATCAGAAAAGAGATGCAACTCGGTCACATTTTCTGCCACATAGTTTTGAATGTAATGATTTATGAAGGAACATACTTCATTTGCCCCCTTTTTTGCCTCTCCCTCATGGTAAACATAAAAATGTGAGGTACCAGTTTTAAGATTGTGTATGCTGAATACATTAACCCAAAGTTGACGCAGGTAGAAAATATCCTGAACTGGGATGTTCGGTAGGGGCAAATTTTGCATGTAGTCGAAGCTTAAACCCAGTGTATTTTCTTCTTGGCTGCATCGATTTGATACTTCTTTTATTTTGGCATAAAATTTCTTTGACCTCCTACGATGAACTATTAGTTCTGCAACAGCAGTTCGTTTGGCAGATTCAGAAAGATGTGGACTACGTATTTTTGCTGATAATTCTTCGCATTTCGAACAAGTATCAACCTGTGGTCTTCCAAACCTTAGATTAAAGTTCTCATTGAAATATTTTAAATAGAATTTGTACTTTACATTCTCCTCGGGATATTGTTGCAACAACATTTGGTGCATTTGCTTAACATCTAGTCTACCATCCAAATAATGTTGTTCCTCACTGAGTAGTGAGTTATCTTCTTTGGAAATGATTTAATATGATCATAGATCTTTTGACATGTTTCCCCAGAAATTATATTGCCTTTAGGATTTGTGCCCCTTAAGTTTCGAGGACTTTCCCCAAGGGACAGTAGTATACACAACCTACGGACTCTTTTTTCCGTTATACCATGCAGACTGATAAAAGCTCTTTTACAGACATTCTGTTATTTCCTACCAGAATAAAATAGGAGAAGTTAACGTTCCTTGCCTTAGGGTTGTCCTTCCTTGGCCTTCTGCAGAAAGGGCAATCCATGCAGAAAGGGCATCAGTCAATGACTCATGACGTTTCTGCACAAACCACGATTTTTGGGACACCGCTAACACCGTATTTAATGACATACTCGTGCCCTTTCTGTGTAGACTTGTGCATCTACCTCTAAACAACAAAATCCTGTATAAAACTCATTTTCGAAAAAAAGCTGACTCATGACCTTTCTGCAATGACCGATTCATTTGACTATCACTTAAAGCCCTTGTACTCCTCTTGCACATATAGCAAAATAAGCAATAATATAACTTCTACAAATGTTTATCTCAACTAAGATGAGGAATAAGTGTTTGTAAGAATACTTTGTGCAAGAGTAGAGAAAGTTCTGAGAGTTGCACGGTATGAGTTAGGAGGTCACGTGGAATCGCAAGAGCCAAGAGCCAGTGTGTTTGTGTTGCGACTGAAGTACGTGTTTGTGTTGTTGTTGACAGTACATCAAGCAGGCATTGCTCACGTATCCGTATCACTGCTGCGCCTTCCACTTCCCGGCCACACACGACCCTGAGGAGTTCGCCAAGCATCAGGTGAGTCACGAGTAACACTCAGCCTCGGCTGCGCGGTGTTTTGCTGCCCGCTTCCTCATAGAAACACGTGCATGAAACCATACAACATTGTTAGAACTACTTTTAAAGGCTTTACTTACCAATGTTATGAAAGGAGATGCTGAAACTGGCCACTGTGGTTGTGCATACATTTTTGGCACCTGTTTAGGAAACTATCCATCACTCGCCGCAGTTCACGTTGAGAAATGCTGGCAATTTCCTGACGGATATTTTGTTATAATTCTTCCAGGATGTGTGAGTTTGTCTTGTGCACCTTGCGCTTTAAGTTACCCCAGAAGGGGTTAGGTCAGAGGCCACAAATCTCTACTAATAGTTCTGTCCTGAAACACACTTTCAATTGTTCTCATCGAATGAGCTGTTGCAGGGTCTTGTTGAAAACAGGCAACATCACGCTCCGTCTTTTTATTCTCTAAAAATGGGGCAAAATTGTATTCAAGTATGTACTCGTACGTGCAACTGTTGGCTCGTAAAAACTTGTTCGTGAAGTAACGTTTCGTGATGAAAGAATTGCGCCATTAGCGGAGGAAGGTTTCTCACAACTCAGCTTCAGTAGCCCCCTCATAAAGATGCCAAGTAAAGCATTTAAAACATGTATGGTTCCAGCCGCGCCTTTCTACGATAGCGGTAGACGGCAACGAGTGCTGACGCAACCGGCTCAGTCAGTCCCTAAACCAGTAAATAATCCATGTCTAATCGTCAATATCAATGTAAAACATCATTATATTATCCTCCAAGTATAAAGCTTATAATAGAAATCATGGCATTCATTGCCAGACACTTAGTATCGTGTCATCCCCTCATCGGACACGCTTCAACTGTAACTGTACTTACGTTGTAGTATAAAACTGTTGCTGCCGACAGTTGTAACACCTGGCCAGGGCAATATACATACATCCACGTGCATGTACAGAGGATTCATAGTTCACTCTGGGTCGTACAACAATGAACAGGGAGGTTCGAAGCTACAGGGCATACACGACAGCGACTGTGTGTACGGGGCGTAACAGCGCGATAACACCAGTAGGGTCCAGAAGCTTCGGCAATTCTAGCTTGTGTACATGGAAAAGTCACGTGACAGAGACAGCGCATCCTTGTAAATAGAAACAAATATAATGTAATGCAAATTATAGCGTGTAAGCCGGGCCCCATGTGCCGGCACCAGGCCAATACTTCGAAATAAGCGAAACTGAAACTGAGCAGTTCAGTTTTGTGTTTAGTTGTGGCTTAAGTCGTCATGTGCAGGTGAGTCGGCCAGCCTGTAAGCGAGCACGTATGTGTCGTCGAGTGATCGTATCGTAATGGTCAAGATATGAGACAGAGAGACTGGAGAAAGATTATATTATCAGAACCATGTGAATTGTAATAGCAGAAAAGACCACAAACTGTGTTAACAACAAGAAGGAAATTGTCCATTTGTAGTAAAGTTTAGAGAACAAGTGAGTGAGTGTTTAACAGCCAGTCGACAACGAGGCCATTTGGGCCAAGAGAACAATAAAGTGATAGGAAAGAAACAGGACTTTCGGATTTTGCCATTTCGTTACATTATTATACATACAGTATATGTTTTACTACTTATTTCTGCAGTTTCTAAAATAATTAATGTGATCCAGTATCATTGTGAGACATTTTAATGTGTGTTTAAGTTGAGTAGGCCTGGCCAGGTGTTAGAACTATCAACTATTAAGAAAACATCGTCTGGTAGTTTTTATACTATAATGCAAGTACAGTCAGAGTTTGTTAAAATTTAAGGATGTCTGGTGAGGAGTTGCCATGATACTGTCTGATAATGGATGGCGTGATTTCTAATATTATTCCAGAAGAAAATGTGAGAAAATTAGGCTTTATACTTAGAGGATTTTAAGTAGCTATTTTATACACCTTTGCTACCTGCTACCTGCCAAAGCTACTGTGATCCAAACTCCATAGCGGCCCCATCGTTCCTAGCTACGTTGGGGCATGACTTGAGCAACTTTCAGCTTGTATAAAATAAGGAAAGTCTGGCAGTGAAGGGCTCTTGGACTATTATTTATCTCACTGGTGTCAGGAGTGCATTTGTTATACTCTCATTTTGTCACAATATGACAAGCTTCAATATTTTATAAATATCCTATGAAGTCCTCTTCTTTGTTTAGCATTTTGTATAACTGGTAAACCATAAGAAATAGACAAAATCTTATTATGCAGGGAAAAAACAAACTGTTTAAAGCATACAACATATGTCAAATAAAATGCTTTGTAGCATTACACATTTGCCAGGCATTTGTTGTTACTGGTGTTCATTTTTCAAGTAGCAAGTAGCCAATTATATCTCACGATGTCACACACTTTTAAAGGTTTCCCTGTCACTTCAGTCTCCTGTGAACAATAGACGATATTGTGAAATGCATGTTATTATCTTTGCATTTAAGAATGCTGCAGCTCCTATGTGTCTGATGCAGGCGGAGGTTGAACGATGGTGTTCCGAAATGACAACAACCACCACCAGCAGCAGCAGCAGCGCCACATCTGGGCCAGTCTCTAGAGGACGTCGTGACATCGGAAATGAGACATACATGGGCTGGGGAGGTCTGGGGGTGCCCCATGTCCCACCCAACCTCTGGGACAACATAGATGCCGTGGGCACGTTCCATCAGGTAAGTGCCTTTTCGTCTATAACACAGCTGGGGTTTGGTTCATTACGCACTATCACTCAAACAGTTTAAATAACATTTTTGTCTGTCATTGTTTCCATCATTATAATAAACTCACTGTTGTAAAATTTAACAGTTTTTGCACTGCACATTATTATATAAACATATTCTGCATACAAATGATCTGTGTAGATCTTCTCTAGAATTGTCTCGTTTATGTCGAAATGTTAGAACTGTTTATAGGCATGTTATAGAAGTGTTACTTGCTTTTCTGAAACTTTTCTCCTTGTGAAATGTTTACTGCACAAGAAAAAGCTCCATGTGTTTTATGGAACACAAATCTGTGATTGTTGTACAATGGCAATTCAGACGTAAGTACAACAAAGAGAATAATATCAGACGATGGCCCAGAGACCGATATTGTACAAACAGGAAAGCCCAGAACATCAGGCTTGAGAGTTCTGTGTTCACAGTCCTCAGAAGTCCGTTCCACACCATAGTCAACAGTGCACAACATCATGCAAAAGAGATTCAAATTGCATTGCTCTTGTATGCAATAAAACCACAGGACAAATTGCTTAGTGCTGAATTCGCTGCTACTATGCTACAAGGAATTGACAATGAACCATAATTTCTTAATAATACACCTCCTCTGATGAGGTCATATTCCAATTAACACAATTGGCACAGTTGCCCACTTTGGGCCTTAAAAAATCCAAGTGTGACACACAAATACATTCGAGATTGCATTTAGTGTGGCCTTATGCACAATAATATTTTTCTTCATTCATTTTAGGTCAAAAAAACCATCTACCTTTGGGGCTATGTGAAGAATGAGGTTTACAGTGAAAGAATTTAGAATATTGACAATCTAAAACAAAGAATTAGACAAGCATTATGCTAGATGTTCTTGTCAGAGTTACGGGTCGTGCAGTAAATGGTACCCATATTAAAAATAAAGTTATTGTAAACTTTAAGAGGTAGAACCGGAACTTAAAAATTCAATGCCACAACTGGGATTTGAACCACAGACCTTCCGCTTGCCGGGCGGACGCTCTACCACTGAGCTATTGTGACAAACTGCCAGAATGGCATTAAATTCTCAAGCCAGTTCGTAAACTTTGCCCACACACGGCTTGTGTGTTTAAAAACACCAACAGTAAGTTTGTTGGCATAAATAAATAATAATTATTGTAAACTGTTTAAGTTACTGGATTAATTAAAATACTTTCAATTACTTACATACAACACTTAGTTCACAGTGAATTCCCATCATACATTCTTGGAAATCCATGTATTGGTATGATTGTAGTTGTACCTTGAAAAATTGTTTTCTCCACCACTTAGCTGTCGTAGCTGGAACATCCTATGCCAAAAAAATAATACTCATGTTTCACCAAAATACGTGCATGGAAGTCCTCTAAAAGGCATTTTTGTAGTGCTTATCTAAGGTAGGCAGAGGGATTTGATAAATACACCTACAGCAGTTTACACTTTTTCTACTATTTACATATGAAGTTCTATATTACCCTAAAAGTTGATGTACCTACCTAGATATTTTATCCAAAATACATATTTTATCCAAAATACATATTTTAAGATACACTTGAAGTTGTTGCCCCAAAGTTCTTAATTTCTGTATTACTTATCTGTAGCAGGTTGGAATATTGTATTGTGCACCAATAAGATTGGATCAAAAACACGCATGGAGGGTTTCCTGTATAATGGGGCAGAAGTAAACAACATTGGAAATTTAGAAAGGTAGAATGAGACTGAAAAATTTAATGCCATAGCCAGAATTTACACCACGGACTTGTAACACTGTAAGTCGCCATCAGGGAATATTACTTCATATGAATTTGACATCAGCTTGTGGTTAACTGGAAAAAATGTGAGTGTGTTGGAGAAATAAATGTTGTGTCGAAACATTGCACGGTAGCTCAGTGGTTAGAGCAGCCAGCTGCAGACCGGAACAACGTGGTTCAAATCCCAGTTATGACAATTAATGTTTCAATCTCATTCTACCCCTTTCCTACCTTGTCCTATATACAGCTAGTTGAAAAAACAATTTGCATTGATTGAACATTGCAAATGTTGACAGTCTGTGACGCTGTCGCCGGGAACACTGCACGCCATCTGTGGTAACCTGTCGAGGAACTATCGGGATGTAATGTGCAGGCCTGAGCCGGACGCCTTCTCCCCCTGTGAGGACATCATGGGCAACTGGGGACTACGTCTTGCCGTGTGGCTGGTGGCTGTGGCAGCCCTGGTGGGCAACCTGGCTGTGCTCCTGGTGCTGCTCTCCTCACGCTTCAGGATGACTGTCCCTAAGTTCCTCATGTGCAACCTCGCCCTCGCCGACCTCTGCATGGGTCTCTACCTGCTGCTCATCGCCTGCATGGACGCCCGCTCCGTGGGACAGTACTTCAACCATGCCATCGACTGGCAGCGAGGTGGGTTCTTTTATAATCCATTGGCCCTGTAACCATCGCTTTACATTTGAATGCTCCATCTGCATTTTGTACGTAATTAAGTTTTCTCACCAAGTCTCAAATCATTTTGTACAAGTGATACAAGATTATGTGAAGTTCCTTCCCAGATGAACAGAAGTTCATGGCCAATAACCAAAACACTCAAGATATCCACTTTATTGTTTTGTAAATATCTTAAAGAAGTATCTTAATGAAACTCATTACAGTCAGTTTTGATAAAATCCAAATTTCTGCAAAATGTTCCTAGTAAAAAGTAATCTGGAGTAGCAGAGATTTTCTTAGAAATCTTGTTTTCACATGTTTCAAAGGTACTGAACCTAAATAGCAAGTTTGGTGTTGATCGAACATTTCTTCTTGAGCTGTCCTATTCAGTCACATAAACTCAGACCTTTCTCTAAGAATGCTTTTTATGGACGACTCAGAACATTATTCGTGTCGAAATCTCCACAATGAGTTTTGGGTTAGTACAATAGTTACCTTTATCTACTATAGGTATGTGATAAGAAAGCTCAGCTACTATGTTTTGTGTTGAAGGGATTTCAAAACACGAATTTCTGGTCAAATTTCATTATTGAATTTTTTATTCGAATACCTAAGTCATAGAAATGTGGGGGTTTTGTTATGGAATGTGGGGTGAATTTGATGATGAGATGTGCTCTTCATTTAGCGGTCAACAGATGAAGATGGTGAGGGCTAATGTTTTTCCAATTAAAGTCTAGATTCCATCAAAATTAATTTTATTTAAGTTCAGATAACATATATTCACAAAGTATCATGCTTTTTAAATATGTCGTTTGAAGATAATATCCAAAACTATTTGAGATGACATCTTGATAAGTTTTCTTTTCTATTTGAATCTTATACATGTTCAAAATGGCATCACATTTATAAGCTTTATATTTCCTTACCCTAACATGTATTAATATCCTTCTTCTTGTTTACCTGATACTCCTCCCCGTATGTAGGACTTAACACCCCCTAGGACTCACAGGCCAGTGTCTAGAGTCAGACGCTTGTCGGGGAACACACAAATCTATGTACAGACAGTGTAAAGTGGTGAGTATGAGAGTGAGGAAGTGATTACCCTCCCCGTATATAGGACTCACAAGCCAGTGCCTAGAGTCAGACGCTTGTCGGGGAACACAGGAACCTATGTACGGACAGAGTAAAGTGGTCAGTATGAGAGTGAGGAAGTGATTACCCTCTCCGTATGTAGGACTTGCAAGCCAGTGCCTAGAGTCAGACGTCTGTCGGAGAGCACAGGAACCTATGCACGGACAGAGTAAAGTGGTGAGTATGAGAGTGAGGAAGTGATTCCCCTCCCCGTATATAGGACTCACAAGCCAGTGCCTAGAGTCAGACGCTTGTCGGGGAACACACGAACCTATGTACGGACAGAGTAAAGTGGTCAGTATGAGAGTGAGGAAGTGATTACCCTCTCCGTATGTAGGACTTGCAAGCCAGTGCCTAGAGTCAGACGTCTGTCGGAGAGCACAGGAACCTATGCACGGACAGAGTAAAGTGGTCAGTATGAGAGTGAGGAAGTGATTACCCTCCCCGTATGTAGGACTTATAAGTCAGTATCTAGAGTCAGGTGCCTGTCGGGGAACACACGAACCTATGCACGGACAGAGTAAAGTGGTCAGTATGAGAGTGAGGAAGTGATTCCCCTCCCCATATATAGGACTTGCAAGCCAGTGTCTAGAGTCAGGTGCCTGTCGGAGAGCACAGGAACCTATGCATGGACAGAGTAAAGTGGTCAGTATGAGAGTGAGGAAGTGATTACCCTCCCCGTATGTAGGACTTATAAGTCAGTATCTAGAGTCAGATTTCTGTCGGGGAGCACAGGAACCTATGGACAGAGTAAAGTGGTCAGTATGAGAGTGAGGAAGACGATGATATGAAATGCAGGCAAAATTGATGAATGGAAATGTGATGATGGAGTAATTGGTGAAATGAGTGGTGGGGGAAACTGGAGAAAACCCACCCAGACACTGCTTTGTCCACCATGAATACCGCATGTGGGGCCCTGGGAGCGAACTTGGGCCATCTAGGTGGTAGGCGAGCAGTATATTAATAACTTTTATATTTATTTCATGGCATTTCCTCACTACATGATCTCTCTATGGTGTTGTTTGGTATTCCTTTTTATGATTGCAGATTACCAACATGTTTCCAATTGGTATGTCACGCACATGCCATTACTTGTGCAAAATTATGCATCTACACAGTTTGACGTCTATATTGTGACTGTGTTGAAAAAGATTTCTTATTTATTCTTCTTGGTTACAGAATTCAGCAACGATTGTCTTTCCTTCATTCTTTTTCACTATTTTCACTCACAATTGATGCTGGTCATGTTCCACATTACTCTATAGTTTCAGATACAATAATATATTTTACAAAAATAAAATATGACATTCACGTAGCAGAAAGTTGACACATTTTTGGTGAACACAAACAAATATTACAAATATCGGTATGAATCATCCTAAAATTTCCTGGGCTCAGAAGTAAACATTTGAACAGTAAAAACTAGAGCTGTGTGGCAATATAAACACACGGCTTGTGTGTTTAAAAACACCAACAGTAAGTTTGTTGGCATAAATAAATAATAATTACCATCTGAAGGTTATTTAATCCTGGGATATAAAGTACTTACAATAGTAAGTCACCATTGGGGTAATTTGTCTCTGATGTGAGACTGCCTTTGTGGTTTACCAGGAGAAATATGAACTGGTTTGAAAATTTAATGCCATTCTGGCAGTTTGTCACAATAGCTCAGTGGTTAGAGCAGCCGCCCGGTAAGCGGAAGGTCTGTGGTTCAAATCCCAGTTGTGGCATTGAATTTTTAAGTTCCAGTTCTACCTCTTAAAATGTGTACATGTTGTGCAGGTGCGGGATGCCAGGTGGCGGGCTTCCTGACAGTGTTTGCCAGCGAGCTGAGCATCTTCACACTGACCGTCATCACCAGCGAGCGATGGTACACCATCACATATGCCATCCACCTCAACAAGCGGCTCAAATTGAGCACGGCCGCCAAGATCATGGCCATGGGCTGGCTCTACTCCATCACCATGGCAGCACTGCCTCTCATCGGTGTCAGTGGCTACTCCAAAACAAGGTAAACTATCACCAGCCCTCTCTTCCACTTACCCTGCAATGCAACTGTTCACATTCATGGAACACAAAACCAAACCTTCTTAATGCTTGGATACCTAAACGAGTGAAGGGGAAATGCTTCATGCACAAAATGAAGGAAGCAGGGAAAAGTGACGTGGTGATCTCGTTAACTTATAAGAGACAAGAATGCACATGAATGCACTCACTTAGAGCACGTAGAGGCAGCATTCTAATTTGGCATCTGCGTTTCACCTGAAATACATATTTCTCACATTCATACATAGGGTATGAAATTTCACAGCCATTACAAGCCGATCTTCTTTTTAAAAACCTGACAATCACTTTACACTACTATTCCTTCTTACACCTGCAATAAAATGGTAATGAAAGTTTATCTCGATTAACAAGAACTATATAGAAAAATAAGCTTTTGTAGGAATAACAGTTGAGGAGTGAGAGTGCAAAAATGCAACACAGAAAATGATTCATGTCTACATGTTTTGTAAACAGCCTAACTCAAAAATGAACAGTCCAAGAAATACCAAACTTATTATTCAAATTCAGCATCTTCAAATATCTGACACAAAATTTTCAAAAAATATCTGTGTAACCTCAAACTCTTTTCACTTAGTACACATTATCACTTGAGTAATGTGAACTAGTTAAATTTTCCCTATCTCTTCACTTAATTCTAGTATCACTTCATTCATGATCACTGTGACTTCACTTAGTTCATCACGTACTGGCATAGTGAAATACATATGACATGCCCTCTCCTTAGATCCAGTTCACTCGTTGATGAGTTGAGCAGAAGACGTCTCTAATCTCTAGCAAAGTAGCACTCAGTGTAACTCATAAATGTCATGACAAGGTCAGTCAGTTGATTCAGAAACACAGTCCAACTCACTCACTTCCTAACAGTGTGACTTGTAAGAATGCTTGCTTATATAGCCATCACAATGTACACCAAACATTCTTTGGTAATTAATTGTTCCTTCACACTACCCATGTGTAGGACAAAGATAGAAAGGTAGAATCACACTGAAAAATTCAATGTGACAGTCAGAATTTGAACCATGAAACTTCCAGTTTCCGTGCGGTTGCCCTAGTAAAATCAGCTACTATAGCACTACATTAAATTCCCTAACTGACTCACATTTTGGCCCATAAAGTAAAAGCAGATGTCACATTCAGTCTCATTTTATGTTTGCAACCTTGACCTCATATGTGCTTGATGTTACAGTATCTGCCTGCCAATGGAGAACAAGGACGCTGGCGACCTCACTTACCTCATCACCCTGCTCAGTTTCAATGGCCTGGCCTTCTGGGCGATATGCGCCTGTTATGGCAGGATGTATTGTGCAATACGTGGGGGTCAGGATGCCGTGGCAGCCCTCACAAGATCAGACATGACGGTAGCCAAGCGCATGGCCCTCCTGGTCTTCACAGACTTTGCCTGCTGGGCCCCCATTGCATTCTTTGGGCTCACTGCCGTGGCAGGGTACCCTCTGATCGACGTGCCCCATACCAAGATACTGCTGGTGTTCTTTTACCCACTCAACTCCTGTGCCAACCCCTACCTGTACGCACTGCTGACACAACAGTACCGTCGTGACCTCTTCATACTTCTGAGTCGCTATGGACTGTGTTCTCAGAGAGCTGCCAGGTGAGTACTAGGATCATCATATGCCCAATCCACATATCCCACTTCGTTTTTCTCAAACATGATGGTGACGTTGATAAGGACAACGATAAGGGCACTCATAGTTCCCTTATAAAAAGGATATTGGCAAAACCCAGGGATAGCTTTCAATATAAAATAAAGATATTAGCAGACAAATGTACCAAACAGAGGCAAAAGTCAGAATTAAAACATATTTATAAAAATCTGATGTGTTGCACTCACATGACTTTCTCTACTCTTGCACTATCTATTCTTACCAACCCTTACTCCCATATCTTCTTTATGTTAGTTGAGATATACATTTGCAGAAATTATCTTATTATTGATTGTAGGTACAAGGGAAATAGGGAATACAGTAGGCTTTGAGCAATAGTCAAATGTTTTAAAGCTTTAAGCCTTTGTTCTCTTTGGATGGTTAAAATACAAAAAAATGAGTAATGATCTCTCATTTGACGAAAGTTTAAATATTCTAACGCTTTCACAAATAACAAGGAGTATCTCCAAAATGGTTCACTCTACAAAAGATGTATTTGCACATAAATTGTGTGTTTTAGCAAGATCAGTAATTGCTATAATTGCTGCTCTCTGATTCTGCAATTATAGCAATTACTTCCAAGTTGTCATCAAAAACCAAACAATTATAGAATGTTGGAAAATCCTTACCCATCTAACAGTACTTCAAAAACACCTAGTCTTCCAATGGATACCGGCTCACTGTGGACTGAGTGGTAATGAGAAAGCTGATTTTCTTGCAAAAAAGGGTACCGGCAATGTTCAGAAATCTATAGTTAATTTACCATTTTATGCAGCTAAAAGATTAGTCAACTCTGAATTCAAAAAAATTATTGCAAAATATTACTATGAAAAATCAAAAAATAAAAGATGGGAACTACCAAACATTCAAACAGTAATTCCTGAGTATCCTCGAAAAACAGCAGTTACAACCTTCAGGTTGATTACAGGACATGATTGTCTGGCAAAACATTCAAACAGAATTGGGATATATTCTTCACCACTCTGTCCTTTATGTGATCTGCAAGAGGAAATGGACCGAGACCACCTTCAAATATGCCCGGCCACTTCTAGTGCCCCATCCATCAGTGAAAAATATTGGAGAGCAAGAGGATTAATGACTTCATTATCAGAAATCCAGCATTAGCTAACAACAACAAGAACATTTTTGTATAGTAAGATTTGGTCTGGCAGCACCATGGCATTCACTCTCGACCTAGATGGCCCAGGTTCGATCCCAGGGGCCCACATGTAGTATTCACGGTGGACAAAGTGACATCTGGGCAGGTTTTCTCCAGGTTCTTGTTTCCCCTGCCACTCATTCCACCAATTGCTCCATTATCACCTTTCCAATCATCGATTTCGCCTGCATTTCATATCATCCTCTTCCTCGCTCTCATACCTGGTGCTTGGCTGACCACCCACTTCCAGGTCTTCACTCTGTCCAGTCCATAGATTCCTGTGCCCCCTAGGCACAGACTTGTAAATCCTAGGAAGTGTAAGTCCTACATAAGAGGAAGATAATTAGCAGAAGAAGATGGTGGCGTTGGTGATGGCGATGGCAATGGCGGTGGTGGTCGTTGTCGAGATTTCACTGAAAATATGTTTTGAGGCCCCCTGAATCCAAAGAAAGCATTTTTAGATAAAGGTCCATGTGTGTGTGTGAGTGTGCCTGTCAGTCTGTGGACAGCATAACTCAAAAACGAAAAGTCGGGTGAAAACCAAAGTTGGTATTTAAGTTCAATGTCTTTCAAGGATGAGACACAAAGATTTTGAAGAAAATAGCCCCACCCTAAACTACGCTTTACATGGAAAATTTTTCGAAAATTTTGATTTTCTTGAAAATGGCTCTAACGATTTTGATTAAAATGTCAAATGTTTGAGATATTTTTATGGCAAATGAAATGTGTACCTTGAATGTTTTGGCTATAGCCCCTGTAGTCGTATTTACGCTGGACGACTTTTGCATAACTGATAAACCGTTAGAGATGGACCAAATCATACTATACAAAAATGTAGATCTTGCTAAAATACACAATTTATATCTGAATAAATTTTCTTGTAGGGTGAACCATTTCGGAGATATTCCTTGTTATTTTTGTGAATTTTGGAAAACTCATACTTCTGTCAAATAGAACATTGTTATTCAGTTTTTTATATGTTAAGCAAAGAGAAAGGAGTCACAAAGCTTTAAAAGATTTGACTATCGCTCAAAGTCTACTGTATTCTAATATTCCCCTTGTACCTACATGGAAATAAGCAATAAGATAATTTCTGCATATATTTATCTCAACACGAAGAAGATATAGGAATAAGAGTTTGTAAGAATGGTTAGTACAAGAGTAGAGAAAGTCATGTGAGTGCAATACATCAGATTTTTTATTAAAGCAATATTGAAATTTTCAGAAGTAATTTGCTTTCATTTTCCTTAATTTGGAGTGTTTGTTCAGAAATTGCAGTCAAAAATTAATCTAAATGTGGAAATTTAATATAACTTTGTTCATGTGTTTCTGCAAAAGAGGTCATCACTCTGGGGTTGTTTGTTTGAGGCATGGAACAGCTTTCCCAGCTTCTATACTTACTCCCAAATCCCCTTGTTTAAAACAAGTACACCTTTAGCTGCAGCTTTAGCCTCCCACTGTTCAGCATGCTACAAATCAATGCCAGTATATCTCTTAGTAAACCGAATGTCCAGTACAAGACTTTAAATTTTGTTGCCGTCATTCAAGAAGTTGAAAACGGTTTCAAGGAAAAATCTGAAATTGCAAAAATATACAGGATACCAACAAACACTTTGTCGACTTAACTGAAGAATAGGGAGAACATTTTGATGTTGTTTGGGGCATGTTAAAGTGGTTTACACAAGCACAGGATAAAAGCGTTCCTTTAAGTGATCCCCTTGTTCACTTAAAAGCAGAAGAATGGATTGCCAAAATGTGAATTTTAGACCAACTTTTGTGATTCAAATTTTTGGATCTTTTGAACCTTTTTCTTGTCGCTTCGGTTTTGAATTATCCATGTTCTACTGTATTGGATTGAAACATTAGCCCTTGATGTGACATTTCTGTGCAGAGTAAACGGTTCCTTGTACTTGCAGGTACAAGGGAGCAGCAGGTCTTACAGGAGGGCAGAGGGGGTGTGTAGGGGGTATAGTAGGTACCTGCACGGGACGAGCAGGTGGCGGAGGTTTCACTGGGGGAGGCTGCGGTCCCAGTCACAGAGGATCCCTGCTGACAACACTCACATCTGTAGACAGTGGCAACACCCGTCCAGGCTCTCTCAATGCTGTACCCGAGTCCAGGAATACACCGGCCTTGGAGATGGCATCTATGGGTGAACCCGTCCAGCCACTGGAGAAGCAAGACACTAACGGCACCACCTTCCTCTGAGTCTAGGGTAAGTGTCACAGTTGGTCAATGTTGCTATACAACAGTACAAAACAACTATAAATTGCACCGTCATGATTGTGAATTTTGATTCACATTTAATGTACACACACACATTTGAAATGGCACTTTTGGACTAAAATTTTGGCTTTTGATTTGTTTAGGTCATTTATTAGCTCTGTTCTGCTTTCAAATAATATATCATTTATTTATATCTGATGCATAGTTTAGTATTTAGAGAAATTTAAAGAGAACCCTCTGATGCTGTTACACTAAAAGGAGGTGTGGCACGCAGTGCTGTTTTAGTTTTTTCTTTCATGTGGCTTATAACAGGAGAACCAAAATCTTATGAATGGGCTGTGCAGTGTTTTGCCTGTCACATCCTCGGCATCTGTTGCCATCTGCCGCTATCATAGAAAGATGCAAATGAAACCATACAACATTTTTAAAACTACTTTTAAATGTTCTACTCACCAACTTTATGAGAGGAGATGCTGAAACAGGCCACCGTTGTTTCCATACAATTTTGACGCCTCTTTAGGAAACTATCCATCACTCGCCTTAGTTCACATTGAGAAATGCTGGCAATTTCCTGGCAGATATTTTGTTTGGTAAATTGGCAAATAAAGCCTTTAAAAGTAATTTTAAAAATGTATGGCATTCTCCATGCTTTTCTATGATAGCGGCACAGGGCAACAAATGCTGAGGGCGTGGAGCTAGTTCATAATTTTGTCCTCCCAGTGCTTCTTGTTTGAAATTGCCACTTGCCTGTAGAAGAGACTGTACTATGCAGTGTCCCTTCTCCTCCAAGATGGCTCTGTACACACATTTCATTATAATTTAGATTCACATTACTGTTACTAGCTTATTCATTTGTTTGTGAAGTTTGTAAGCAAATATGGTAGCCTTGTTCTAAAGTCGTGCTTTTGCTTTGAGAAAGTTATTTTTATTGTGACTTTGTGAAAATCTTTAAGAGTGGGTTGTGCAAGTCAAAGAGCTAAGAAGAGAAAGTGTAATTTTTGTGGGAATCAATATACTAAGCCCCAAAAATATAGTAATGGCGAGAACAATAAAATTGCAAACACTGGTATTGATGCAGTGCTTCACAATCCAGACTTTCATCTAACAGTTGTAGTATTGAGAACAATAATACCAATTATGAAGGTTACTATACAATTTTTGATGATTGTTGTTTTCATAGGGTGCTTGCCGTGCTTGTTATAGAAGTGGGACACTGGCTGTGATTAACTATGAACATTTATGATTTGGTTGGGCTAGGACATGTGGGTTGTCTGGAATCGGTGTGGTTATGAAAGTGACAAGTTCTCTACAACTCCTGAAATAAACAGAAGGCTTGATTATGCAATGAGATTAATTGGCTGTGGATATGCTGAGTCTGTGCCCCCTCCTACTCCTCTACCACCAGCTAATGAGCATGTCAAAGCATTAGCCCTCACAGCCAGCACCTATACAGAGCAATGTATGAAAACTGCTGCCAAACAAGTAGACAAAATCCAAGGAAGAGAATGTGGAAGATGGTACCTAGCAGAAACATGGTCATTTGTCATTGTAGCTGCAGTATCAGTAAATACAGGTAAAGTTCTTGATGCTAAAATCAGTCAAAATGTTGCATAGGCTGTAAGAGTCATGCAAATGATGACAAATTTTGTAGCATATGCACCATTGCAGGCTGCAAAAAATTACACAATTATGGAATAACAAAGGTTTTTGCTAGATCGATTCAAATCAGAGGTCTGGAATATTTGGATTTTTATGAAGATCTGGATTCCAAACACTATACATCTGTTGTGGAATCTGACTCATATCGTGGGTAAGAAAGAAATAAGCTGGAATATGTAGGACACTATCGAAAGTTGGAAAAAGTAAAAAATTCTGGATGGAAAGGGAAAGCTGCCTGAATCTCTTATTTCCGACTGACAAGTGTCAGAATTATTTTGGATAAATGATGTTTAAATTCACCAAATCTTGCATCTCAAACATGAAGCAATTTAAAAGAAAGGCATTGAGACAGAATATGTGGCCAGACCCCGAAAAGAAAGCATTTATGCAAATATTTATTGTGAATATTATTTATTTTGCATGTTGGTAAGGATTTGCTAAGTACCAAGAATGTATTACCATTGTCTCATTGTTACAAGTAATAAATGTTTCATAATGTCATTAATGTTAAATAACATGTTCAAATTTAATATGTACAATTATAAGAATCTTTTTGTAGTTATTATTAAATGTGTAGGGAGGATGGACAGAGATCGCTTCCTTACCATTCTAGGAACTATTTTAGCATGTAGGATGACTTCATAGGTTACAACATGGGAAATGGACTTATACGTGGATGAATATAAATGCATTGTGAAGAAGAATCTAGATTTTAGTTAGCGTCATAGTGTCGGCAGAGAGAGGACATGTTTTGTGACATGTGCAGATGTGGACGCTAAACGTGATGTAAAACAGTTAATAACGAGAAGAAACCAGTAAGGAAGTAATTTCATGTGCAACGAAAGTTAATTAAAGTGTTACACGTGTAATATTCAATGAGAAAGGTACAAATAAAAGTGTTATAGAAAAGTTATATCCTGTGTCCGCATTATTTCACCCTGTACCACGACCCAAGATGGTAAAAGAGTCCTATAGCTCAACACAAGCATCGTATAATTAAAACACAGCACCAGCATCAATGTTTGAAATCTGCCGCAAATTAAACAGACAAACAAATTTTACATGAATGATTTGTAGAACATGTAGAGTTATAACTGGTACAAGCAGAGAAAGTCATGTGAATGTTACATCAGATCATTTTGGTGATTAAGCTCATTTTCATAGTTTATCTCTTTACATAAATATTTTATGATAATGTTGTAAATATTTTAGAAGTAAATGGGTCGACCTATAGACACTTATAGTTTCACATACACTTATTTCTATTTGGATGTGTTTCGAAGACCAGCATCTTCATTCTCAACGACTGAGTCAAGAAACCATTGAGAATGAAGACACTGGTCTTCAAAACACGTCCAAACAGGAATAAATGTAAATGAAACTATAAGTGTCTCGAGGTTGACCCATTTACTTCTAAAACATTGGAAAAATTTCACTGTCTATATCATTTCATATGTATTAAGTGGAATTATAAATATTTATCATTACAGAACAAACGGAGGAAGAGGATCGAGTTCTTTCTAGAGAGGATGGTTCTCTCTGGTTTAGACACAGAACTCTTGTATGTCCATCCATTGTCAGTCCCGCCCTAGGTCAACATCAGCAGCAGCAGTGGGGATGTGACAAACTGTTACAACCATCACAGTTAACAGTTACATGTAACAGTTACCACTAATGATTAGGTTATTTGTTTTCATACTTATCACATTCACAGTTAAATTACAGAACCTTTCAGCTGTAACTATGAAACAATATCAGTGATGTTGATACAGACTTGGTTTGTTATATGATGTAATATAAAAGAAGTTTCTCTCAACACTGATTATTACTGCTTTGTTTCTAGAACCTGCACATGTATATCAGTGTAGCCAACTCTGAAGCACAACGTCCCCCTAGATCACATTTGACATCCTCCTATATTTGGCCAAAATCCTTTAAAAAATTTGTCAAAACAGTTCTACAAACTAAATGTAAAGTTAAAGTTAAAGTCTGTGTGTGTTTTGGGGGAGTTCTAGAACCGTTTTAATAGCGTACAACATTTTAATTGGCATTAATTTGAACTGGAATTTTTTTAGAAAATGTCACATTTTACCTGAGTGCTGAAATTAGTATACAGCACTAGCAGTGGCATACAATTTATGCCGGAAGATTCATAGTGTTTATGGGCATCTTCCACCGTTTGTGTTAAGTTTAAGGTAAGCTTTACAAAGAGCAAGATCTCACTCCTAGTTTGTTACTTTTATAACTATTAATGAATAACTAGTTGCTTTTGTAACTGTGTTGTTGTTGTTATCAAATGCTGGGCTTTGACAATGAAGCCATTAGCGCTCTTGCTCTCAAATATTTCCTGTAGTGGTCACAGGTTTGTAGGTGATCTTTCCAATTCAAGATTTGAAAAACCCTCTCGGCCAGGTCCAATGGAAGCATTAACCAATGACAGGTGCAGCCCTTCAGATATACTGGGGTGTTTGCATGAGTTAACTATGTAACCACCAATACAAACAAAAAATTGGTGTCCACTTAAAAACACTTACACTTATGCTAATTAAACTTTTGTAACTAGACAGTTTGTATTCATTACCTTGGTAACTGTTAATGGATAACAGATATTAGAGAATGCTACAAAATGTTAACACAACTCCAAAAAGTTAATAAGACTGTTCAGCTCCAATGGATTCCAGCACACTGTGGAGTCATGCGGAACGAAGCTGCAGACTCACTTGCAAAGAAAGCCACAACAATAACACAAAAGTCTAAATTCAATTTCTCATATTCCTCAATAAAACGCTTGATCATTAAAAAATTTTCTCATTCATACCTACAAGAAATAGAAACAAATGCCAAAGATAAAAAATGGATTACACTACTTTCCAACCCAGATATAATCCCCCAGAGACCAAGGAAAACAGCGGTTGCAACCTTCCGACTATTGACAAATCACGACTGCTTAGCAAGTCATCTGTACAGAATAGGTATCTCAGCCTCACCGATATGTGTCCTGTGTAACGATCCAGCAGAAATGAATGAAGAACACTTGAAGACCTGTGAAGCATTAAGATCAGAAGAAACTACAGTTCAAAAGTATTGGAAAGCACGAATGCTAATGGCTTCGTTGCCAGATGCAAGGCACTAGAAAACAACAACAACAACAACTATTTACTTTGTATTCATTACTTTTATAACCAATAACACGTAAGTAGTCGGCATACTTCAGGAACTGTTACAGTGTAACTGTTCTGTACATCCCTACCTAACAGGAATATTTGTAATTAAAATATGTGCCAAAGACCACTAGCAATCTTTTGTGTGAAAGTATCCATTCGTATGTATTGTCATGGATTAAAGTGAAATATAACAAGACTCTTTTGTACTGTTCATTTAGCAAAATGTGTGTTGTTTTGAAGGTTCACATCATGCATTGTTTTTGTGAGATCTTTTATCTGCTGAAGAATCAGATGCTAAGTTTTGTATACTACATTTATAGAAGAACCTTGGCAGAAGTATTGGAAAGTGTTTACCTTCTTTTCTGTATGTGTAAAGTATGCTGTAAAAAAAGAAACTTTGTAAATAATATTCTGTATATTTTGTACATTAATAAAAGCACTGTATTTTGTAAACAAGTATTTATGGATACTAAGTAGATTATTATTTTGTAGTTTAAAGACGCTGTCAATTGCCAGGATCACATCAGCGTCGCCGGTGTGCCGGAATTTTGTCCCGCAGGAGTTCTTTTACATGCCAGTAAATCTACTGACATGGAGCTGTTGTTTTTAAGCACACTTAAAAACCATCGGCCTGGGTCAGATTTGAATCCGCGACCTTGGGAAAAGTAGGCCAGCGTCTAACCAACTGAGCCACCCAGACCGACGATACTAAGTAGAAGTGTGCTGGATTCACAGCCCCATAGCTTCATGATCACTGTTACCACTTGCTGCAAGGACACTGTCATGAAATAACAAAGTGCTTGTATAATGGCCTGGCCTGGGTCGCCTATGTGCTGTCCAACTACACCAGGGGAGGGGGAGGGCTGTCACTCTAAAATTCCTGTATTACTTACTAATGAATAGGCTTCAGTTCTAGTTGCATGTGGGTGGCATTTCAGTTATGTTTGCGACAGCACACTTTGGGTAAGGGTGGTATAGTCACGTCTTAGAAATAGGTTACTGCAGCAGTATGACGCCTCTCCCACCCTACCTCCTCAACAAATTATGTTGTTTAATGATGCTGTCAATTAGCAGGATCATATCAGCATCGCCGGTGTGCCAGAAGTTTGTTCCACAGGAGTTTATTCACTGGCCAGTAAATCTACTGACATGGAGCACACTCTCTCAACAGACCTACTTACTTAATCAATCCTCTTGTACCTTCCAGTGTCTTGGTTTTTAAAATACTCTTCCATTTCACACTGTCTCTTGCAAGCTTCTTTGCTCCATTCATATCCAGTCCTTTTCTCTTCAAAATCCCTTCAATCCAACCTTTCCAGGATTGTTTAGACCTTCCACTTGATCTCCTCCCCACTCCTACTTGCCAAGCCTGTTTTGGGATCCTCTCTTCACCCATGCATTTCATGTGACCAAACCATCTCAATTGCTTACATTCTATTTGTTGTAAAGGTTGAATTTTCAAATTTGTCCTTATTGTGTGATTTCTAATTTTAACTCGTTTAGTTTTACCTTCCGCTCTTCTCAAGTATCTCATTTCATTTGTTTGTGGTTTGCTAATTGACATAGGTGTTAATGGCCACGATTCACACCCATAAATGAATGCTGGTACATAAGTTGTTTTGTATACTGTTAAATTAGTCTTCTTCCAGATCTCTTTCCTGCTAATGAAATTATTTAAAGCATGACACAATCTTTCAGTTGCTGCAATTTCATTGTTTATGTCATCTATTCTTCCAGGATTGCTAAATATACATCCCAAATATTTAAAATATGTTACTTGTTCCAGTACGTCCTTTCCTGATTTTACGAGAGCGAATCAAAAAGTAACTTGCACTTTCAAGTAATGGCAATTTATTAAACCACATACACATAGGCATCGCAGCTATGGTAACATACAATGTAAGTTCACTTATCCACATAGTCCCCAAGAGAGTGTAAACATATATCAGATCGGACAACCAACTTTTCAATTTCAGATGTGTCGAGATCACCTCGAGTGCTGTGTAACCACCTGTGGGATACAGCTGCTTTCACCTCATCGTTTCGGAACTGTCGTCCACCAAGATCTTTTGCACCTTACAGAACACATAGTAAAAGCATAGTGCTACTGTGCTTTTTAAATGGGAAGGAGTTTGTCCTTGAGCATCTCCAGGCCGGTAACCAATCAGTCCTGCTGTGTTGTCATATTGCTTTCCCCTTACATGAGGGAGTTAGCGCGCTCGCCTACCACCTAGGCGGCCCGGGTTCGATCCCAGGGATCCGCATGTGGTATTCGTGGTGGACGAAGCGGCATCAGGGCGGGTTTTCTCCGGGTGCTCCGGTTTCCCCCGCCATCTCATTCCACCGGTGCTCCATCTTCATTCCATGTGTCATCAGTGTCACCGCCTGCGGTGCCGTAGTAGTAAAAGCGGGCGTTAAACACTACAACAACCTTACATGGGGATTGACGTGTGCCAGGAAATACGAAGAGTGGGGGTAATGAGCTTGCAATGCTGTGCATGTAAACGTATCTCATTGTCTACAGATCAGAACTCTTCCCATTTGAAAAGCACAGTAAGTCTGAACTGTATGGGGCATGTTGTCTTACCTCCCACTTGAATCGTTGTAGCAGTTCTGAAGTTTGGCGGGCCGTATGAGGTGTTGCGGTGAAAATTGCATACCCACAATAAATAGCAGTGATTTCACAATGAATGTCCATGTAACTGAGCTGTTTAGCCCACAGATACAACCCACTAAACTTTATAATTCATACCAGTCCAGCGGCGAAGAAAGCCGCTGTTGGAGTCACGTGACTAACATGGCTGGCGTCACGTGACATGCATCACGTGACTATTTAGAAAGTTGAGCGGGAAGGTAAGAAAATACGCGCCAATAGTGATTTGTAAATATTGCAATATGGAAGTGAGCCAAAATAAACAATTTATGTGCTCTGAGTGTGGGAGGGGGTACAAACAGAAACAACATTTGCGGCGTCACGTTTCCACAGCTCACCCGGGGAGAGTGAATGCCGTTGCACCTCTCCAAAAACAATTTAAGTGCAAACTTTGCAACTTTGAAGGAACATCAGAAAGTAGTTATAGGAACATTTGGAAGTGATACACGATAGACGTTTAAAATTGGAAGAACTGGAATTCTCATCATTTGGAGACTTCAAGAGTTGGAAATAAGGAACTGAGGCGGTAACACGGTCATTCTTTGTGAAAATTCGTTCTAAAATTGCCTCTCAAAGTGTAACATATCATGCGTGTCATCGCTCAGGGAATTTTGTCGCCAATTTCTAGTTTAGCGACATTTATTACTTCACCATCTGGCATCAACATTCAAGAATATATTACAATACGCTAAATACTCTACTTTCTCTGTGAACTGAACAAATAGCAGTGATTTCATGTTATCTTTAATATTCCAGGTGTTGAGAAATGTTTATTTTATTATGCAGTGATTGCTTGCCTATAAATCAAGTTGGTGTGACTGACCATTATGTGATCACGTTAGCTACACAAACCTGTGTGTCTGTTTTAAGTATACATTTTGACAATTCATCATTTGTTACTTCCTACACCAGCAACAATTGTTCTTAAGTGGGAGGGATGAGGTAAACTAAGGTCACCACTATGTAAGAAAAAACCTATAAGCAGCAGGATAAGTTAAAAAAAAAAAAAAAAAAACCCACAGTGCATGAACATATAAGTGAATCACAAGGGTATATTTTTTGTTTCATTAACAGAAGCTGTACACACATGTTTATCTTCTTCCTGTTACACAGTGGGTTTTACTCTGCATTTCATGTGCAATATACTCTACCTGATTACACACGAATAGTTCATACTGACTTAAATGACTCACCAGATTTTCAAATTTAGTCCAATTATTACTGAGATTTTCTTCACCTCACCATATCTCTTCCCGAAGTCTCTGCTATCACCTTGCTCCAGGATCCTTCCGAATTGATGCTAATGATGTGCTTAAATATTTCGATTGGTTCTCAAGAATAGTTGGTATACATCTTCTTTGAGCTAATAACGTTATAATTTGACTTGCAGCCACATACACAAGAGCTCTGCGGCTCTGAAACAACAGAAATAGATCACGTGATTATAGCATTTGTAACAAATACAGGTTGCTTCAAATCTCAAAAAAATTAGAGCTTACCTTATTTCATAAAAAATGCAGTAAACAAGCCACAGCTCCTACAATAACAAACTGACAGTCATTTTTTTTGAAAGGGGAGACAGTAGTAGAGTTGGAAGAGAAAGAGGGGCTTATTTCGCCAGGATGGGAGGAAGGGGAAGGAAAAATTTATCATTTTTTATTTCATAAGACATGGGAGTGTTTTATGCAGTTCCGCAGGAGCACCTGTGACATGCGAGGAGATGGTGCGCTGCCTTCCAAGGAAGGGAGCGAGTATGGGGTATTTATGGGCTGGTGTGAATTATAAGGTTAAGTACAGATACCACACCACCCTACCTATCGGATGTGTCAGCAGTTACTGTAGCTTGCTACACATTGGCCACCGTCATGACGTGCAGCGTGCTCTTGTGGCGAGCTATCTTCCTTTCTTAGAAGTGTTGCTATACTCAATTTAATGTAAAAGGTGAGCCAATTAATAACACTAAACAACACTTACATGTATAATTTTCCGGAACGCGTTTCGGAGGTTAACTTTCCTCCATTATCAACCGGACAATAACTAGGTTTCCATGGCGCGGATGGCGATGCTTCTTCTGATGTTTCTTCTGGTAACGGTTCAAGGAACTTAATGAAAATATCTTTCTGTGGAATGTCGATATTGAATACTCGGTTTCTATTTAGATCATCTATTTGTGTTTTATCACTGACTATACGCCACATTACTGTTACTTCGCGGTTGTAATAAACAAGAAGAAGCGATCATAGCACTCGCCAGCCAAGGTCAATGTGCTTCAACGCTCTTCCAAGTAGTAAGACATGAACAATTCTTGCGCATAGGGAAGCTGCTTTCCTTCCCTCCCTCTCTGCGGTGTTGATGTTAAGTGGCTTTCTTAGGCCGGATCTACTCCCGTTACTGGCATGGGGACCTGGCCCCTGAGGGGTGAATTGAGGAGCTATCTGATTAAAGTAGCGGCCCTGGTTGCGTACATTGCATACCGGCTGGAAGGGACCACGTCCCACCCTCCAGTACATCAAGCAGTACATAACTGCACCACACTCGTGATGCCAATGGTGGGCAGAGATGGATGGGGGACGCAGTGGTTGAGCCGTAAGCTTTAGCAAGAGAATTCATATTTGTAATCGTATCATCCTACTTTTATTCAAGTTTACATTGCAAGAAAGAGAAAGCTAAAATATCAAATTACAAGCACAAACATTAAAATTACACTGATGAGGCATCGTTAACATAATGAATAGCTAAAAATCATGACTAACGAAAAAGACAGGCAACGGCGCAAACTACCGTGGCGTAATTCTCCTAGACTAATAATGGCCCAACGAAGTAAAACCACAATCGCCTAATGCATCCATGTTCTAAAGAAACAAAAAAACTTGTCCGTTGAGTTCATGCAAAAGTTACAGTTTCATCATGTTAGCTATGTATCAGACTAGCATTGCGCTGCAACCTGTCGTTTTCGTTAGCCACGTTAAAATTCATGTGACGTTCACGTAGGTATTAACTAACCTCTTTATTAGACATGGCGCAATAGAAAATTCTGCTGTCTGCAGAGAAACTGGTAAATGATTGTATCTATTGTCGAATTACTAAAGGTTTGGCTGTCGATGTTTTCGACGTACTCGCACTTTTCATAAGTACACACAAAATCACTCAAATCCTATACTAAATGAGTGACTTCGAGAAATTCACATGTGGATTCACAGCGGAAATTTTACAAAACAATAAACGGCACGCGCTTCTGCCGCCTATATTCGTTTACTATTTCCAGATTTGTTGTTTGTTGGACTCTCCCTTCTGCAACAAATATCATCTGGATCGTTTATGTTAGCTGGAGATTGGGATTATTGCTTTTAATAAGTTAATTTTTACTTATTATGAGTTTTAAATTCAGTTTTGTTCAAAATAAAACACTTAAAACAGATTCTAACATAATTTTACTTATTTTAAGATAGGTACTGCAGAGTTGCTTTTCTTCCCACTTGGGTAGCCAATTTGCGGCGTCGTTATGATTCCAAATCCGCTACTCCATCAGCTTGCTCGGTCGCTCTTTTTGTGATGAGACTAGCAGGCGCGTCTCAGGTGCAGGGAAGTCGCTTGGAAATGATTTGACCTTCTCCCATAAATAATTTTTTATTTACTTCGATAACATTTTATCAATTATCCTTCTTTACAATAACTGGTCTTCTTCAATTGAATAAGGTTAAAAAAACCTCTCGTTCCTTTATTGCATCTATTTCTTCACTATATTTATCCTCCATCCCTATAATTTATTCCTGTTGCTAGCTGTTGTTAGGTGAACAATTTTGTAACAGTCTGGGTTCATCATTTGTTTGAACCACAGAAGCTTTAATATCCGGACATTCCATATAAATATAAAGAAGAGCTGTTTTACCTTATATAATTTAACATCAATTCTTAACTAACAATTCATAAATTATTATATAATAAAATTAAATAAAACGAAAATGGTGAATTCGGGGTGTGACCTAAAATTACTGTCATAGTACCTTCTATTGGTTTATCAGTTTTGGCGATATAATTACGCGAATCGTCTATGTTGTTGTTGTTTGGGGTTTATGGATGCACTATCACACTCCGGGTAGGAGTAATCGATGTCTGCGTCGAATCAAAATGAGTAGGAGCTCTGATGTAAACGTTGCATCACTAAAGGAGGGTCGGATCACAGTTCATAGTTTCATTTTGCAGTTAACGAGATGGCGAAGTAGTAGCCGTGGCAAATGGTTATCAGTAGTATACACCAAAGATGAAATATTCCATGGGCCATTGCCATAACGTTGGGCAATGTGCTGATAAATTGCGAGACAGAAAGTGTATGTAAGGAGCAATTAAAAAAGATGTGGTTGATATCACTGTAGGCACCACAATCACAATTTGGGGATGCTCTTTGGCGGATTTTAAATAAGTAGGCCGGTGTAACGGCAACAGATCAAAGAGATTGCAGCTCTACTGAGAGTGGATTTCTTAAACCATGGAGATCGCTTCGTTAGGGGAGGTATGTCGGAAGCGTTAGAAAGTTGTGAAATCACGTGGTTAGATATAAGTCGTGCAGCATCTCTCTAAGGGAGGGTTACTGGTTCCATCGGTGCTGGGAGATGAGCCGCCCCCCTAGTCAGGCGGTCAGCTGTTTCGTTGCCCGAAATATTTGCATGACCCGGGACCCACAAGAATTGAATTGTATTGCATTGGTTAAGGTGTTTGGATATTTCTAAACGACACATCACCTCCCATCAATCCATCCCCGGATGCATACTGGGTGAGCTGATGCTTCGAAGGGCACTCAAAGAATCCGAACAAAACAGGATCCTGGAGTTGGAAATACAAAGAGTAGATCGCAGAGCTTGATAAAGGGCATAAATCTCAGCAAATAATTGGAAAACCCCGCAGGAAGAGACACCCGTGCTGACGTTTGTGTGGTCCAGTTTATAAACGCTGCTCCCGCACCTGTTGGGGTAACGGAACCGTCGGTAAATAGATGGAAAAAAGGTTGAGTCGCCGATGCCGAGTGCTGGTACATGAAATGGAGGAACCGTTGTGGTGTAGACGGGTCTCCGCGATGTAGGTCAGCATTCAGAAGAGTCGTCTGCAGTTGGTGAGTTAAGTAGTCCACTAAGTATATCGGTAGCCTGGGGAAACTGGGCATGTCTTCTAATTCTTGACACTTCCGAAAAACTAATAGGTTAACCAGAGGGTAGCGTGTGGAAGCAACTACTTGGTAAAGTGGTAAGCGTGCACTTAACAAGAGTTGCGCGTACAATGGCGTTTCTCGGTATTGGAATAATTTGACAATAAATCGGACTGCGCGGTCTACCTGCCGTCGCAGAAGAGGCTGCATTCCCAGCTCCGTAAACACCTTATTCATAGAAGGTTTGCCCCCTACCCCAAGTATGGCTTTGCCAATGCGGTAAAGGACAGAGTTTATTTTCCTCTGCCACACCTTAGGAAGATGAGTAATTACTATCGAACCGTAATCTAATTTAGCCTGACATAAAGATAAGTATATGTGATATAAACTCTGGGGGTGTGCTCCCCAGTCACGCCCTTGCAAGTAACGGAAGAGGGTACTAGAAGCCAAGAGGGATGAATGCAGGTGCATCGCCTGCGATTTGCAACTCAGGTTATGATCCAGGTGTAACCCAAGAAATTTGACGGATCTAGCTAAAGGAAGAGGATTTTCCCCAATAGACATATTTGCATGTAGCAGAGGTGGGCCGCGTTTAAAGGACATCGATAGGCATTTGTCAGGGTGGACCGTCAGTCCTAGGTCATTGAGCTTCCCAAGTAGGAGGTCTAAATCGTCCTGAAGGGTGGTCGGAGAGTGACTCACAGTATGTAGTGGGGTTTGGGAATATAAGACTAAGTCGTCGGCATAAAAAAGTAGTTGGCTATGCTTAAACGGCAATGTACTTAATGTGTGAATGTATAGGATAAAAAGGAGAGGACTAAGGGACGTGCCCTGGGGGAGACCTTGGGAACAAAAACGTGGGGATTGTAACATACAGCGAGGATGAAGGTAAATGCGGCGATTTGACAGAAGGTTGATAAAAAGTGTAAGTAGGGAAGGTGGGAAGGTAAAGTGGCGTAAACCTTGTATTAATGGGCCAACAGATACAGAATCATAAGTATGGAAAATATCCAATAAGTGGGCCAAAACCCCTTGGTTCTGATACCACGAGACTCGAACGTCGTGGGTAAGCTGTACAAGATTATGTGTAGTAGAAAAAGACTTGCGAAATCCATACTGTCCCTTCAGCCAGAGGCCAACGCGTTCCAGATAAAAGGACAGTCGCGAAACCAATATTTGCTCCAACAGTTTGCGAAGTACAGAGGCCAGCACTATCGGTCTGTAGTGTGCTGCTTCTTCACCCGACTTGCCGGTTTGAGGATAGGGAGCACGTAAAAAGTGTTCCAACCTTCGGGAAAAGTTCCTGTGGTAAGGATGTGAGAATAGCACACAGTAAGTAGGTGGAGAAGATTGGTCGGAAAATTACGAATCATGTCGTAGGAAATACCGTCAGTACCCGGCGTAGAAGAATGAGTGTGCCGTTGGAGAGCCATTTGTAGTTCGTCGATCGTCACCGCGGAAATCAACTCTCGTCTCCCAGGAAGTAACTCCACAAGACTGTCAGGCGGGTCCTACACCTCCGGGCTCTCTACTGCATAGTCTGGGATTACAGAACATAAAAAGTCTTGTTGCAATTCAGGGTTATAATCTATGGGAGACATTGGGCCCCTAATACGCGACGTGAACCATCGTAGTTTACGCCATATCTCACAGGTTTGGAACGGTGATTTGCACTTCCTTCTTACTTCACGTTGTTGATGCGACGTTTGAGACAGTTATTTACGTTTAATGCAGCTATGAGACTCTAAATACTTTTCATCGAATTTCTCGACGTGCCTCAGGGCGTGGTGTAGGTCTACGCCTTACAAGGATGATTAAATTTTCTTTTTATATTTTTAATATACTTATTTATTGTTCCTTTACGTCACAAACAATAATACAAATATTCTGGATTGGCATCCTTTGTCTCAAGCCCTGCGGGGTTCACACAACCCGAACACGGACTATGTAATTTTGCGAGTTCGTAATCTTCTTCTATCTTTTGATGTAGCCTTACTAATTATATATTAGTTCTCTGCATTTTTACTCCTGTTAACTTTTAAAACACAATGTTCTTCCAATAAACACTATATGTCGATAACTTTTCAAATTATTCGCGGACTTTGCAATTTCCACATGACGCCAATCCCAATAACACATTAACAAGACTAAAACAATTAAGGATCCCTATCATTGCCCACTAGGACAATGATTCACAATTTTAGGGGGATTTTTTCTGCCACCACTATAAACACAAATTTTAACTATTTTAGGAGGCTTCTTATAAACAATATCGCCTCAGGTTGATACGCGGGGTGTGAGATGTGAACAATAATTACTCCACCCAAGGCGCTTCGCCTGTTGTAGAATCCGTCGAGTTTGGGCATATTGTCGTTGTGTGGCTAAGTAGAGGGATGTGGTAAGGGAGGATTTGTACAGTCGCAGGGCACGGCGACGTTTAGCTACTGCCTCAGAGCACTCCGGGGTCCACCACGGTGGCTTCGCAGTTCGTGTCGGTCCAAGCAGACGAGATTTGGGGTAGTACTTAGGGAGGGTAGAGTTTAGCGCGGCATCCACGAGGGCGAGGGGATTAGAGGTAAGTGGTGTGGAAGTAAGCTGTAGAAAAGCACTATCCAGGTCCTACTTGAATTGGGTCCAATCATGTATTTGCGGGCGTATCGGGATATGACGATGGCGTTGGGAAGGATCAAGTGGAGAAATTTGTAGCAGTATGGGCCTGTGGTCACTGCCGGGGCTATCAAGATCCACCCTCCAGGTAGAGTGTGGCCAGAGTGAGTCAGAGATAAAGGTAAGATCGGGAGACGTCGGAATGCCAATCGTCTATATGCTTTAAAGGGGGAACAGACATGAGTGCCGGAAGACCATTTTTCAAGAGGGCCACATGTTGGGAGATTGCAATGAAACAATATTCGTTATTCCATTGTCAATAGTTATACTATTTGTTGCGTATAACCATGTTAATTTGTGCTAAATAAAATTTTTTCTCTACATGGAAGAAATTAAAGGAATAGTATTATAGTCAGTAATTGATTGCACATTAAATTCATTAATTTCGAAGGGGCCACCCCCAAACCGCCTGCGTTGCCGTAGTAGTAAAAGCGGGCGTTAAACACTACAACTTGCCCCCCTTCGCGACGCCCACGGGAAGAGAGTAAGTTTTCACCTAAAACCCTAGTCTGGACTTACACCAGAGTGAAAATCACCTATTGTTCATAAAACTATACTCCTCCAATCAAAATAAGTGATATGATTTTCACCGATCCAAGCAAGTTATACTCTTTCTTACACATACAAGTGAATAGACTCCTGCATAACTTAAAATTTAAATGTGCATATGTTGGCTATGCTGATGCCAGTAGAAAATAATTCTTGGGCAGGTTGGTGTGGTGTTGGGAGAAGATTCATATTCTGTGGAGTATACTCTGTGCTGTGTGGTTGTGCTACTATAGATGTTCTGTGGGAGTCGTGTTGCTAAATCACAACAACAAAATTGGATTTGTAAGTAGATGCATATTTAGATGGTTTTATTAGTATTATGGATTTAAGGGTAAGAGTATGGAGGGTTCTGTAAATACAAGTCTACTTAGATGTTCAGTAGATACAAGGGTCGACCGGATTATTTAGTAAAAATGATGCAGATGGAAGCAAGCACGAAATTGAAGATAGGGTTATCTGAAGTACTATCTGCAGCTACCAGATATTTCAATGTCATTCCCTTTTTTGAGGTTCATTATCTTCAGAGAATTGAAAAAAATTGACGAGTTTTCAAACGCTATTCAAATGCCATTTTTACTCTTGTACTCTTTTTCCGAAATATTTTATTGCAAACCTAACCAAAAACTAATAATGTTTGAATTAGTGATATATTTCATAAATGAAAACGAAAATGAAAGCTTATCTTTTCTGAAAACCAAACCACATGATTCGCGAAGAATATGAAGTCGAAAGAGCAGAAATACACGCCACGTCTACTAATATTATAAGCTGTAGTGAAATTCAATCAGCTTTTCATAACATTGCAATAGATACATCACCGAACCACGTGATTGTCACGATGCAATTGCAGCTATCGCTACATGTATGCTAAAAACAGGATTTGTGCCCTCAAAGTTGAGACATGCTAGGACTATCCTAATTCACAAAGAGGGAGACACTGAAAACATCTGAAACTGGCGACCAGTGACGTTATGCTCTGTTATAAGAAGACTAATAGAGAGGGCACTGGGCAAACGTATCCATGAAAAAACGTATCTATGAACCAATAATTCATTATTACAAAATGAAATATTGCCTAGAGTCCATCAGTGTAACAGGATTAATGGTTGGAGCAAGAGGGACAATCCTGAGGCTGCTTTTAGAATTCATCAAGAGTTTTGGCCTGTCCAAAGATTTGCTGTACAATATCGCTATATTGGCGCTCAAAGACTCTAGAGCTATTTTTAGAAATCACGTATATGGACCGTGATTCTTTTTTATTTTTTTTATTGTTTTAAGAGATTACACTTTCCTTATCATTTTCAATATTTAGCTTTTATATTCAGAATGTTTTGTTAACTATTTTGTGCTTAGGTGTTGGTAAGAAGTTCTATATCCTTGTGACTACCACTAACATAGTCTATCTCAAGCTTCAATAAGTGCATTACTGAGCTTTAGTACTATTAACCGTGTGGAATTGGAGCCCTTTTAAGTGATCCTAACCTCGACACATATGTTACACGTACTTAACATTTTTTCTGTTTGTCTCATTTGCAGAAATGCCTCGTCTATGTTGAAGTGACTGACAACAAACACAGAAATGAAGCCACGAATCAAAAGCAATGGTAGGTATGTTTAAACTGCTAAGTAATAAACCTGATGCTCCTTTTTGAGCATTGCATACAAGTATTTATAGAAACCAAATTGTTGTGGTTGCCCATTTTTTTTGGAATCTCTCACGATGTGGCTCTGGTTTGTATGGCGGTTTGATGAATTCCCTTTATTGCCTTAAAACTATTTATTAATTCTGAAATAATTAGGAAAAAACTTAAAACTGTGTTGGTTGGATGCTTTCCAAGTTTTATTTTTAATGAAAATTGTTTTCTGAACCTCAAAAGTATTCCTTTTTCTCACTTCTTTTTATTCAACTGCTGAAGCATAATATCCTTGAACACCTGCATTTGGAAAAAAATCCTTTTTTTGGGAAGTTTTTATGTTCCATTTTATTTTTATTTTTACTACAGTTTTGTACTAATTAAGGTTTCATCACAATTTACAAAATGTAATTAAATACGGAAGGAATCTAACACATAATAAAAGAGAAAGGAATTGAATGGAAACAAGCACAAGTAATTGCTAAGAACATGACCAGATGGAAAACTGTAAATGTGCTACACCAGCCAGTAGAAGAGGTTCGGCTAAGTGAAGTGAATAAACTAGAAAAACAAATACAGTATTGTAAGAAATTTAAAAGAAACAAATAGAAAAAGGTTCAACAGAATTGATATAAATAAACTGCTACAAGTAATACAATATGTATTAGTTAATGGAGATAATATGTATATTGTATGAACAGTGAGATAATTTGTCCACCAATCAAATAGAATTATTTTATCATAAGTACAGAGCATTCAATTGGCTGACCTGGCCCTGGGAAGTGCACGTTTTCAGCGAAGTTGCATATTCTTAGTCTGTTAAATTCAAGTGTATGCAATTTATAACTACAGGGCCATTCCATGTGATGGGATGGAACATTTGAAGGTTGTGTTGAATCTGTATTGTTTCAAAAATAACTTGTAAAACAAATTATAAACTTTTATTTTATTCTAGACAGATAACTTTAATCCTTAGATATACAAAAAGCATAAAAGGTAAAATATTAACTGAAGTAAGAATATGAAGTCATTCTCCTGTGATGGAAAAGGATTCATACAAAATGTAAGTTTTGTCTGAGTTAAAACATGTCTGAAGTTCTAGAAATGAGCTGTCTCATGATTTCACTACTTCATAGCCACATATCAAGTATTAATATAAGTTTGAGAGGTAGAACTGGAACTTAAAAATTTAATGCCTCAGCTGGGACTTAAACCACAGGCCCTCCGCTTATCAGGCAGGTGGTCTAACCATTAAATAAATATTAATATAAGTGTATGCAGAACTATAAGGAAATCATTGTTTTTAATTATCATTTTTATACTGGTTTTTGTGTTGCTCATTTTGCTTTACCCAGGGGGCATCCTACAACACGAGCAACCTTATCCCCAGGCAATTGCTGTGAAGATTTAATCTGTTAGTTCCAGTATGCACATTGAATTTCGTTTTGAAATCTGGCAGTGTGATTTTTGGCAAAAGTAGTGCCTAGTTCCGATGATCTTTTAGGAACATCCTTCTTATAGCCACATAGAGCAGTCAAGAGTAAATCTATGTTCTCATGATAACGACACAAGCAGCTGTGACAGGCATTTCACTGATTGCAAGGACAAATTTTGGTTGCAGTATAAAGAATTTTGATTTCCCCACTTTCTTATCAGGGTTTTCCTTTTAAAACATTTGTTCTTACTTTAGAATCTTGTTGCTTCACTGTTAATAGCTTCAATTTCCTTAATTAAATGCCTCAAATAGCTTGTTGATTCCAGTTGCACTTCAGTCTGTGCCAACCTCTTATAAGTTTTTCACTCACTGAAAACTCCCTTTCTGCTGCTCGATTACCATTCTGTTCCACAAATACAACCCCTCTTAGTTTAAAACCTGCTGTATAAGTTCTGTGTTTCCCATTACCGATGTATCACAAAATAAGCGCTTGTTAGAGTAACTATAGAAACAAACAACTGTACACAATTGAACAATAAGATGGTGGTGCTGACCAAATGGTTCACATCCCTTGCCACTTTATTTGGGCTAGTTACGTGTGCTAATTCCCACACTTTGGGTACTTGAACCAATGAGATTCATTGATGTGCTAGCCGCCATCTCAACAGTCTGTAAACTGATGACATTGACAATGACGAATATATTACAATACACTACATACTGTGTACTCTCTCCCATGTACCTAATACCTTGAAGTGGGAGCATGTTATTTTTCAACATTTAATAGTGAACACCTGGAATATTAATGTGACAATTATGCAGTAAAATGCAATGAAATTCAATATTTCAACATTCAGCAAACCAGCAGGCTTGTCATCAAATGTAAAAGAGATCGTGCTGTTGCTGGTTGCAGTAAAATTAAGGAAACAAAACAGAATTGTGGTATGTAAATGATTTAAGTTGCATAACAAACTAACCATGTAATGAATTTTTGAGGTTATTTTGAGTCACTTATTTACACTTACCTTCACTACTAAACTGCTTTTTTAAAGCGGAAACGTTTTCAGGACCATTCGATCCCATCATCAGCCGTTGGGTAATGACACGTTGAATAAGTGTTATAAGTGAATAAACGGCTGATGATGGGATCGAATGGTCCTGAAAACGTTTCCGCTTTAAAAAAGCAGTTTAGTAGTGAAGGTAAGTGTAAATAAGTGACTCAAAATAACCTCAAATTGAAGAATACTTCACTGTCAATAGGGCTTCTATTTTTAATATTCTTTAATCATGTAATGTTTCCAGCAGGATATTTGCCAGTGAATGGACCATTGGGGACCCAGCAACTGTTATTCAACCACATGAGCAATCACTATCGTCGCTTGTACAACGCTAAGAGCAAGGTGGACTCTTCTGTTCCCATTTCCTATCACATATCTATTCAGAAGGATGAAGCTCGTCGCAGATCCAGGCAGATAGCACCACGTTCTAACAGCATGCTTCATGGCTTCAGCGAGGAGGATGTCAAGTTTGGTGCCCATCAAAATCAGTCAGAATTGTAAGTAATGTGTCATTGGTATATATAATAGGTTCTCAGAATTTAATAACTGGGGTAGTTGCAGAAACAATATTTTGACAAGGTTAGCAGATTTATGTATTCTCCAACTTTTACCATTTGGCCATGAAATATATTGGAGTGACACTTTATAACTTTGTGGCAAAGGATTTTCTATGCCTTAATTTAAGATACAAAATTCTAAAACCTAATGGAGAACACAGCTTTTCGCTTACTCCGCAACTTTGCTGGATTTCCCTGCTGCCGCTGTGCATGCAGATTAATATTATACTGGCCCCAACATGAACAGGTGCTTGCCTCTAGAGCAGTGTAAAAGCTATTATAAATGGGAATCACCAAGCCATGATCGCACAGCATATATTCAGACGTTCTCTGGTGAAGAGCTTCCTTCCAGATTTACAATTCACGAGATTGTGAAGAAATTCAAAACTGCTGGCAAACAAAACACAAAGCGTAAACGTACAGTTTTAACAGAGGAAAAGTTAGACGAAATAGGTGCATGTTTTGAATGTTAACTAAACAAATCCATCCCAAAATTAGCACAACAGGTAGCAATTTGAAAGTCTTCGGCACATAAAGCAACTAATTTTTTAAAACTAAAACTGTATAAGTGTACAAGTGTCCATGCTTTAAAACAAGGTGACCCAGTATCACGAATGCATTATTGTGAATGGTTTCTTTCATCAGTGAGTGATGGTTTGATTGATCCGCAACTTCTGTTCTTTTCTGACGAGGCGTGGTTCCACCTAAATGGTCATGTCAACACTCATAACAGTCGATACTGGGCCTCTGAAAATCCACACCATGTTCAATCCCTCATTAAGATCAAAGAGTTCGATTTTAGTGTACTGTTAGCGCTAGATGCATAATTGACCCAATATTCTATGAGCAAACTGTAAATGCAGAGAGGTACTGAAATGACTTTTTGACCCCATTTTATCATGAACTGACAGAAGAAGAGAAATCATTTGGGTGGTTTCAACAACATTCTGCTACTGCCCATACAGCAGAGGAGTCCAGGAATAAAATTAAAACAATTCTGGAAAGCTTCTTTTGGGATGGTGTTCAATTCCACTGTTGCGTTCCTCATTATCTCTTCTCTGCTCTCAAAATGTCCTTTCAATGACGTCTTCAGTTTCAGAAATAACCAGAAGTCACAAGGAGTCATGTCCGGATAGTAGGCAGGTTGGTGAACGACCAGAAGTTCATGTTTTGCCATGAAAGTCTGAATCAGTTGCAATGAATGTGCCTTAGCATTGTCATGATGTAACTGCCAGGTTTTCACCTTCCAGAGATCTCTTTTCCGCCAAACTGCATGTGCAGAATCTTTACTGATCCCAACACCTGTGGCAATCTCCCGTACAGTCAAAGGTCAATCATCCAGTATCAGATCTCTCACTTTCTCAACAACAGCAGTATTTGGAACAGTTTGTGGCCTCCCAGGACGCTCATCACTCTCCACTGAAGTGGGCCATTTTTGAATTGGTGGAACTACTCTTTAATTTGTGTTACTCCCATAGTATCTCCAAACACCTGCTGAATTTTACAAATTGTTTCTTTTTGAGAATCACCTAGTTTTTGGCAAAATATGATGCAGTATCTTTTTTCTCAATTCAGTCATCTTGTGAGAAAACTAAATCTGATGAACACTTATAATAGCACCTCACTTGGCGACCTGTAGCCAGCGACTGATACATGTAAAGTGGTGAGAAAGTTCAAGCATGCACATTAAGGTTCCTCCTGCCAACCAGCACAGTGACACTGCCATAGCATCAGTACTTTGTGCAGCAAAAATTAAGGTCGGATACTTTTTAGACATGTCTCATATATTCTCACTTTATTTTTCTAGCTGATGTTTTGATTTAAATAAAGTTTAGCTACACACTATTTAAGTGTTATTTATACTGAATTTTAGGTACACTTTTAAAATGAAGCTATGTGGTCGTAACAATGTGTTGTTTCAGACACTGTACCTGTTTGGAGCATCCCACAAGACAAGCCAGGAGCAGATACCGTACAGGTATAGGTTCAGGTGAGAACAAGGCATTGGAGAATCAAGTTAACTCATCCAGGAACTCCAGTGCTTCTTCAACAAGAGCTAACAACAAGGCAAATATAAGGCCAACGTCGTCTTCATCTAGAAACTCAAGTGCTTCAAGACAGACTGGTGATGGGACAAACTCACGATCAAGATCTGCCAGTAGAAAGGTCGGTATTCTTCACTGGCCTACACAACATTGCACAATTAGCATAACAAATTAATAAAACATCAGACAACTTGAACTTTAAGTCCTATTTTAACAAATACTGTAATGTCCTAAGGAAGGTCATTAACAAGACAAAAGATGAATAATGACAATTTTAGTTATCATGTATCAGTGATAATTGATTGTTCCACACACAAACTTTGTGTAGGTAACATAGAGTGGAGGCTCCATGGTTCAAATCCTGACATTGCCATTGCATTTTTCATTTCTGATTTTACCTTATAAAACGATAACTGTGTTGAAAGTCTGATCTGTTGAACTCGCATTACTTTTGCTACTCTTGTACTAACCATTCTTACAAACTCTTATTCCTATATCTTCTTCATGTTAGTTGAGATAAACATTTGTACAAATTATCTTATTGCTTATTTCCTTGTAGGTACAAGGGGAATATTAGAATACAGTAGGCTTTAACCGATAGCCAAATCTTTTAAAGCTTTGAGATCCCATTCTCTTTGTACGCTTAACACACAAAAAAATGAACACTTCCATTTCGTGAAAGTTTTTAGGTTCTCCAAAACTGACACAAATAACAAGGAATAACTTTGAAATGGCTCACTCTACAAAAAATTTATTTGGACATAAACTGTGTGTGTAATAGCGAGATCTACATTTTTTGTACAGTAAGATTTTTTCTATCTTACGGTTTACCAGTTATTCAAAAGTCATCAAGAGTAAACAGGACTACATAGGCTATAGCCAGAAAATTCAAAATATACATTTCATTTGTTATGCAGGTATCTTAAAAAGAAAATCAAAATTTTTGAAAAATTTTCCATTTTAAGGGTAGATTAGGGTGGGGTTGTTGTCTTCAAAATCTTCATGTCGCATCCTTGAAAGACATTAAACTTAAATACCAACTTTGGTGTTTAACCGACTTTTCGTTTTTGAGTTATGCTGTCCACAGATTGACATACACACACATGGACTTTTTTCTAAAAATGCTTTTGTTTTATTCAGGGGGGCTCAAAACATATATTTCCGGTGAAATCTCAACATCGAATTTTTGGGTGGAATACAATACTTCCTCTACTTACCAGTGGAGAAAGTGAAAACAGAGCAAGGGGAATATCGGATATACTGAATAAAGAAATGTAAATAGAAGTGCTCATAAGATAATTGATAACAATAGAAGATTTATTGACAGAATCAATGGTGGTATTTCAAAATGAATATCCTTTCCCAAATCACTAATTCTATGAGAGGTAGAACTGGAACTTAAATATTCAATGCCACAGCTGGGATTTGAACCACAGACCTTCCGCTTACCAGGCGGCTGCTCTAACCATTGAGCTACTGTGACAATCTGCCAGAATGGCATTGAATTCTCAAACCAGTTCGTATTTCTCCTGGTAAACCACAAAGGCAGTCTCACATCAGAGACAAATTACCCCAATGGTGACTTACTATTGTAAGTACTTTATATCCCAGGATTAAATAGCCTTCAGATGGTAATTATTATTTATTTATGCCAACAAACTTACTGTTGGTGTTTTTAAACACACAAGCCTTTAGGGGCGAACCAGTTCTTGTGGTAATTTTGTGTATGATATAGAATAGGTTCCAGACCCGGTTTTTCCTCATTTCTTTTCTGGTCCCACTTTGTACAGCACACAAATCTCATCTCATCTTGTTTGTTGTTAATCTCCATGCTTCACCACCACTTAAAACTGGTTTTGCAAGTGTCTTATAGAGCCTTAGTCTTGTATTCCTTTGCACCAAAGATGGTTTTATATGTTATTAATTATTCCCATTATTTTTGTAAATTTTGTAATTTTGTTTGTTATATCTACTTCATTATCAAATGATAGATCATAGCCCAAATAATTAACTTTGTTTACTCATTCTAAAATTTCATTGTCCAAAACAATTTTGCTGGGTACACAATATTTTCCACAAAAGACCATCACTTTAGTTTTATTTGTATTGATTTGCATATTGTATATTTTCCCGACTATGTTCAGATTATATTCAGAAAATTGTAAATCTGTTTCTGTGTGTGCAATTAACACTAAATCACCTGCAAAAAGCACAGGGTCTATTTTTTTGGAGTCTATTAATCTGAATGGAACCATGTCTCATTTGTCGCCATTCTTGAATAATTCTATTCATATCTGATTTTACCTTATAAAGTTTACCTAAGCTTGTTTGTGTGTATTAGAACCACCAGTTATCGTCATTGGCTAGCCCGGTATATGGAAGCCTGCAGTTATGCCCATATTATGACCACCAAGTATTGAATTACTTGTCTAGGCTTTCAAATGTTTTGTTATTGCCTTCTAAAATTTGATAGGTTTGCAGGCAGCAAAGCACATAATTGGTTAAAGGTAAGCACAACATGCCTGTAATTTTGTAACTTTACTAATTGTTTCAGAAAATTGACCTTATTGAAGAGCATGCAGAGAATTTCAAACATCTAAATGAGCCGTTTACACCGAGGATATTGAAAACTGATGCCCAGTCCAAGTTGTTGGGTCTTAAAGTATATCATCCTCCTCGCAGGCGACGCAAGGCTGTCCAAGAAACTGCACCTCGGAAGGTAATGCAGTGTTAACCTCTGTACACAATTGCCCAAAAACAAAATGAGGAGCTTGTGTCCAAAAATGTTGAAAAATAAGCTGGAGAGGGCAGCAAGTACTTGGATAGTTGCAGAATCTGAAAAACTAGATCTTTTCTTGCAAATCCCTTGTACAGAGGTTGTCAGGGTAAATATTTTGCTGCAAAATATACCAAATCCCCTTTAAAGTTAGTACCAAAAATGCTAAATAAATAGCAAAGGATATGATCTTAACCCAATCCAATTCAAGAAATGGTTGAGGAATAGGTTTTAAATAGATTAATTTGTGCTTTAAGTTACATTAAGAGAGGTAAATTTTTGCAATTATTACATATAGCTAAGAATGGCTTCTTAAAATAATTCATTACCTAGTCATATCGTTGGTTCTGTCACAACTGTAAACATGGGTAGGAGAACAAAGAATGACATCATACAAAATATTTTCGTACCATTTATTAATGGTAATTATTAGTTAATATAAAGAACAGATAGTTAAATTCAATGTAAAAACTGATGCTGACAACAGTGAAGTAACAGAATCTAAAATAAAAACAAATTTAGAGACTAAAAGCTTCACTTATCTTAGTAACAGATATTACTCAAAATGTCCTCTTTTGGAGGTTACACAGGTGCAGCCAATCATCTATAGCAGCATGTATGATATTTATGTCCAAATTGTGCACTGTTCGTTCCAAATCTTGTTTTAGAGCCTCTTGTGAAGCAAGCTTAACTCTCGATTACATCCCATAGTTGGTAATCCAACAGATTCATATCTGGACTTCCCAATGACCAGTCTTGGAAACATTGTCCTTAGATCACTGTTGCGAATGATTAGCCTTGTCAGCTGGTGTCGAGTCATGTTGAAAAACCTAGTGTTATATAATATTGTTGTAAAGACGACAAAATCAGTCCAGTTACTTCACTATGAATATGAGTCCTAAAGATAAACATTCCGGAGTTAAAACTGTCCCCCAATCGGATCTCCGGGTGGGGACATCTTTAGACAAATTTCATCACAATTCCAATACTTTAAGACTCCAAAAAGTTAATAAGACTGTTAATCTCCAATGGATTCCAGCACACTGTGGAGTCATGGGGAACGAAGCTGCAGACTCACTTGCAAAGAAAGGCACAACAATAAAACAAAAGTCTAAATTCAATTTCTCATATTCCTCAATAAAACGCTTGATCATTAAAAAATTTTCTCATTCATACCTACAAGAAATAGAAACAAATGCCAAAGATAAAAAATGGATTACACTACTTTCCAACCCAGATATAATCCCCAAGAGACCAAGGAAAACAGCGGTTGCAGCCTTCCGACCATCGACAAATCACGACTGCTTAGCAAGTCATCTCTACAGAATAGGTATCTCAGCTTCACCAATATGTGTCCTGTGTAACGATCCAGCAGAAATGAACGAAGACCACTTGAAGACCTGTGAAGCATTAAGATCAGAAGAAACTACAGTTCAAAAGTATTGGAAAGCACGAATGCTAATGGCTTCATTGCCAGATGCAAGGCACTAGAAAACAACAACAACTTTCCTTTCACTTTCTTTTCTTTCTAAACTTTTCCACAGAAACACTGCTCTCTTCTACTGATGTTAACATAATTTACATTTTTTTGTGATATTACAACTAACTTTTACTTCTCGTAGCCGTGACTCAGTCCTTTTACTGTCTTTATTCACTTTCTCTGTCTCTCAAACACAAACTCTGATGCAATGCCTCAACACTTATTAAAAGTTCTTCACTTTGACACAATGTATATTAGAGAGATGTCATGCGGTTCGTAAACTTTTATACGGGTGATGACGTAGCCAGATATCTCTTGAACGTCTACAAAGAAGCCAGCTGTCGGACATTTATCAAAGGATGTGGAAAACCCCTTTTTTCATGTGCCGCACTCATTGTTGTCACATGTTTGTTTGCTGGAGTGGTGTGGGGAAGCTTTTGCTACCCACATTTATGCTTGTGAAACAACATGATCTGACTAGGTATAAATATCACTAAATCTATAAATGTAATAATAACTTAGACACTATAAGCTTCACTTATCTTAGTATTTGCTGCAAGTTCTTGAAATCAAAAGCACACTGCAGTTTGTCGAATTATCATTTGTATCATCAGTGCTTCACTTATTTATTATGTCACTAAATTTGTTGTTGTTCTTGTCGTTATCACTGCTGTCATGAAATAAGATTGTGCACTTTTTATTGCAGTTTTACACAAATCATTTCAAAGAGTCTCAGGGAAAATGTACTTCAAATATAATTTGTAAATAGTTATTGTAACTTCAGTTGCTGTTTACTATAATGTACACAGTTGCTTTGGTGCCATTGAAAACAAGCTCCACAAATGACGAGATTAACATTTTAAATGGAAAACTTGATCAACTATGTTTCCCAGTCTCGATCGTAGCACATGTACACTTAGATATTAAGGGACACTGAGAGTGAATTTTTCAGCAAAATTGCTCAATGTTTTTTGTTTTTTTTTGCTGCAAATGATTCTTTGAATGTTTGGGCATCCACAAAGACTGAAAATTTGCAGTTTCCCCCTTTTATTTGGTAGCTACAGTCATTTAAAGGAACCCACGCTTGTGGTATTTTGTCCCTTTAAAATCAGTCAACCACACCTCCAACTGGGAGAAGTATGAATCAGTTTGAAACTTCAGTGTCATTCTGACAGGTTGTCACAGTAGCTTAATAGTTAGAGCACCTGTCTGGTAGGCGGAGGGTCTGTGGTTCAAATCCCACCTGTGGCATTGAATTTTTCAGTTCCAGTTCTACCTTTCAAACATTGCCCACACATGGCTTGTGTGTTTAAAAACACCAACAGTATGTTTGTTGGCTCTAATAAATATAGGGAATGTTAGTTACGGAAAATTAAAGCTATTAACAGTGAAGCAACAGAATCTAAAATAGAGCATTAAAAAGTAAAAGCTTTACTTATCTTAGTAATATTGCAAGACCTTCTAAATATCTTGCAATATCACTAACATAAGTGATCTTTTAGTTTCTAATTTGTTCTTATTTTAGATAGGAAATGTGTGTTGCAAGCCATAAATTTCAACATCTGTTGCAGGGCCACTGTGGGGTGGTCCGAGAATGCAGGGTACTTACCATGGTAGCTCATGGTTAAGATCAGTCACAGTAGAGTAGAAGATCTGTGTTCAAAACGCAGCTATGGCTACACACAGTTTGTGTGTGTTATCATTAATTGGCCTAATATACATAACAAAGATGTTAGCACAAATTTTGGTGACAAGCAAATTAGATGTTCCATTATGATAGTGCTTCCATTAACACTTCCTTATTCGCCAGAAAATGTTTGAGTAAAAGCAAGATGTCACATCGCAAACCTACTTGCTGATTTGGTAACGTGTGACTGCTCTATTTTCCGGACTAAAAACCAAGTTGGTACACAGTTGAGCATATCCAAGAACAAACGTTGATGGTGCTGAACAAACTCAAAGAACATTACTTCCAAGATTTATTTGGAAAATGACAGAAATGCTGCGACCAGGGTATATATGAGAAAGTACCGGGACAAGTTCCAAGCTGTCTGTGCAGTGTTTTGCTTGTCCACATCCTTGACACTCGTTGCTGCTATCATAGAAAGGCGGGAATGAACTATACAACTACTTTATGAAAGGAGATGCTGAAACTGGCCACCATCGTTTATTGGAGCTCTGAGAAACCTTTCTTCACTAATGGCACAATTTTTTGTCGTGAGCAGGTACTTCATGAACAGTATTACATTCTGAGTTACAGGCCAATTTTTTCCGAGTCAACAGTTGATGCTCGTACCTATGTGAATACATTTTGCCCCCTTTTTTTATGGAATTAACAGATAGTGTGATTTTGCCTTTTTTCAACAGAAAGCTCTGCAACAGTTCATACGGCCAATCTTTTGATGAGAACAATTGAAAGTGTATTTCAGCACAGAATTATTAGTAGAGATTTGTAGCACCCTCGTCCCCTGACCTAAACCCCCTGCGATTTCTATCTCTGAGGTAACTTAAAACATAAAGTGTACAAGACAAACTCACACAGCCTGGAAGAATTGAAACAAAATATCCACTTGGAAATTGCCAGCATTTCTCAACGTCAATTATGGCGCTTGATGGATAGTTTCCTAAAGAAGTGCCAAAAATATATGGCCAGTTTCAGCATCTCCTTTAATAAAGTTGGTAAGTAAAGGCTTTAAAAGTAGTTTTAAAAATGTTGTATGGTTTCATCCCATACTTCCTATTATAGCAGCAGATGGCAATGAGTGCCGAAGATGTGGACAGGCAAAACACCGCGCAGCCAATTCGTAAGCTTTTTGTTCTCCCATTAGGTATTTCAAGCATAATGGTGGCAGGCCCAAAGTAAGTTTTAGATCATATGATGGCACTTGTCCTGAATATTTTATATAACATGTACCTTGTAAATTTTTAAACACAGGAATTCGTGCATTGATTCAGTTCACTACATAATGTAAATCTGTTATTTCTAACAGATTCATCAATTAGCTAATCAATCCTTGAATGATGTCAAGATTATTACCCACATAGTCGTAAAATAATTTAGAAAAATCTTTTGTTATGCACATTTAAAATTTCAGTCACTTATGGCATGGTCTGTCTCTCTGATGCCATAACATTTTTTTACAGGAAGAGGGAATAAAGAGTCCAAGTTCTACAGACTCTGGGGCAAGTTCAGCTCGTTCCGAGGAGCAGTTGAATGGTGAAGAACAAGCTCCTCACTGTACATGTGGTCCAGAAGTGAAATCTCCCAGCAGGGTAAAGATTCACTTGTTCATATTCCTAGATTATGTTTTATAATGCAGAAATATTTAATTTTTATCCTTGTATGGAATTTAGAATGGAGGATGTGATGTTTCAGGTGTCTAGTCGAGACTCAGCGTACAGTGGTGGGGCTATTTCCCCTGGGGAAAGTCGTGGTCCCACTCCAGAGCAAGGCGTGAACAGTTCTGCAGTGGTTTATCAAGTCCTGGATTCCTCACCAGGGAGCTCTAACAGAGGGACTGATATTGTACAGAAGATACCTCCAGATCACAGTATACCAAGTTCGAGAGTTTATCAGTGTTACCAGCCAGCACTTCCTAGCAACGAAGCATTACACAAGTTCCCTTATAACGCCAATGTTAGGCAGAAGCTAAAAGACAGTTTTAGTGCATATTCTATTGACATTGAGGATATCCTTGCAGAAATTGAAGGGATCATTGACGAAAAAACATTATTGGAAGAATTGGTTGAGGGTTTTGAAAGCAGTTCAGTTTCTGGAAGTGATCACATGAAAAAGTTGAGTGCGAAGAAATCTGCACCAGAGAAAAGGTATGGCATAGCATTAACAGGGTAGAGTAAAATAAAAATTAATTAGGTTTTATTTATGGATGCTCTGGTTCTCAGCAACTATTCCTTACTAGGCATGAAAAAACTACTTAATTTTGCTCATAGGCCTCTTCATTGGGCTTGGGACTCTTTTACATGCCATAAACCTGGAACACGAACCATCGACTTTACTTCTCTTCTGAAGGAAGCTATGCTAATGATTTTTACACCTAAATAAAGTGTGCTTTTTCTGATGAAGCAACTTTCCATGTGAAGGCTGTACAAATGTTTTCCAGACACATTCCACTTACTATGCTTTCCACGTGTAGACAAAAGACTACTAGTTTCTCCTGACTGTCTGTCCGTCCTATTTCATAATGATTACACAGTAGGGGACATTGTGATGGCCAAGGTTAAATACATGGTGAACATTTGCTTCAGGCAATTTAGGAATACAAAAACCTTCATGGTGTTCATGTTGCCATCTTTGTACCTTCTAATCCAACCCAATAATGTTGTCATTGTCATTGTTGCAATGATAACTGGCAAGAGAACTACTAACCATATGTCAAATTATTATTTTGTTCATGCTAACCAAGTTACTGCTGGTGTTTTTAAGCACACAAGCCGTGTGTGGCCAATGTTTGAGAGGTGAAATCAGGTCTGAAAAATTCATTGCCATAGCTGGGATTTGAACCATGGATCTCCCATTTCATGTGCATCTGCTCTAACCACTGAGCTACCATGGCAACTCTCCAGTATGAAGTTAAATTCCCCAACTCAACTAAAGATTATTTAATTAATCCCTGGGCATAAAAAGTACTTACAAGTGAGATTCCCTTGTGGTCTACCAGGAAAATACAGGGACGCAGCGGCTGGGCTGCAAGCCTTGGCCCTTCATGGGCTGTTGCACTAGGGGTTTAGTTTAGTGTAGTTCAGTAAATCAGTAGCTTAATATATAATTTTGATTGATGTAGTGAAAAATGTGAGGTTGGCAGGACTGCACTAGGTTTAAGACCATTGAGCATGAACTACTTGTACATATGTGGTTCTCTGTGTTAGGTTGGATGATGCTGCGTATGTGAAATTTGTCCACAACATCACGGAGGACATCCTTGCCAAAGAGGAGTATAGCGACCTGGGACTTCAGCTGCTCTTTGAAAAGCATATAGCTGAAAACCTCAACCGGCTGGACGTGGTATGGATAACCTTGTCATTACAGTCATATATGTTAATCACTTGTAGTTTTTTGCAGATATGTTCTGCATTTTTTAAACATCAAACTTTGTGCATTAATACGAGGGATGCCCAATAAATAATGCCCCATATTGTTTTTCTCCAAAAGCATTTATTCCACAAAGTTGAACTTTACATATATGAAAGAATAATGTTTGAGGTTATTTTGAGTCACTTATTTATACTCACCTTCACTTCAATTGTTTGAAAAACCGAAATGTTTCAAGACCGTTTGGTCCCATCATCAGCCGTTGGGTGACTGATGGCATCCTCCTGCTCCCTCTTTCTGCTACTAGCGTCCTGCTGTCATCTGTTGTTAAGGGCACAGAGCTTAACACTTCATTTAAAGCTGGGATTTCGAAGTTAATCACTTTATTATTGTTTTTGATTATGTACATCTTTTCCCAAATGTTCAGTTCTATTGGTGAATTTAGAGATTTTAACAGTTCTATATTGAGGCCAATGTTGTGGTGAGCCACAGCAGACTTTTCAGTTTGTTTTAATTTTATGTTCCTCTGGTATTCCTTTAATCTGATATCTAAATTTCTTTTAGTTTAATTTAAAAGGTGAGTCGGTTAATAACACTAAACAACACTTACATTTATAATTTTCTGGAACGCGTTCGGAGGTTAACTTTCCTCCATTATCAACCAGACAATAACTGGTTTTCCATGGTATTTCATGGTGCGGATGGCGATGCTTCTTGTGATGTTTCTTCTGGTAACGGCTCAAGGAACTTGCTGAAAATATCTTACTATATAGATTTTTTTGCAACTATTGCAGTTGATCTGGTAAATTCCAGATTTTAGATTGTAAGGGATGGTATTGTTAAGTGGCCTGTTCAGCAGGTTTTTTAAACTGTATTTGTTTTGTGGTGCCATTTTTATCTTTAGGCTGATGATGGGATCAAACGGTGTTGAAAACGTTTGTTTTTTAAACAATTTAATTGAAGGTTAGTATAAAACAGTGACTCAAAATGACCTCAAACATGAAGAGTACTTCACTGTTATTAGTGCTTCTATTTGTAATATTCATGAAAGAATGTTTTGTCTGGTCACTGTATTTTTCTGCATAATCATCTTGAAGTTCCACAGACTTTCTCCAGCAAGACACAAGGACATGTATTCCCTGTCGGTAAAAGTCTTTACTCTGCCTGTGGAGCCAGGTTTTCACTGTGAATCATCTCTTCATCTTCGACATGTCTTCCACGAATAACATTCTTTGGTGACACAAAACAAGTGGAAATCTGAGGGAGGCAAATCGGGACTACAGGGTAGATGGGGTAACACTTCCAATCCTGTTTGGCTCAAAGTGTGTGCAAGACGTTTCATCACCTGTCACAAACTGGGACAAGAACACCTCCCCATCAGCTTCAAAGCATTCAACAAATTGGAAGCAATGTCTTTTCTTTGGGATTTGTGATCTACAGTAAGACACCGAGGAATCCTTAATGAACAAGCATAGGGGCATGAGTGTTGTGAAGGGGAGCAAGAGGGAAGGTCATGCTGACCCCCCCACCCTGGAAATTAAGTTTCTCATATTTTGACCCGCGATTACAGCTTTGCATTAAGGCTGTGATTTTTTACACTCATCGCCATGTTATACGTTCATTTTTTAGATCACTACAACATAATTATATTTTAAAAGTATTGTTTACTTTAGGAGTTACTACATTTTTGGCTTTCCTGTAAAATTGTTATTTGTGGACTTATTGCATTTTGAAACAATGCTCCTCATATATAACACTCTTACCTTATAGAAGATGCTGGAAATGTCGTCCACCCTTGGCTAAACAAACATATCGGGAGAACACATTCTGATTCACACAATTAAGTTGGGCCACTGTAATGTTTCCAATTTCATTTCTAATATTTTGTTTTAGTTCTTCCAATGTATGACGACTTGTCTTGTAAACTCTGTCTTTCAGGTTACCCCACAAGTAAAAATCACACAGATTGGAGGAGCGAAAGGGCCATACACCAGCACTACTCACTCTATCTTGAAACATTTCCCTACTTTTATTCCTGGACTCCTCTGCTGTATGGGCAGGAGTAGAATCTTATTGAAACCACCCATATGATTTCTCTTCTTATGTCAGTTCATGATAAAATGGGGTTAAAATGTCATTTCGGTACCTCTGCATTTACAGTCTGCTCATAGAATATTGGACTGATTATGCATCTAGCACTAACAGCACACCAAACCCCAACTCTCCGATCATAGTGAGGGATTTCTTGAACATGATGTGGATTTTCAGAGGCCCAGTACTGACTAGCCACATGCACATCGGCAGCCAATAGTGGAGGAATCCAGCAAGATCGCAAGAGAGGCAAACCGCTGTGTGCTCCGTCAGGTTTTAAATGAAGAACCCTGTATTTTTTTAATATTGAGTGCTGATGCAGTGAAATATAGCAGTAAATAGAATTGCCAACGATTGAGCCCCCAAAAGTAAACTTGAGGTTCATTCAACAAAAGTCAAAGGGCGAAGTGATACTGCATACATTGTTTATGTTAAGACCCATTCTCGGGATGGATGTTTATACATTATGCACAATAATTTTGTAACGAACATATGGAGATAACATTTTATTATATCATTTGAGGTTTACAAAGTGATCTCTGTTGTATTTGCAGGCGAGAATGAGGGAGGAAATAGCAGTGCTGAGTGCAAAGCTGGGTATCGCTGACGACAAACCTCAAGGTGAGAAGTGAACATTAGGCTAGAAGTTAGTGTGACCAAACCATTAAATCTATAGGGCCATTTAATTGTTTTAATAATCTAACCTCTGGATTTATTTAATGATTAAATGACCAAAAATGATCTACCACAGCTGATTTATCAATCTGTTTATATTTAATATTTCTAAAATGTTACTTTATTCTGATTTCCAAATGATGTTAATTTTACCAATGTAAACCCTGTCACAAACCAAACAGGTAAATTGATAAATGCCAGATTTTTTTATAATTTGAAATGTTATCTTTTTTTTGACAAACTTGGCAAATTTTTTACATATTTACTTTAAGGAACTAATGTTATTCCATGTTCTTTAACCTCTTGAGCGATGGCCATTTAAACGTCCGCGAGCCGAGAACTGCTAGCATTTAAATTGTTAAATGCGCTTCGTGTATACACAGCTGTATTTTGTGTAGATATTAAGTTATTTTAATGAAACAAAAACTGGTATAAAACTCGTTATATGCAGTATAAATGTACATCATCAGCAAAGTTGAGTTGTATTTACAAAACGTTGAAATGGCACAATTTTGTTTCACTGTGGTGAAAAGTCAACTTTGCTCTGTCGAACGCATCTAATATAAGTTCTCAGAAAGATACAGTAAAGAAACACCCATTGTATGTGTGGCTTATGCGTCAGCATACTGTGTAATAAAGAGCTACTGCATGCGTGGTCTCTTGAGTCATCAGAATAGATCAACATTACAACTTTTGCTTACGCGAGTTTCGTAACTGAGTAGAATCCGTGTCTTTCTTTGTTGAAATACATACGTATTCTTTCCTGCTGTAGCTGAAGGGAGAAGTGGTATAAAAAGGTGTTTTTGCACCAACTGGATATAACCATATACAATTGTTTGGGGATTTGGACAGCTCTCTAAACCCACACAGGACAATGACCGACCTTGACTACCGACTATAAATAACTCGCAGCCTAATTGAACAATACCACGTTGGGGGTTGAAAATCCAAAACCCCTGCACCCCTCAGACTTCAAGGTAAACATTGTCCTAAAGGGATACCACCAACAGCAAAGAAGTCCCGCCCATTTCGAAAGTGTTTTGTGTGCCACAAGAAGGGAATTTGCGAATGTGGAGATGTACGTACCCTTGTGTGTTTATCCCTGTTTTGAGGTAAATCACTGCAGAACGAACATATTAAGGTAAGCCAATAAAGTATATAGACCTTACTAAAATGTTTCATAAAGGGAAAATTATAATAAGTTGAGTTGGATAAGGGATAAATAAGGGTTAAATGCTTAAACGCACAGGACACCCATATCGCTCATCCGCCATTTTAAATGGACGTGATTTCATGTTGATATCCCTCAAGAGGTTAAACAGTTTTGTATTTAGTTTTAGCCATAGGATGATGAGTTGAAGTTGTTTACCATTTTCAGCGGTTCGTCCTGTAGCTTTATCGTCTCTCCTACTGCATGCCTTCCTCCTCTCATGAAAGTCATCATTAAAGTTTTTTCTCCGCTGGAAAAAAGGCATGGAAAATTTTGGTTTTTTCAAAAATGGCTGTAACAATTTGATTGAAATGCCATAAGTTTAAGATATTTTATGGCAAATGAAATGTACATTTTGAGTTTTCTGGCTATAGCCTATGTAGTCCTGTTTACTCTGGATGACTTTTGCATAACTGGTAAGCCGTAAGAAATAGATAAAATCTTATTGTACAAAAAATGTAGACCTCGTTAAAACATACACTTTATGTCCAAATTAATTTTTTTGTGGAGTGAACCATTTCGGCGATAGTCCTCGTTATTTGTATATATCTATTAGTATGAAGAAGATAGAAGAATAAGAGTTTATAAGAATAGTTAGTAGAAGAGTGGAGAAAGTCACGTGAGTGCAACACATAAGATCTTTTATTTAATCATTTAGCTTAGTAATGGGTAGTCTACTTTTGGTAGAAATACAAACTGGTTTGAGAATTAAATGCCATTCTGGCAGATTGTCACAGTAGCTCAATGGTTAGAGCACCCGCCTGGTAAGTGGAAGGTCTGTGGTTCAAATCCCAGCTGTGGCATTGAATTTTTAGGTTCCAGTTCTACCTCTCAAACATAAGATCTTTTTTAAACTCCTTGAGTATTTATGTACCAATTTTAGTATTATTAAATACCATTTGCACGTGTTTTGTTTGTTGTTCACAGGCAAAGTTGCTGAAATGAAGCGAAGTGAGCCGCAGACATCGGAAGATGTCAGATTAAGATATGGTAACAGACATGTTAATGTTAGAGGTGCAATATTTGATTCTAGTCTGATGGTGAAGACTTGAGCTGACACGTGATACTACACAGTCAATTGTTGCATATGAAATGCTGCACAAGAAACCATACCATGTTCCTTCCAGTTCTCGGTGTTGAGAAAGAAAAGCAGCTCTCTAGCAGTGATGCTTATTGGTCCCAATATAAGACGACCCTCAATTTTTGGAAGGTTTTCACAAGAAAAATTGCCGGAGTAATGAATGCAATTAGAAAATATGAAGTGCATATCGGAAACCCCTGGTTTTATCTCTTTTGCACAAGGATTCATAAACTTTCTGTCAACATTATACTCTGTAACACAGAGTCATGGTTATTCTGAGATATATTATTTTTCAAGCTAAATTTAATGGCACACGTTTTCACTAACTGAAGTTTAACATTGTGTTCTGATGGTCGTGTTTGACTATCTCTGATAGTGGGGCACGTAATTATCCTCAGGAAAGTTGTTGGAAGCATGTGAACCTGCCGGATGAAATATTTGCACATTTAGAATGGTTCTCTCGACAGCACAAACACAAAACTGCACATTTGTTTACTCGTACATCCTAATACAATTATTAACAATTAGTTAAGTGGCATTGTATTATGACTTCCCCCAGATAAATGAGATCTGCATATGTTTGTACCTGAACAGACCTCCTGCACTGATAGATAAATTCTATGCCCAGTTTCTATTTTCTTAGTTCCTTTTGATTACTTCTGTTGGTTGTCACGACATTTTTAATTTATTTTTACTAGCATCTATATTTTAGAAGGTCACAAGTATATATCATCCATATCATTTCACACATAACTGATTTTGTATTACTAGGATTTCTAATTTTTCATCCCTTTATATTCTGCTTACTCTAGCTTGTTTCCTTATACCATCATCGGCACCTCACAGAACCTGCCGTTCCTGGCTTCTTCTCTTTCATGTCTTTTTTTCATCAATATACATATTATACATTCAATATTTATTCTCATTTAACAACTCCATGCGATTCCTTTTGAATGCTTTTATTTATGTTTTTACTTAACATTCATTGTATAGTCCTTTATATTCATTATACTATTAAATATTATTTTATTTGCCTCTTGTAATGTTTAATTATTTGATAGCATTTTTTATATTTTCTATTTGGTGAATGTTTCTACTGTGGTACAGTTTTCTGTAGCTATTTGTTTGCTGCACTGCCATGATATATAATACACAAAGAAGTGTTTTGCGACCATTGTGAGAGCTCTGTCTAGTTCTTCTTATAGACGTTTGATTACTGTCATTTGCACTAAATGTTATTCGTGTGTATATGAAAGCTTTTTAGAGCAGATTTCTTAGGTAAAATTGTTTATTTCAGTAAAACCGATACTTAGTTTAATACTGTTTATAATCTGATGCTAACCTGAGTCTAAAACAAATAATATTACATATTTCTGTTAGTCTATTATTCTTAATTAAATTTTTTTTTGCTTTAAATTTAATGTCCTTTTAACCAGGTAAATCATATAGGATGATGAAGAAATGGAAAGGTGAAATGTACTCAAATGTGCCCAGGGTCCATGCAGCTTAAAGTTACCCAACATTCTCAGGATAAGAGAAAAATGCCATTACTTACTCACATTTTATCAAAATTACTGGTTCAGAATTGCAGTTGAAACTTGTTTTATATTTTCTTAAATGCTCAGTAATGAAGAAAAAACATCATTAATCTGCCAATTTAACCTTTACTAAAGAATTGCTTTTGTCATAGTTACAATTTAACATTATTTGCAGTTTGTTGTGTTGCAGCATTCTACAGTGCCTCATTTGTGACTTATGGTCCCCTGCTGCCAGCAGAGTTGAACATTCACACACCCTGAACTCAAGCACATAGATATGCATACAATAACCATATGCCTTTATCACAGAAATGATCTCCTTGTGCACCATCTTTTAAGAATATTTCCATTAACACACATTCATTCTTCTTCTAAAATTGCAGCACAGAAAACCCTTGGTTTGGTGGACCTAACGGGCCACAAGTTGTCTAGAAAATTTAAAGTCTTTTAAAGTGCAAAATGAATGAAAATGAAGCAAAACGAATTGAAACTATTTTATTAGTACATATCACTTACTTGATTAGAAGTCTTTCCCTGTGAAGTTGTGAGTTTGAAAAAAGTGCTTCCCACTTGAATATTGCTTCTTTATGATTAGGGAGCAAAACTGTCTGAAATGTTCATAATAGGCTAGCACTTGTGGGTCTGAAGATTTTTCCACACAAGAAATCGCATCATCCATGTGGTCTCTTATTACAGATAATTTAGGTACACACTTAAAAGATTCATCATCACTGTCATCTTCATCTTCAACCTCTTGCAGAACACTTGCAGTGATCTCTTCATGACTCAGAATCTGGTAACCTGGGTCACCCTCATCCATGTCCATGTCGCTAATTTCACATGCTTCCTATCTGCCAATCTGCTCTTCAAACTATCCACAATATATTTTTATGTCAAAAACCGTCTGCTTTTTCACTCTGTACAACTCGCAAACATATGCAACAGATGCTCCACTTTCCAGTTTATTTGTTAACTCCAGCTTCTGAGTTATGCTCACACGTTTTCTTTTAACACCAGACATTTTGTATTGTAACAAAGCTAGAGTACACCTGTAATGAACACAAGAGTAAAAAAAATAAAAATGAAATAAAATAATATCTGCCAGCTATGTCCAGATACCTAATTTCTTATATCTGGACGTAGTATGCGGATATTTTCATTTATTTAAACTTATTTATTACAATTTTTTCACAATAGAATGTGCAGAAGTTACTAACCTAAATTAAATAACAATATAAATTAAATATAAATTAAATATTGTAAAGTTGTCCCTAGTCTCTGGTAGGCTGTCCAAGTCTCATCAGGCTGTTGTTTTGGCCTCGTTCTTCTCCTTTCTGCTTACAGTTGGTTTGACAATCTTAACGATTGACGGGATGGTGCTACAACAGTCGCTGGAGGTGTATAAAAATTTCTTAGATTTCTTTCTTGTTCAGTTTGTCTTAAAGATCTTTCTGCTATACTGATTTGAGTCGCTAACTCATTTAAAGTATTTAGATTTTCCTTATTCCTGACCATTTCCGATAAAGTGAGGTACATGAGCTTTTCCCTGTTAGATTGTCCTATTTCACTGTATTTCTGGCAGTTAAACATTACATGCTCAGGAGTATCTTCTGTATTGCATCTGGTGCACATTTCAGAGTTGATGATACTAAAACGTTTTAAGTAAGTGCCATATGGCCCATGGCCCGTAATATAGTGTAATGCAGCTTGTAAGGGATTTAGGTGCTTTAGTCGTAACCTTTCTCGTATATTAGGGTAAAACATATAGGTGCGTCTCCCAGTTTGCAGGTTATCCCATTCTGACTGCCATAAGGATATTAACTCAGTCCTTATTTGTCTTTTCATATAGCATCGTTTTCCTATAATATCTTCTATCTTTTGTTGATTGCTTTTCTTTAGCCAGTAGTAAGCACCATATAGGCGAACCTGTAGATCTATTGGCCAGGTACCAGTGGCCACAAGAAGAGCCATAGTAGAGGTCGTTCTTGCTGCTCCAGTAAAACGGAGAATTTTCCTCTGGCATTTTCTGAGATCTGCGACGAGGTTTAAATTTTGCATACACTGTGCCCACGCTCCTGCACCATATGTAATGATGGCAGTAAAGATACAATTATGATATGTTCTAATGGTAGTGAGAGGTAGTTTATATTGACGTTGGGCAATACTGGCAATCTTCATCATAATTTTACTGGCTTTGTTGCAGACCTGAGTGACATGTGTCTTGAAGTTGCCTTTCTCATCAAGCGTTATTCCAAGGTATTTAATATACTTGTGGCGTTGAATACGTTCTTCATGTATTCGTATAACTGGGTTTCTTAATAATTTACCTTTAAATAGCAAATACGCAGATTTGTTAGCTGCAATTTGTAGTTTAACAGAGTTGCACCATTTATAGACCTTCTGGGTCACATCAGAAGATTTTGTTTCCAGTTCCAGGCGGGTGTTTCCTTCTATTAATAAAAGCAGATCATCCGCATATGCTATAGTGGTATATATTTGCGTGTCAACTACTAACTCATTAAGCAGAGGCTCCAAACCTATATCCCAGAATATTGGACCCAATATAGAACCTTGCGGGCATCCTTTCGTAATATCACGCATAACTGTACTATTTGCCCCTGTGATGCTGACTCGGCGGTCTACACAATAGTTCTTCAGAATTCTATAAAGACTTTTTGGGTATTCTTGTTGGCGCATGCGTTCAAAAAGTGCAGGCCACCAGAGGTTATCGAAAGCTCCAGCTATATCAAAGAAGAGACCCATCACATAGTTCTTTTTAGAGTTCTTAGCTGCAATTATGGCTTTAGTTATTGCATCCGTGGTTGACTTTCCAGATCTAAAACCATATTGAGTAGGATTAAGGCCTTTCAGGATCCTAAACTCTTGTATGCGTTTACATAGGAGTTTTTCTTGTACTTTACCCAAAAGGTTAAGTAGACAAATCGGTCTATAAGATTTTGGCAATGCAGGATCCTTATCGCCACCTTTATGTAAGATCGTGATACTGGCTTCTTTCCAGCAATAGGGAATACGGCCTTGCCATAGACATTCATTAAAGAGATCTGTTAGATATGGAGTTATTTCTGGTGCAATATTTATGAGTATTTCTGCATGTATTTGATCAGGTCCTGGAGCCTTCTTCTTTTTGAGGATTTGTAATGCATGCAGAACTTCAGATCTGTCAAAGGGATAGACGACTCCAGCTGTTGGTTCGTCGGAGGTGAAATCCTTTCTAAGTTGTTTGTGCTGGATTGTATCTGACTCATGGTTATCTGAGGGAAGGACAGTAGTTAGCAGGGTTTGTATAGATTCAATCCATCCTTTAGTTAGTTCACCGTTTGGTTTAAGTAAAGTAGAGAGGACTTCTGGAGACTATTTTTTCAGTGGCTATCTTGTATGGGATCCCCCATATATTGGTGGTTAAAGCATTCTCAACAAAATTATCCCATGATCTTTCCCTCAGATCTTTTAAAGAAGTTCTAAATTCCTCTTTCAATAGTTGGTATTTTCTAAGGTGTGTTTGCCTCTCTGTGTTTAAGATAGAAGTCTGATATGCTCGGCGTGCTTTCCTCATTTTAATCCGAAGTTTCTGCAATTTTTCGTTCCAGATGCTATTACTAAAAGGACGTGGCTTACTTCTTGGAATTGCCTCAATCATAGCTTTCTGAATGGCCTTAGTAAGCTCAGAAGCTTTGTAGTCAATATCGTCACCCACATTAATTGAGGGTGGCATTAGTATTACATGCATCAGAGAATGCCCAGTTCATACTGGAGCTGTGTCATGTGAGCGCGTGAATCATACACGAACTTTCACGAATGTGGCCGAAGATACATGAACTAGCCTCCTTGATCAGACAAGCAGCAGAATGCCACAGTTTAATCATCGCAGATCTTCTAAATTTCATTTGGATTTATTTTATAACTAACACCAAATTTAGTCCATTAAATCGGAAGTCTGTTGAACAGGGGTCCGTTAAATTGAGATTTTACTGTAATTTCTCGTTTAGTTCTTCTATATGGGTTGTTCTGATTAGGGTTACCAGAAGTCTGGAAATTCCCGGACATGCCCTACATTTAACCATTTGTCTGGCATCCGGGGGGAAGTTTTGAAAAGTCTAATGCCCTACATATTCAAAAATAAGCAGTGATCTTCCTTTCATAGAAGTTTGAAAACAGTGTTGTTGTAATTAATTTAATTTAAAAGGTGAGTTAACCTTCGAAACACGTCCCAGAAAAATATTTTGTAAGTGTTGTTCAGTGTTATTAACTCACCTTTTAAATTAAAATAAGCAGTGATCATTTGAAAATGAATAACTGGTTATTAGCCGCAACTGCAACTTGCTATAGCTACATGCTACACTGACTACAGTCAAAGAGTTACTTGTACATCAGTAACATTGAACAAGAGATTGGCAACACAGCATTTGCCCCCTGGTACTGAAGGTTGGTGTTCTGTAGAGGCAAAGAGATGCTTTACTCTCACTCTTCCATTTGAATTTTGGTTATTGAAGAATAAGCAAGTGGAAAGTAAACAGTCTGTCTTCTAAGAAATAAAGTTTTACAGGCTGGCCGTGTAGCTCAGGTGTCTGCTGTGCAAGGGGTCCTGGGTTTGATTCCTTCTAGGTGGGTTAGGAATTCTTTTCCAGCCACGATTATTCCTTATCCTCCCCAGAGTGTGAATGTGTGTGTGAATTTAATGTTCAAAATCCTAAAGAACCAAAACCCACCATTAAGCAAGTATCACCATTGCTAATAGTCAATATTGTAACAAAGTCAGCAGAAATGCGAAGTCCATTTACTTTTTCTAACCCTTTATTTCCTCTTAAATTTACTACAAATGCACAATTTCCTTCTCGTTGCTAACACAGTTTATAAACTTCTCTGCTATTACAATTCACAGTTGTTCTTCCGATAGTGTCAGTCTGTCAATGTCTTTCTCCAGTTTCACTGTCTCTTATATCTTTACTACAATACAATTACTCAACAACACGTACATGTTTGCTGACAGGCTGGCCGACTCACTCTCGTAACTAAAACTAATTGTACATGACAAACTATCATTCACTCAAATAAAAACTGACACTAACCCTAAAAACCATTCAGTGTCTGTCATTTTTATACTGCAGCCGGTGTGATGTAGCCTCCTTCGACTTCTTTCCACTGCACACATGCATGACTCAGCAAAGAAATAGCCAGAAGTTTCTGGTGTTGTCACTGTTCGATAACATACAGTTGGCTCCGGACCTCCTCCATGCCTCGCTGTCATTATTACAGTCATGCACACACACATCCGCTTGTCGTATTCAAGGTCACCCAGCCTCCTCTTGTCTATAGTAGTAGTAGTAGTAGTAGTAGTTTTATTGGTTCTTTGGATCATAATACATGATATAGAACACGTCCAAGATCTTTACAATTATTTACAGGTTTATCAATATTTTACAATATGTACAAGTGATATAATTTTACAAAATTGAGGTATTACCTCAAAATACTAAATAAAAGCATGTATACATTTATAAAATACCTTAAAAAATTAATTGTCAAAGTACTTATAGTATTCATTTGTACTGTAAAAACAATGGAGTGAGAGAAGTTTTTTGAGACAAATCCTAAATCTATGCAGTGCAGGTATTTGCTTCAGATAATTGGGTAATTTGTTATAAAGCTGGAGGCCAGTATATACAAAACTTTTTTCAAAAAAACTTGTGCTATGTGTGATTACATGGAGGTGATCTTTTCTTCTGGTGTCATGGGAATGTATCTGTGAGTTTGTTGTGTATGTACTGAGATTAGATTTTACGTAGCATAATGTTTCATATATATAAATACACATAAAACATAAAAATATGGTGCTCTCTAAAAACGGTTACTATTACTGCTATTGCTCTCTTCAATATCATTGTGAAAAATATTGGAGAGCGAGAGGATTAATGACTTCATTGTCAGAAATCCAGCATTAGCTAACAACATATATAAATACAGGGTAGGGGCAATATATTTAATTCCTTAAATAGTGGTCTACAACTGGTTCTTTTATTAACATGTAGCATTATCCTAATTGCCCTTTTTTGCATTTTAAAAATAGATTTTGCTCCTGTTGAATTACCCCAAAATAATATTCCAAAGGAAAGAACAGATTGAAAATATGCATGATATAGAGATAAAACTGATTTCAAGTCCATGATTTTTGAAATGACTGTGATAGCATAAGTTATTTTACTCAGCTTTTGCGTTAGCTTTTGAATGTGAGCCGACCACTTTAAATTTTCATCCACCCATACTCCTAGAAATTTTGTACTATCTGTATATGAGATATATTTGTCCTGGAACTTTATAAAGGGATGACTAGTAAGTGTATTTTGTTTATGATGAAAAGCTATTGCTATTTTTTCTGTATTTATTGATAATCTATTAATGCTGAACCAGTTTAGCAATTCAGATATTGTCTGTTCTATCTTACATTCTAAGGACCTCAAGTTGTAACCAGAAATACATAAATTTGTATCATCAGCAAATAATGTTGGATAACTATTTTTTAAGGAATACTCTAAATCATTTATATATATATCAAAAACAAAACAGGTCCAAGAATTGAACCTTGGGGGACTCCATATTGTATTGCTGCCATAGATGATAAATATGTTGTAATTTCATTTGAATTTACATGCGCATAAGTAATTTCCACCATCTGTTGTCGAGCAGTTAAATATTCTTTAAACCACTTGTTCACTATTCCATGTATACCGATAACAGCTAGTTTTTCCAATAAAATGTTGTGTTCTACTAAGTCAAATGCTTTCGACAAATCTAAAAATATACCAATATTTTCTTCTTTTTTATCCATAGATTCATATACACGTTTAACAAAATCTGCTATTGCCGTATTTATTGACTTGCCTTTACGAAATCCATGTTGTTTGTTTGTAATTGTGTTGTGTTTATTGAGGAATGATGTAAGTCTTACATACATTACTTTTTCTATTAATTTTGAAAAAACTGAAAGTAGTGATACAGGTCTATAGTTACCTACATCAAATTTTTCCCCCTTCTTAAAGAGAGGTTTAACCTTAGCTACCTTCAGTTTTTCTGGAAATTTACCCAATGAAAATGAGAGGTTTATTATGTGACAAAGGGGTTTTATTATATTTTGGTAGCAGTTCTTTATAACACTGTCAGGAATTTCATCAATACCACAGGATGATTTACATTTCAAACCCTTGACTATAGTTACCAGTTCCATCTCTGTGACTGGGGTTAAATACATACTATTGCATTGGTTTGGGTATCTATTTGGCTGTGGGAAACTTTTCTGCAGGTTATCATGCAAACTATTTTGAGCTATATTTGTGTAATAGCTATTAAATAAATTGGCTACTTGTTTTGGATCACTTATGTTAGTTCCTTTGTGTCTAAGGTGTATATTCTCAGGCATATTCTTATCTTGTTTAATTTCTCGTTTAATTAAGGTCCACATGGCTTTTGATTTGTTTTGCGATTCACGTATTAAGTTTGCATTATGTAATTTTTTTGCTTCAATCAACACTTTGCTATACACATGTTTATATTTTTTATAGTAGGTTTTGAATTGTTCTGAAACATTTCCAGCTTTTATGATTCTACTAAGAAATTTCATTCTGCGACTTGAATTTATAATACCAGGTGTTATCCATTTGTTTTTTGGTTGCGAAATTGGCACTCTTGTTTTTGGCAAGGCTGTTTGGAAGCAATAATTGAAAATGCTAAAAAACTCATTATATGCACCATCTACCGAGTGGTGTTGATATACCAGATCCCACGATTGATTTTGTAGTAAATAGTTTAAATAATCTACTCTGTATTCACTCTAAGGTTGATCCGCGCGAAACTGGACCCTGGTGGCCAGTGCACTGTTATAATGTATCCTTTCGCCATTCGCGCCAGAACTACTGTCACAGCACAACCACGTGGCGAGTGCATGCCGTACGACGTACGTAATAGAAAGGGCCAATCCCTTATTCCGTCAATTTAAAGAGCGAATAACATGTAACTAGAGGTTAAAGACGATAAGATTGATAGTAACAACAAAATAAACCTGTTGTAGCACTTTGTCAATTGTTGGCGGTTCATTTTTAATCAAGAAATTGTGCAGTTACACGAATTGCGTTTTAAACAAAATCGTCACATTCTTGCATGGCGTATTTCACACGCTTGCTTTTTTCCCGGGTGTAACCTCTTTTCCCGTTTCAGCTTTTTCTTTACGAGCACTGTTTATACTGATATTCGAAACACCGGTGAATTCAGTTTATTTCACTACTTCTTTGAAGGGTATTTCTCACTTAACTTATAATATGCGTTCAAAACTATTGTTTTTTTTCACCACTAGTCTATGGTTTGCCCGCTTTATGCTTTACATATTAAGTCGACGAAGACGCAAGAACAAATTCACCACCGCCGTCCGCCATGATGCTAAATAGAAACTGCTGGCTGTAAACAATAAATACTCGAATGTCAGGTAACTTACACGCGTTGCATGTTGGGATTTGTAGCTCTGTTTATCAGTTTACATCAGCGTCAATTAACCTCTTAAGTATTTGTGTAGAATATTATATCATTTAAGGATAAATTCATTCTAAAATTCGTATTATTAATATGGGACTACTTCTCTGCACGCATTGCTACCGTGTTGTCTCACGGTACAGTGGTCACATGGCTTTGTTTTGACGCAGACAAACCTAAGAGTGAATTGAGTATAAGTTATTTTCATTGATCACCCTTATGCTTTTATAACCGAGCTTTTTGTTTGGTAACTTACATCTGATTTTGCTTTGAATACATACAATCTGAGCTAAGTGATCTGAAAATCCTGTTTCAATTACCTGCAAGGTATACTCCCATATTGTTTTGTTTATAATAATTTGGTCCAGTGTTGATTGACATTGTGGTGTTACTCTAGTGGGCACAAATACTACTGGCTCCATTCCAAAAGAATTTAGCATACACATTAACTCTGGTTTGGGTACCTTATCTAGAAAATTAACATTTAAATCACCCACGATTATATGTTCCTTTTCTTTGTTTAATGCTGTCTGATTTATTATTTCTAAGCAATCAATAAGCAAGTCAGTGCTACTGTTCAAGGGCCTATATATACAAGTTATTAATAAATTGAAATGTGTTAGTTCTACTGTGCAAGACTCAAATTTTCCTTCAATATTTAAATCTGAGAAATATGTGCAAGGTTTAGCGACTATATTGGAATTTACATATATACATGTACCTCCATGCTTCATAGTTTTCCTACAGAATTCAGTTATTAAGTAAAAATTAGGTATTGTGAAAAATTCAATTTCATTTTCATTTAATCAGTGCTCAGAAATACAGATTACATCTAAATCCCTATGGTCATGCAGCAATGTTTCTAAATTAGCTTTTTTATTCCTTAAACTTTGAAAATTTTGATGAAATATTTTAAGTGGTCCACCCTTATCCTTAGGAATACCTGCACTGCATTTTGTATTTATAAAAAATCTCCTACGTCCTTGGGCTTCTTCTGTCTTGTGGATCGCCGTAGTTCTGTGCTGGCATCTTGTGTTTCTGGGAATGTTGAGATGTCCCTTGTTGAGATGTATCTCAGTTGATTCACTACAGACACTTTTTTCATCACTCTTGCACCGTATCCAGTTCACTTCACACCCAGTTTGGTTGCACACAGATGCACTACAGTAATTTGCAACCCTATAGACCATGTCTAGTTTTTTGAACTAATTTTGTTTATCACACGATTTAGTAACCTGCTAAGCTTGTCTGCTCCCCTCCTATTTAAATGAAGACCATCCCTTCCCAAGTCTCGATCCTTTATCCAAGCATTTCCGTCTAAAAAAATGCAGTCTTGCAGCTTGCAAACCCATTCCAAAGCAGAGTTGACCTCATTCGTGTACCATGGGTCAACGTCTCTTCTCCTCAAGATGCCACTAATGCAAATCTTCGCACGTGGAAACTGCTCTCTTGCCGTCTTTACAACACGTTCCATTTCATACCCCACTTCACTTGTATTTCTTGAAGAGTGGAGATTGTTTGTTCCTGAGTGCAGAATTATGATATCCGGGTCATCAGTATTTTCTCGGAGCTTCCGTTCTAAATGATGGACCCGAGATCCTGGATAGCAGTAGACCGTTGAGTTCGCATCAATATGTCTGCTTGTATGACGGATGATGGAATCTCCCAGTATTATTGCGGTTTTTTTCTCATAGTAGGTTTCTGTTGGTTCGTAGCCAAAGTCGCCATTACTCCGCTGCTCCATTTCCTCAATATTCTTATCTGGTTCGATTTGAGCACGTGTTGATACCCGTTTGTCATTGAGGTTATGTTCCAGTGCATTTTGCAGAGGTTTAAACCTATTGCCAAGTGTGATGCTGTTCTTCTGTCGATCCAGAGAAATTCTTTCATTTCCTCGCCTATGCCGTTTACTTTTTACGGTGGTCCATTTTTCACCTTCTGGATTCGAGAAACTCGCAACTTTGCTATATAGCGTTTGTTGTCCGCTACTTCTGCTAAGCTTTTGGTTCAGTATTAAGTTTTCTTGTTTAAGCTCGTGTATAGCCTCTCTCAACTTAGATGATTCTATATTTGCAGCATCAAGGTCTCTTTTTAGGGTCTGGATTATCATTTGTAAAGACGCCTCAGTTTCCCGGTCCGCACATGGTCTGCGTGATTTAACATTTATCCGGTTCGCATTTTTCGTTGAGAATTCTGGTAAACTTTTATCATAATCTGGTTCTGCATTTATGAAATCACCACTTTGCACACGGATATGACTGTAAGGATCCTTATTACCGCAGTTGAAGATTAATTATATATTGCTGTACGACCCAATGTCACAATATGTTCCACAGGAGAAGCTGCTGATATCAGATTTGTAGTTAAAGGCGGGCTATAAATGGAACAATTAAAAAAAACTTCACAGATTTCTGCTGGTATTTCAGATATTAAAGGTCTCTTTGTTCAGCTAATTATGCTAGCTCTGCAGAAGCAACACTTAATTTCATGTTATCACCATGCATCGTACACATCCATGAAACAATGTCATATGTTAGAGATATACTGCCAGTCAAAAGCTTTTGGACGCTAGCTGTTTCTAAGACACCCTTTAGTAGGGTTGGAAATACAAAGAAATGTGTAGCATATGGAGTTGACTGTACAAACACAAATTTTGGTGAAATGAGTCGACCAGAGGGTAAAAAGTGTATTCAACAAGCTGGTTATATTAATTATTACGAAAGATTAATTGTTCTGAGACATAAATGTTGTTGTTAGCTAATGCTGGATTTCTGATAATGAAGTCATTAATCCTCTTGCTCTCCAATATTTTCCATTGATGTTATTGAAGAGAGCAATAGCAGTAATAGTAACCGCTTTTTAGAGAGCACCATAAATGTAAATGACTGCTGATCACAGTTAACATTGTGTGTTCAGGATTTTACATTTTATAAATGTATATGCACATGGGTGTATATAAATGGGATTTATATTATAACTTTACATTATTTTTGCATGGATCATTAATGACCTAAATTTTTACTTTCTCTATTGGTAAGTAGAAGGAAGTGTTGTATTCCAACCAAAAATTCGATGTCGAGATTTCACTGGAAATATATGTTTTGAGACCCCCTGAATCCAAAAAAAGCATTTTTAGAAAAAGGTGTATGTGTGTCTGTCTGTGTGTGTGTTGGGGGGGGAGGGGACAGCATAACTCAAAAACGAAAAGTTGGTTAAAAACCGAAGTTGGTATTTAAGTTTAATGTCTTTCAAGGATGCAACACAAAGATTTTGAAGAAAATAGCCTCACCCTAAACTACCCTTTACATGGAACATCTTTTGAAAATTTTGATTTTCTTGAAAATGCCTCTAACGATTTTGATTAAAATGACATATGTTTAAGATATTTATATGACAAATGAAATGTATATTTTGAATTTTCTGGCTATAGCTATGTAGTCCTGTTTACTCTGGATGACTTTTGCATAATTGGTAAGCGTAAGAGATAGACAAAATCTTGCTATACAAAAAATGTAGATGTCGCTAAAACACAATTTATGTCTAAACAAATTTTTTTGTAGAGTGAACCATTTCGGAGATATTCCTTGTTATGTGTGTGAGTGTTGGAAAACTTAAAACTTTCGTGAAATGGAACATCGTTGTTCATTTTTTTATATGTTAAGCGTGCAAAGAGAACGGGATCTCAAAGCTTTAAAAGATTTGACTATCGCTAAAAGCCTACTGTATTCTAATATTCCCCTTGTACCTACAAGGAAATAAGCAATAAGATAATTTCTGCAAATGTTTATACCAACTAACACGAAGAAGATATAGGAATAAGTGTTTGTAAGAATGGTTAGCACAAGAGTAGAGAAAGTCATGTGAGTGCAACACATCAGGTTTTTTACCATTGTGTCTTACATTTCTATGAAATAATCTGGTAACTCTAGTTCTGATACACTATTTTTTAAATTCCCCCATAAATAAAAGTTGCATACCCGTAAAGTATGGGGACTGTAGTGGCAGTTTCTTCTGATGACCCTCTCTTCAAACATGTTCTCAGTTAATTTCAACAAGCGATCAGCTGTATGTGCTGTAGCAGAGTCTTGTTGAAAATATGCTTGTGTACGTTCAATGTCGCACAAATATTCGAGGAACAGTTTATACCTACCAATATTTTCTGGACATGCAATGGCATTTCATGTACAATATCGGGGTTTTCTGTACTCCACTATCTGTTGGTTTGTATGGATACATGACCATTTAAAAAACTATGCTTCGTGTGTGAAAAAATTAATTTTGGGTTCATAGAGCCATCATTAAATTTACCTGACAACCAGTTGCAGAAATTTATTCAAAATTTGGTTGCAGTTCCTTGTTACGGTTACCTTATAAGGTTTCAATTTTAAAAGTGTGGTGGCCTTCCAAGCCGAGAATTGTGGACCTCCTGTTTCCTGTGATAAACTACTCAGAGATTTTCTTGGACTGTGTTCTAATTTTTGTGCTGTCTCATTAAGTTTTTCCTCCGTAAGAACACTGTTACTTTGGGTTTCTTATCAAGAACAGAACTTATTTCTGTAAAGGAGTTTTCAAGACTACAGACTTTCCACTGATAATTATTTATTTATGCCAACAAACTTAGTGTTGGTGTTTTTAAACACACAAGCTGTGTCTGGGCAATGTATGAGAGGTAGAACTGGAACTGAAAAATTCAATGCCACAGTGGAGGATCTGTGGTTCAAATTCCAGCTGCGGCATTGAATTTTTCAGCTCCAGTTCCACCTCTCATGTTCACTCGGACCTTATAGGGTATAGGGTAAATACCTTGCTCTCTACCACCAACTCAGATCCATTGTGGCTATCACCCCCAATAGGCAAGGATGAAGTGAGGGAGCCACAGGGTCACAGCTGGACATGCCACAGAAGTCCCTAGCAAGTGCTGAGATCTCTTCATCTCATACCAAGCCCTGCCGAGCAGCCACCATACACTGCAGGTTAGCATTGCACAGGCATAACCGCACAACAACCCGCGTATGTTGGAAGAACTGAAAGATAATATCAGAAGAGAAATTATTGCAATTTCAGAAGAATTACTGCATGTTAATGGAAACTTGTTAAAATATGTGAGGGATACATAAGGACATCATTTCCAACTCCTGTGATAAAGGTATATGGTTATTGTATATAGGTAAATCTATGTGCTTGAGTCCAGGTCTGTGAATATTCAACTCGGCCGGCAGCAGCGGGCTACGAAGCATCAAACCAGGGGTTAGAAATGAGGTGCTGTAGTAGGGAACATAATTAATGTACTCAACTTATGCCACAGAACATTAATTTGACATTTTGTGCTATACAAATATAGTTTGTCCAAGCAGCATGTCACATGGTTTCCTGGTTTGCATCTCACACAGAATATCTAGTCAAAATGAACATTCAGTATCCAGTGTTTCAAAGGTAAAATCTGCCAGTGCCTTAAAAGTGGAAACTCTCAAGCCAAGCACTAACTGCATAGGAATCATCAGCTGTATTTTACATTATGGCTTTTCAACAAAAGAAATGGACATTTCTTAATAATGCAATGTTGTTTAAACCTTTTATACATAACTTTGTGTGACATTTCTAACAATGCAGCTGCACAATTGTGTCAGATGGTTACATTTGAGGTTATTTTGAGTCATTTACACTTACCTTCACTACTAAACTGCTTTTTTAAAGCGGAAACGTTTTCAAGACCATTCGATCCCATCATCAGCCGTTGGGTAACTGACCTTATCCTCTTGTTCCTTTTCTCTGCTGTCTCTATTCCGCTGATGGTATAAAATTTGGTATACATAGAAAACCCACACATGTAGACAATTACATCAAGAAAAACAATTGCAACCCAATTTCACACCAACTGGCAGCATTTTGAAGCTTGATACATCGTTTATATAATGTCCCGTTAAGTAAAGAGGAATTTCTGAAAGAACAACACATAGAAGAAATTGCAATATTAAATGGATTCAACCCAGCCACCGTTAGGAACATGTCAAAAAATGCGGAAAAGCTCAAGATAATTTCGCAAACCACTACATTAACACCACTCACAAACAACTGGAAATTTAGGAAATTCACGTACCATCCCTGGGCCTTCAGGAAATTTGAAAAGATCTTCAAGAAACTAAACATAAAACTAGCACTGCAAAACCAATACAGTTTAAAAAACCTGCTTAATAAGCCACTAAACAATACCATCCCATACAATAAAAAATCGGGGATTTACCAGATCAACTGTAATAGTTGTGACAAAAGCTACATAGGGAAAACAAAGAGAAATTTGGATATAAGACTTAAGGAACACCAAAGAAACATAAAATTAAAACAAATTGAAAAGTCTGCTGTGGCACATCATTTTTGGACTGAAAACCACAACATCGGCCTTAATATAAAACTGTTAAAATCTATTAATTCACCAATAGAACTGAATATTTGGGAAAAAATATACATCATCAAGAACAGTAATAAAGTTATTAATTTCAAAATACCAGCATTGAATGAAGTGTTAAAGCTGTGCGCCCCTAACACCAGATGGCAGCAGAATAGAGACAGCAGAGAAAAGGAACAAGAGGATAACGTCAGTCACCCAACGGCCGATGATGGGATCGAATGGTCCTGAAAACGTTTCCGCTTTAAAAAAGCAGTTTAGTAGTGAAGGTAAGTGTAAATAAGTGACTCAAAATAACCTCAAATTGAAGAATACTTCACTGTCAATAGTGCTTCTATTTTTAATATTCATTAGATAGTTACATGTCTGTTATCTTTCTCAAGAACTGTTACATACAAGGATGATCCCAAAAGTAAGGTCTCTAAAATGCTGGGGTAGCAGGTAAACTGTTTGAGCGACTGTTAGTGATACTGTTGTATTTGTTGCTTCCCCTGCTCTGTACAGAAACCACTGGGGTGTTCAATCTTGGCTTAACAATTGTAATGGAACTTCTTTTTACCATTACTGCCAGGTGTGAAAGTCATGCAATTATTCAGTTTTTTAATGCAAAAGGTGTTACACCAATCAGAATTTGACAGTTATGAATGTGTATGGGGAGTCTTGTATGTATGTCTGAATTGCTCCTGGAACGAGAATAAATGCAGACAAATGCAGTATTCTTGGACTTCACCAAGGCATATAGTATGCTTAACAAGAGTAAACTACTAGAAAAATTAGTGAAGGCAATCGGAAAAGAAAATCCAGTACAACAATAACCAAGACATCTTGGCAAACAACAAAGTGCAGGTGGATGACAATGTAACAGTATCTGAACCAGTAACACAAAGCAGAGGAGTGTTGCAGGGGGACCCAATGACCCCCACATCTTTACAGCATGGTGACAATGGATGTGATCGAGGCAACAGAGACAGGGGGAGTGAAAATATACATCTACGCAGATGATATGGTGATGGTATCAAGATCAATAACAACCTACAGGCGGCAATATACAGACTAGCAGAATGAGCAGAAAACAATGAACTAATACTCAACAGAGAAAAAACTGTAATGATGACTTTCAAGAGAGGAGGAAGACATACAGTAGGAAGCACCATAAAGCTACAGGACGAACCGATGAAAATGGTAAGCAACTTCAAATACCTGGGTATAAAGCTACAGGACAAACTGCTAAAAACGGTAAACAACTTCAAATATGTGGGTATAAGGCTACAGGACGAACCACTGAAAATGGTAAACAACTTCAAATACGTGGGTATAAAGTTACAGGGCGAACCACTGAAAATGGTAAACAACTTCAAATACTTGGGTATAAAGTTACAGGACAAACCACTGAAAATGGTAAACAACTTCAAATACGTGGGTATAAAGTTACAGGACGAACCACTGAAAATGGTAAACAACTTCAAATACTTGGGTATAAAGTTACAGGGCGAACCACTGAAAATGGTAAACAACTTCAAATACGTGGGTATAAAGTTACAGGACGAACCACTGAAAATGGTAAACAACTTCAAATACTTGGGTATAAAGCTACAGGGCGAACCACTGAAAATGGTAAACAACTTCAAATACTTGGGTATAAAGCTACAGGACGAACCACTGAAAATGGTAAACAACTTCAAATACTTGGGTATAAAGCTACAGGGCGAACCACTGAAAATGGTAAACAACTTCAAATACTTGGGTATAAAGCTACAGGACGAACCACTGAAAATGGTAAACAACTTCAAATACTTGGGTATAAAGCTACTGGACGAACCACTGAAAATGGTAAACAACTTCAAATACCTGGGTATAAAGCTACAGACACAAGGAACTACATTCACAGGGCACATAAAGGACAAAGTAGCATCAGCAGTGAAAGCCATGTATGACATAAAACATCTGAACAAAATATCTCGGCAATGGAATTGTTCAAAGCAAAAGTAGTGCCAACAATAACCTATGGACTGCAACTGATATGGGAGCATCTGACAAAAAGAAATTTAGAAAACATAGAGAAAGTGGAGGCAACATTCATGAAGATTCTGTGTCTATCAAAGTACTCACTGTCCAGATTGACATATGAAACTTGCAAAGAGACAATGTGAATAGAAGAACTTCAACTACAAATACTGTTATTGGCAACAGAGGCGTACAAGCAAACAGTGAAGGAACACCAAAGGAAAAAAGCTGAAATATGGGAAGATTTCTACATCACGGATGCAATGACCAAGGAAGACTGGAAGGGTCCAAACTACGAACTAAGGCATCTTGTAACAATGTTTATGGCACATGGTTTCCACCACTTGATGTGTAAGGAAAAAGACACTACGAGCCAGGCGAAGAATGCATGTGCAAGTTATGTGAGAAACAAGGCACAAGATACCATGTGGAAGTGTATGAAAAGAGAGTAATATCCTTAAGAAAATTTTGCTGTGGGACAAATAGACAAAGGAAAAGTGAAGCGAAACACGAAAGATGGTAGATGGAACAAATACGAACAGAAGAAGTTGCATGCAATGAGTATTGTTTTAACATGCCTGTATCAATGCACATTGTGTGACTTCCTAGTTTTAAATTAAATACTATAAGACAATATTTAAAGGCAGACGAGCCATTCGGAACCAAAGAAGGGAACTGCTGAGCAAGAGCCTAAGCCTCCTCCATGACAATGTACACTGTCCATCAAACAGTGGTTCTTCTGCAAAATTTTGGATGGGACATCAACACCCAGTGTGTAGCACTTGTTTCCCAATTTGAAAGAACACTTGGCTGTAAGGTGCTTCAGCAATGACAAGGATCAACACTTCCTCAATAGCATAGTGGTGAGCTGGTATGACATGAGCATACCACAGCACTAACAAAAGTGCATCAATCAAATGATGATTATGTGGAAAGGTAAAAGAATGTACTGAAAATAAACATTTCTTTATATCTTTTAAAAGAATAGGAGACCTTACGTTTTGGATTACCCCCATGTACCTCTTTATTATACTTTTCTTTGCTATACAAGTTATTTACGGCTGAGCACTGAAATGTTTTGTGATACTATTATTTTTGTTGCCACTTTCATGTTGCTTTTAATGAATAAAAAGTCAAGGTGCTAAATTAAGCTGTACATATTGTCATTGATAATTCTTTTGTTTTTGGTAGTTGTTGTGATCTAATATTTATAACATTAACAAAGTACCTTAAAATGTGTGATTTTTGTGATGTTATTTTTTACTGAAATTCACTATGTAATTATTTTGTATATTTTTGTAAGATGAAGATTATATTAAATATGAGTGTTGAACAAGAAATGAAAGCTTTAATTTGAATAGAGCTATATGAAAATGAAATATGAAATTCCTTGTAAGCATTGATGAAAGTGATGTGTTATAATGATTAGTGGAAATGGGAACTAGAGCTCATGTCTGGAGGGTTTTCCAATACCTTGCTGAAGAAAAATGTCTCGTAGAGGAGCATTAAAATTCACTTTTGCTAACTACTTACTTTACAGAAAAGCTACAGGAAATTCCAGCTCGAATATTAGGGAAGATTTCATGGTGTTTTAAAACTGAATTTATGTTCACTTATGAGGTTCATTCAGAAATAAAGTTCCATTCATGACCAGAGATGGCATGAATAGTTGGACAGGAATGTGCAGTAGCAGTAGAGAAGGGATATATGGGAATAATGCAGTGCAGTTTCAATCTTGTGACAACAGTGGCTATTGCACAGCTCTATGAGAAAATGGCTGCACTGATATTGTCTCCAGTCAACTGTGAGTTTCATGCAGTTATCAGATATCTGCACGCTCAGAAGCATTCTCCAACAGAAATCCACCACCAATTGTGTCGTGTACATATTCAAAGCATCGTCAAGGAAACGTACAAAAACATCATACAGTTTTATATATACATAGATAAATTTTATAGTAACATATTTACAATAATGGATTACTCACCATACACTATTACAACTTAATATTATATCAATACTATTTGGTCCATATTATCTCAACTGCTGTAAGTGTTCACATGTCCATTTAGGTGAAACCATTTTCTACAGGTCAGAAAAACCGTTTGAAGTAATTCACTCAATCACTGGGATCATTTTGTTTCAATGCTTCCAGTCCTGAGTAATGATAGGGTTTCAATTCCAGCAGACATTCAGTATTTCTTGCAGAAGACAGAGAAGCCTTGAAAGGTAGGATCAGAACTGAAAAACTCAATGTCGTTGCTGGTATTTGAACCATGGACTTTCTGTTCTATGTGCGGCTGCTCTTAACCCTGAGCTACCATGGCAACATGCTGGTATGACCTTAAATTCAACTGATTCACATTTTCCTAGTAGACCACGAGAGAATCTCAAATTTGAGACACTTACCCCAATGGTGACATAATATTAAGTGCTAAAAGGCTAAAAGGTATACATACATGGAGGAGGATAGCTGGCACAGAGATCAACACCCTCCAAGAGTAAGGGATGAAGTGACAGAACTGCAAGATGCCACAGGATGGACAGCTGGACAGTCATTATGGTCCCTGGCTGTTGACAAAGTGTACACTCCTCAGACGTACTTCTTTCCATGGTAAATGTTTATTGGTAGGCCATGCTGTTTGTATTTTAGTCCACTGTTTGTCTTTTATGTTGTTATGGATTTTAGTTTTGTAGTCTTGCCAAGCCTTTCTATTCAGAAGTGTTTTAATTTCTTATAAATTTTATTTCCTAATTTCTAATAAAAATTGTGTATATTTAAGCTAAGCACCTAATGAACAGTTAAAATTTACCTATACTGTTTATACTACATACTGGATTGTAGAAACTATTTCAAGTTTAACGATTAAAAATAAAAACATTTAAAAATGTTGAGTTATCAAGATTTGAATTATCGGGATTTTGCTGTATTTTAAACAAGATGATAGAATCAAAACATAAGGAACTTGCTAAACTAAGCACTTTATATGTTGACATTTTTCTTTGGAGAAAATAATTTAGCTGTCTTGACAGTTGCATGTAAAAATTTGAAGTGTTTAACTTCACTTTGTTCACCAGAACTCATTGGAACATGTTTCAGAGACTGTTATCTTCATCATAGCCTTGATTCATTGCCATGCTACCTCCTGTGGCTTATGGATGGCATTATGCACTGCATGATGAGTAAGTTCTAAATTCCAGTCTTTTTAACAAATTGACACGTTGTGTCATTAAAACACTCTTTTTACTACAACTTGTTCATTTAATGAAAATGAAGTAAAATATGTGTTGTCTTTCAGTAAATATTTAACTTCTTCATAAATATATTCTAAAATTTTAGTATATAAAAAATAAACGTAGCTCTAGCACCTAAAAATTCATTTTCTATTAATATAATACATAATAGAAATATGCTGTAGTTGCAGCATATTCAATTTTGAATCATTATTAATAGACTAATATAATTAGGCACAAATTAATCATCAATACTGAAATACAGTATGTCCCAAAATTAGAGTGACACACTGCGCTTACTCACTCCTACATTCTGTCCCGTGAACTTCCTCCTAAATGTACTCTGTGTGATTCTACTCTTACCGTTCAGCATCTGCTCACTGTTTGCCCAAGATACACTCACCAGCGACTTCAGTATGGAATTCCTGAGAACCTTCAGCTAGCTTTGGGTGATCAACAGTATCATAAGAAAATAATCAAGTTCATCAAAGCATGCAAACTTAATATTTAAACTCATTGTAAACTTCATGATATGTTTCCTCCTTTTTTTTTCCTCAATGTTTAGTCGCGATATGACTTTTATGTTGAAGCGACTTCAAATAATAAATAAATTAAAAAAAAAAAAAAAAAACTTTGTGAGCTGATAGATAACATTATTTTAAACACTTTTTCTTAAGGGATGTTTTTTGCTGCAGTGCTTTGTTTAAGTGCTAGACAAGTTAATGTTATAGATTACTGCCTCCCATCCAATTTAAGTATTTACGGCCAAAACATAAAAATCTGGTGCTCTCTAAAAAGCGGTTACTATTACTGCTATTGCTCTCTTCAATTTCTTAAATCTTTGGTTTGTCCAAGGATGGTATCTGAATTTCTTGTACTGCAGGACTTATTTTTGGGGTTTTAATGTGGTAGTCTCACTGAAGGTTCTGAGTTTCTTATATTTGTTGACCTTTTGTTGTATAGTGATAGAACTGAAACCAACAACAGACACTATGTGCAGCATAAGCATATGTTGCTGTCTTTGTTGAGGGGAGTGTTAAGTAGCCTGTATATTAAACTGTTGAATCCAGAACTCCACTATCAATTGTATGCTAGATAATACATCTACACCTATCAGTCAGTTCAATTAATTGTTTTGAAGCTTTGTAACAGTGAATGCAAGTTCTAATGAGTGAATTTTGCAGGTCGTTTTGAAACACATTGCTTCACTTGCACTGTAAATTAACAGGACATGTTTCAAAAGCTTTCACTTTCATCATCTGCTGTAGATCGACTTGCACCATTCTGGTCCCTGGTAGATGGCATGATGAACTTGGTATAGATGTCAGGAGGCCGAATTTCAAAGTTCATAATTCTGTGGCTTTTTTGAATGAATATCTTCTCACACATGACAAGTTCTAGTGGGTGTTTCGCTTCTTTTAACAGTTCAGAATTTGTGTCTATTTCATGGTGGGTTTCTCAAAAGTGTGCTGCAACAACTGACTTGTCATCTGTTCACATTTAATGGTACTGATCTGCAGGATAAACTGCAATAGAGTATATATTGTTAAAACCAAATGAAACAAACATCCATCACAAAGAACACATTTGGAATATTATAAACAGATAGACAAATCAGCTATTGCAGCACACTTTTGGAAAACCCATAATGAAATAGACACAAATTCTGAACTGTTAAAAGAAGTGAACCACCTGCTAGAACTTGCCATATGGGAGAAGATTTATGAACTTTGAAATCCCATCTCCTGACATCTATACCAAGTTCATCATGCCATCTACTGGAGACCAGAAGCCAATGCACTGGATGATGAAAGTGAAAGCTTCTGAAACAAGACCTGTTAACTTCCAGTGTAAGTGAAGCAAAAGTGTTCCAAAACTTGACTCACAACATACATTCATTAGTCAATCAGTTGTTAGCAGAAGACGGCAATAATTGTTTATGAAGTATGTCCAGGTAGTATAATAAAACTTACCCTTCATATTAAAAGCGTAATTTATTTGGGAATGCCAAGGAAGTTGAGAGCCTCTGCAGTAGAATTATGTTAAACTTTGATACTAGTGCAAATGTGATGTGCTCACTACTGCTATAGGACATCCATTCACGGAATATGATCGCCTATCTTCATGTACTGATTACATTGACATGCATGTTGCTGGAAAGGCAGGATACTCTTTGGGGCATAACACAATAACCACACACTATTTTGTCATTAAACTTGCTTTATTGCATGCAATCACACTTTCAAAATATGGAAAGTTTTTCTTTGAAAATACGTTACATCACAGAATATAATATCCATTCATTTCATTAATTACTGACCTAGATTAACAAAAACATCAGAATTCAGACAGATTTTTATCATTACAGTATGACTTCATTATTAAACTTGTAAATTCTACACTAATTAAACCCAGATTTTGATGACATCCTCTGACAATTTCTCATTTTAAGGCATTACATCATTTTTAAAATGTTTCTGCCTTTTAATAAATGAGTAACTTTTGAGTTATGAACACTAATTTCTTGTTAGCGTTTGATATTACACCATAAACACTATAGCTCTACTTTGGTGAGCTCCTCTTCTATTTCTATACAAGTTACTTTGAACAGAAAACACTTTGCTAATTTATATATGTATACACTCATCCTTGTAAATATTTTGTAACTGCTGACCAAAAGGGGTTAGTTAAGGGTGAATTATACATTTCAAACAATGACTATCCCACCCCCAAATATGTATTTGTTGCACCCTCAAACTTCACTTAAATTGTGAAGGTGCCATAACCTTCAAATACACAAAACAAATGTAATAACTGACTTACTTCAGCTTTTTTGTAACAGTTTGTAGTCAATACCCAGCTTTGAGTTGCATATAAACTACAGATGGTCCTTTTGCTAGAAGGAACAACCCTCCTTGGATCTGAGGTTAGGATGCACATATGCTAGAATTTCTTCTACTTTTATTTTCCCAACTTACAACTAGCAGCTGTTTCATGTCACAGCAGCTTGAGTCTAATATACACAGCATGCTGTGCCTGGGAAACCTTCCAATGAATTGTGAACATAACTTGGTTAACACCAAAGCACATTATTTCTGGAGCATTTTGAATCAACAAAATCTGGGCCCTTTGTTTGTACACAGTGGTCTATTTGGCTTATGTCCCTAACTTACATGACTTAGAGTGAATATTTAACCACTGATGGTTTCTAACAACCGCTAGAGGTAAAACTGACATTCAATATTCTTTTGTACTCTTTACAAAATGACCTATATAAAAACAGAAGTCTCACTGTAATGGCATTACAATAAAACAATATCTCTCTCTCAGTCGAGCCTGTCAACTCCGAGCTCATAGAACACACAACATTACCTTATACATGTATATAAAATAGTTTTGGTGCAAAAATAATTCTCTTTTTAAATTTCATTTCTGTCCACTGGTACAGAAAGTGTCTTATTCCTTTGTCAGCAAGTTTACAAGTCTTTTTGTCATGAACTGTACACCCCTGAAAATCTCTCTGGGAAAAAATCAAACTTCTGTTTTATAAGACAGTGGAAGATTAGTTCGATACTACTTGGTTGTAAACTTAAAGTAAAGGTAACCTGAGTAGGCTGATTACACTTTTGTTTTACTTACTAGGTTATGTTACTTTTGAACAATTATTTTGACAGTAACTGCTGTCTTTATCTGTTGTGTGTCTGACGTCAAGGCTGTACTGCTGTTGGTGCTGCCCTCTATTTTAACTGTTTGATATAAAAATTCATCACTTTGTGTGTATTTTTAGTTATAAATATTTTTTGCCATACATTAAGTTCTACATTGGTGTTATGTCATATTTGACTGATCAGAAATGATAAGCATTGCTGATTTATCTGTTTGAAGGTGTTCCTTGAGCCTGTTTGTATGTTTCTTTTTGTTTGACAATATGATTGCAATTTTCACAGTTCATTTGGTACATTCCTGATGTATCCTGTTACTCTTGTTGTATGGGGCTAGTTTGATGCTATGTGCCTCAAATAATTTGCTTGGGGTGGAACACTAACCTGCAGTATCGTTGTTTGATCCTTTTTGTCAAAACTATTGTCCAAAAGTAACATAACTTACTAAATGAAACTAAAGTGTAATGCTTCTACCCACAAATGTTTACTAATTTGACAAAGTTTCACCGTTTTAAACACTTGCATAAATCATATACATAAAAAAAAAGCCCGACAAAAAGAACCTAGTTATCAACTGAGCATTTGTGGCTGGATCTATCTAATGCTTTGTTCAATATTCAGTGGTATGCAAGGAGAACAAAAAATTAAATTGTGTTGTAGGATTTGAAGCTTTCACAGCGATGATTATTAATAAGAGCTTCTTGGGTTATCGGCCATGTGAAGATAAAGCTGCTCAAGCTTTCAGCCATCTTCACTCTGTGGCCTTCTTCAGGAAATGAAAGGGGAAACGCATCATTTCCTGAAGAAGGCCAAAAGCTAATGCCTATCAAAATCCCACGGCTGATAACCCAAGAAGCCTCTTATTAAATTGAGTGTTATTTATGGACGCTCTTTAACTGTTGTAGTTCTCAACGTCCCATTCCATATTGGTTGTGAAAAAAAAAAAAACAATTTTGCTCAGAGGCCTTTATAAGGCTTGAGGTTCTTTTACGTGCAGTAAATCTACAACACAGGACCACAGGCTCTACTTCCCTTCCAAAGGAAGCCATATTTTAATAATTATGTACTGGTCTTTTAACAGTAATATAAGGGTACTTTTAGCTATTTTATATCATAAATATATTAATTCATACATGATTTTTTTTTAGAAAAAAGCAAAATCCATGCAACTGCAATCAAATGTAAGCCTGTTATCGCCCATGCACATCACCACTTATTTTACAGGGGGAAAATCCTTAACCACAGGCACATTTGTCTGCAGTCGCTGGTATTCAAACTCCTGACTAAAGCCAATGTGTTTAGAAGTCTCAATTATGCTGTGAGTGTACCTGCCCAGATTGAAGAGCAAGCCATCAGCGTCGAATCCATACACATGGTAAGGTAATACCAATATTTATATGTATATAGCTTTCAGCATTTTATCCAGTATCTTAATAAATGTTTTCAAAATGAGGGATGTCGAAGTTAGATTTGATCATTTACATAATATTAGCTATAAAGTGCATGAATAAGTGTAGCACAACATTTTCAATTTTGGAGCTTCGTTACATTTGGTTCAAACTAATTACATTCTTATTGCCACTATATATACACGACATATTGGAGTAAATTTATTTTGTGACTAATGATAGATATTTTTATTTACTCTGCCAACACTGACCACAATTAAAGATTTGCTTTATCTACCCTAAAGCATTCTGGTAGGAATGTTGATGGACAATGTTACATAAAACATCTTCAGAAAATATGTTTTCCAGAAAACTTATTCCATTATTTCACAACTGTATTCAAGAAATAATAATCAAGGAAATAGTATGTTGGAGTAACAAAATGAGAAACAAACAGTGCAAACAAAAGAGGTCACATGTCAAGGACTTGCTTTAACAACAGTATTGTGATGAAGCTGGTCTCTCTTCATGAACAGTGGGCATATCCTTCAGCGTCAGCAGACATGATTGTTGGAGAAGAAGGTGCTGTTGGCTGACACATACTAAAAATGGCATTATAGCATGAAGAAATATTTCTGGAGATTGCATTTCTTCCTCCTGGTGGACGAAGTTACGGCATGTTGTAGTGTGTTGCTGAGTTAAATATATACCAGCCTGAATGAGTAACACTGGCATCTTGTGATTACCAAACATAAAACATGGTACACTCCCTTGTAGAATATTTGAAATAGCGTGAAAGTAAGTTCTTTTCAGTGGATGATGCTGGACAATATACATTTCCCTGCTTGTAGTTTGGATTAGGAATGATTAGACAGCTTATTCTGATGAACTGAAACTGCTGATTCCACGAGATGTACCTTCTTTCCACTGTGCAGGTTTCTGCTTCATGTTGATATGACACCCTCTCAACAGCAACAAAGAGATCAGTACTTACCAGTACTGGAGTGACAGAGAATGGAAGAAGGAAACTAAAAATGCCTTGTCATTTGTTATTGGAGATACACTTTTGTTTCCCCAGAAAGGAATGAAAAGTTAGGCATAGAGCCCTCTTTCTTTTTTTTCCTATTTTTATGTTTCTTAACTTATTGTTTTTCCTTAGAAAAACAGTACATTTTGTAATGACTCCTGCAATTTCTGAACACTGATAGAGCACCTTTGCTGGATTCAGTCGGGTGTGTTGGCCACACTGCTCGTCAGGTACGTGAAACCCTGTGGTGCACTACATCCCAGAAACAATAACTATTGCAAGAAGTGGCTATAGAATGAATGCTAAGAAAGCTTGCAGGGTTTTGATATTATAGAATACTGAATATTCCACAACCTTATATGGCTATACTTGGCTATTTGTTTAGGGGAGGTTTCCCATCAGCTGCCGTCGCTACTGTTGCTGCTGCAGTCTTCTAGATCTGGAGAGGACATTTCTAGGATTAGACTAGGAGCATGTAATGCCGCTGGAGAGAGCAGTCGAGGAAGGTCAGTCACGTCCTCAAGGATGAAATCTGGTTGAGGATCATCTTCTGTTAAGGAGTGCTGGACAGACAGGGGCATCCATACAGTAGCACCAAGAGAGGCTCTGATGCCCCCTAAAATGTCAGTCTCGAGCTTGTCTCCTACCATGATGCAGTGTTGTGGATCTGTTTGTAAGTACCGACAAGCCTCCAAGAAGATGCGCTTGTCTGGCTTCTCCCACAGCAGGTCCCCAGATACAAGTACACAGTCAAAATATTGCATCAGATCCAGGCGTCTGATCTTTTCCCATTGTGCATTGGAAGGTCCATTGGTGATAAGCGCAAGGTGAAAGTGCTGTCGGAGGCATAACAACATCGACTTGACTTCGGGAGAGAGTGCCAAGTACTTGTAGCGCAGTTCTAGCCATTCCTTGTACACAGTACCTGCAACATAAAACAAATATTGTTTAATAAAGAGGCAAGGGCCTCTAGCTGACTCACACCAGGCATCCTTTTGATGCTGGCTAGTGAGGGAGGGAGAAGTCTTGCAGATTTAGAACTGGCCAGAACTTCTATCAGGATGCAGATACAAATTTCCAGGATTCTGTTCCCCAGGACTACTGTAGAACTTTGAGAAGGTGCACCATGAAGGCTGGTCATGCTGAGTGTATTGTTTAGTTCTGTGCTGCTGTTTTCTCAGCAAGCAGACAGGAGCAGTTGTCTACATGACGACAAATAAAGAGCCCGAGTTTGATGTGCTAGCAAGTGACCCAAAGACCTGACTGCAAATTGCAGTATTACAATGTGCAGCAAAAATCAAATAGTGAGTAGATAAAATGCACATCAAGTCACAATAACAGCCCAATAATCCCTGATCCAACAAACGAGCCTTCATGCAACATTTTTATTGTTTTTGATTTTCTTGATAATCTTATTCTTCAAATTAGGATCAATCCACGTCAAATCACACACCCGTAAAACACAACTTTTTCCTAGGAGGTTCAAATTTTTTTTATGAATAATAGGCATCACATAAGGAGACCTGTATCTGTACCTATTAGGCATAAAAATCATAAAACAATGTGGAATGCTTACCTGCTATGTTGGCGTACTTGTCTCCAAGAGCACGTGACCACAACAGATGTCTCCACTTGTCTAGGCTCATCTCACAGTTATCAGGGCAAAGTCGGAAGTTGCGCAGAAAAGTCTGTGTAGCCTGGACAGCATTATCAAATGGGATACGATATCGATCTTGCAGTATCTTGGTAACCTGCAAATAATGGCACTATTTTTATCTTTCTGAAAGCATTGGAGTTTTGACTAATCAAATGCAAACAATGACATACCAGAGAATAAAATTACCATGGGACTATTACGCAAACATAAATAATAAAATATTAGCTAATTCAGAACAGTTAAGTTCTGGGATTACACAAAGCTCTGAATGCAGAAACAAAATATTTAGCAATTATTACAATTCATTTCTCCAGGTCTTTGATCAATAAAATTCATAGGTAAAGTAAGCCAGTGCAGAGTTCTAGAGACACACCATACTTGCCAACTTCCTGAAAATTAAACCTACAAAACTTTCCTTGTCCATCAAAGTGCAATAATTTTATGATGACATGAAATTTAGAATGTGCAAAAAGTTCAGTGCAGTATATGTACAAAAATTCCATGTAAAATAAATGGGAACTCTACTTAATAAAAGGGTTGTCTCCTTAGCACAGTGGTAGCACTGCTGCTGGGCACTGGGTTCAATTCCCAGTACTGGCGTTAGAATTTTCACCACTGGGAGACCTGGTCTGGGGTGTACTCAGCCTTGTTAGGTTCCTGAGGGGCCAACTGAGGAGTTACTTGATTGAAAAGTAGCAGCCCCTGGTCCAGAAGACCACATAACCAGTCAGGAGGGACTGGAGCAGTCAGGCAGTGGGCCTCGGCCCAGATGGGCTCTTGTGTGCACAGGTGGGGGACGCAGCAGTCAGACAGTGGGCCTTGGCCCAGATGGGCTCTTGTGCTGCATGATTACGTTTTGCTTAATAAAAATACCTGAACCCCTGGTACCACTGCTTCTTTCTGTCACACATGCTGAAATTCTTCCTGGTACCACAATGAACACATTTTAAAGCAAAGAGTCCACCTTCTAGGTTATACATAGATTTCTAGTTTACTTCGTAACATAAACTATAAACAAAAACTGTCACAAAGAAATGGGAAACATTCCTGCAACCTTAGAATGTGAATAAGAAATTATGTGACGGACTTGACATTACAATTCATATCATCCATTACTGAATCTTTACACCCATTTACTGCTGGCTATTAGAGGTCACTAATGATGCAATCAAATTTTAAATCCGCATGCTATGCATTTTGATACAGCCCAGAGAAGGGGGACCATGATCATGATGAAGAATAGACACACAGATAAGCTCTGATCTATCATAACACTGTATACCATTTACTAGAGGTCACTAGTGGTGCTATACATTTTGTTACAGTCCAGTGAAGAGGGACCATGATCATGATGAAGGATAGACACACAGATAAGCTCTGGTCTATCATAACACTGTATACCATTTACTAGAGGTCACTAGTGGTGCTATACATTTTGTTACAGTCCAGTGAAGAGGGACCATGATCATAATGAAGGATAGACACACAGATAAGCTCTGGTCTATCATAACACTGTATACCATTTACTAGAGGTCACTAGTGCTGCTATACATTTTGTTACAGTCCAGTGAAGAGGGACCATGATCATAATGAAGGATAGACACACAGATAAGCTCTGGTCTATCATAACACTGTATACCATTTACTAGAGGTCACTAGTGCTGCTATACATTTTGTTACAGTCCAGTGAAGAGGGACCATGATCATGATGAAGGATAGACACACAGATAAGCTCTGGTCTATCATAACACTGTATACCATTTACTAGAGGTCACTAGTGGTGCTATACATTTTGTTACAGTCCAGTGAAGAGGGACCATGATCATAATGAAGGATAGACACACAGATAAGCTCTGGTCTATCATAACACTGTATACCATTTACTAGAGGTCACTAGTGCTGCTATACATTTTGTTACAGTCCAGTGAAGAGGGACCATGATCATGATGAAGGATAGACACACAGATAAGCTCTGGTCTATCATAACACTGTATACAATTTACTAGAGGTCACTAGTGGTGTTATACGTTTTGTTACAGTCCAGTGAAGAGGGACCATGATCATGATGAAGGATAGACACACAGATAAGCTCTGGTCTATCATAACACTGTATACCATTTACTAGAGGTCACTAGTGGTGCTATACATTTTGTTACAGTCCAGTGAAGGAGGACCATGATCATGATGAAGGATAGACACACAGATAAGCTCTGGTCTATCATAACACTGTATACCATTTACTAGAGGTCACTAGTGGTGTTATACGTTTTGTTACAGTCCAGTGAAGAGGGACCATGATCATGATGAAGGATAGACACACAGATAAACTCTGGTCTATCATAACACTGTATACCATTTACTAGAGGTCACTAGTGGTGCTATACATTTTGTTACAGTCCAGTGAAGAGGGACCATGAAGGATAGACACACAGATAAGCTCTGGTCTATCGTAACACTGTATACCATTTACTAGAGGTCACTAGTGGTGCTATACATTTTGTTACAGTCCAGTGAAGAGGGACCATGATCATGATGAAGGATAGACACACAGATAAGCTCTGGTCTATCATAACACTGTATACCATTTACTAGAGGTCACTAGTGGTGCTATACATTTTGTTACAGTCCAGTGAAGAGGGACCATGATCATGATGGACAGACACACAGATAAGCTCTGGTCTATCATAACACTGTATACCATTTACTAGAGGTCACTAGTGGTGCTATACATTTTGTTACAGTCCAGTGAAGGGGGCCCATGATCATGATGAAGGATAGACACACAGATAAGCTCTGGCCTATCATAACACTGTATACCATTTACTAGAGGTCACTAGTGGTGCTATACATTTTGTTACAGTCCAGTGAAGAGGGACCATGATCATGATGAAGGATAGACACACAGACAAGCTCTGGTCTATCATAACACTGTATACCATTTACTAGAGGTCACTAGTGGTGCTATACATTTTGTTACAGTCCAGTGAAGAGGGACCATGATCATGATGAAGGATAGACACACAGATAAGCTCTGGTCTATCATAACACTGTATACCATTTACTAGAGGTCACTAGTGGTGTTATACATTTTGTTACAGTCCAGTGAAGAGGGACCATGATCATGATGAAGGATAGACACACAGACAAGCTCTGGTCTATCATAACACTGTATACCATTTACTAGAGGTCACTAGTGGTGCTATACATTTTGTTACAGTCCAGTGAAGAGGGACCATGATCATGATGAAGGATAGACACACAGATAAGCTCTGGTCTATCATAACACTGTATACCATTTACTAGAGGTCACTAGTGGTGCTATACATTTTGTTACAGTCCAGTGAAGAGGGACCATGATCACGATGAAGGATAGACACACAGACAAGCTCTGGTCTATCATAACACTGTATACCAATTAGCTTGGTACATTCAATCTATAATTTTAAGTTACAATATAATGCAGTAAAATATAATGCTTTTTTACATCTGTGGACATGATCTGCAACAGTTCTGCCCACAAAGTCATGAAAAAGTCTCTGTTTTTGCACATTTTATGGACACACTCTAAAAGTTGGCAAGTATGCAATATGTTTGTACACAGAAAAAGATAATTTGTTTGTTGTGTCACAGCAATTAATTTTCAAGAATATTGCCATACTTTTACTATTTAATGCACAAGAATTTGTTACACTATTACCTATCCTTGCATACTGAAATCAGAAAAACACAAATTTAAACCTGCTTTTACCTAATGAAACAGATTTTATTATGTCATCCTACAAATCCAAAGCACTAACTACAGCAGAAGTTATTTCAACCCACAGCAAACACAAAACAACCCACACTTTCAATAAATTCCTACCTCTGTTACTTTGAGGCAAGCTATTGCTCCGTTTCAGTAACAGATCCTGAAAAAAACAAATGCAGCTGAGTACAAAATAAACACAAATGGTACATAAATAACATGTATACTCTTAAGTCCTCGTCGTAGGACACTGTGCATCCTCAGATGCCAAGAGCCTCCTACAGAGGACACGGCTCAAATATCAATGCAATCCAAACAAATAAAAGTGACAGTAATATGAAGTATTTTATATGGTGGAGCATAATATGATGCAAAACTGTCAAATAACACTTTTGCTTCACTTAGGGCCATTTCACCAACCAATGTTAAAAATACTTTAACATCATGTTTGCTAACATTTTGTTAATGTTAAAGACAACAGCAAACAGGAGATTTTAAGAAGGCAGTGACCAAACTACTACGAAATGTGCTCCAACACATTTCTGTGTATGCATCACAGCACTACGTCAGTAGCAGACAACTGGCGACGCTTGTGAGCAATTGGTTCATTTTAAGTTACAATTGTGATGTCAACTGAAAAATACAGATGCAGAGGAACGAATGTATCACTTTTCAAAAAGTGTTAATGTGGTAACTAAGTATGCAAGTAAAAAATCCAACCGACTTGCATGGAAGGACAAGAATGCAACCTGGGAGAAATTCTACAAGTAATTTAATTGAAATGCATGTATTTCTCACATAACCAGTAAGCAACTGCAGCAATTTTATGCTATCATACAACATGGGAACAAAACTGGCTGGTGTGAAGAACTTTAAAATGGTTTAAAAAGGTGGTGGCCACTACATTTAAACTCAAGGGGACAAAAGTGTGTTATCCTTGATTAATGATCAAGCAAATGCCAACAAAAATGGTTTCTTATTGAAGTGAATGGAGTTTAAAGGCCCATCGACAGCTTGGCCATTTGGGTCCAAAGTCAAATTTTAAAGCCTAAAACACCCACAAACTTGTTAAAAGACTATGCTAAAACACAAAAGTAAAACAGTTAAAACATCAAAAAGCTAATGTTAAAACACTTAAAACGTTTAAATAGTGAATGAACAGAGAAGGGTTAAAATGCTAAAAACAAACAGTAAAACGATACAAATCTGGATTCAGATTCTAAAACCATAAAATTAAAAGCCTAAGAATGAAACATAAGTTACACTTCTTTTTTTACGCCAACCAACTTACTGCTGGTGTTTCTAAACACACAAGCTGTGTTTGGACAATGTTTAAGAGTTGCATGCGAAGCGGAAGATCTGTGGTTCAAGTCCCGGTTATGGCACTGAATTTTTCAGTCCTGATTCCACCTAGGTACACTTGTTTCACAAACGCAATTTTGGTGACAAACTGCAGCATCTCATCTACAGGTACTAGGTTGTTGTCTAGAATTGACTGCAGAGTAAAACCCAGGCCAAGGGATAGGCACTTTGTAGCATATCACTGGCAATCAAGCAAAACATGCGACAGACAGTTGCACATCGTATGTAGGACACAGGTGGCAAGTGTGTGACTATTCTTAATCGCGTTAGAACAACCTTTGATAATCCCTGCATGAGGTCAGCCAGAATTGCACGGCATCCTTGATTGTCCATTCTTGTTGAAGCAATTGCTTTGGAAATACCAATTTTATCATCTGACATTAAATAAGTTCAATAGCATAAAATCTCACATCAGATAACATTTGCATAGGAGAAAGAGATGTGCTTCTGTTGGTAATAATATTGTCATATTTCCATAGAATCATGCTTATGATTGCTTTGAAATTTCCTCCTTTTCGAGCTTTTCAAATTTAGTATGATGTATAATTCTGCCACTGGGAAAGGCATCAAAAATGCCAATACAACAAACTTAAACCAACAGCTTTGTTTGTGGCAGCCATTTTTCAACTTCTAACATTTGTTAAATGCCTTAACACCAAGTTTAACACAACGCTAATGCTAACATTGTTGAATTAAATAGAATTTGAGTGTTAAACATTTAACATTGTATTCAAATTTAGCATTGTTTGGTGAAACCAGCCATTATTTACTTAAAATTAGAACACAAAAATATCTCAAGGAGACATCCCCCTATCAATCAGCTGAACTTTCGACTGGCCTTATAGCTTAATTGCTTCCCCTGCCCTTCCTTGTACTGTCTGCTTTTCTACTGACGAGTCAATGCACATACAATGAACGTCACCTAGATTCATAATCATCTCATTTACTTTACTAGCTTTAATGGCATAACTAGTTACTGTCCTTGGTTGCCTTGGTAACCATTACTGGGAGGAATGGAACATCACAACATGGGTTACACATAGTACCCTAGAAACTATGCCATCACACTGGACTTCACTGCAAGACAAACTTCAGAGAGACTATGTCAGCATGGGAAGCACTGTGCACATGCTCGGGAACGGAAATGACACTCTCCTCATCGAATTCCTGACTGTAGGTAAGATGGTCTGTGCAAAACACTGTGACAGGCCATTCAGAACAAGAGGCCCATTCACATGACAGGAAGTAAATTAATCAAAATTGTTGCTTTTCTATTAAAAAGCTATTTTTGGTGAGGAGAATGTTATTACTGCCTGGCAAAGCAACCTTGGTTGTCGAGTGCTGTAATCGCTTATCTTGCTTACTAGAACAGCAAAATACTAGTAAGTTTGCATACAGTCAATAATGCAACACAAATGGATGATCTCTTGTGCCTGCCGATATGAGATTATTAATAAAGGCATCGCAGGTGATCAGCCATGCCAAGTTTATGAAGGTCGAGCTTTCGGCATTTCTATACTCCATGGCCTTCATCAGCACGTGAATGAATACTTGATATATAAGATGTTGCTGTCCTGAAGATATGATTGTTTTGAACAGAGTGCACATACACTATCTGGCTGTGTATGTGATACAGCTGCGTAAACAGCTCGGCAGTTTCACATTTTCTCCAATACACCTCATGCCTTTGTCACCTAGTAATTATGCTGCATATTTCATAATTATAAGACATGTTCAATGTCCCTGAGTGTTAGTTATTGCAGGACCAAATACAAAGATATGGGGAAATAATGAATCTACAAATGCCAGTAGAACAATCAGTTGATGACAGGGATGAAGTCTCCTTGAAACATTGTCTTGTAAATGGGGCAACTGATTTTAGTCGACAGTTTTTAATGCAGTCTAAAGAAACTTATTGCTACTTGTTGGGGGAATAAAATACATATTTTCATTACCATTAGAAACAGGGTACAAAACTTGGGCAGCTGCCAACTGTTTAGAAAGGACACAGCAAAGATCCTCGCTGGCATTGCAGTTATATACCCATGTGTCATGTGGGAGACTGGGCTTTTATTTACCAGTGTAGTGGTGTAATTTCTTTCTACCTTAATAAACATTAAAGGTGCTCAACATATTTATAATCATCTGCAAATCGGCTAAGATCAATAAAGGCTCTTTTTATTTTACATTAATTACCATAACTGGATAGCTTTCTTTTATCATCTCAAGCCCTGCAGTGTTTTCTCAAATTAAAACATGTAAAGCTACGAATGAAAAAATTAACAAACTAACTGGTCTCCTAATAATAAATGAGTACTAATAAAGACAGAAATGGTGTCAATACATTATGTTTTATTGTATTCTACCATAAATTTAATTTTCAATTTTACCAAAAATATGTGCTTTGAGATTCCCTTAATTTAAGAAGAACATCTTTAAATAAAGGTCCGATCCCTACATGTGAAAAAAAATGAAGAATGGATAAATATTAAACTTAATATTTAAGTTAAGCATTACAGATTTGCAAGAAAAACTTCCCGTCCCAAACTATACTTCAATGCTGGTTTACAATAACCAAGAATGATAACCAGAATGAGAACAGTGAAGTTAAAATAATGTGCAAGCATTCATAATTAACAGAAAGCTTTCCCAGGTCCAGAAAACGAGGATGACTTGGCTGTTTTTATTTTCTAGCTCTTGTTCCCAAGCATCCATTGTACATATAGGCTGCAGACATTTTTAAAGACAGCTGTGATATGAAACAGCTGCTAGAGCTGTCTCTGGTCTCAAACTGGAAGAAATTCTAACATAAGTACATCCCAACCTCACATCCTGACACCTGTAGAACCACTAGCATTTTTTTTTTACCTTGCTGGTGGGGTGGATCCACTGCTTGTCATCCAAGTGTTGATGCCTGCCTATGCTGGCATATTACTCTCCCCGGGGTACATTCCTAGACTCCATCAGTGATCCTCGATTTCCTTGTCAGGTCCAACAAGGATTTGACGGAATCTAGATATACTGTGTCCATATGGAGTTGCAGATGGCATCACGAGGCTGGAGTAGTTAGACCATTTGCCTCTCATCAAAGCGACCCACATTCAATCTCGGGCAATAGTATGTGGGATTTGTGGTGGACAAAACAGCAGAGAGGCACGTTTCCTTACGGTCTCAAGTTTCCCTCACCATCTCATACCACCAGTGCTTTATCAAGTCATCGTCTGTGGTGCCACATGTAGTAAACATAGACATTAAACACTAAAGTTGAGGCTCAGTGCACCCTGAGCCAGACCTCCCAGTGCAGAAGTATCCCCATGCCAGTACCAGGGATTGAACCTGGATCCTCCACACCAGAGGCAGTCTACCATTGAGCATAAGTTTTTCTAGCACATGTGCCATCTGCAGTTTGTTTATATACAAGATTAATATTTTTTAAACCTCTGGGATGCCTGGTGTCCCATGTTATGATACGAGGTGTGATTAGCTGTCCTCTCGTCACTATCAGTACCATTGACAAGGTGACCTAGTCAAAGCACAGCTATGGCCACTGTTACCATAGGGTCCCTCGCCACATGGAAGTTCACCCCAGAATGAGCCATGTGCATGGTGAAAACTTCACAAGTTCCTGAGCTAGTGCAGGAAATTTTACTCATATGAAGACGGTCAGGGACAGAAATGTTTGAACACCCTCCCTACAGCCCAAACCTAGCACTGAGTGACTTCCATCTTATCACATGTGAAGAACTGTTTGAGGGACAGTATTTCCACAAGACTGACCTCAAGAGCAGGTGGCAGGTGTTCTTGCAGAGGATATTGGAACACTGGTACATAGGTATTAAAAAGGATTCAATCTTCATTACCATTATATTGAAAAGATGCTTATGTTGTAGGGAATGTTTGTCAATAGAACCATTTTGCTATTCACATTGGTTTTGATTTCATGTCCTATTGTAGGTTAAAAAAAGAAAATTGCCCTTGTGTAAGTGAGAACTGGCTCCTCACTGCAATGAACAGCAAAATGAACAAAGAGCAAACAAATAAAGCTTCATATAACTAAAGCAATCAGAAACAGTAATGGATCTGCATTTAAAAAATGTTTGCTCAATCAAATTTTGAAGTTGGCTAACCCACATTATGTTGACTGAATTGAAAGCAGGTGAAAAAATATCATTGGTCAGAAACAAATTAAATCCCAATGTGCAAAATTGACTTTCCACTTTATCAATATGGTCATTGATATGCATTCCTGTTCTCATTTCTATTTTGATTTCCATTCTTGTGTTACTGTGAATCAGCCTTTCATGGAATAATTTTTGTTATTTTTAAGCACATCGGGTGAAATTTTGATACCAAATGGTGGGTAGAATACAACTATGTTCCATTCACAATAAAAATTAAGCATTAATGTAATCATGGAAAATTTAATCATAAGCTTAATCTGATATGTTGTCATTCACAAGCACAAACAGAAAAAAATAAGACTATAATCTTCGCAAAACTTAAAGGCATATGGAGGCGGGGTGTACTGCGTACTCCAGCGAATCCTACGCTTGCCCCTCGTATCAGTGCCGAATGTGGTACATGCATCTCACACAACCTTATGTACAGAAACTCTGTCGGTACACGCACTACGCTTGGCAACAGCGCTCTGCTTGAGCATTGGCCAGCGTTCACATGCCTTTAACTTTTGCGAGCGGTATAATAGCTGAGCTTTATGGAAGTCTGCAAAGTGACCATTGACTATATACATGACAAAAGATTATGTATATCTAACAAAATGAACAAGAGCATCATCTACCATCATGATTTTGTTTTGCTGTGATCCCAGTGATTCCTGGCCCATGACAGTCCGTGAGTCATCATCTGATGTTAGATGGTAGAATGATCATGTCATGAGAATTGCAATTTCTAAAGTTTGATGTAGATATAAACATGAAAGCTTCAAACAAATATAGGCAAGTCACGTGTCATATACAGAAGGGAGGTCTGTGACATAACGTGACAGTAATCCTTCGGAGCAGTGGCATAATACCGATCTTAATTTTGAAAAGTGGCAATGTCTATTTATTAAAAAGCAAAAAATGCATTAAATGGCAATATAAAATCAAATGCTTTATTATTACTCATACAATAAATTTATGAAACTCAAAATGTCATGCATGTTATCAAAATTAAGAAATAAATTAGTATCTCTTATAAACTTGTAGGAAAATTAACAAGCAATAATTAATAGTCACAGCTTTTACATACTTATACACATTATTATCGTGCTGCTCAAATGGTTACCCTGGCGGCATCAAAGGGTGCAATAAGATTACACGTATTCAGTGTCGCAGAAAACATCATGTTTTCTCCAAGCAGACATATGCTTTACAAGCATGTACATTTATTTCTTACAGTATCGATGAATGAGGAGAGTAACAGAGTAAACAGTGAAGTAAAGTGAAGTTTAATCCACATGAAGCAGGGTTGCCAAGATTTAAAAGTAAAATTATTGTACCAGTCACTCAAAATTATAGATTTGGATTCAAAATTAATGTACATTTTTCTAATGTTTAACTTTTATTATGAATGGCACTTATCTGGTCTATCTACCATGGGTAAGTGGCAGAGAAAGGAAAAATGTGTATTTCAAAAACAGTTTTACTTATTTTAATGTTGTGTGTTTCATTTATGTTCAGTATACGTATGTGGGAACATTTAAAGTAAAATGAAAACTTGAATATTTCATTTTTGATACATCCAAAAGTATTAAAATTATATCACCCATGACTTAGTCATAAATCATCACTTTCTTTAACAGCTGTGTTAAAGCTATTAAGTAAGGATGCTAGATGAAACAAAAAGGAAACAATAAAAAGAAATATTGGGACTAACATTTTACAGAGATTCTGTACCTGACAGGTGTCTTCAGAGGTTGGCAGGCTTGTTGTTGTGCGTCTCACGTGTTCCACGGAGCATGGTTATAACGATCTGTCTACAATTCTGATACTCATACAGTTTCTGTATTAGTTCATATTCAGTACAAAACCACATAAAAAACAACATCATTAGCGGCCATATAAAAATAACATATGAAAAGATTCTGCACTCTCTGAAAAAACGTAACTAACAAACCCACGTCAGCGTTAGTCCCCAAAGAGCCGTTTGCCAAGCTCCATAAGTCTGTGTGTTCTGCAAACGGAAAGAGCATCTCGCTCCTTCAAAACGGCAGCTACACTATTGTTGGCATCCACAAGATGACAAAGGAAGTCCTCATAGGCAGATTTTGTATTGGCTGGCAGCGAACCCATCCTCACTTTGTGTAATGTGTCGATGATTCCCTCGGCCCATCCACTCTCAATGGCAAACTCGGACACCCACGGCACCAATGCAAGAACTGCACTCATTGTCTGCATGCCCAAGAACCAGAGCTCCATCAGTTCAAACCAATACTTCTTATACGTCATTGACACCACCAGCGCACCTGGATCATTTGACTCGTCCACGTTGAAGGCATCCCAAAGAAACCTGATGGTGGCCTGAATAAACTTGCATATACTAAAATCATTCTTCTTTACTCTCTTTGAATGTTGTTTCAGGAGGAGGAGCCCCAAAATAGCAAGATTGCCGTACATAACGAGGTTATCTTGAGTGTTCTTCAGTTCTGGGAGATTATTGAATATGAACTTGAGGAGCGTTGCGAACAGTGTGCTCTCTTCGACCATCTGCGCCTCCAGCACGGTCACATTCATGAAGATGTTGCAGATACTGACTATAGCAGCACGTGAGTCCTTCTGCTCCTCCAGTACATGGGGCGGAAGCTCTGGCTCAGGTTCCCTGGCTTTGCCCCTCTCTGATTTTGGAATAGGTGGTTTTTTGTAGTGTGCTATAGACCAATGGTACACCATGGCTTCGTAGAGCACCTCCTCCTCTTTCACTTCCAGCAAGATTTTACGAGCCTTCTCTTCCACAGCTAAGTGACACAGTGCTGGCAACATTACACGCAATACGTCAATCTGGCTCATTGGATCTGTCTGTTCCAGGGTGCTTGGACCAGTCTGCTTCTTCTCGGTCAGTTTCCTTGAACGAAAAGCATGAAAAGTTTCATTGGCAACTGTTAGCATGAATGGAAGAAGGGTATATACGGCATTTCTCATAGCCGAAGTTTCCTGCGCAAGCCATGCTGATAGCACTCGCACCATAGCACAAACAAAGATCTTCTGTTCAGTATCCAAACTCGATGCATGATGCGATACCTTGGTTAGCACATTTATTACAGCAGCAAATGCACCTTTTAAAGCTGTGTAAAGCTGTTGTTTTTCTTTCTGCTCTAACTCCAGTGTGTCAGTAGCAATAAAAACAATTGACATTTCCAGAATTACAAAACATGAAGATACCAATGCTGCATTGGTCATGATCTGGGGAAATGTGCGATCTTCAAGCTGCATACGCACTTCTATGGAACTCAGCTGAACTAGGAGCAAGAAAAACTGGCGAGGTTTCTCTTCATCTGATAGCGTCCATTCAACTCCTAGAAGTTCAACCATGGCAGCTGCCAATTTCAATGCTGGATCTCGCTGTGCTTTTCCAATTTTGCTGCCGAGGATATCTGTAAGGCCTTTATAAACACTCCCTGGCCAAATCTCGTCACCAGCAGTTGCCACAATTACCTCACGTCTACAACCACATATTAATGCTTGCAATATTCCACACAGTTCAAACTTTCGCTCACTGTGATCAGTCTCAAAGTCCAAAGCAATCTTTGTCATGATGGCATGGAAAGGCTTAGGGTTCATATCCCATGCATTTGGTCCAAACTTTTTAACTAGTGTAACCAACAAGTTTAACGCCTCGTCTGTCTGAAAGCTTTGTTGTGAATAAATTTCACACATTTTAGCTACACCACCAACTTCCAAAAGAGCTTTCTGTCCTGGTTCAAAACGTGCAATGCTCTGCAGACATTCATATGCCTCGCTGACTACCATGAGGTTGTCATCCAAATCTTCATCATCTGCCTGCTGTACTATGTCAAGAAACACGGGGATGTTAGCAACCATTTCAGGGTGGGTTGCAAGCTCTGGATCTGAACAGAAGCTCGACAGAACTGACAAAGCCACCGATTTGTACACCAGCGGTGGGCAATCTGCCGGCACATCAGGGCTAAGAAGTAGACGTTTTAAAAATTTAAAGCCAATTGCTTCAAAAAGCAATTTTCTACTAGCACTATTACAGTCTTCACTTTTTATTAATTTAGTCACCATAAAGAGTGCGGCAAACTTCTCTGTATCGTTTCCTGCAACTTTCAAAATTGCTACGCACTTTTTAACTGCTTCTGGTACGTCTCCAGACATTGTGACACGATTTCGCGACAATTTATCACGCCTTTAAAATACAACGTAAATCACACCTTTTTCTTCTAAGCAATGTTCATCCCGGTATCTAAATTGAAGAGTAACTCACGCACGGGGCAAATTAAAGTGTTTCGTTACAGTAACTGTTATGGAAATGATTGGCTACATCAACACTCACTCGCTACCACACGTAGCTTCACACTGTTTTAACACCGCTTGGAGCGAACTCTCAACTCCACCCAAAGCTATTTCTGTTTCGTGTTAAACGCCAGCACTTCCAAAAGCCTAAATCGGGAAAATTTGTCTAGAATTTCGTTCTTCGAGTTCATTGGTCGCATATGATATCTATTTTCGGTTCGTGAGTACTCCACATTTGAAAGGTCACGTCAAACACCCGCATGCGCATGCAGAGTGCAGCAGTGCTGCACGGATAATTTAATTTGACCTTGAATATTTACATTACCTGTACATAAACAGGAAGTAAAACAATGAAAATATCAGTGACCCGCATTACCTTCTCACAGGCCAATTTATCCCCCTTCCTGGTTTTTATGAGTGTGTTGTCCAAGTCAAAGAAAACGCCTGTGACAGATGAGGAAGTTTCCCATCGTCTGCTGCAGGTAGCCATCTTAGAAGCGAAGGCCAGGGCCGCTACGGAATCATCAATACTCGGAATACAAACATATAGGGTGCGTTCACATTTACGTAGTTTCAACTTCTGTAATCAGTGGGGTAAATGTGGCCACACTGTGACGGCCATTTTTAATTTTTTAAATCTGTCAAATTTGGCGGAATTATTCGAGAGTTGGTTTAAGGTTGTATGGATAGTGAAAGAAACAAGCCAGAAATCAAGAATAAAATTACCAAAATAACTACGGAAAAAGCATATGCTGATTTTGTGATATGGAATAAGGCACTTAGGAAATATTTACAACATTTGTGACCATGGCAATGGTATCTGCATCCTCGACGAGTCACCAAGAGGATGAACTCGATGAATTTGGGCCGCAACTCATTAACAAATTAGAGGTATCTCTTTATATAATTAAATAACTGAGATATAGTATAAATAAATGAATTTTTCAATGTATTTTATAAAAACAATAGATATATCTGTGTATATAACATGACAGCATTGAAGTAAACTATAATTGTATTGAATTTAAAATATTTGTTGGGATATTATTAATTCGTTGTACAAAAAAGGGTCTAAACTGTCACCTGCGTGAATTTGTAAAAGTGGAGAGAGTATAATCATGGTGTTAGAAATACCTGGTTATCAATGACATAGGATTTAAATCTTTTTAGGATATTACAAGTGCATTTTATCTATTTTTATTTCATTTTCTTTCACTATGGCATAGTGACCCATTGTAAATCTGAGGTTGTCGTATAAGTAGCTAGTTTTAATTGTAGTTAAAGGCTGATATTAGTGAAGCATGTTCTTTCGATTTTAATTTATAATAAAAATGTGTTTAAATTTGTTAGCTTCATTTTGAATATCATTTTAAATTACTTCTGTAATTTGTAGCATTCTACAGTCAGCAAGAGCTAACCTATACTTGGAAGCTAGCTGATTCACTTACCCTATTTCGTCCAATCATGTTAGAAGCACATCACACAACACTTAGCCGAGTCAAGTGCCGGTTAGCTCTCGCCGACTATAGTCTTGACATGTTAGGAGTTATATTTTAGAACTAAGCCTTCTTGGGGGAACGTTATTTTAGCAACCTCACAAATATAGGAATTAATAAACTATACATCTGTAAAAGGATTCATTGCTTTTCCGACTTTCCAAGTTTTATGATAGCTTGCAAGCAACTGCTTTTAAATCATAGAGTTTGTACATCATCATGCCCATTGCATTTGCTAGAGTGTGCTTCCTTTAAATACCGTAATGCGGTTATCCATTCCCGCCCTAAAATGAAATTACCATTGTAATTAATTGCATAGATTCATGCACTACTATAGTTATACAGGAAATCAAATTATGACTATTACATCTGTATAGGAAGTCCCTTATATCTGGTATAATTCAATAAGAATTATCTTTAATTTGCACACCATCCAGCAATAAATTTGCCTGATATTGTAGCATGATGCTTGTGAATTTCACAGACACCCATTAATACTTTGGGGAATAATAAACATCTCACATTTTCATTTAATTTATTTATACCAACAAACTTACTGTTGGTGTTTTTAAACACACAAGCCTTGTGTGGGCATTGGATTTTTCAGTCCCAATTCTGCATCTCACATTCTTGTTTTTTCTACAGAAAAATATTTCTGCTCTTATTCAGCTCTAAATGCAGTTTTCGTGATTTTGAAAACATTACAAGTTAGTAGAACATGCAGGTACTCAGATAATGGACTGAGCCACTGCTGATATTGCTGCCTAAGTTAGAGGAGAGGGGTGATCTGTCGTAGAAGTTACGTCAGAGTTCAGACGCTGTCTCACGAGACCAAATGTTGCAATGACTGCTGTATTGGGTTACTATATGCTGTATAAACCATTACCCCCAAACTTTAAATGCTACTTTATGTATAAACATTTATACTGTGTTGGAAGTATAGCCAGTTGGAAGTCTGTAATAAACGTTGATGTTCCTGTTTTGTATGGTAATCCAGTACAGTATGGCGAAGAGAAAGACTTATGTTAGTGATTTCAGGGTTCGTGCATAGTAACCCTGAGTTAATAAGTAATAGTTGGCCATCATTGGGTTTTAGCTATACTGATGTTTCGGTTACACTTTGCAGCGTAGTGCCTACAGTATATTTTTCTACAGTTGTGGTTAATTACATGTATACTTTGTGCAATAAGTGAATGATATACGGGTTGTTAATGAACTACACCGAAATAACTCGAGAGGTTGTAGATCTGACTGTATTAGTAGTTTGAGGCAGGCAATGTATGGTCTGCAACTAAACATAACGCAGTTATATGGTGTTAAACCTATTAATATCAGATGCTGATAAAGTCAGTGTTAAAGCAAAGCCTGATGAAAAATTGATTTAGAATGTCTTTAACGCTGCTGCCCAAGTACAGAAATATTCATTTTCAGCAGCTCGTTATCAGCATTCTCAAGATTTAATGCCACAAGAATTTCTCAAATCTTGGACTAATCCTCTGACAGTGCGACACTGAACAACGATAGCTGCCTTCTTGCGTTGTGAAGCCTACTCCAGAGATGTTTTGTTGATTGCTCTTATGGCTCACTTTGTAATGCTATAGTCACAAAGGTCATGGCCGTACCATAGCCAAGTGGTCAGACCATGCGCTTCTCACCAAAGCAGCCTGGGTTCGATCCCAGGCAACCACATGTGTGATTTGTGGTGGACGAAGCGGGGCTGGGGCATCATCTCATTCCACCGGTGCTCCATCTTCAATCCATGTATCATCAGTGTCACCACCTGCGGTGCCGTATGTAGTAAAAGCGGGTGCTGTACACTACAACAACTACAAAGGTCATGAGTTCATTTCCTATCACGTAGTTACTAATTTTGCTTTCTTTTTTTATTCTGTATGAAGAAGAGCATTAACACTACTATCATTTTCTTATTCAGCCCCACACCAGAGATGTTGAATAGAACATGACAAGCGTTCCTTCGCTGCTGTCAATTTTGTCATGAAAATTCAGGTCACAATTTCAAGAGTTCCTGTAAAACTAATGTAAAATCTTAGTTTTTTTATGCTTTTATTCGCTTTTTGACCCTTTAAACTACTTTCCATTCTGAAGTGCAGCATATGAACGTATTAAGTAGATTTCAACTTTTTTTTAGCAACAATTGTAATTGTATTGACATGTTCAAATAAAACTGCATACATTGAAACATAATTTAAAATCTAGATCAAAACTGCATTAATATACTCTACTCAAAATGAGGAAAAGAAGCGAATGAGACTCAAACTGAAAACAATGAATACTCGAACACTAATGTCATAATCATTGTGCCAAAGAGGTATGCTCTAAGACGTTCCTTCCTTTTCGTGTGTTGCGCTCTCGAATGGTTGGTATTACTTAGTGGCATACTGGCACTTTAGGCACTTAAACTTTAAAATTTGAACAAATGGGTCATAAGTCTTCTGTCTCAAATTACTTGTTTAAGACATCTACATATACTATGAAAATACTTCAGTGTAGCTCATTAACAGCCGGTATATGCACATTACCTAGTAATCCATGGGCTGTACTCCATATGGATGTAATATCACTTCAGTCATGATTTTATTCACACTTGCCTCTGTTTAGTCGCAGGGTATCAGTGCTGCAGATATAAAGAAGCTGGAAGAAGCGGGATACCACACTGTCGAAGCTGTAGCATTTGCACCCAAGAAGCATCTCATTACTATTAAAGGAATAAGTGAAGCTAAAGCAGATAAAATATTGGTAAGTATGAACAGTATGTTTACTAAGTTTGTACCTAAGTTTTAAGTTTACATGAGTACACTTGATGGTTTATTTATTTAACAGGCTGAGGCCTCGAAACTGGTTCCAATGGGCTTCACCACTGCCACAGAGTTTCACCAAAAGCGGTCAGAGATAATCCAACTGACAACTGGTTCCCGTGAATTGGACAGGCTGTTAGGAGGTGGAATAGAAACTGGCTCTATCACAGAGATATTTGGAGAATTTCGCACAGGAAAGACACAACTTTGTCATACATTAGCTGTAACTTGCCAGGTATTTACTCACACTGATAATTACATAAAAACTAAAAGTTTTAATCCTTTTGCACATAAATTTGCTGTTTTCAATAGTTTAATTTATAGGTTAATAAATATACCCCTTAATAAGGGAGAATTTAGCACAGAATATAAACACGTTAACACTGGGGTAATGGTTTTAATACAGATTTTATGCATATAAAGGTAGAAAAATTTAAGTATCAAAAGGCGGTTAAAGAGGTTTCTATGCTCAAAAAAAAATATATAATTGTATTTTTAAAAAATTGACTTACCCTATCCTTTGCACTATATTTCCCTCATTTTCTCAAGGGGCCGATTATATACATATTTACCAATAATAATAATATTAATAGTAATAAAATCTACATTTTTTGTCCTGTAAGATTTTGTCTATATCTTAACAGTTTACCATTTATGTGACGTCCCTCCAGAGTGAAGAGCACTTTTGAGACTGTTCCCAAAATATGTCTGCCTGAAAATATGACTGACATGTTATCCCTAAGTTGAATGTGTTACTGTTGCAGCTTCCCATTGACCAGAATGGAGGAGAAGGGAAGTGTCTGTATGTGGATACTGAAGGAACATTCCGCCCTGAGAGATTGCTTGCTGTAGCAGAGCGCTACAAACTGTCAGGGAATGATGTGCTGGATAATGTAGCATATGCCAGAGCATACAACACGGATCACCAAACACAACTGCTCATCACGGCATCAGCAATGATGGCAGAATCTAGGTCAGTATGGACACAAATATGACAACCCTGCATTTTTAGGTTTTTACAAGAAAAATCTGATGCGTTGCACTCACATGACTTTCTCTACTCTTGTACTAACCATTCTTACAAACTCATATCCCTCTATCTTCTTTGTGTTGAGATAAACATTTGCAGAAATTATCATCTTGTAGGTACAAGGAGAATATGGGAATACTGTAGGCTTTGAGCGATAGTCAAATGTTTTAAAACTTTCAAATTCCATTCTCTTTGCATGGCTAACATATAAACAAATTAATAACGATGTTCCATTTGATGAAAGTTTGCTTTCCAAAACTTGCACAAATAATAAGAAATATCTCTGAAATGGTTCACTCTACAAAAAAATTTATTTGGACATATATTGTGTGTTTTAACAAGATCTATATTTTTTGTATAGTAAGATGTGGTTTACCAGTTATGCAAGTCATCCAAAGTAAACAGGACTGCATGGACTATAGCCAAAAAATTCAAGATATACGTTTCATTTATCATAAAATATCTTAAACATATGGCATTTTAATAACACTTATTAGCCATTTTTGAGAAAATAAAAATTTTCAAAAAATTTTCCATGTAAAGGGTGGTTTAGGCTGGAGGAATTTTCTTCAAAATCGTTGTGTCACATCCTTGAAAGGCATTAGACTTAAATACCAACTTTTTGTTTTAGAGTTATGCTGTCCACATTGTCATCTCCCACCTTGGCTCTTTCACACTCCGCATCCCACCATATCTCCACCTTGCATTTGCTCACACAGGTTGCAAGATGCTGAGTAGTTGTCTGTGCTAATGCTTGAACATTTCCTTGTCTCTCTTTATGCAATGACTGCAGATCCTGCCTCCGCCTGTCACTTGGCCCATTTTTCCTCTGCTACCTGGTCAACTGCATACAGCTTGAACTTTTTAATGTATACCTCTTGCCTTCATTTCTTGCTTGTCTTTACTGATCAATTAACTTCTTCATTTGTGCCCGTTGCGCATATGTTAAGTCCTTGCTAATGTAAATAGTTAATCTCAACTTTTTGCCTGTTTTAGCACTTCTATAGCCATTTACATGTTTGCAAACTTCACTTCTTTTCCCTGGTATTTTGCCAATTTTTAAGTTTTGAATTCCCAGTTTTAACGTATCCATTTCTGTCTCCCTGTCGTATTGTATTACATCTTGTTCTTTGGATCCTAGAATGAGCCAGGCTCAAGGATATAGAACATGTCATACAACCATGCAATTTCATACAGTTTTTTTTTCAACACCTATTTTATTGTATTTCATCGTTCGTATTTCATCCACTCTTGTCTGAATCTCTCTGCCAGTCCTTTATCTCTCACTAAACTAAACCCCTAGCAACAGACAAATGAGGGGCTGAGGCTTCCCGCCCAGCCGCTGCATCCCCTACCTCTGCCCACTACAGGCATCATTGATGGGGTGCAGTACTGGAGGGTGGGATGTGGTCAGCACCCTGAGCCCTCCCAGCCAGTTATACAGCCTTCTCAACCTGAGGCCGCTACTTCTCCATCAAATAGCTCCTCAATTAGTCCCCCCAGGGACCTAACGAGGCTGAGTGCACCCTGTGCCAGACCTCCCAGAGGGGATAAAATCCCCATGCTGGTACCGGGGATCGAACCCGGGTCCTCCGCGCCAGAGGCAAGCATGCTACCAACTGCGCTATGAAAGCGATCATCTCTTACTAAAACTGTTTTGTTTATCTGCTCTTTAGCTGCCATGTCACCTAACTCCATTTTCTTCTCGGCCAGGGAGCTTCCTGCACTGTATGTCACTTCCACTGCTAGATCTCTACTCTCTTCTCCTTATATAGCAAGTGTGATGTAACATGGGCCTTTCTTGACTTCCACAAACAGGCCAGGTGCCCCTTGAAGGTGCCAGCAATCCTTTGTAATGTGCTGCACTCATTATGAATGACATATACACAGTAGCACGAGGCAGTCTGACCTTGTTAACCTTTGTATGCTTGCCAGCCTTGTATATGATGTGAAGTAGCTTAGCTCTGTTGTGTATCGCACCCGGTGTCACAATATTATAGATTTCTCCAGCATGGCAAAATCTGTCCATTGATACATGAAATGAAAACATTCTGCAACAAAAACTGCACTTACTACACTATACTAAAATAAAAGGAAGTGAAACACAATGTTTCACATACCATAACATGCTTTAATCTTCCTGCTGGTTACACTAATATAAGAAGTGACATTGAACCAATAAGGTTGCATTACTGCCTCTCATGACCTCTTTGCAGATGTTTGGAGTTCTTACTTTTACGGACTGATATTATTTTTGAATTCTATGTGAAACATTCAAAGAGAATAACTGATATCTTAGCAGTTACATTTTTGCGCATGTTCTGTCTGTTATATGTATATACCCATGAATACAATGTAGTAATGAAGTGCGTACATGATTGCAGATATGCCTTGTTGATAGTGGACAGTGCAACAGCATTATATCGCACAGACTACTCTGGTCGTGGAGAGCTCTCGGCAAGGCAGATGCATCTAGCAAGGTTCCTCAGAATGCTCCTGCGACTGGCAGACGAGGTAAGTTGTTGTCCACATTAATAGTGACGTCCAAATTATACTCATATCTGTAGCGTCATTACACCCTTACACTCATTTCGTTTTCTATTATGTAATGCTTGTTCAAACACATTTTTAATAATTTTTAATAATGTCAGGGACAAGCAGTACCCCTTTTGTAATCCTTTAGTAACAGGAAAACTTGGTAATAACTTGAGAGGTAGAACTGGAACTCAAAAATTCAATGCCACAGCTGGGATTTGAACCACAGACCCTCCACTTACTAAGCGGGTGCTCAAACATTGCCCACACAGGACTTGTGTGTTTAAAATACCAACAGTAAGCTTGTTGACATAAATAAATAATAATTTGTGATAACTGTTTATTGTTATTCTTATTGTGGTATTTGTATATAAACTGGGAGGGTCTGGGGGGCACTGACCATGTCCCACCCTCCAGATATGCTCCCCACTCATGCCTGTAATGGGCAGAGATGGGAGAGGTAGCTGCCCATTAAAATTTGTTGTGCTGGAGTTTAGTTAGTTATCTTTATCTGATTACCCTCCCGTTTGGAGGATGTACAAGCCTGTACCTAGGGTCAGATGCCTGTCAGGGACCAGACAGAATGAAGCTGTCAGTATGAGAATGGAAGGGGATGATGGAATGATTGGTGGGGGAAATGGGAGAACCCAGAGAAAATCTGCTCAGGTGCCACTTCATCCACCACAAATACCACATGTGGGTCCCTGGGATCGAACCCAGTCCACCTTGGTGATAGGCGAATGGTCTTAATTGCTCAGGCACACCACCTCTGCTAGTTAGTTATTAGACATAAGGGCTGAATTAATATCCTTATGGGATAACCTGCAAACTGGCAGACGCACCCTAATATACGAGAAAGGTTACGACTAAAGCACCTAAATCCCTTACAAGCTGCATTACACTATATTACGGGCCATGGGCCATATGGTACTTACTTAAAACGTTTTAGTATCATCAACTCTGAAATGTGCACCAGATGCAATACAGAAGATACTCCTGAGCATGTAATGTTTAACTGCCAGAAATACAGTGAAATAGGACAATCTAACAGGGAAAAGCTCATGTACCTCACTTTATCGGAAATGGTCAGGAATAAGGAAAATCTAAATGCTTTAAATGAGTTAGCGACTCAAATCAGTATAGCAGAAAGATCTTTAAGGGATGTTCATCAATCTATGTGTTAAACTATTGGTGAACATCCCTCTTTCAGCAGAAGAATATAAAACAGAATATTACAAAATAATTGAAATAGCACAAAAAAACGGCTTTCCCAAAGAATTAGTAGATAAAAAGGTAAAACAAGCAGAAAAGAAAAAATTATTAAAAGAAACTACAACTCTCACAGCAGCAAAAACAAAAATGATATTCAAAAAATTCACATATCATCCATGGGCCTTTGATAAATTTAAAAAGGTGTTCAAGGAATACAACATTGAGCTAGCACCAGTAAACCATTACTCCATAAAAAACCTACTACTTTCAAACATCAAAGATGCTATTCCACCTAACAAAAAATCTGGCATATACCAAATTGAATGCAGTGATTGTAATGAAATATACATAGGAAAAACCAAAAGAAATGTAGAAATTAGATCCAAGGAACACGTTAGAAACATTAAGAGTAAACAATTAGAAAAATCAGCGGTTGCATTTCACTTTTGGACAAAAAATCATGATATAAAGCTAGAACCGAAACTTCTTAAACACATAACCGGAAAACAAGAACTGTCCACATGGGAACAAATCTTTATTTTAAAAAATAGAAACCGAGTATTTAATTTTGACATTCCTCAGAGAGACATTTTCAGTAAGTTCATCGAACCGCCACCAGAAGAAACACCAGAAGAAGCATCACCATCTGCACCATCAAGCACCGTGGAAACCCAGTTATTGTCTGGTTGATAATGGAGGAAAGTTACCTTCGAAACGCGTCCCGGAGAAATATGTTGTAAGTGTTGTTCAGTGTTATTAATTAACTCACCTTTTAAATTAAATTAATTACAACAACACTGTTTTCAAACTTCTATGAAAGGAACATATTACAACTTTTGCTTACGCGAGTTTCGTAACTGAGTAGAGTCCGTGTCTTTCTTTGTTGAAATACATACGTATACTTTCCTGCTTGTAGGTGAAGGGAGAAGTGGCATAAAAAGGTGTTTTTGCACCAACTGGATATAACCATATACAATTGTTTGGGGATTTGGACAGCTCTCTAAACCCACACAGGACAGTGACCGACCTTGACTACCTACTATAAATAACTCGCAGCCTAATTGAACAATACCACGTTGGGGGTTGAAAATCCAAAACCCCTGCACCCCTCAGACTTCAAGGAAAACATTATCCTAAAAGGATACCACCAACAGTAAAGAAGTCCCGCCCATTTCGAAAGTGTTTCGTGTGCCGCAAGAAGGGAATTATTCGCGAATGTGGAGATGTAAGATGTACGTACCCTTATGTGTTTATCCCTGTTTTGAGGTAAATCACTGCAGAACGAACATATTAAGGTAAGCCAATAAAGTATATAGACCGTACTAAAATGTTTCATAAAGGGAAAATTATAATAAGTTGAGTTGGATAAGGGATAAATAAGGGTTAAATGCTTAAACGCACAGGATGCCCATATCGCTCATCTGCCATTTTAAATGGACGTGATTTCACGTCGACATTCCTCAAGAGGTTAATTTCCTCGGGCACACAATTTCTGTCACACATGGAAACACAAGGACCATCTTTCCTATTTCAGTCAGCTGATTAACATGTTGGGTGAAGTCCGCAGTCAGAGAGAAAGCTACATACAACCCCCAAGGTTGAAAATGGCAGTAAGGGCTCCAGAAACTAGTCTCTCGTGACATAGTGTCACAACTACAAATACATCTTACATATTTAAATGAGCAATACTTGTGTATATATATATATATTCTGCACAACTTGAAAACGGCTCTAACGATTTCTATCAAATGTTGTATTCAGACAGGGTTTTGCTTATTAAGTTTATCTATATAGGTGACATTCCTGAAAAAACATAATTTCATGCATAAGTCACAATTACTCTAAACCTTATTTTGGCCATAATTTCTCTGTTAATGGGCCAATTTCAACAAACAAGTCAGAATATTAAATGTCTCGTCAAGAGCTTTCAGAAAACCTAAAGAAAGTTGACTTAGCTATCTTAGTCTATGCGTAACAGTCACAATTTATATTTAGTTAACATTTTAATTTTTAAGCTTATCTAAATAAATATCTTCTCCAAAAAAAAAACCATGATTAAAACAAAAAGAAAAGAAAAGCTGAGTGAAGCTCGGTTGCCCAGTTACTGAGTATAAAATTGTTGAGAGTTGTGCATTGTAGCAGTTTGTTGATAAAGTAATTTCTAATTGCAGTTTGGCGTGGCAGTAGTAATCACCAATCAGGTTGTGGCGCAGGTAGATGGGGCAGCACTGTTTGCAGCTGATCCAAAGAAGCCTATTGGGGGCAACATCATGGCTCATGCTTCAACTACAAGGTGAGTTAACATTTTCTGTCATTGTCTTCAGAGACTATTAATACTAGATATCCCCTACAAGACTGACTTTACATATACAGGATGGAAGGGAAGTCATTACATTCCTTCTAATATGTGCTTCATAGAAGTATTACTGATCCCATGTCTTTGGCAATCTCTCGTATGGTCAAACGTCGTTCTCCCAGTATCAGATCTCCCACTTTCTCAACAACAGCAGCATTTTGAGCAGTTCGTGGCCTACCAGGACACTCATCACTCTTCACCAAAGTGCAGCCATTTTTGAATCAGTTAAACCACTCTTTAACTTGTGTTACCCCCATAGCATCATCTCTAAACTCCCGTTGAATTTTACAAATTGTTTCATTTTGAGAATCACCTATTTTTTGGCCAAATTTAATGCAGTATCTTTGCTCAAATCGTTCAGTCATCTTGCGAGAAAACTAAATCCAATGAATATTTATGACTGACTTGCAGCCAGCGACTGACACATGCAAATAGTGGGAAAACCCAAGCACATGCATTAAGGTTCTTCCTGCCACCCTGCACAGTGGTGTGGTGCTGCCATAGCATCACTACTTTGCATGGCAAAAATTAAAGTCAGATACTTTTTAGACAGGCCTCGTATGTATGGCCGAAGCAGTACCTTTCATCCAGTATACATTTCCTATTTTATTAACATTCAATAAAATAATGCACACTAGGTGGAACCAGTAGCAATTCAGATTAACAAAAATCCAGATAATCTCGAAACAAACTATTAAATGAATATAAACTAGTAACATATACATTTAGTTGGCACTAACAAGAATAAGAGAACAACTTTTTGGCACTTAAACTCAATGTTGTACATACTTTATTTTCTGAATTTTTTTTTTTATTGCAATTCAATATGGTGTAGTACACGATTGAATCCAGTCAATGGTAAACAAGTACATATAAGTAGCAAAAGACAAAATAATAAATACAATAATAATATACAAAGAATTGATTAACCAAGTAGTAGAGACAATGCATAATGAACTATTAATAGATTACAAAATACATACATAACTTTGACTTTTTGATTACTAAACTTTTAAAGTTTGTAAAGCAGATTTGAATTTAGTGTACTTTTCACACCTTTTAATTTCTGCTGGCAGTCTATTGTAGAATTTTGCACCAGCATAACTTGGCAGCTGTTTCAAATTTGTGCTGCATTTAAGGGGCAGAAAAGCAAAATATGCAAAATTATCAATCTGGATGAAGAAGATTCTTAAGTATGTCTCATTTTGATATTGCTTCCAATTCAAAGAATAGCTGAAACTGTGGTCTACCGCTCAGCTGCTGCATCCTCCACCTCTGCCCACCAGAGGATTATCGGTGGGGTGCAGTAGTGGAGGGTGGGACCTGGTCAGTGCCTTGATGCCTCCCAACTGGTGTCTGTGGTCTTTGCAACCAGTGCTGCTAGTTCCTCAATTGGCCCTGCAGGGCTGAGGCAAACACATACTGCATCTATCATTTGAGGCTGGTGTTTTCTGTGTTTCAGACTCTATCTGCGGAAAGGTCGTGGTGAGACACGAATCTGCAAGATCTACGACTCGCCATGTCTGCCAGAATCTGAAGCCATGTTTGCCATCAATGCCGATGGTATCGGTGATGCTAAAGAATAGTGTCTTTTGACCTCCATGCAGGACATTGTGATAAAAAGACATCAGAGAGTAGTGGGGATGAATATTTTAATTCAGGATTATTGAACAGTGATTTTGTTGATGTACAACTGAGTGCAAGTGACTTGGTGCTCGTGATTTGTTAATAGAAATATATATGTATGTAAGTGTGTTGGACAGTAAAGTAACAATATTCAGCAGTCAAGGAATATATTGATAATGTTATAGAAACATATTGATAAGGTATCAAATTCAATAACAATTAGGAGATTTTTTGGTTAAACACTTTAATATTAGTTTAGAAAATTAGGACATGTTTCAGGAACAATTGTTCCCATCTTCACCTAACAGCTGACTGATAGATGTAGAAGCTGTGTTGTCTGGTATACTATTGGCAGTGGTGGTCTCTGGTGAGACCAGACCTATCCTTGGTTTTTATAATGTGAATGTTTTCCCAAACTGAGAGCTCAGTTGCATATCTTGCTGTCTTGAGCAGGTTGCCTTCCTAAATGTCATGTTTGTTCCAGAAATACTGATTTTTCAATTTGTTTGTATTTTATACATTGGATATGTTCTTTTAATCTAGTTTTCAAGTTTCTTTTAGTCTTGCCTATGAACAGGGTGCACACAAATGATTTGAGCAGTTTCGTGATTTTCTATAGTCATATTATTAAATATATGGTGATGGTATTTGATGTTGTAAATTAGCCATCTCTCCAAGTTTCGTTTGCAGCAGTCATGACGCTTCTTCCTTCTGCCACAAGAGTGCAGTTGTGACTTATGCTTCCTCGTACGGCCATAAACTCCAACAGTGAAAAAGTGTTTGCTGTTCTTGAGTTTCGTACAAGTAAATCCATGACAACCATGCGACAAAACTGTAGAACAAAGTACCGTAAGGAACCAGCCACTGCCAACTCTATACATAAATGGTATCAACAGTTAATAACCATGGGATACCTATGTAAGGGCAAATCAACGGGTCGGCCAAGAGTGCCTGAAGAATAGTCGACCTTCTGCAAGCTAGCTTAGCACGTAGCCCACAAAAATCTATGTGTCAAGCCAGTAGAGAATTGAACATTCCACGTTTGGCCGTTTGGAAAGTGTAAGGAAAAGATTGAAGGTGCCCTTTACTGTTTGCAGCTGTTACAAGCATTATCATCCGAGGACAAAGTGAAATGCTTTAAATTTTGCAGCAGTTTCCACGAGCGTTTGGAAGACAAGGTTTGTGATACGATTGTTTTCAGTGACGAAGCAGCATTCTTTCTGAGCAGTAAAGGAATAGGCACAATGTAAGGATTTGGGGAACTGAAAAGCCCCATTCCGTCATGCAGTACGTTCATGATTCACCTAAACTGAATGTTTTCTGTGTGATATCACAATCTAAAATTTACAGTTCCTTTTTCAGTGAAAAATCCATTACAGGGCACATCTACCTGGATATGTTGGAGAATTGGCTCCTGCCACACATCTACCAACAGGATGGTGCTCTACCTCATTACCACCGTGGTGTTTGTGACTTCCTGAACACCAGACTTCGAGATTGATGGATAAATTGTCATGGCCTCCACCCATGTGACTTTTTTGTATTGGTTTGTGTGAAGGACGCAGTTTACATGCCACCACTACCTGCTGATCTACGAGAACTACGGGTCCGCATCATCAACACATTTGCTGCAGTTAACAGGGACATGCTATGTCAAGTGAGGGCCAAACTTGATTATTGAGTAGATATTTGTAAAGTCACTCGTGGAGCACATATAGAAAGCTTTTAAAAAAACTTTGAGTTGCTATATCTGAATATACAGTGTTTGTAGTGTTCAGTGAAATAATATTGCTGTAATAAATTTTTGAAACCACTCAGATCATTTGTGCGCACAATTATAATTGGCACCAACCAAGAAAGGGATTGACCGTTCACGATGAGAGAGAAGTGACATTGCTGCTTATTGCGACCACCTGGAGAGTGTGGTATGATTATTACTAACGTTTCCATAGCAAATTCAATATGTATTGAGTGCATTCCCATTTCCGTGATTCCATGTTGAATTCAATCTGGAAATGAGATTGCTTTGTGTATGAAAGGCTCAAATAGAATTCAAGCTTTTAGGTTGGTCACTTGGTTTAGGTTGGCGAACCTGTAAAAATATGTTTTCTGCATATTTTAACAAGGTTTTGAGGTTAGTGAATGTTTTTAAGAAGAGTATATTGTGAGATTATAGAAACAGTAAAAGTGGCTTTGTTATTTTCTTATGACACCACTTTCACTAAGAAAACAAAATGATAAGTGTGCAGCGTGTAACGGGTACAATAGAAGTTAGCATCCTTGACGGATTCAAATTGATCTGTATTTCTGTGCAACCGATTTCAATACAATCCTATGAAATGAGTGCATTGGATCCAATGGTTGACCTTTGTTTTAGTCTGCATTTCCATTGTGTATTCAGTCTGGCAAGAGAACTAAATACCTATCGAATTTGCCATGAAAATGTGTACAAGGAAGATTGGATTGTGCCTGGAATGTTGAGCACATTTATATTCATATGCGAAGACAATAGTAAAATACTGAATCTACATTCAAAGGATGGAATATGCAAGTATATATCAATATAAAGATTTACATTAACAAAAGAGATGTACCTGTGAAATGTTGATGCTTATTCTAATGGGAAAATGGTGCTGATATCTGCATCACTCTTATTCTTACCAATTCCTACAGCACTTTAAGTTGGTGCTGAGTTTTTAATAATTACACTTCGAGTTGAGCTACGAGATTCTTTTTTCTATCCCAGATCGTGGTACAGGGTGAAATGAACGAACACAGGATGTAACTTCACTATATCACTTTTATTTACACTTTTTTCGTCAAATATTACACTCGTTACAATTAAATTGACTTTCGTTGCACGTGTATATACTTTCTTGACAGTCTTTTCATGTTATTAGTTATTTTAGATCCACATCTACGCGCGTTACAAAAACGTGTCTTCACTCTCTGTAGCCTAGGATGCTAATAGCAAAAAATTGGTGCCACTTTACACAATGCTTTTGTATTTATGCGCATATGCGCTCATTTTGACGCGAAGTACACTGAAACCCTCCTACGCTAAATAGTTCTTGTAATGTTAGGGAAGTGATCTTTATCTATCCTCCCTACACTTTTAACATTAAATATATATGGTTCTTATATTTATACATATTAAATTTAAACATGTAACTTATCATTTATGACATTTTTAAACAACTCTTTTTTTAAAATAAGAACAAATTAGAAACTAAAAACTTCACTTATCTTAGTATGTTGAGAAAAAGAATATCAACATACTAAGATAAGTGAAGTTTTTAGTTTCTAATTTGTTCTTATTTTAGAATCTTGTTGCTTCACTGTTAATAGCTTCAATTTTTACTTAACTCTTTTTTTTTGTAACAATTGAGAAAATAGCAGTACATTTTCATTACTCAACTAATCCTTACCAACATGAAAAACAAACTACATTTGCAACAAATATTTACATAAATGCTTTCCTTTCGGGGTCTAACCATATATTCTGTCTCAAAGTCATAGCAAGTACTTTAGAGACTGGAACTTATCCTCTTTGAAAGGATATTATTTCCTGCACTTGTCCTTTAATTGAAATACATTTACCAAAGACAGTTTTATTCAGTTAACAAGTACTCTCAATTTTTCATTTGGCAGCACTATCTTTGACACTATTTTTCGACATTGTTAAATATACATTAAAAGTGTTAGCACAATTACAAAAGCTCACAACATATGCACAGATACAGACCCAGACATACATAAACACAAGGCAAATAATCATGTATACAGGGTGGAAGGGAAGTCATTTCATTCCTTCGAATATGTGTTTCATAGAAGCATTACAAACAAAAGAGTCTTATGGCATTTTGCTCTTTGATCAGCCGATTTCGAAAAAATAGTTTTTGTTTCAAATTGGATGTATAATTCCACAAGAATGTATGAAGATAACAGTTTGTTACTTGTAATATGCGTAGAGTAACTTATTTCTGATGTAGCTTTTGTAGTAATTATGCAACATCACACAGGGTTTCAAAATAATTAATCACTTAAATGGCGTGAAGGAATACTCTAAACAACTTTTTCAGATGCGAGGTATGTCGATAACGTTTTTTTGAGGTTGTCAGGGTCTTGACCTGGTTTCCAAATGTAAACAGCAGATAACGGTTGTGATTGGCCTACATTTGTACTGTAAACATAGAAGGAGACACGTGGTAGCAGTAGTGTTTGTTTATGTACTTACCTAGTGAAAGTGAAACCTGCAGTGTTGCCAGCTTGTTTTCAATAAAACTAAAATACCTCCGTAGGAAATGGTCAGAGACAAAAATGTAAGATACAAAATGTGTTCCAAATACTGAGATCTATCACCGGTTTAAATTAATGTAACGACTTCCCTTCCACCCTGTATAGAATGATGCAAACAAACTTCTCAGCACACAGGCTGTTCCAAATCTCCAAGATGGAATATGAGTACATGCAAGTACATGGCAGCATTGTGCGGAGCATGGCTGTAGAGGGAGGGCGGTGAATGATGATAGCCAATATGTCACTGGACAAAGGTCATAGCAACACCAATCATTCCCCATTGCAAGACTCCGCACCGTGACGGTAGTGAGTAAAGTTACTCAGTGACCACCAACTCAGGTAAACCACATTGCTCTAACTGATGCAAGCATTGCAAGCTCAGTGTACAGGAAGGCATTATTTGTATACATGCAGCAACAGCAGAACAAGCACAAGCAGTTTATATTACTGCTGGGTTCCACATTGCCACAAAGTCTATTGGCTACTTCAAGGTCCAACCTGGTTGTCATGACAACAAACCACTTTGCCACTCCCCTACCACGTGCCTAATGCACACTGAGGCAGCTGTCAGAATACCCAAGTTAGGTTAATTCAAACATCTTTCTTGGAAGTTTGAAAACAGTGTTGTAATAATCAATTTAAACCAAAAAATTGAGTCAGTAACAGTACACAACAGTTACTTATAATTTACCAGAACATGTTTCAGAGGCTGACTCCTCCAATATCAACTGGACATCAACTGGTTCTCCCTGGTGTGGATGGTGATGTTTTCTCTGAGGTCTCCTCTGGCAGTGGTTGAAGGAACTTGCTGAAGATATCCTTCTTGGGGATGTTGAAATTGAATATTTTGTTTCTATTTTTCAAAATGAAGATTTGTTCCCACGTGCACAGCTCTTGTTTTCCCATTACGTGTTTCAGGAGTTTCGGTTGTGGCTTTATGTTGTGGTTTTTTGTCCAAAAGTGAGTGGCAGCTGCTGATTTTTCCAACTGTTTGTTTTTTACATTTCTATAGTGTTCCTTGGATCTTATTTCTAAATTTCTTTTGGTTTTTCCTATATATACTTTATTACAGTCACTGCATTCAATTTGGCAACTGCTAGATTTTTTATTGGGTGGGATGGCATCTTTGAGTTTTGGGTTCAGTAGATTTTTTATGGGGTAGTGGTTCACTGGTGTTTGCTGAATGTTCTATGATTGATTCTACTTTGATGGCTTAAAAAAGTGCAAGCCATGGCTCATAAAGTGAAGTCTCAGTTCTATTTTATTAATACGGCTAAAGCTGTGTCTCGCTAGAAGGAAGAGTTGAGCTGTTAAGGGTTCAAGGTCACACTAAGCTTGAGTCGTTGCATTTTATTAATACAGAGGTGAGTCATGGCTCAGAAATTGTGAGTTTTAAGTTGTGGCTCACTTTTATTGACACCACCCATTATGTGCAGAACTGTGTTCAAGATTCATAACCAACATGAATTTCCAACAATACGGAAAATAACTTGCACTCTTAGAACTGAAATATCATATGCGCTTTCAAATTCATCTACTGAGTGTTTTGAGGGGATCAGAATTTAGGTACAGAAAGACAAGTGATGGTTGTCAATTTTTGATGGAGAGGGGTGACATTGTTGCAGGAATATAAAATTCAGTTCTATTGGATTAAAAGAACAGGTAATTTATAAACTATAATTATACAACTTTTAGAAAACATACACATAATACATGAGTATGCATGTTAAAATTTTGAATTTAATTGCAAAATTATAGAAGTTTGGAAAATTCCATTTCATTGAGTATTCTAGCGCCAGATGGATTTGCATGCTCTAAAACAGGATGTGAGTGAGAGGGAAATTTGATAAGATTCGGGGTAACAAGGTGGCAATGCTAAGGCATCTCATTCGTTGCAGAGCAGAACTTCCCATTTAAAAACAATTTTTTTGTTTGCACTTTATAATTGATGGGTCTGACAGAGGTGTTGGGGCCAAGTAGTAAAGAAGGCTGAGATCACAACCAAAGTAGTAAGGTAAAAATCAATCTTAATGCAAATCAAGTAGTATGCTGCAATGTCAATATTCAGACTTCTGTAGATGCAGATAATTCAAGTGATATTCATGTGTAGGTTTATCAGCTGGCTATATGGCGAACTTATCTGCTTACATAAAAATTCAATGCCACAACTGGGATTTCAACCACAGACCTTCCGCTTGCCGGGCGGACGCTCTAACCACTGAGCTATTGTGACAAACTGCCAGAATGGCATTAAATTCTCAAGCCAGTTCGTATTTCTCCTGGTTATTTAACCCTGGGATATAAAGTACTTACAATAGTAAGTCACCATTGGGGTAATTGTTTCTGATGTGAGACTGCCTTTGTGGTTTACCAGGAGAAATACGAACTGGCTTGAGAATTTAATGCCATTCTGGCAGTTTGTCACAATAGCTCAGTGGTTAGAGTGTCCGCCCGGCAAGCGGAAGGTCTGTGGTTCAAATCCCAGTTGTGGCATTGAATTTTTAAGTTCCAGTTCTACCTCTTAAACTTTGCCCACACACGGCTTGTGTGTTTAAAAACACCAACAGTAAGTTTGTTGGCATAAATAAATTATAATTATCTGCTTACATGTTTATGGAAGCAATAACTTCTTAGGTTTTTACTTTCTCTAATACGTATAGTAAGTAGAGGAAGTATTGTATTCAACCCAAAAATTTGACGTCGAGATTTCACCAGAAATATATGTTTTGAGACCCCCTGAATCCAAGAAAAGCATTTTTAGAAAAAGGTATCTCTGTGTGTGTGTGTGTGTGTGTGTGTGTGTGTGTGTGTGTGTGTGTGTGTGTGTGTGTCAGTCTGTGGGTAGCATAACTCAAAAACTAAAGGTCGGTTAAAAACCAAAATTGGTATTTAACTTTAACATCTTTGAAGGATGCGACCCCAAAGATCTTGAAGAAAATTCCTCCACCTTAAACTACCCTTTACATAAAAATTTTTTCAAGAAATTGTATGTTCTTGAAAATGGCCCTAACGATTTTGATTAAAATGCCATATGTTTGAGATATTTTTATGGCAAATGAAATTATATCTTGAATTTTCTGGCTAAAGCCCCGTAGTCATATTTACTCTGGATGACTTTGCACAACTGGTAAACCTTAAGAAATACGAGCAAATCTTACTATTCAAAAAATATAAATATTGCTAAAACACAGAATTTATGAATATTAAAAATAGAAGCACTATTGACAGTGAAGTATTCTTCATGTTTGAGGTTATTTTGAGTCACTTATTTACACTCATCTTCACTACTAAACTGCTTTTTTAAAGCGGAAACGTTTTCAGGACCATTCGATCCCATCATCAGCCGTTGGGTGACTGACGTTATCCTCTTGTTCCTTTTCTCTGCTGTCTCTATTCTGGTGTTAGGGGTGCAGAGCTTTAACACTTCATTCAATGCTGGTATTTTGAAATTAAAACTTTATTACTGTTTTTGATTATGTATATTTTTTCCTAAATATTCAGTTCTATTGGTGAATTAATAGATTTTAACAGTTTTATATTAAGGTATCTCAGCCTCACCGATATGTGTCCTGTGTAACGATCCAGCAGAAATGAATGAAGAACACTTGAAGACCTGTGAAGCATTAAGATCAGAAGAAACTACAGTTCAAAAGTATTGGAAAGCACGAATGCTAATGGCTTCATTGCCAGATGCAAGGCACTAGAAAACAACAACAACAACAGTTTTATATTAAGGCTGATGTTGTGGTTTTCAGTCCAAAAATGATGTGCCACAGCAGACTTTTCAATTTGTTTTAATTTTATGTTTCTTTGGTGTTCCTTAAGTCTTATATCCAAATTTCTCTGTTTTCCCTATGTAGCTTTTGTCACAACTATTACAGTTGATCTGGTAAATCCCCGATTTTTTATTGTATGGTATTGTTTAGTGGCTTATTAAGCAGGTTTTTTAAACTGTATTGGGTTTGCGGTGCTAGTTTTATGTTTAGTTTCTTGAAGATTTTTTCAAATTTCCTGAAGGCCCAGGGATGGTACGTGAATTTCCTAAATTTCCAGTTGTTTGTGAGTGGTGTTAATGTAGCGGTTTGCGAAATTATCTTGAGCTTTTCTGCATTTTTTGACATGTTCCTAACGGTGGTTGGGTTGAATCCATTTAATATTGCAATTTACTTAACGGAACATTATATAAACGATGTATCAAGCTTCGAAATGCTGCCAGTTGGTGTGAAATTGGGTTGCAATTGTTTTTCTTGATGTAATTGTCTACATGTGTGGGCTTTCTATGTATACCAAATTTTATACCATCTATATTTCTAGTAATTTTGAGGTCCAGGAAAGGTAATGTGTTGTTGTCTTCTATTTCAATTGTAAATTTTATATGGCTGTCCTGTAGATTCAGTAATTTTAGAGAGTCGTCTTTTTGTTTCTGGGGGATTATAGCGAAAATGTCATCCACGTATCTTCTCCAAAATTTGAATATATGTGGAAAGGCTTTAACTAAATGAGATTCAAAAAAGCTCATGTACATATTTGCTAAAAACGGTAATAGTGGGCTCCCTATTGCTAGTCCTTTTGTTTGTCTGTAGAATTTGTTGTTAAATGAGAAGTAATTACTTTTTGTGCAAATTTCTGTAAGGTTAATGATGTCATTTATTTCAATGGGGTCAACTGTAGTTGGAGTCAACCATTTTTTAATAAGTAAGGGTATTTTTTCCACCGGGATGCTGGTAAACAGAGCTTTAACGTCGAAAGACACCATAATGTGGCCTTCAGGGATAGTGTAATTTTGCAGGTTTTTTATGAGTTCCAAGGAGTTCTCAATTCCTAAGCTTTCGAATTTTTTGTAAGTATTTAGTTTCTTTACTAGCCACTTAGCAATATGGTAGGTAGGTGAATTGATGCCGTTAATGATGGGTCTCATGCTATTGTCCTGTTTGTGTACTTTTGGTAGGCAATATAACCTTGGCAATATGGAGTTAGAGAGTTTTAGGATATATTTTTCTGATGTTGTTAATGTTTCTGTAACTGATAAAGCTTTATTGATTGACGTGGTATATAAGTTTAAAGGATTTTTCGGAATTTCTTCATAGTCATTACTTTCCAGAAGATGGCAGCATTTCGAAGCTTGATACATCGTTTATATAATGTCCCGTTAAGTAAAGAGGAATTTCTGAAAGAACAACACATAGAAGAAATTGCAATATTAAATGGATTCAACCCAGCCACCGTTAGGAACATGTCAAAAAATGCAGAAAAGCTCAAGATAATTTCGCAAACCACTACATTAACACCACTCACAAACAACTGGAAATTTAGGAAATTCACATACCATCCCTGGGCCTTCAGGAAATTTGAAAAAATCTTCAAGAAACTAAACAAAACTAGCACCGCAAAACCAATACAGTTTAAAAAACCTGCTTAATAAGCCACTTAACAATACCATCCCATACAATAAAAAATCGGGGATTTACCAGATCAACTGTAATAGTTGTGACAAAAGCTACATAGGGAAAACAAAGAGAAATTTCTATATAAGACTTAAGGAACACCAAAGAAACATAAAATTAAAACAAATTGAAAAGTCTGCTGTGGCACATCATTTTTGGACTGAAAACCTCAACATCGGCCTTAATATAAAACTGTTAAAATCTATTAATTCACCAATAGAACTGAATATTTGGGAAAAAATATACATAATCAAAAACAGTAATAAAGTTATTAATTTCGAAATACCAGCATTGAATGAAGTGTTAAAGCTCTGCGCCCCTAACACCAGATGGCAGCAGAATAGAGACAGCAGAGAAAAGGAGCAAGAGAATGTCAGTCACCCAACGGCTGATGATGGGATCGAATGGTCCTGAAAACGTTTCCGCTTTAAAAAAGCAGTTTAGTAGTGAAGGTAAGTGTAAATAAGTGACTCAAAATAACCTCAAACAGAATTTATGTGCAAATAAACTTTTGTAGAGTGAACCATTTTGGAGATATTCCTTGTTATTTGTGAGAGTTTTGGAAAACTTAAACTTTCATCAAATGGAACATCGTTGCTTATTTGTTTATACGTTAGTCGTGCAAAGAGAACAGAATTTGAAAACTTTAAAAATTTTAACTATCACTCAAAGCCTGCTATATTCCCATATTCCCCTTGTACCTACAAGGAAATAAACAATAAGCATTTCTGCAAATGTTTATCTCAACTAATGCAAAGAAGATAAAGGAATAAGAGTTTGTAAGAATGGTTAGTACAAGAGTAGAGAAAGTCATGTGAGTGCAACACATCAGATTTTTATGGAAGTGGCCAAATTTTGCAAACATTTTAACCCCATTTGTTAGCAGCTCTGAGAGGGTTATGGTTAAATGTAGTTTTTTTAATATCCTGAAAAGTGACACTTTCATTACAGATAACTTTTGGAACAATGTATTGAGTCTTGTTTTTTGTCACTTTACTTACCTTCATTTATAAAATGGTGGAAAAATGGAACATTTTCGATATCACTTGATCTCATCCTCAGCCATTGGGTGACTGAGGCCAACTTCTTCCTACGCCACATCTCTGTTGCTATGATCCTGTTGCCATCTGGTGTCAAGAGCACAAAGTTTTAACACTTCGTTCAATGCCGGGATTTCAAAATTTACTACCCTTGCTGTTCTTGAGGATGTTTATTTTTTCCCAAATGTTCAGTACTATCAGGGAAGTAGGGATTTTAACAGTTTTATACTGTGGCCAGTGTGGTTTTCTATTCAAAATGGTGTGACACAGCAGACTTTTCAGTTTTATGTTACTCTGGCGTTCCTTTAGCCTGATTTCCATATTTCTTTTAGTTTTTCCTAGGTAAGTTTTTTCACAGATCTCACAGTTGATCTGGTAAATTCCAGATTTTAAAGTACTGTTAATAGTGCTTCTATTTTTAATATCTATTCTGGAACAATGTTAAAGTTATAGTATGTTCATTCAGAACAGGCAGCTCAAGCTTACATTACCCCCACTCTCCCAACATTTTCTTTGAACTGCATCTTGCAGAAAGGAACAATAACCTTGTGCCTATTTGGTTGCTTTAGTTTGAATAAGTATGATATCAGACAGGCCAAAGGAATAATTCTCATTGTATATAATTTCTTCAAGTGTCTTCAGAATTGTAATTAACAGGTAAACACAAACCTACCTTATATGTAACCCAGTGCCTGCCTCGGTAGCGTGATGGTTAGCGTGTCTGCCTCACGTTCAAGAGGTCGCAAGTTCGAATCTCGCTTAGGGTAAGTTATCCGGGTAAGGTTTTTTTCCGAGGTTTTCCCTACCCTGAGAAGACGAATGTCGGGTAACTTAAAGCTCCATGGACCTTGGGTTTATTTGAGCATCATTTCACCCATTTCATTCATTCGTCCGATATGACACAATGTTGGAGGACGTTAAAAAAAAATGTAACCCAGTTCTAAATAATTTATATTTAAATTTTTGTAGGTCCTGGCAAAATGTAACTTAGAAACGTGTTAATAGAACCCTATTTATTAGTAATGCATTTATATGTAATTCCCTGTTATACATATTAAATTTTAGTGAAATACAACTGAGTTTTACATGGTTATAATGAGCATATGGCATACGTTATCTTAAAAGAAACTCCAGGCATATTTTCTTTATCTCTGTTGACAAAGATGCAAGCTGAGCTGGTGACTTCAGAGTGACAAAGTCCTAATTCACAAAGGGGGAGACACTGAAAACATCTCAAACTGGTGACGAGTGACATGCTCTGTTATAAGTAGACTAATAGAGAGGGCACTGGGCAAACGTATCCGTGAAATTGTAAGCTTCAATCCCAACCAAAGGGGCTTCACCAACATCCCAGGTACACACATTAACACTGCTTTACTAGATTTCCTGTTTCTGAAAGCCAAAACTAAGAGATCAGACCTGGCTATAGTATTTTTGGATATGAGAAAAGCGCTTGACAATGTGGGACATGATCATTTACGAAACACTTTAAAAGCTTTACCTATTCCTTCCTACCTCACTGATCTTGTCATTAACCTGCAGACAGGAAATATTACAGAAGTGCAGTCAAACAAGCAAAACCAATTTAATTTAAAAGGTGAGTTAATTAATAACACTGAACAACACTTACAACATATTTTTCCGGGACGCGTTTCGAAGGTTAACTTTCCTCCATTATCAACCGGACAATAACTGGGTTTCCATGGTGTTTCATGGTGCAGATGGTGATGCTTCTTCTGGTGGCGGTTCAATGAACTTACTGAAAATGTCTCTCTGCCACCAGAAGAAGCATCACCATCTGCACCATGGAAACCCAGTTATTGTCCGGTTGATAATGGAGGAAAGTTACCTTCGAAACGCGTCCCGGAAAAATATGTTGTAAGTATTGTTCAGTGTTATTAATTAACTCACCTTTTAAATTAAATTAATTACAACAACACTGTTTTCAAACTTCTATGAAAGGAAGATAGGCAAAACCAAACCCATTACGTTAATTAGAGGAGTATTACAAGGTTCTCCATTATCTCCAACACTTTTTTAAGAGGTAGAACTGGAACTTAAAAATTCAATGCCACAACTGGGATTTGAACCACAGACCTTCCGCTTGCCGGGCAGACGCTCTAACCACTGAGCTATTGTGACAAACTGCCAGAATGGCATTAAATTCTCAAGCCAGTTCGTATTTCTCCTGGTAAACCACAAAGGCAGTCTCACATCAGAGACAATTACCCCAATGGTGACTTACTATTGCAAGTACTTTATATCCCAGGATTAAATAACCTTCACATGGTAATTATTATTTATTTATGCCAACAAACTTACTGTTGGTGTTTTTACACACACAAGTCGTGTGTGGGCAAAGTTTAAGAGGTAGAACTGGAACTTAAAAATTCAAAAATTCTGGCAGTTTGTCACAATAGCTCAGTGGTTAGAGCGTCTGCCCGGCAAGCGGAAGGTCTGTGGTTCAAATCCCAGTTGTGGCATTGAATTTTTAAGTTCCAGTTCTACCTCTTAAACTTTGCCCACACACGACTTGTGTGTTCAAAAACACCAACAGTAAGTTTGTTGGCATAAATAAATAATAATCTCCCTACACTGTTTAATCCTTCAATAGATCACATTTTAAATGAACTAAGTGAAGAAAGTATGACCTCAAAATATGGATTTCAGTTGAACCCTAATCAAGATTATTTGACAGTAATGGGCTTCGCAGATGACATAGTTTTAATAGGTAAAGACAAGGCTTCTGCTTTAAGTCTTACATCTAATGTGATTCAGCAATTTAACCAAATTGGTCTTAACATCAATATAAATAAATGCACGGGAATAAATATTACCAAAAGGAACCTCTCTGAAAAGAATTTTCACATTTCACCGGAAAATGAAATTCTATGCCTCCAGAAAGGTGATTTTATTTGATACCTGGGTGTCAATTTCAGTGACAAGATTAATATTGACTGTCTCTCCACTTTAAATAAACTGAAAACAGATTTGGAACTCCTTATCTCATCACCACTCTTGCAGGCAGATCAGAAATTCACAATAATTAACACATCATTATGTCCCAGTTTAGTATATCCATTTCAGACGATACATCCAACCAAGATATCCCATAAATTTGTAAATGATGCACACATAATGGCAAGAGGAGCACTTAAAAGGAAATTTTGCACATGTCTAATGATCTTCCCAAGGATATGATCTATTCAGACATAAAATTCAAGGGCTTAGGCCTATTTTGTCCTGCATGGGAAATCTACTTACAGCATATAAAATTATCAATTAGTATGGAAATATACACACACAAAAAGTATGCCAATGACTACGAGAAAAATCATATGAGAAGTGGACTGAAAAGAACACAAAGGGAAGGGTGTACTTCTATGCAAACAGTATACTCCAGCGAACAGATGGCTTCGGAATCATGAAGGCCTCACTTGCAGTAAATGGAGAGAAGCCATAAAGATGACAGCGAACATAACGGCAGTCTGTAGTGCACCTGGCAGATCCAAAGACAATAACCTCTGTTGGCGCTGCCACAGAGAGATTGAAACGCCTGCGCATGTTCTTGGATCTTGTCCTCATGGTGAACTCCTATGCAATTTGTGTCATCACGCTGTGCCTTCTCTAATTATTGCAAACAACCTGAGAGGGAAAGGATACACTGTATTTGAAGAAGTACACAGTCTCTCTGATGAAGGCAGCAACAGAAGAATCGACATAATTGCCTTCAAACCAAATTCTCCTGAAGGTCACATCATCAACCCAACCATCAGATTTGAATACAGCGAACATCAGCCAGACGAAGTGAATCAGGAGAAAAAACATATCTACGAACCAACCATTGATTATTACAAAACAAAATATTGCCTAGAGTCCACCAGTGTAACAGGATTAATGGTTGGAGCAAGAGGGACAATCCTGAGGCTGCTTGCAGAATTCATCAAGAGCTTTGGTCTATCCAAAGATTTGGCATACAATATTGCTATATTGTCACTCAAAGGCTCTACAGCTCTTAGAAATCAGGTGCATGGACCATGATTCTTTTTTATTTTTTTATTGTTTTAAAAAATAACACTTTCCTTATCATTATATATTTATATACATTTATGTTTTGTTAACAATTTTGTTACTTTTATATTAGTATTCTCTGTCTTTTTGGCAGCCTGTAACTGATAGGAAGATGTTAAAATAAAAATCATACAAGGAGTGGAGCTTAATCCACACAAAACCAAAAGAGAAGTTGCTTCAGATTTAGGAATTGCTATGTACAGTCATTGGTAACAAAATGAGGTGTATGCACTTAATACAAGAAAATTTGTTGTTGTTAGCTAATGCTGGGTTTCTGACAATGAAGTCATTAATCCTCTTGCTCTCCAATATTTTTCACTGATGGATGGGGCACTAGAAATGGCTGGGCATATTTGGAGGTGGTCTCCATCCATTTCCTCTTGCAGATCACATAGAGGACAGAGTGGTGAAGAATATCGCACAATTCTGTTCAGACAATCATGTCCTGTAATCAACCTGAAGGTTGCAACTGCTGTTTTTCGAGGATACTCAGGAATTACTGTTTGAATGTTTGGTAGTTCCCATCTTTTATTTTCTGATTTTTCATAGTAATATTTTGCAATAATTTTTTTGAATTCAGAGTTGACTAATCTTTTAGCTGCATAAAATGGTAGATTAACTATAGATTTCTGCACATTGCCGGTACCCTTTTTTGCAAGAAAATCAGCTTTCTCATTACCACTCAGTCCACAGTGAGCTGGTATCCATTGGAAGACTAGGTGTTTTTGAAGTGCTGTTAGATGGGTAAGGATTTTCCAACATTCTATAAATGTTTGGTTTTTTGGTGACAACTTGGAAGTAATTGCTATAATTGCTGCCCTGGAATCTGAGAGAATAACTGCTTGCTGAAAATGTGAAATTGTATACAAAAGATTTTGTAGGGCCATTCGAATTGCTTCAATTTCTCCATCAAGAAAAGTGAAACAAGCCAGATTAACTGATTTCTTTAAAGCAAGACCAAGTTCAAAATCATTAAGGAATGTTCCACAATACAATAGGTTTCCTTCATCCCAAAACGTTCTTCCTCCATATGTCCTTGTCCATAGCATCTTCCTTATTTAACTCTCTTCTCACCCCATCCATCCAGTATTCCTTAGGCTTCCCTGGTTTTCTCTTGCCTTCTACTTCCCAAATATGCATTATCAAAATCTCATTTGTAATTGCTAGTAGTCTTTCCTCATCCCCTTGATTTACACATAAATCAGGATCAGCTGTATATTTTTTGGAGATGCGAAAAGATTGCAGCAGAGGCTGGTCAGATATCTCTAAGGTCCATGTGAGGTATGTGTAATGAAGCCAACAAAAGTGCAGTTACTGATATTGAGACTACAGGACCATCCTTCAGTTCTCCTACGAAAAATATCCCCCGAGAAATAAACAGAGCTGCATTTAAACTGCATGTATATGTACTGATAAATTAGAAGCAAAGGTATAAACATGTTTTATTTGTTTCTTATAGTATGTTGTGATCAAGTTATGGCACAGCAAGAATTGAACATTGTTCTTGGTTTGTAATGCCTATTAGGGAAAGGAGAGAGGGTAGGCAATCACACAGAAGGCAGTATGGATTGCTACTACACATGACCTTGGGCTGCCTATTCTAAATGTCAAGAGAGCAAGCTTATAATGCACGAGTTCTTCCTTGGCAATGCACAACATAAATATTCTACTACAAAAGGAACAAATAGATTTTATCTAACTGCTTCTATCATATACTTCTATTAACTGGTCAAATACAGAAATTCTAGAAGCTTATTTGAGAATGAGTGTCCTTGTAACCTGGTAGTCCAAGTTATGAGCATCGGTAGGCCTTTTTCCAATGGGGAAAAAGGATCCGCTTCCACATGTTGGAAGTTTGCAGCCAGATTATATTAATTCATTATTTTATTGTCAAAATTTATAATATTTGTTCCAGATAACCATATTAATTTGTGCCAATAAAAATTCTTTACATCAAAGTTAAAATAATAGTTCAATAGTCAGTAATTGTTTGCGCATTAAGTCCACCAACTTCCAAGGGGGGGGGGGGGCCGCGGCCCCCTCTTGCCCCCCCCCCTTCGCGATGCCCATGGTCCAAATGCTCAAATTCATTTGTTTCTAAAAAAAAAAACCTAAAGTATCCATTCCGAGTGAAATTACCAACTTCAATATGTGTTCTGAGGCTCTGAAATTTCAAAGTGGTTGCAATTTTTACTTTCTCTACTATATATAGTAAGAAGGGGAAGTATTGTATTCCACCCAAAAATTATATGTTGAGATTTCACTGGAAATATATGTTTTGAGGCCCCCTGAATCCAAAAAAAAAGCATTTTCAGAAAAAGGTCTGTAAGTGTGAACAGAAGAACTCAAAAATGAAAAGTTGGTTACGAACCAAACTTTGTAAATCGAAAAATATGTTGAAATTTCTAAATAAATTCTGCTCCAACTTACTTGTAATTATGTTAATCACAGGACGTCTTTTGGAGAGAGTTCTTCCATCATTCAGCTGTTTATTGACTGGTTCAGCATCAGGTAGCTGCCTCCACCTTCTCCCGTTGCCTGGTATGCTGTTCTTCTTACTGGCTAGTTGTAAGACGTCTATGATTGCAATGTCGAAATTCATCAACTGATCTCGACCCTTAATGATGTAAATATTTTCTCACACCATTTAACCCCCAATAATTTTTTTCTGGTTTTAAAAGTTGGATATTTAGGTTGATACTATGATTGCAAGAGCAAAGTGGTGAGCTATGACTGATTCAATTTAAAATTTTAAATTAAATTAATTACAACACTGTTTTCAAACTTCTATGAAAGGAAGATATGGCTGATTTACCTGTTTTCTTTTCTTTTCTTTTTTATTTATTTTTTTTTTTTTTTTTGTATTTTATGTTTTTGGCGTGTTGTTTCATTCTGGTTTTCAAAAAATCAAATCAAACAGAAATTTGTAAACTATTCACACTTAAAAATTGTTTTCTGCTTTTTAGTTTGGTTTCTTATAAAAACATGTTTTTTAATTTTACTTTTTTAAACTATAATTTATTATCTCTTAGGCATGCAAAGAGAATGGAATTTTAAAGCTATAAAAGATTTGACAATCGCGCAAAGCCTACTGTATTCCCATATTCCCCTTGTACCTATAAGAAAATTAGCAATATGGTAATTTTTGGAAATGTTTATCTCGACTAACACGAAGAGAAAGGAATAAGAGTTTGTAAGAATAGTTAGTGGGCAGCACCATGACCAAGCAGTTAGACCGTTCACCTACAACTTAGGTAGCCCAGGTTCGATCCCAGGGACCTGCATGTGGTATTTATGGTGGACGAAGCAGTATCAGGACAGGTTTTAGCAGAGTTCCCCCGCCACTCATTCCACCAATTGCGCCATCATCACCTTTCCAATCATCCATTTCGCCTGCATTTCATATCATCCTCTTCCTCACTCTCATACCTGGTGCTTGGCTCCAGGTGTTCACTGTCTGGTACATAGGTTCCTGTGTTCCCCGACAGGTATCTGACCCTAAGCACTGGCTTGTTAGTCCTACATAAGGGGAGGGTAATCACTTCCTCACTCTCATACTTGCAGGTGTTCACTCTGTCTGGTACATAGGTTCCTGTGCTCCCCGACAGGTATCTGACCCTAAGCACTGGCTTGTTAGTCCTACATAAGGGGAGGGTAATCAGGTAGAGGAAGACAAAAGGAATAGTACAAGTGAAGAGAAAGTCATGAGAGCACAAAACATCAGATTTTTTTAACATTTCTGAACTTCAATTGCAAAAGTTTTCCAACAAAATTAAATTACTGTGTGCAAAATCATCAGTCTATATAATATCAGGAAGCACAACTTCAACAGGCAGGCTAACACTTCCAACTTGGAAGAAGGTAACTGAACAAGGATTGACAACTGCATACAGAAAAGGCACGTCATCATTTAACTGTTTCTTCATGTTGGTCAATTCTTCAAAAGATGGAATGTCGTCCTGGAAACCAACAACTGCAATCCTGTATTTTGGTAATCCAGGACTAGCTTTTTGGAATGAAGAGTCTGGCAAGTAAACATCAAAACTAATCTTCCGCATGTTAACAGAACGGATGATCTGAAGCCTTGCAAGGACAGTATCTGTGCTGACACAGTCTTCAGGCTGCACCAAAGAGCTGAATTTGTCTTCACATGGCCCTGGATCTGATGTTACGTCAACGTCTTCTTCAGTCTCTTGTTCACTGTTAGTTGAATCCAAAGTTACCTCTTGCTTCATGTGACTTACAGTCAATTCATTGCAAATTTCCAACTTCAGTGGTTGTTTTTCTGCATCTTCATGTACCTCAGCAATCTTGACATCTTCATCTTCTTGCTTCACAATTTGTTCAGCATTTGTCTCACTAAGAAGTCTGTTCATTACACCCTTAAGTTTTTTAGGAGGCCTAAAGTACCTAGGGACACTCGCACCCCTTTTTTGCTTATTCCTTTCTCTTTCTCTGATGCTTTGAGATTCTGATGATACTGCAATTAGCTCATCGCAAGGGTCGTCATCACTGTCTAAAGTAATTACTTCTATATTTTTTTCTAACTTTGTTAAATTGTGGGGCTTCATTCTAGATACACCCAATTTACTTTTAGGAAGGTCGTTTCTTTCAACAGTACTATTATCTTCTAACTGAAGTGGAATGGTTCCACTGCTTTCATTACCGTCAGCACTTCTGAATGATACATGGTCCTCCACTGGGTGTCCGGCTGTCTGCGCAGATTGATGCCTGAACCTCTCCCTTCTCCTTCTGTGGGATCTCCTCCTTGATGGTCGGCCATGGTTTTGCCACGGTGGGTGCCACATGTTCATCTGTGGTTGTAACCATGGCAACTGCATGCCAAATAAATTATCACTCCACATGGGATTGTTCATTAATGGACCAAAGCTTGCAAACTGCGGAAGCATGTTATAGAAAGAAGGAACAAAGTTCTGGTTGATGAAATATGGAGCTGCGTGCACGTTTGTACCCCATGTATACTGCTCAGTTTGCTCTGGAGGTCTTGCTATCCAGGGGTTTATTGGTTCTGACTGTGACTCGAGGTCTCCTGTATGATTGCGGTTTTGTTCACCATTTTCAGCAGTTCTTGGGCTTCCTTCAATCCCTGCTGCATCTAACTGTATATAGCAGTCATCCTTTTGGGGTGTAACATTTGGTGCTGGGAGATCCTGAGAGGGGGCTTTTACGTGAATGAAAGGCTTCCTCTCTGCATTTGGAGGGGAATTCAGAATACACATCTCTTCTTCATCGTCATCAACAAGATCTATAACTTCTATATCATTACTACTGTTTTGTTTCCCTAACTTCTCTTGTGCTTTGTCCGTGACTGCAGGTACTGTTCCTATTTCTGTATCGCTCAGCTCCACACACGTGGTTCTATGTTTTCCGACCTCTACATTTGAGCTGGATGGCTGGTTCTTATCTAAACCATTGCTTTGAAAATTTGCTACATGTAATTTTATTTCACTTTTCACATCTAGTGTGAGATTTGTAAGTCTCTGTATTATGTTTTCAGATGTCTCTTTACTTGTAGATTTCTTCAGCCTCTTCTTTGTATTTGAAATTATTTCCAAGACTTCACAATCGCTATCGTCTGACATCACTGTTTTTCTGTCAACTATGGCCTCCATTTCGTTGACAAACTTCCTCTTGCTTGAGGTTTTGAGTTGTGGTGTTTCACATTTTATATTACCAAATTCTGATGATGAGCTTTTACTTAACGGCCTGCATCTGTTTGTGACTGCTGGTTTTACATCTTCATCTAAGATAATGATGTCTGGTAAGTCAGTATGGCTATGTACAGCTGCAGCTACTTTCGAAGCATTTGATTTTGCTGAGTTATCATTGCTAGCATGTTTTATCCTTTCTTTCTTAACTAAATTATTTTTTTCTTCCTTTACAGGCATCACTTCTGTGATATTCGGAGAACTTTCTCTACAGAAATCTTGCTCTTTCTTAGGAATGTCAACAACCTCTGTGTTCTTACTCATTACATTACTGCTGGTAATACCCTTATTGTTTACCAAAACATTACTAGAACTTTCAGCCTTTCCCTTGCTATGGTTCTGGCTTAATGTGTGCTGGTGGAGACGAAGTTTTTGTTCATAGCCTGTAACATGCAGATTGTTTGAATGTCGGAGTAAGATGTAGCCTTGTTTAACCAGATGTGCATATGTACGGTATTCATTTAACGTGCAGCCATTATCTGAACCCAGCAGCACCGTATGTGCCATCTGTATACTCATGGGCATTCCATCAAAGTACACTTGCAACTTATTCATTTCCAAAAGAAACAAAGCTTCCTCTGGAAACAACAGCAACTTACCTCTCTTCTCATGACCCATTGTATTCCACTGTACTCCAACTCTGCAGGTTACTTCTGCCGTTCCGAAACGAGGATTCCATTCAGCTTTTGCCAGTGAACCCTGCTTTTCAACTCTCTGCTCCTCAAGTAAACTCATTGTTTCGTCTGAAAGTGACTGTATCTGCTTTTGCTCAAGCCAGGAACCAGATCGTCTAAACTCCTTGTTCTTTCTCACTGGTAAGGATCTTCCTGCTTCTTAGCTGTACCAGTTCTGCACCTAAAAGCAGTTGCTTTGAGAGTACATCACTATCTGTAGATGACATTCTTATGCTTTTAAATTACAGAAAAACGATTTGGCGCCTAACGATTTTATTTGGATAACACTATTCTGCTTCCATTACGTCTGAACAACGACTAATACTTTAACGTACTTATTTAGCTGGTTATATAGAATTACATAGTTTATATGCCCGATTTCCATTCGCCCCGGAGAATGGCGGGTGCCGTGTGGAATAGGCACTTCCGGTTCTACGTCGTTCTGCCAAGGTCACCGTGGTGAAAGGTACATTTCGAGCACTGCATGTCTATGTTGTTGTTGTTAGTTTATTTATTGACTATAATCTGTGGCCTAGACATTCCCGAGGTTCAACTTTTCAACTTTTATTGGCATTAGAGACAATCCATACTATAGATTTCCAGAACATGAGTGGCTCCATATTTATACTGATGGATCATTGATATCAAACCAAGATGGAGCAGCTGCTGGAGTCACATGTCACCTCTTTTCCTATTACAAATCTTTAAGTTATGGAACTAAAAACTTTGATGGAGAAATTGAAGCAATTCGAATGGCCCTACAAAATCTTTTGTACAGAATTTCACATTTTCAGCAAGCAGTTATTCTCTCAGATTCCAGGGCAGCAATTATAGCAATTACTTCCAAGTTGTCACCAAAAAACCAAACTATTATAGAATGTTGGAAAATCCTTACCCATCTAACAGCACTTTAAAAACACCTAGTCTTCCAATGGATACCAGCTCACTGTGGACTGAGTGGTAATGAGAAAGCTGATTTTCTTGCAAAAAAGCGTACCAGTGGTGTACAAAAATCTATAGTTAATTTACCATTTTATGCAGCTAAAAGATTAGTCAACTCTGAATTCAAAAAAATTATTGCAAAATATTACTATGAAAAATCAAAAAATAAAAGATGGGAACTACCAAACATTCAAACGGTGATTCCTGAGTATCCTCGAAAAACAGCAGTTGCAACCTTCAGGTTGATTACAGGACATGATTGTCTGGCAAAACATTTAAACAGAATTGGGATATATTCTTCACCACTCTGTCCTCTATGTGATCTGCAAGAGGAAATGGATCGAGACCACCTTCAAATATGCCCAGCCACTTCTAGTGCCCCATCCATCAGTGAAAAATATTGGAGAGCAAGAGGATTAATGACTTCATTGTCAGAAATCCAGCATTAGCTAACAACCACAGATTTTCTTGTGAACTTCCGAGCTTAAGGATGCTCTTTCGGTAGGGAGAGTTGAGAGGGGAGTCGCTAGGAGTACGTGGATATGCGCTAGTCCGCGCTGGTCGGACTACCAGCTGCAACCCAACATCAAGTCGGATTCTGGCGGAAACGCACGGATCAACCCGAACTAAAAGCAACCTAACCAGAACAATTAGCACGTGTGTTTTCACTGTAATAATGACCGTTTAACTGTATTACAGTGTATTCAGTTATTTACTTGTGCTTTAGTGCTTATTTGCTATTCATCTGTTCTTAGAGCTATTTTCCAAGGAGAAGGAATAGCTTTCAATACCTTTTAGAAACAGGCTTCTCAGTTTTAAGCTTGAAAGAGAAGTGTGAAATAAGGAAGCTTGATAGTCCAATACCTCCTCTCAAATTAATACATGCGCAAACAAGCCGAGGTAAGACATGTTGCAGGTCTTTTAATGTAAATACAAATAAAAGAAATAGTTGGATTTGCTGTTTATTTCCACAAAATAAATAGACTATTTTGTTTTCCGTGCTTGCTGTTTGCTAAGGGTAAACATACAGACTGGTCATGCACTGGCGTGTCAAATCTAAGTCATCTAAAGCAGATTAAGAAGCACGAGGAATCTATTTAACATAAGAATGCTTATTTGGATTTATCAGTCCTTGGAAAAACACAAATTATGCAACAGCTTAGCTCGGGTTTCAGGCAGAATATAGAAAGGCACAATGACAACGTAAGGAAAAATCGCTATATTCTTTCCAAAATAATTGATTATATTAACTTCTGTGGCGAGTTTGAAATTGAGTTTCGTGGACATGATGAAGTTGCAGAATCTAACAATCCTTGAATATTCAGTGCGATAATAAATTTGACTTCAGGTTTGAATGCAGTTGTAAAAGAGTACATAAATAATGCTGTAATATTTAAAGGTACAGACATGGAAAAAATGATTGAGCGCTTTAGGAGAACAGAATATTTCTAAATCCCACGTCGTGCTTCAGCCCGGCTTACACAAGTCGATATTTCCAAGATGCAGCTTCAGTTTATTGATAGTCTCTGGTCCATGTGTTATTGTCTGTCGGACACGAAAACAGGCTGTGTCTCGAATCACCACTTGCATTTGTATCTGCTCCGGAGAAAGAAAGGGGCGGTGTAGGAAACTGCCTATTTGTGGAGAAATGTGGCAGCAAAGGAAGTATGTCATAATACGTCAGAGCCAATAGAGCTTTGAATTCTCCAGTCAGTTATTCGCCACTAATTTACTTGATCAGCACTACTTTCCTTCGCTGAAAAATAAAATAATAATAATAATAATAATAATAATAATAATAATAATAATAATAATAATAATAATAATAATAATAATAATAATAATAATAATAATAATAATAATAATAATAATAATAATAATAATAATAATAATAATAATAATAATAATAATAATAATAATAATAATAATAATAATAATAATAATAATAATAACAATAACAACAGTAACAATAATAATAATAACAACAACAGTAACAATAATAACAACTACTACTGAGATTTTAATTATGTGAAATGCAATGAATGGCAGTTCAATATGCGCATCAGTTAACTATACATAGATGTGACACTACTCGATAGGAATGGAATTGTGTTGGTGTTGTAGGTGCCACAACCAACCGTGGAGTATGATTTGAAGCAGCTGTTGCAGTTTTCATGCTTTCATAGTAGTTTTCTCCGTCCAACAACAGCCCACAGGTATTATGCTTGAAAGCGGTTTAGAATTTGTTTGCAATTGTTAATGGACTTTAAAGAATATGTCGTAAATTCAAACTAAATATATTCTTTCTGATTTGAAAGAAAGTTGGGTTTCTCATTTCTTTGTTGTAACTTCTTGTGTAGATAAGTCTACATTGAATGGCCTTAACAGAAAAGCTTTTTGTCGTGTGTGCGTGTGTGTGATTTTATGTGTGTGTGTGTGTTTAATATAGTAGGGAATCACTCTTTCTCCAGAATATCTTCTATATATTTGTTTAGGTGTTGGCAATCTTTTATTTCTAACGTTGTATAGTCTGGCTGCAGAGAAAATAAATGAAGGCCTGACACAGGACCACAGAATATATATGCGAATCGTAACGTTTGTCCAATACCGCCACCAAAAGAAGAAAACGGCGGTCTAGTATTTGAAAATCGGATAAATTCTTGAATTTTTTTTTTTATAGTTTTCTCTATCAGCCTAGTTGAAATTACATTGCTTCAAGGATACCAGTCACATATGATATAAAGAAATTGAGGTAAGTGTGTATGTCTGAACAATAATAAATAAATCTTTCGGAAATGGGGGTTATAGTTATCGTAGATGTCAACTTTTTGACATAGTGACATTGCCAATGCTGCTTATTGCTAGTGTAGTCGTATTTTGATATAACACATCCATAGAAAATTTCGGACCAATACAATAGTTCTACTGAAGTTAACGATAGTAAAGGTAATGTCGTTATATGATTTATTGTTTTATGTCTTATTCTTTTGATCCTAGAATGAGCCAGATTTGAAGATACAGAACACGTCATACACTGTGCAATTTTTTTTCTCCCAACAGTAATTTTAAGTACTTACAGCAGACGATAATACTAGGGGGATAAAGAAGCTATATTATGGTCTTCCTTTATGTTGCAAATGGAATGCATGAGCAAGAACTTGGTCAGTTTTTTAAATCTGAAGTCTTTTGATTTGCATAGTAATTTCAAAGCTAAAGGAAGACATACACCTGTGTGGCGGTGTAGCTGGGACGTTTCAAGTGTACAAGGAGTTACATGGCCTGTGTTTAGTGTCTAGTATTGCAGTTGTGTACAAGAGAATTGAATTGATAGATATTGTAGTTATGAACTACATAACACAAGTGAAAAAATGCATTGACTTGTAAGTGTTAGAATATCCATCTGAACAAGGGTCTGCATGATTGATAGGTTCCAACACCACTTAAAATTAGTAGTGTTCTCTTCTGTAAACAAAGATCCTCCCACTTTGTACCAAATTACCGCAGAAAATAATACCATAGCTCATGACAGAATGGAAATAAGCAAAGTATAAAATTCTCAGAGCATTTTGCTGTAGCAAGTCATACATGGACCTCAAGGCAAAACAAACTGAGCTGAGTTTAGGAAATAAGTTGAGTATGTGCTTGTTCCAGCTCATTTGTTCATCTCTAACTTGAGCTAAGCTATACATAACCTGACCTGACCTAAGCTACACCTAACCTGAGCTAAGCTACACCTAACCTAACCTGCACCTGACCTGAGCTACATCTAACCTAACCTGACCTAAGCTACACCTGACTTGACCTAACCTAAGCTGTTCCGGGCATACTTCCGACACCAAGCCTGCCAGAATAAAATACCACTAAACACCCACTGTCCTTGCACAAGGCAACCCCTGTTGTACTTTCTGCACCCAAATCATAACTAACAGTTGCTAAAAGAACAACACACAATTCAGGAAGATTAAATAACATGATAAGAAAAGTAAAGGAAGGCACATGTACTATTGGTAACCCTAATTGCAGTTTTCTACCACTTTGGGGCCATGTAGCTTACAATAGAGCTTAAGCAAGAATAAAAAAATTATTGAGTGTGACAGTAATTTGGCATTAGTCTGTATGATGGCATAAACATAGAAGATCTTTTCCTCAGCTATATATTTCTCTTTTATAGTAGATTAACAATCATAGAATGGCAGCAAAAGCCAATGCAGAGAAGAAGGCAGCCTTGAAAAGGAAAGCAGCAAATGGATACCAACTGGCAGCCCCAATTCCTCTTGGGGAGGTGGTTACAGATCTTGCAAAGAAACAGTGGCGGATCGGTCCTTCAATAGGATCTGGTGGTTTTGGAATGATTTATTCAGGTACATTTCTATTGATGCTTAGCCTAAGGATTCAAGATGAATGAACTGAGCAAATTAGTGTCATAAACTTATTCTTTTGCATAGCTTTTGCTCTTTTAACAATTTCATTAAATGTTGCTTAAATTTATTAGTGCTAATTGGTATGAATTCTTCTCCTTTTTTATGCCAAGGCATGCAGTTTCATTAATAGGAGTTCTATATATAACTTTTACTTATAATTCTAAGCATGCTGAACTTCCGAGATTGGGTCCATAGTGAAAGTAAATAAGAAGTACCAATCTTGCCAGAATAACTTAACGTTACTTTCGGAGTTTTTAAATTCTCAGTTTTCAGATGCATATTTTTGTCTGGTATAGCACCACAATTCATACACGCTTCCTACATAAGAAAATTCTGCACAATACAGCAGCACTGTACTGATAATCATGGAACACTCTGCTTTACAATGTAACCAAATCTTTCTGTTTATAAACTTAACAATGGATAAATGTTGAAATATGTTTGTATTTTAGTATTAATAAATACAAAGAAAGAAAATAATATCCTTCTCCCACAAATTATACTAAGGCAGTTGTATTTCTTTATCAGCAAATGAAAAGAGAATAAAGTAAAAATCTGATGTGTTGCACTCACATGACTTTCTCCACTCTTGTACTAACCATTCTTACAAACTCTTACTTCTATATCTTCTTCGTGTTAGTTGAGATAAACATTTGTACAAATTATCTGATTGCTTATTTCCTTGTAGGTACAAGGGGAATATTAGAATACAGTAGGCTTTGAGCGATAGTTAAATCTTTTAAAGCTTTGAGATTCCGTTCTCTTTGCACACTTAACATATAAAAAACTTAACAACAATGTTTCATTTCACCAAAGTGTTAAGTTTTCTGAAACTGATACAAATAACAAGGAATATCTCCGAAATGGTTCACTTTTCAAAAAAATGTATTCGGACATAAATTGTTTTAGCAAGATCTACATTTTTTGTATGTTAGTTCTTAGACCAAAATCTTTTAACGATCAAGATTATGCAGGTCAAACGAAAAGCTAAAACAAAAATATACAAATGCCATGGAGTATGAAGACCTGTATTGAACTAAAATGCATCAAAAGATAGCTCAATACTTGTCCTTCCAGGGAGCTGCTAGGGAGTCTTTATTTTTCCAACCTCTCCATTTCTCTATAAAACCTTAACCCTTAACATGCTGACCTGTCATGGCATGTAATACGTCCTGTGATTGGTGATCAGAGGATATGGTCGGTGAATTTATTTTGATAACTCTCCCGGTCAGGTCAGTGAGACCCGTAAACCAACGACAGGTGTGGTCCTCCAGACATTCTGGGGGTTGTGAGAGAGCGATGTGACCGCCAAAACATAAAAATATGGTGCTCTCTAAAAAGCGGTTACTATTACTGCTATTGCTCTCTTCAATATCATCAGTGAAAAATATTGGAGAGCAAGAGGATTAATGACTTCATTGTCAGAAGTCCAGCATTAGCTAACAACAACAACATTTTTTGTACAGTAAGATTTTGTCTATCTCTTATGGTTTACCAGTTATGCAAAAGTCATCCAGAGTAAACAGGACTACATAGGCTTTGGCCAGAAAATTCAAAATCTACAGTTCATTTGTCATACGAACATCTTAAACATATGGCATTTTAATCAAAATCGTTGGAGCCATCTTTAAGACTGACAGACACACACTCGGACCTTTTTCTAAAACTGCCTGTTTTGTATTCAGGGGGTCTCAAAACATATATTTCTGGCAAGATCTTGACATCGAATTTTTGGGTGGAATATAATACTTCCTGTACTTACCAGTAGAGAAAGTAAAAAAATTCTACAAATTTAATATGAATAAACGAGGCCCAGATAATGAAGATTTTACTGTACATGTATTTCAACTTTCTCATTGTAGTTATTGTTACTGTTACTAGTGGTTTTGAACCTTAGCTCACCCACACTCCATTTGTAGCAACATTTTGGTGTCCTGGCGCCTGTAGGTTCAACGTTCTGTGGCTCATGTCCTCGCAGACTGTCCGCAATATGATCGTATGCGCCAGTCAATGGCCTGGGAAATACAATTGCTTCAATTTTGGGCAATGATCCAATGTCTGTCTCTAAGGCGCTGTGTTTCGTTGCCTGTATTGACTTCGCTAAACAAGTCTGACTTGTATTTTTGTTTTAGTTATTTACTAACTTTTTGAGACTCGTTTTATGGTATTTTAACCTACTATATTTTTATAAGTCTGACTTGTTGGTTAATTTTAGAGTTTTAGAAGTGAGAGTTCTTTAGTTTTAGGGGATTTTTAATTTTTCCGGCTCTCTGTGGTCTTTAAACTTTTTTACACTAGACATTGTTGTTTTAATTGTCCAGTATTTTAACCTATTTTAATATTTGGCATTTTAACTGTTTGAGTTTTAGATTTTGTTTTACTACGGGCCCAAATGACCTTGTCAACATGCCCTTAAACTCAACACACTCCACTCCACCACACAACACATGATGAACCTACTCTTCTTCGGCAAATCTTGTTCTGCAATAACACTTGGATAAAATCATTTCCAAACACCAAATATTGTAATATACACTTAATGCACTACTGTGTTGTGAACACAAAAATAACAGCAGTAACAATAACTCTATATAGTGCTGTAAAACAATTCAGGACAAAGCCACATACACATGAGCAATACAATGGCGTCCACAGATTAATACAGTGTCTAGTCAGAATGTTGTTTTAAAATCTATGTTGGCTTCCTTGCAACCAGTTCAAAAATGTCTTCTGTGGCAACATAATGGATGCAGTAACACCAACTATGGCTGTAGCTTTACCATGGTTATATTTTACGAGCAGTTGGCTATATTAATGCAACCTAGCAGATGGAATATGACCAAATATAACCAGACCGTGCCATAATGGGGAGAAATGTCACAGTTTGTGGGATATTCCAATAAGCTGTTTCCTCTATAATTGAATAGACCGCAGATATTTTAACTTCATCACCTTCTGAACATGTAAACAGAAATGCTGATGCAGAGCGTTTTTGAAGGAGTAGCATATGAGAGAAAATGGCATGCAGAGGAACTGTTGTATATTACCCATTATTTGAAACCAATTTCTTCTCTCCACAATCCTGAATCATTGGGGTTTGGCTTCACATCTTACCTTTGTTTTGTTTTGCTTAAGAAAAGTATGAACTAAAATTCTGAAAAACAAATAGAAGTTTTTATTTGAATTTGAGTGTTTTTCAGTGTTGGTGGCTGTTCAGGATAAACTGCATAGCCACAGATACGGCCTAACCATGAACCAAACTATTAAGTGGACATGGAACAAAGGCCTCAGTATCTTTTAATGTGTCATTTTAAGTATGTATTTCATAGTTTTCTGTAATGACATTAGAACAGTACAAGGTATTTAACTGTATGAATATTTTTTGACTGATTTACTTTTCTCATATTCCAGCCACTGAAAATACAAACTCTCCTAGAAAGAACGCTAGTTATCCATACGCTATTAAAATTGTAAGTATTACATGTTCAAATTGTGCCATTGCCACAGTATATCTTCCTGAACATATTAGTAATGTTAAAATATTTTGTTTCAGGAACCACATAAAAATGGACCTTTATTTGTGGAAATGATCTTCTTTATGAAAGTGGCAAAATCAGAATACAGTAAGTACAGAGCTAATGTCATGTTCTTTATTCTGTATGCCAGTACCACACTACTGCTTACTGCACTATTTTAACTTCTCTATTGAAAACAGCAGCTGCTAAGTGTGCATGCCGTTTGCCGGAGTTATCCACACAGACACTGCCTTCTAGGGATGTGCAGCAATATTTCTGTCGCCATCTTTTATCAGTCTGGCAGCATTAGCTGGCACTCAATTGCAGACAGTCAAGGTCTCCGTATAACTCTGACTGGCTTCTTGCAGGGATTCTCGGTGATCAAAGCTGATTAGGAATAGGTCACATGCCCCACTCTTGGACACGTTTTGAGTGGCAACCTAGCCCCGTGTGTCTACTTGATTGTCTGCGATACGCTTTTGATTGCCAGTCCCTTGGCCTGGGTGGTATACTGCAACAACCCTGTACCTGTAGCTAAGGTTCTGCGGTTTGTTGCCAAAATTGGGTTTGGGAAACAAGTTTAGTGTGTTTTATTTTTCTGCATTCTTACATTTTTAGAATGACAGCTTATTTATAGCTGATGCTTTGTTTTGGTGCTTTTACTGCTTACTGTTTTAACATTCACTGTTTACCATTTTAACAGTTTTTACAGCATTTCAAAAACACTAAGTCTTCCAATGGATACCAGCTTACTGTGGACTGAGTGGTAATGAGATAGCTCATTTTCTTGCAAAAAAGGGTACCAGCAGTGTACAAAAATCTATAGTTAATCTACCATTTTATGCAGCTAAAAGATTGATCAATTCTGAATTCAAAAAAATTATTGCAAAATATTACTATGAAAAATAAAAAAATAAAAGATGGGAACTACCAAACATTCAAACAGTAATTCCTGAGTATCCTCGAAAAACAGCAGTTGCAATCTTCAGGTTGATTACAGGACATGATTGTCTGGCAAAACATTTAAACAGAATTGGGATATATTCTTCACCACTCTGTCCTCTATGTGATCTGCAAGAGGAAATGGATCGAGACCACCTTCAAATATGCCCGGCCGCTTCTAATGCCCCATCCATCAGTGAAAAATATTGGAGAGCAAGAGGATTAATGAAATCCAGCATTAGCTAATAACAACATTCACTTTTTAGTGTTTTAACTGCAACTTTCAGTTCTTTTTTGCTGGCAGTTTGAGTGTTTTACAATTTTTATGTTTTGACTTTGGGCCCAAGTGAACCTCGTTGATGGGTGCTTACCCTGCTCACTATTGAAAACTGTTATTGGATGCACCGCTGCTGTTGTAATTCTCCACAGATACAAGGTCCCAAACTCCTTCATTTTCTCATGCTGCTCATATTACGCCCTTTGTATGAGTAACCGCCTTTTCACAGTTTTCAGCTTTTACTGCTGATAGTGCCTCTTCTGTCAGCTTTATTGCCAATGACACAGTGAAATCTTGGTTAATTTGCCCAATATAACCATTTACATATTAAACGTGTTTAAAACAGTGGGGCATAGTAATAAAGTGAAAAATATGTCAATATTTCTAAACACATTAACATTATTACAAGTTGGAGCAGAGTCTGTTTAGAAATATGGACATATTTTTCAATTTATAACTGTTTACATTGACCCAAATTAATTCAATTGGGATGAAATAGCAATGATAAGGGACAAGCCTAACTATTTTGTGACCCTGTTGTGCAGCAATGCCATTGACTGCATAATCCTTCACTTGGGATATGTACCTATATTAAATGCAATTTTATTTGGTTCCCGAGCACACTCACTTTTTTGTTTGGCTGTGCTAACTTTGCCATTATTTTTGCACATAAGTTAAATATTTATTGAAAGTGTTAGGCAATTGCAAAAGCTCACAAGATACACACAGACACACAAACACGACGCAAATAATCATAAAAATAGAATGATGCTGATGAACTTGTCAGCAAACTGACAATCTCTAACTAATGCAAGCATGGCTGCTCGTGCTACAGGAAGGCATTGTTTCTAGAATTGCAGTGGCAGCAGAAGATAAGACAGTAGTTGATATTGCTGCTGGATTGCTTGTCAGCACATACTAATCACATGTTTAATATCAGCTACAAGGTGTTTGCATCTACTGTTGCTGTGGAAATGTCTTAACTGTAATTGGTTCTTCTTTTCACTGCTATGATATATCCATCCCCTCCTGCACGTTTAAACGTTCCCACCATGAGGTTAGCAACTGTCAATCCCCTTCTTAATTGGCACAGAGTATAACATTTAATATTTTAAAGCTGTAATATTTAGGTGTGTTCACATTGTTAATATTCATTGATACTGAACAACCTTCTGCATTTTAGAGTTCATTGTTTTGTAAATATAAAAGGTAGTAATGTATATTGTAGGGCTTTGTATTGTAATACAATATAACCTCGTTAACACGAATCTGAACAGACCAAAAAATCAAGAGTTTGTGTCAGGTGAAAAACTCAGATTTTAATACATATACATGTACATTAGCACAGTAATGTATAATCCACTAAGGTATCACTTGCTATATATTACTATAGACTTATAACACTGTAAAATGACTGTAAAAGTACGAGTAGTCACAAATTACACCATTATACTAGTCATTCAGATTTGTTTCCAGAATGTGATGCAGCCGCATTAATGATTTTTTCTTGCTTCTTGAATGAATGAATGATTTATTGAGTACCAAATCTTGTACACCTTGGGCTACCTTTTGCTGTTTGGGTAGCCTTTCTTTACATACACATTACACATGTTAACCTTTTCATTAATCTCACTGTGCTACCACCCACCCTTTTCACTTCCCCTTTCTCAACTTTTCTTATCAGCTTCACTCATAACTTTTATTAATCAGTTTACATTGTACTCTTCGCTAATCTTAGTTATCCCAATTACACTACTTCACTATAACCTCACTTTCACCATCTACTATACCTCATTCATGGATTATCAACCGTTTTTTAACCTTGTTATTCTCAGTGAAATATTCTTTTCTTTCTTTCTCTCCTACTTAGTTCTCCCTTTTCCCCCTCACCCTCATTGATTCCTTAGCTATTTTATTTGACATTTTTCCATGTCCTCCTGCCACTGCACTGTTGTCGTCTCTCACCTTGGCTCTTTCCCCTGTTTCTTTCTTGAGTTCAATGCACTTTATACTGGAACCATGTGTGTTGTTGTAAACTGCTGTATAGTCTTCTGTTTTGTGGTATTTCCTGCTGATGAAATGATGCTCATTTCTCTGCCTTTCTTGGTGCAATGACTGCTGGTCCTGTCACTTGGTCCATTTTTCCTCTCTGCTGCCTGGTCAACTGCATTAATGTATACCCTCTTGCCTTCATTTCGTCAGAAATCTCATAGCGCCTCAGATGTATTTCCAATCTGTTCACCAGCAGATCTCTTAAATCCTAGTATACTCCCACTCCACGTTTTTCTTCAACTCCTAAAATCACTACATTGTATTTTCTACTTTTGTCTTCCATTCTTTCCAGTATTCTTTTTAAGTCCTGAATTTCCAGTTTTAACGTATCCATTTCTTCTTTTCCCCTATCGTATTTCATCCACTCTTGTCTGAATCTCTCTGCTAGTCCTTTATCTCTTACTAAAACTGTTTCGTTTATCTGCTCTTTAGTTGCCATGTCACTTAACTCCTTTTTCCCCTTGGTTGTGATAGCTTCCTTCACTGTACATCACCTCCACTGCTAGATCTGTACTCAATTGTTACTTCTTAAGTATCAGAGATAAAATGGATTTGGGAATTTGTAACTGATCTGCAATTGCTGTTTTCTTTTTACCATGATCCTCTTCTCTGAAACTTAAGCTTTAACTGTACATTTAGAGCTGTGGTTGCTCTTTGCCTTGTTTTGTGTGCTACCATTTGTAGATTTTTACTCAGTATTCTAACTCAATATGGCTATGACGAAAAGAACACCTGAACATTTCTAAATTTGAGAGGTAGAACTGGAACTTAAAAATTCAATGCCACAACTGGAATTTGAACCACAGACCCTCCACTTAGTAGGCAGCTGCTCTAACCATTAAGCTACTGTGACAACCTGCCAGAATGACATTGAATTCTCAAACCAGTTCGTATTTCTCCCGGTAAACCACAAAGGCAGTCTCACATCAGAGACAAATTACCCCAATGGTGACTTACTATTGCCCACAAACGGCTTGTGTGTTTAAAAACACCAACAGTAAGTTTGTTGGCATAAATAAATAATAATTAACATTTCTAAATGTTAATGCATCATTATTAAATTTATTTAAATGTACGATTGTTGAGGTGATAATTGCAGCTGCCAACCTACAATATGTTAGAAATGGGTTAACAATGGATATAATTGCTTCACTCTTAGGTGCCAACTTGATGTGAACAGAAGCCGCCAACAACTAACCCACGATAATCCGAACTTTGTGTTAACCGGCAAAACTTCCCATACGGTTTAATGTATTTCTACTGGGGCCAATATTTTTTTCGTGTTAACCACGAGTTGATCTTAAGGATTTCGTGCCGACAAGGTTATATTGTGTGTGTAATTTGTAATGTATTTGATTGTATTTTATTTCTTAAAATTGGCATTGTGAAGTAATTATTTGAAACAGCAGATAACTAAATGAAATGAAATGCGGAAGTTGAATAATGTAATTTAGTTAAATAGTAATTTGCTGGAAACACTTTTCTTTGTGTGTCTTGCAAACAGCATAAGTAGAGGTTACTAATTTACATTTTGTGTGTCTTTCAGTTGACGAGTGGATGAAGGCAAAGAAGCTACGTTCTTTAGGTATGCCAAGATTTCTTGGTTCAGGTTCCCATGAATACAAAGGAGAGAAATATCGTTTTGTGGTGATGGAGAGATTTGGAAAGGATGTTTGGTCATATTTCTTACAGAACAGCAGGGTGATTCCATGTGCAACAGTTTTCAGAATTGGTTTACAGATGGTGAGTACAAACTCTGTGCAATGTTGTAATAAATGTAATAAATATTTAGAGCTAAGCTTCACTTATGTTTATATTTGATGTAGGTTGTTAAAAATTAATCACTGACCAAGATTTCATGAAACTTTATTCACATTATCAATATTTTTAACTGTTTGGGTCGCCATTGTTATGGACCCTAGGTGATGTTTTTGTCCTATCATATTACCCACTGCTGAAACAAAACAAATTTGTTAACAGAATTAGTTGGCTGTATTTCAAAATTCATAACATTCTTATTCTTCAGAATGGATGTCTTTTCTCAAACCATTAAAACAGATAAATGGATCCATAGATTTAATAATTTAATAATAGTTGCTGAACTGATTTGCATTTTTCTGGTAGACCACAAGGAAATCTCATATTCAAGACACTTATTCCAACAGCAACTCACAATCTTTGTGGTCTACTGGGAAAATGGAAATCAGATGAATTTTGGCTGTGCCAGCATGTTGCAATGGTTGCTCGTGGTTAACCTCTTCAGCAATATGGGCGTGAAATCACATCCATTTAAAATGACGGATGAGCTATATGGGCGTGTATACACGTCCTGTGCGTTTAAACATTTAACCCTTATTTATCCCTTATCTAACTCAACTTATTTTAATTTTCCCTTTATGAAACGTTTTAGTAAAGTCTATATACTTTACTGACTTACCTTAATATGTTCGTTTTGCAGTGATGTACCTCAAAACAGGGATAAACATACAAGGGTACATCTCCACATTCGCGAATTCCCTTCTTGTGGCACACAAAACACTTTCGAGATGGGCAGGACTTCTTTGCTGTTGGTGGTATCCTTTTAGGATAATGTTTTCCCTGAAGTCTGAGGGGTGCAGGGGTTTTGGATTTTCAACCCCCAATGTGGTATTGTTCAATTAGGCTGCGAACTATTGATAGTCTTTAGTCCAGGTAGGTCATTGTCCTGTGTGGGTTTAGAGCTCTCCAAATTACCAAACAATTGTATATGGTTATATCCAGTTGGTGCAAAAATACCTTTTTATACCACTTCTCCCTTCAGCTACAAGCAGGAAAGTATACGTATGTATTTCAACAAAGAAAGACACGGACTCTACTAAGTTACGAAACTTGCGTAAGCAAAAGTTGCAATGTGCCTCTATTCTGATGACTCAAGAGACCATGCATACAGTAGTGCTTTATTACACAGTATGCTGACGCATAAGCCACACATACAATGGGTCGGCTACTGTTTCTTTCCGAAAACTTATATTAGATGCGTTCGACAGAGCAAAGTTGACTTTTCACCACAGTGAAACAAAATGTGCCATTTCAACGTTTTGTAAATACAACTCAACTTTGCTGATGACTTACATTTATACTACATATAACGAGTTTTATACCAGTTTTTGTTTCATTAAAATAACTTAATATTTACACAAAATACAGCTGTGTATGTACAAAGCACTTTAAATGCCCTGCACTGGATATTGGGTAGCAATTGTCGGCTCGTGGACGTTTTAAATGGCCATCGCTCAAGAGGTTAAGAGCAGCTGCTTGTAGAGTGAAAGATCTATGGTTCAAATCCTAGCTAAACCATTGAATTTTTCATTTCTGATTCTATGTTATAAAATAAAAGTTGTTAATTATTATTTATTAATGCCAACAAACTTGCTGCTGATGTTTTTAAACACACAAGCCATATGTGGGCAATGTTTAAGAGGTGGAATCAGGACTGAAAAATTCAATGTCATAGACGGGATTTGAACCACAGATCTTCCGCTTATCGAGTGGCTGCTTTAACCACTAAGCTACTATGATCAACTTACCAGTACGACATTAAATTCCCCAGCTGATTTGTAGTCTTTCCCTGTTAGACCACAGTAAGCTTGTTGGCATTAATAAATAATAATTACCATCTATAAGTTACTTAAACCCGGGAGATAAAGTACTTAAAATTGTAAGTCACTGTGGGGTATTTATCTCTGTGAGATTCCCTTGTGGTCTAACAGAGAAAAAGTACGAATCAGCTGGGGAATTTAATGTTGTACTGGCAAGTTGGCCATGGTAGCTTAGTAGTTAAAGCAGCCGCTCAATAAGCGGAAGATCTGTGGTTCAAATCCCGGCTAAGGCATTGAATTTTTCAGTCCTGATTCCACCTCTTAAGTAAAAGTTGTGTTTCAGACGTGAATAAGAAACAACTTACATATCTTTGAATCCGACTCAGTTTTTATTATAATTAAGAAACTTAATATTTGTCAATGTGTAACATAGGAACTGTGTACCCCTGCTGCTGTAACATTGCACATGACAGCTCGCATGAATTCGTATTAAGTTGGCTATTCTGTGCTTGCGATGTTGCCACAGTAGCTTTTTTTTGTAGTGTTTAATGCCCGCTTTTACTAATATGGCACTGCAGGTGGTGACACTGATGATACTTGGAATGAACATGGAGCACTGGTGGAATGAGATGGCAAGGGAAACTGGAGAACCCGGAGAAAACCCGCTCCAGCGCCACTTTGTCCACCATGAATCCCACATGCAGTTGCCTGGGATCGAACCCAGACTGCTTTGGTGAGAAGCGAATAGTCTAACCATTTGGCTACGCTCCGGCTGCCACAGTTACTAATACACAGTAGCAGACGACATAGCTTTCTATTGTTTCAGAAAACCACATAAAGAGTGCACATAAGCTACGAACATAGAATAATAAGAAAGTACTTTGTTATTACTAATAATTGATGGTAAATACAGGTATAACATACTGCAACCTAGGTAAAACAAATTACAAGTAATTTCGGTATGGTTGGGTTCTCCTTTCTACCATAGTGTTGTAAATTATTGGCATTAGAGACAATCCATACTAGATTTCTGGAACATGAGTGGCTCCATATTTATACTGATGGATCATTGATATCAAACCAAGATGGAGCAGGTGCTGGAGTCACATGTCACCTCTTTTCCTATTACAAATCTTTAAGTTATGGAACTAAAAACTTTGAGGGAGAAATTGAAACAATTCAAATGGCCCTACAAAATCTTTAGTATAGAATTTCACATTTTCATCAAGCAGTTATTCTCTCAGATTCCAGGGCAGCAATTACTTCCAAGTTGTCACCAAAAAACCAAACAGTTATAGAATGTTGGAAAATCCTTACCCATCTAACAGCACTTCAAATACACCTAGTCTTCCAATGGATACCAGCTCACTGTGGACTGAGTGGTAATGAGAAAGCTGATTTTCTTGCAAAAAAGCGTACCAGTGGTGTACAAAAATCTATAGTTAATTTACCATTTTATGCAGCTAAAAGATTAGTCAACTCTGAATTCAAAAAAATTATTGCAAAATATTACTATGAAAAATCAAAAAATAAAAGATGGGAACTACCAAACATTCAAACGGTGATTCCTGAGTATCCTCGAAAAACAGCAGTTGCAACCTTCAGGTTGATTACAGGACATGATTGTCTGGCAAAACATTTAAACAGAATTGGGATATATTCTTCACCACTCTGTCCTCTATGTGATCTGCAAGAGGAAATGGATCGAGACCACCTTCAAATATGCCCGGCCACTTCTAGTGCCCTCCCCAACCATCAGAGAGAGCAAGAGGATTAATGACTTCATTGTCAGAAATCCAGCACTAACCAACAACAACATATGCCTTGAAATGGTGTCTATTTCCAACATATCAAGACTCGTGAGCAGATGAATGTGGTTTCTTTTCTTCCCTGGAATTGACCTGCTGCAGTCCAGCAACCTTGTCTTCCTGTTAAAGTACTACTCCCTTGATGATTGTGGTTCTTTGCTTAATCCAAGTGCTCTTGTAACCCACTCTATAACTATCAGCAGCAACAGAGGGTTGCCCATGGGTATCCATGTATTCCTTTTCTTGTTCATAAAGTTCCCTCGTTCCTCTTAATAATTACAATGGCTGGCTATTCGGAGGCACACCGTGACATAAAGGATTTTTGGGTCAATCACGTCAAATCGAACACCCATAAAACACGACTTTTTCGTAAGAGGTTCAAAATTTTTTTATGAATAATAGGCATAAAATAAGGAGACCTGTATTTTTTTATTTCCGTATTTTTTAATTACATGCTTAGTTATGGCTATTAGAAACTATGCAATTTTTGCGCGCACCATAATATAAAATCACTTGTTACTCTAAGTTCATATAGAGTTGAGAGTTGGGGTTTGGCGCACTGGAAAGGTAAAATACAACACTTTTAACAACTTTCGATCAATCATTATTACCCAAATTTTGGACTGTTTTTTTAATTATATATTTTGTAAAACCTAAAATCAATTTTAAATCGATGTGTTAAAAATCTAAAAAAATACACACGTATTCCCTGACATTTTATCTATAAAATAAGATGTTGAAAACTATGGAGTTTGCATTAGTGCATTTGCTACATTTTTTTTTCTGGAGGCATGCAAGCGCTCACGGACGACATGAAGTAGCTATCCGTTTGTACAGCTGGATTCACCTTGAAAGCGAGTAACAAGCCAGGTGACTGCAGACAGCATGCGAATTGGTGTGTCAGCTATGCTACTCATATAACTTCTTCTTACTAAGGCAGTACAGTCCATGCAGAAAAATGTCTCCACAATCTTTCTGATACTCCTGTGGCATCTGATACGCGCTTTTCAACTTTTGAATTTTTTTGAAAAAATCTTCTGATGTAAGCAGTTCTTTGCTTTTAGCTTCTTCCTTCATGTACGTCCATACATTTGAAATAATTTCTCTACTCTGACTGTGTAATGTTTTGATCCCTAATTTAGAACTTACAGGCTGGCATAATTGATTTACACTATGATCAATGTCTCACAAATTCTCTATATTCACTCTTTATCTCAAAGATCTATGTCTTCAACTTCACGCTGCACTAAAAAGCACCTTTGAATTAGCAAGACTGTCTCAGATCATGCAAACATCACTACCTTCCCCGTCCCTCCCCATGTGCATGGTTTCATTCACAGAATTACACAATATGAGCTGATGAAAGAGGCGAAAGCTATGGATTCGCCAACAGGACTTCCAGTCAAGGTCAGGGGCCAAGAACGAAGGGCCTAGCTGTGCTTTATAATTACACTCCTTCATTCCTTTGTCAAAAACTGAAGCTTTAGTGAAACAATTTTCTTTCGAAGAAGGAGGTAAAGCTGTGTGTTGTATGGAACCATTAGTTTAAAATGCATATTTTAAAAACGTTTTGAAGATGCTAATAGTGTACATATAATAGTGTCAGCTAGTAGTGTTCTTCTTACTGTACTGTTGTAACATTCATGGAACCTCAAGCAGTCGACAGTTGCCATAATGGAAGGTGGCAATTGTGTGAGGTTACGGTAGCCGTGCCACGCGAGTGCGCTGCACTGATTTGCAAAGTTAATTACAACTGAACTATTAGAGACTCCCTTCTGATTTTTTCTGAGAATATTGAATAAACTTCATCGTATTTTTAGTTTTTTTTTTTTTTCTTCAGATTTTTAAATGGTCGAGTTTATGTTATTATCAAACTTTAAAACTTTAACCGTATAAAATAGAATATTAATAGTAATTAATAAAATTTTCTAATAAATACCTCACAAAATACTGCAATTTATCTTTAATTTGAGCCAAAGATCAAGTAGTTTGCTTTATTATAATCGGAGGTATGATTGATCGAAGAGTGAGAAGCGCGCGATTTTTGGGACATTTCAAAAATTAATATCTGCCAAAATATTTCTTTTTATATAAAACAAAGAAACGCAGGTCAAATATATTTTGTTCCAAAACACCAAAAAAAATTTTCAAGAAAATCTGAGAGATCAAGGTAATTTTTTGCTTATTTTGTTCGATTTGACGTGGAATGACTCTTTTACCTTGTAAACCACTTGGTGACTGGCATCTCTTCTAAGGCATCATCTTGCACGTTAAATTTTGTATATATAATACGAAGAATTTATATAAATATATAAAATAAAGAATACATATAGATAAATATATATCACTGAAGAAAAAAGATATACAATAAATAAACAAATGCCAACAATAACAATAAAAATAAGAAATATAATAAACAACTTGCGAAGAACAACTAAGTGCATATGATCAAAAGCATGTGGCTGGAAGTAGTGAAATATGAACTGGTTTGAGAATTTAATGCCATTCTGGCAGTTTGTCACAATAGCTCAGCCGCCCGGTAAGCGGAAGGTCTGTGGTTCAAATCCCAGTTGTGGCATTGAATTTTTAAGTTCCAGTTCTATCTCTCAGAACTTCTCCTGTTTCCGTTTCTACTTTGTAACCAACCTACCAGAATGCTGCCTTGATTAGGGTGGCACTCTCATCTGCAAGTGTACCAACTTAACTGCTAGCTGTCAAGTACAGAGTTAAAGTATAATAATTTGTAATGCTTGATTTTGGACTTCTTCTACTTTATCTAAATTTGATTTGTTTGCTGTAATAATTGTTTCGTTACCATACTGGAGAATTGGTCGGATATGGGTTTTATATTGTGGTATTGTATGCTCTCTGACCCCCGTAGAGAAAGGTTTTGATATGTCAAAGGTGGCAATATAGTTGTCCAAGGCTAATGAGAAGAGTGGGGGTAAGAGAGAGTCAATGAGATAGATAGCGTGGTGGAATCTGCCTTTCTTTTATGTTGAACTTTCGAGAGGGCAGGAGCACAGTCCAGTACATCTCTGTAATCACCATGTTATAACCAGGTACTCTCTACATTAACAATTCCAACTATGTAACTGTATGTTTCTTTAGTATCTTATTAAACGACTCCTTTGTGTTAGAATGCTCGTGTTTGGTGTTTGAGATAATGTAGCCTTTTTAACATTCCTGGTACCAATCCATGCCCTACCGTCTGATTGCTATTCCCCTAGTCTAGGCCTTTATTTAACAAGGTTTACGACAATGTGTGCAGCAGTTGCTGAGGGTGGAGAAAGTGAACAGAAGTTGTGCTATGTTTGTTTCAGATTGATGTGTTGGAATACATCCACAGCAAGTCATACGTACATGCGGACATCAAGGGCTCTAACATGCTTCTTGGCATTAGGAAGGGGACAGAGAATCAGGTTTATCTGGTGGACTTTGGTTTGGCATCAAAATATTCAACAAAAGAGTACAAGTTGGACCCTAAGAGAGCTCATAATGGCACCATAGAGTATACCAGCAGAGACGCACACATGGGAGGTATGGACACTGCATTTTTCAACTTCAATATGTTGTGACAAAAATGTCACTTTATTTGTTCTAAAAGAACCACAAAATACAGTTCTGTTTTATCATTAACATAATTTACAATTGAGTGGTTTAGTGCAACAGTGGTCTAACCCATCTTTTTACTTTCTCTACTGGTAAGAAGAGGAAGTATTGTATTCCACCCAAAAATTTTATATCGATATTTCACCAGAAATATATGTTTTGAGATCCCCTGAATCCCAAAAAAGCATTTTTAGAAAAAGGTCTGTGTGTGTGTCTGTCAGTCTGTGGACAGCATAACTCAAAAACGAAAAGTCGGTTGAAAACTAAAGTTGGTCTTGAAGTTTAATGTCTCTCAAGGATGTGGCACAAAGATTTTGAAGAAAATAGCCCCAACCTAAGTTACCAAATCATATAGTGGAAAGTTCAGATGAAAACCATACAGATGGTGTCAATATTGCAAATTGTGTATTGGAGAGGGTTAGATAACTTGTGCTCACCCCCTCAATTCATGGTGACCTAGCAAATCACTAGTGTTCTGTTGTATCATAGCCTTGACACAAATACTGCTCACTGTACACAACAACTCTGACAATTAATTGTCTAAACTGATTAACAATACACTCACTAAAACCCTCTCAACACTCACTGTCCTATACACGTCGGCTTGCTTGTGTATCTGGCAATTAGGTAGTGATGGTATGTCTGGAAATTGAACGTTTCTGAAGCTTCTCCTACAAGCCAGCAGTTGAGCTTCTCAAACTACTGCCTGGAAATGCCTTTGTTCTTGTTGCGCATTGCCTAGCAACATAGTGGTGTGAGATAGCTAACCTTGAGTATCCATGAGGCACACTGCCATCGTGACAGTATATTGTAATAAAAGGACAATTCAGCAAATCCCACTCTTGACCTGGTGTGACAAAAACAAGAGTGCAGTCCAGTTATTCTTTTGTCACTTAACTTTCCTCCAAAACTGAATGCACAACACAGTTCACCCGCGTCGTAACTGTGGTTTACCAGGAGAAATACGAACTGGTTTGAGAATTCAATGCCATTCTGGCAGATTGTCAAAGTAGCTCAATGGTTAGAGCAGCTGCCTGGTAAGCGGAAGGTCTGTGATTCAAGTCCCAGCTGTGGCATTGAATTTTTAAGTTCCAGTTCTACCTCTCAAACATTGCCCACACATGGCTTGTGTGTTTAAAAACACCAACAATAAGTTTGTGGGCATAAATAAATAATAATTACACTCTCAGTACTTAACAAATTCTTACCAACATGAAAAATAAACTATATTTACAATAAATATTTACATAAATACTTTCTTTTTGGGGTCTGACCACATATTCTGTCTCAGATCGAAAGCGATCTCAATCTAACTTCCTAACATTTTTGGCATTATATTTAAAATAACCCTTAAAATTTTATACATTAAATCAAAATATGATAGTTAACAATTATGACACTGATAAACAACAATTGAAGAATGAAGTAACACAAACAAAGTTAATTATAAACAGAAAATAAGTCAAATTCATAATGTACTTAATATATTTTGGAGACAAACCATATATTCTGTTTCATGTGTAAAGTAGAATTTATTGTTGTTGTTAATGTGTAATGTTTAATGCTTGCAAATTGCATTTTCAAATTTATTGTTATTTTAGAAAGTGAAAATGCACTTAAGACCCATAAAATCATTGTACAAATTATGTTTTTAGGTGTCTGAACTGTATATTTAACATCTACGAGGGCCGTTCAGAAAGTAACCTCCGATCGGTCACAGTGTGGGTAGTGGGGGGAGTAGCAACGCCATCTGTGCATTCACGCACTCAGCAGGTCAGTCGGCATCAAGCCGTGGTCGAGTGAACATCGTACCTGCGCTAGTTTAGTGTTTGTGGCCATTTGAAATGTGTGCTGCAATAGAAAACCCCGCCAAATGTGAAGTACGTGCTGTTATAAGGTTTTTTACAGCCAAAGGATATTCTGCAGCAGCTATTCATCGTGAGCTTTGTGCCGTGTACGGACCAAGAGTTATGAGTGAAGGAGTGGTCCGTGAATGGGTACGTTTATTTAAAAGTGGACGAGAAAACGTTCATGATGAAGAGAGGAGTGGTAGACCATCATTGGTGACGGACGAACTCGTTCAGACAGTTGATGCAAAAGTTCGTGAAAACCGACGTTTCACAATGTCGGAGTTGTCTACTGATTTTCCACAGATTTCTAAGACTCTCTTGTACGAGATAGTGACAGCAAGATTGGGTTACCGTAAGTTCTGTGCACGATGGGTGCCCAAAATTCTTACCGACCACCACAAAACTCAAAGAATGGCCTCTGCATTAGACTTTCTGTCACGTTATGAGGACAAAGGTGAACCATTGTTAAACAGAATCGTGACCAGGGACGAAACCTGGATTAGGTACGTGAACCCTGAGACAAAAGAACAATCAAAGATGTTGGCACATTCAAATTCGCCTACCAAACCAATAAAAGCCCGGCAAGATTTTTCTGCCCGAAAATTGATGGCAACAGTGTTTTGGGATGCAAAAGGGGTGTTGTTGGTTGAATTCATGGAACGTGGGACGACCATTAATCAAGACGTGTACTGTGAAACACTAAAAAAATTACGACGGGCTATACAGAACAAACGCCGTGGTATGCTGACTTCCGGTATCGTTTTTTTGCACGATAATGCCCGTCCTCACCCTGCTCGCAGAACAACAGCCCTTCTTGAGTCCTTCAAGTGGGACGTTGTCAACCATCCACCTTACAGCCCAGATCTGGCGCCAAGCGATTATCACCTCTTCATGCATATGAAGAAATGGCTCGGGTCCCAGCGGTTTGATGACGATGAAGAGTTCAAAGATGCGGTCACAGGCTGGCTCCAGGCACAAGCGGGTGATTTTTATGCAGAAGGAATTTCAAAGCTTGTGAACAGATACGATAAGTGCCTCAATCGTTATGGAGACTACGTAGAAAAATAGTGCAAAGATGTAGTTGTAAGATGTATATATTAAAATATTTTTATTTAACTTGGTGAATTTTTTGCAATCAACCGGAGGTTACTTTCTGAACGGCCCTCGTATTTTGATATTTTATATTATTCTAGACGTATGTAAATTGGAGTTTATGGCCCTAAAAATTAGGGTGTAATTAATCATTACATAAATGAGTGCCACTTGAAAAGTAGATATGTTGAGTAAATGTAATGTATAAACCAAACCTGGAGATGTTAGGTATAGTCACTTATTGTGGTCTTTTTTCAGTACCAACGAGACGTGGGGACTTGGAGATCTTGGGCTACAACATGTTACAATGGCTGGCTTCCTATCTGCCCTGGGAGAACCTTGGCTCCGACTGTGCCAAAGTCCAACAGCAGAAGGAAAAATACATGAGCAGTATTCCAGAGTTGATGAAGAAATGCTTCAGTAAACAAACTGCTCCAAGTATGTCGTAGGTCACAGACTTTACTTCACTTGTATCCTCCTGGACTCAGGTTCGGCAGATGTCAGGAACAGGTCCTAAACTTAAGCTTGGAATATTTCCTTTCCCAATCTGTCAGCAGGGCCTGCATTTCGATGTCCAATAAAATGATCAATTTTTAAAAACTGACGCAACACCATATTTCATTGTATAATCTTGCCATTGCACCTTGATTTATAGACAAGGAATCACGACTTAGGCATTTCACTACATAATCGTCACATTAATATTCCAGCTGTTCACTATTGAGAAATATTTTAAGGTGGTCTCGGTCCATTTCCTCTTGCAGATCACATAGAGGACAGAGTGGTGAAGAATATATCCCAATTCTGTTTAAATGTTTTGCTAGACAATGATGTCCTGTAATCAACCTGAAGGTTGCAACTGCTGTTTTTCGAGGATACTCAGGAATTAGTGTTTCAATGTTTGGTAGTTCCCATCTTTTATTTTTTGATTTCTCATAGTAATATTTTGCAATAATTTTTTTGAATTCAGAGTTGACTAATCTTTTAACTGCATAAAATGGTAGACCAACTATAGATTTCTGTACACTGCTGGTACCCTTTTTTGCAAGAAAATCAGCTTTGTTACTCAGTCTACAGTGAGCTGGTATCCATTGAAAGACTAGGTGTTTTTGAAGTGCTGTTAGATGGGTAAGGATTTTCCAACATTCTATAATTGTTTGATTTTTTGCTGACAACTTGGAAGTAATTGCTATAATTGCTGCCCTAGAATCTGAGAATAACTGTTTGATGAAAATGTGAAATTCTATACAAAAGATTTTGTAGGGCCATTCGAATTGCTTCAATATCTCCCTCAAAGTTTATAGTTTGACAACTTAAAGATTTGGAGTAGGAAAACAGGTGACACGTGACTCCAGCACCTGCTCCATCTTGGTTTGATATCAATGATCCATCCTTTAAAAATAGGATAAAAAATTATTTAATAACCAAAGCTTTTTACAGTATTGAAGAATACCTAAACTTATAGATATTTTCTATGATGTTTTGATTATACTAATTGTACTTTTAACTTCTTATCTAATTATATTGTATATACTATGTAATTACTAAATTCCTTTCTATTTATGTTTCTCATGACATGGGCCCTTATAGGGTACCTTTTTATATCATCTTATGTATTGACTCATGATATGGTTCAATTGTGTATTCCACTGTATTGAACTGAATGAATAAATAAAATAAAATGATCCATCAGTATAAATATGGAGCCATTCATGTTTTGGAAATCTATTATGGATTGTCTGTAATGCCAATAATTTTAGAACACTAGTTGGAGTATCACTTTTCTTAACTACTTCTGTCAGGTGTAAATAATGTCATGTCTAATGTTTGTGTCAGATTGACTTTAGATATGAAGTTTTCCTTTGGATTAGGAAGGTATATATTCTTCTTGATGTCTTGAATTTAGGAAAGAAAGCTCTCCTGAGTCTTTAGTGTATGTGTAAAATTTCTCTTGTGCCATGTATTGAATGGGAGTCTGATCAACTTTTCATGTTGAATAAGAGCCTCTTTTTCTATTTCATATTCAATGGGGTATTGGTTGGTTAGTATTTCCATAGCTGCTATTGGTGTGGTTTTGATAGCATTAGTCTCAGACTTTGGTTTTGAAAGATTTGAATTTTTTTGTATTTGCTGTTACAAGGACTTCGCTGCAGTAAGTAAATAATGGCTTTATATATACATTGTATGTTGTGTTAAGCGTTGCTCTGGAACATCCCCACTTCATTCCTGTTAGACGTTTGACAGTGAAAGTTGCCTTTCTGCTCTTTGTATTATATTTTCTATTTGTTTGGTCCATGTAAGTTTGGTATCAAATATAACTCCCAAATACTTTGCTTCCTTTGTTTCTGGTAATTGTTGACCCTCAAAATTTATATGCCCGGCCACTTCTAGTGCCCAATCCATCAGTTTTATATTGGAGAGCAAGAGGATTAATGACTTCATTGTCAGAAATCCAGCATTAACTAACAACTATTGAGAAATATTGAAAAATAACATGTTGCCACTGCAACTATGGACAGCATAACATGACAGTGCTGAGACTTGTTCTTACTCACATGACCACACACTAGTCGCTGAAAGTTAACACGGACAGTCTTAAATAATTAATTCTTTGCATAACGGTCGCACTGTGTGTTTTTACTTTATGAAGAAAGCATAAAAGGTACAATGATTATGTAATGAAATGCAGTATTTGTTTAAATAATGATGGTTAGCCCATTTTATGAGCATTTGCTTTGAATATTGAATTTTGAGTCAAATGTATTTGCTGAACATTAAGTACAAGTGGTGGAGAAAACAATTACTTGTTTATTGCGGCAATTGCTGGGATTGAACACATGCCATTGAGGTTTATTTGTCACTGATTGTTGCAGGTGCCCTGGTGAAGTACTTTGAACTTGTAGCGAAGATGGACCACGATACTGAACCAGATTATGATAAATGCAGAGCCATATTGAAAGCTGGACTGAAGGACTTAGGGTGTCCAGTGGATGGTAAGCTGGAGTTTGTGAGTCCAAGCCCCAAGAGGAAAGCAGTAAAAGATCTGTCCCCTGTAAAGACAAAGAAGGCCAAAAGCCCAAGGCAGAAACCAACCTATGTAAGTGATCAAGAGAACGAGAGTGATGACGATAATGGCATACCAATGAACGGACAGCTTACAGATAATCTGAACATCTCAGCAGATAGTGATGACATCATTGAAGACAGTCCCAGTCCTAAGAAGAGGACTCCAAAACTGAAAACCAAATCAAATCCTAAAAAGGTGACAAAAGCAAGTTGGCGAGATTGCCCCACCATGAAGGCCAGTAGTGTATATAAGCCTGGAGAGTATAAACGACCACAAGAAAATGAGAAGCCTTTCAGAAAACAGAGGACAGTGAAATCATAATTGAAAATTTTAATAGATTCTCCAGAAGACAAAGACATAGACAGACAGTAAGGTTTGTAAGAAGTTCCAGCAAGGTGCTTTCATTTCTTTGTAATACGATCCTGTGGAACAGGGGACAGCAACCCAGATCATGTGCCTTTAATTGTTTATCCTGTATCTGTAGACTAATCTTTTTTTGTTGTTACTTTAATGTAAAATGTGTAAACTCATCTTTCTGCTGCAGTGTGCTTGTTGTATAACACACACTAACGGCATGTAACATGAATTGCTCTGTAAATCCATTTTTAATAAAAAGCTTAATAATATTTAATATTTTCTGTATAATACCTTTGTATATTTCTTCAGAAGTACAGTAGAAGCCCAAAATAGCGCAGTCCGAAATACCACGGATTCAGATTTAACGCAGGGCGAAGTATGTCCCCCCGAAAATATATTGTACTTTCAATTTTTGAAAGTTGAGTTTAAAATTTTCTTCAAGGAGCGGTACTGGAATATACCTTTCGCTACTCCTAGCGTGGACCTTGGCCACTGCATTTCTAAGAATTTCCCGAAGTAGCTAGACATGCACATGGAAGAAGATATTCTGCATGTTAGTGAAGTGATAAGTGCCATGACAAGATGATTCTGTGTATGGAGGAACAGTATTCATCTCCATCTTGCCACAGTCAAACAATATGCAGAGAAAAAAATGTGAATTATGCCTCCAAACAAAATGTACTGATTTCTTTAAGACAATGCATAATTAGGTTAGTGTAATTGTACGTATTGTATAAATTAAGGTCAGGTGCAGGACTGGAATACACCCCTAGCATAACTGGTGTTAAAAGTGGTGTACTTTACCATACATTACATACTTTACAATATACTGTAATTTATTATTGCACAAATGTTTCCCACCACCTTCGCGGGATCAATTTTTGTCACTCCTAGGCTCATATTATGATATACTGTGGAATACTAGGAACAGCATAAACTGGCTTGTGGGCTGTGGTCTACTGGACTCCTTCCAAGACGTTTCGTCTGCGACTACTGCAGACATCTTCAGCGGTGGGGAGGTCGAAATGTCCGAGTGGAGATTTCAACAGCAACTGTTGATCAATTGCAGAGAAGAAGGCTTCAAACTCAACAGAATATGGCAAACAGCACTGACAAAAGTTGTTTTCTAGTGCCTTGCATCTGGCAATGAAGCCATTAGTATTCGTGCTTTCCAATACTTTTGAACTGTAGTTTCTTCTGATCTTAATGCTTCACAGGTCTTCAAGTGATCTTCATTCATGCACTGACAAAAGTCAAAGTCAAAAACTCCACCCAAGCCAACCAGACGCCAGCAGACTAGCACACCGCCAACACAAGTCCAGCTGGACCAATCACAACAGACCTCCCCTCCAGCCCACAGAGCAACCAGCACAGTTGCTGTTGAAATCTCCAGTAGGACACTTCGACCTTGCTGCCACTGAAGATGTCTACTGCAGTTGCAGATGAAACGTCTGGGAAGAAGGAACCCCAAAGACCATGGCCCACAAGCCCTGTTTATGCTGTTCCTAGTATTGGCACTGGCCAGGAAAGCCTTAGAACTTTGTGAGGTAGAATTGGAACTGAAAATTCAGTGCCACAGCTGGGATTTGAACCACAGACCCTCCACTTACTAGGCAGGTGCTCTAACCATTAAGCTACTGAATGAATTCTCCAACCAATTCATATTTCTCCTGGTAAACCACAAAGGCAGTCTCACATCAGAGACACCCCAATGCTACTTACTATTGTAAGTACTTTATGTCCCAGGATTAAACAACCTTCAGATGGTAATTATTAATTAATTATGCCAACAGTAAGTTTGTTGGCATAAATGATTAATAATTACCTTGAACTTCGATGATACCATGGAATTGTTATAACACTGGGCTGAAGCATGTTCCCCAAGAACTGCATTATTTTGGGATTATACTGTATTTTACACTTCCAAAAATGTTTTAACCTTTTCAGGAGGGCATTTGAAGAAACTGAAAGCAGGTTTTGAAAAAATAAAAGTAGACCAACGTTTATAATTATTGGAAAAAAAAATTATTTTCTTGTTTAACGACGCTGTCAATTGCCAGAATCACATCAGTGTCGCCGGTGTGCCGGAATTTTGTCCTGCAGGAGTTCTTTTACATGCCAGTAAATCTACTGACATGGAGCTGTCGTTTTTAAGCACACTTAAAAACCATCGGCCTGGGCCGGGTTTGAACCTGCGACCTTGGGATCCGTAGGCCAGCGTCTAACCAACTGAGCCACCCAGACCAACTGTAATTATTGGACAGCTGCATTTCTAAAAGGGAATCACAGTAATGAGAATGGTGACCAGAAAAGGAATAGCAAAGTTAAAATACATCTATTATAATATAAGCGTCCACAATCAACAGGAAGCTTCTCCAGCCTCCAGGAATGGGAAAGAAGACTTGATCAAGTTTGAACTTTGTTTTTGTACCCAAGTATGGCATACGAGATCCTTATTGTGTATATGTGGCTCTTCATTGCAGAAATTATTCAAGGTAGCCATGTCATTAAACAGTTGTTGGAGCTCCCTCTAGTTGCAAGCTAGGAAAAATGAAACTGGAAGAAATTCTTACAAATGTGCATTCTAATCATAGACCCTGGCTCCCTCAGTTCCATAGTGCAGGTTCTTCTGGTAGTTGTTTATATGCAACTCAACTCTGGCAGAAATTAAAGAACAACTTTAATGTACATTATTAATAAAGAATATCTTATCTTTATATATTTAAACAAGTAATTCTTGGATATATATATTCTGTGCATCTTGGAAATGGCTCTTAACGATTTTGATCAAATTTTGTATTCAGACAGGGTTTTGCTTTTTAAGTTTATCTATATAGGTGTAATTCCTGAAAAAACATAATTTTACACGTAAGTCACAATTACTCTAAACCTTATTTTGGCCATAATTTCTCTGTTAATGGGCAAATTTCAACAAACAAGCCAGAATATTAAAGGCCTCGTCAAGAGCTTTCAGATAACCTAAAGAAAATTGACTTAGCTATATCTCTATGCGTAACTCACAATTATTTGAAACCTTACATATTTTGGCAATAATTTCTCTGTTAATGGGCCAATTTCAACAAACAAGCCAGGATATTATAGGTCACTGAAACGGTTCCAATAATTAGGATGAAAATTTATATTTAGTTAACATTTTGCTTTTCAAGTTTATCTAAATATCTTCTCCCCCCAAAAAAACCACGATTAAAAATATGAAAAGAAAAGCCGAGGTACTTATTAATAACGAATGAAAGTAACAAGTACATGTAGAGGAAATAAGAGTAAATTTTGAAATCCCGACATTGAATGAAGTGTTAAAACTTGGTGCTCCCTAACACCAGATGGCAACAGGACCATAGCAACAACGATGTGGTGGAGGAAGTTGGTGTCAATCACCCAACGGCTGAGGATGAGATCAAGTGATCTTGAAAACGTTCCAGTTTTTCTATCATTTTGTAAGTGAAGGTGAGTGTAAATAAAGTGACTCAAAAAACCAGATTCAAACAAGTAGAGGAATTTAAATACTAATATTTAGAAAATGTTAAGTCTATCAAAATTTGATGTGGGCTACTTGCATTATGTAGGCTGTATTGGAGAAAGGTGGCAAAATATAGGTTAATAACAAACAAATGACATCCCAAAGAGCAGAATAAACTGTGGATTCTGCTATCAGTGTGCATTCCCATTAATACCACACTTGTTTCCCATTCTTGGGTTATTATGAATCAGCCTTAAATTAAAATGAAAAGCCACAGTATGGCATGTTATCAATAGAAAGTGGAGGTCAATATTGCCCGTTGGGAATTCATTTGTTTCTAATGAATGATATTTTTTCCAACTTGCGACTACAGAGAACTCTAGCAGCTGTTTAATGGCATGGCTGCCTTGAATAATTAGTATAGCAAAAAGTCTAATACACAATATGAATCTAACAAGCTCTGCCTAGCAATGGCAACAAGAAAGTAAAAGCTTAACATTCCAGTGGTCGCTAAGGACCTGGGAGACTCCTACGTTTACTTAAACAATTTAGTTTTCGAACAAACATGCCTGTGCAATCGCCTCACTAGGACATCTAATTATACACCTTACTCAACTGTTTGGCAGAGCAACAACCTCATCTGTTTACTTCTTTGGCTCCAAGAATGACTGATCTGCAGTTACATGTTGCAAAGGTCAACCAAACTGCACGCCTACTCTCATTACATATTACTGACATGTTTTTCCTCGTTAGTTGTACAAGATATCCTTGTGATTGCAAGTAGATGTTACTACTTCTCAGAAACAGGAATAAAAGGTATGATTTACCAAATTCCAAGAATTTGGTAGAAGTCTTACCTGTGCATGACTATTTGTAGGAATCAAATGATTTCATTTCTGAAGATAAACTGAAAATGAGATCTTTAGATTCATAAACTGATAATAAAGCAGAGGATGAAAGCAACATATGTCCTAGTAACATGTATTTTGTATGTAACGTATGCTTATCATTATTATTATTGAGAGTACATTTTAAATTACCAAGTTGTATACCTGAACATTGCAATTTGTGATCTTTCCATTCAGTGTAGTACAAATTACAATGTATAGTGTGCTCATACTACATTTTATTTATCTTTGATTACACTATGGTTTTAGAGGACAAATTAACAAATTGCTAGCAACATATCTTAAAAACCGTGTCCAATGTACAGAAATAAACTGGAAAAAGCATGATATTATACACACTGTTAAATCGGACTATAACATAGTAAAGTCTGGGGTACCGCAGGGATCAGTACTGGGACCTACACTATTCTTGATCTATATAAATAATTTACCTGAACCGGAGAACAGCAAGGTGATCTCTTATGCAGATGATACATCTATATTATGTTGGAATGATGGTCGAGAAGGCTTAGAAGAAAAAATGACAAGTGCAGTCTGTGAAATATCACAGTACTTACTAAATAATGGGCTAACATTAAATATAGGGAAGACAAAAGTCATGACATTTCAGAAAGATAATGTGAATATAAACATTAACAATATTGCATTAGAACAAGTAAAATGCTTTAAATTATTGGGAGTACACATAGAAGATGATTTAACCTACAATACACACATAGAAATACTCTGTAATAAAATGAACTCAGGACTGTACCTATTGAGACAGTTAGCAAAATATGGTGACATTAATATTCTAAAATCAGCTTATTATGGCATTGTTTACCCACATTTAACATATGGAATTGAAATTTGGGGGGGGGGGGGGGGGAACGAGTAAAACCAACATGGATAGATTATTAAAGATACAAAAAAAATGCATACGAACTATATACCATCTTCATTTTCGACAATCCTGTCGAGAAACATTCAAAACTCAAAATATCCTAACTGTGATCTCACTTTATGTGTTCAGAACTATTATGCTTGTTAAAGAAAAAAAGAAGTTTAACTTTTTCAATAAAGACTGCCATAAATATGACACAAGAAGTGCAAATGATTACCATAGGGTGAGCACGAATAAAAGTCAAACCAATAAGGACCCATATAAAATAGGAGCTATATTATATAATAAATTACCATTAGCAGTTAAAAATAGGACAGACTCAAAATTTAAAGCTACTCTAAAATCATTTCTAATAGATAAATGTTTGTATAATATTGCTGAACTATAATGAATGTTATATTTAGATGTAAATATTTAATTATATATCTTGTAATAACCAATGGCATTGTAAACTACATAAATGATACAAGGTTGTACTATTGTATTTTGTATAGTAATTATGTATTAATTATAGTGTGCTATATATGATATATCCCATGTCATGTAAAATGATCAGTGGATGAATAAATAAAACAATTGTTTTTTTTCTAGTAAGACAATACTAATAAAAATGATATATAATTAAACTAAATGAAGCTAAACATCGGAACGAAGAAAAAGACAATTTAAAAGAATTATTGTAAGCATATCAGCACAAAAATAGAATGAGGGCCTACTAGACCCCACGTGATTAACGCTGTTCTATGAGGGCTTGTGGTTAATGGAGGGTTAATCAAGTCTTTCCTCTTCCCGGGGCCTGGGAAGTTTCCCATCAATTGTGAACACTCCCATTTGAATACATATACTTCAACTTTTCCTTTCTGGTTATCATTACTGCTACCAGTAATTGTGAACCAGTCTTTCTCCTTCTCTTCCACTGTTAATTTTCCCTCCATATTTCAAATCTACCTTCTTTTATCACTTTGATATACACCCTTTTTTTGCTTTCTTTCTCCCCTAATTTGTTCTACTCTTATTTCTTTCCTTCCTAATTAATCTAATCTTTCCCCTTCCCTCACTTCTCCTTTGACTTTTGTAACCATTTGCTAAGCCTTGTTTCATGTCATGGTGTATCATTTCCTTCTGTCCTTTCCGTTTTACTTTTCAATTTTCCCTTCACTTTCTTCAACGTGTCATCCCTGTATCTTCCACCTACACGTGTATGAGGTTCATCCAGAAACTTAAGTTCCGATGGTCAAGAAAGTTAACAGAAAGCTTCACTAGCTAATATATATTTATTGCAATATTTACAGAAATTCACTGGCTACTTCTCAACAGAGTCATTATCATACCTGTGCACCAATGTTTGTATTACTGTGTCATTCTGGAGCTATGAAGTCATTGCCATTTCTACCTTTGTGTCACTTGGTTACAGAAAACTTCATGTGTTAGAAGAGATGAAGGTCATTTGGCACAAGAATTGACCAGATAGTTCCGCAATTGTGGAGCATTGGTTCTGCAACATTGCCCTGCTGCAGACTTTGTATCACTTCTGGTGTTGCACCACTACTGTCTTTGTTGTGCTCGTCTGTTTGGGTTCATTTAATTGCCTGTGCCGTCATCTACTCATAATGTGTCCATACGTATGTCACAATTAGCAGTTAGTGGGAGACAATATCAGTGCAGCCATTTTCTCCCAGCGCTGTGCAATAACCACTGCTGTCACAAGACTGAAACTGCACTGCATTATTCCTGTATATTCCTTCTCTACGGCTACATATTGCACACATTCCCATCTGACTACTGACCTTTTGGTTTATTTTAATGCTGTGGCACACCACTTTTGGAATGAAAACCACAACATTGGCCTCAATATAAAATTGTTAAAATCTCTAAATTCACCAATAGAATTGAGTATTTGGGAAAAAATCTGATGTGTTGCTCTCACATGACTTTCTCTACTCTTGTACTAACCATTCTTACAAACCCTTATTTCTATATCTTCTTCATGTTAAGATTAACATTTGTAGAAATTATCTTATTGCTATTTCCTTGTAGGTGCAAGGGGAATGTTAGAATACAGTAGGCTTTGTGCAATAGTCAAATCTTTTAAAGCTTTGAGATTCCTTTCTATTTGCACATTTAACATATAAAAAAATTAACAATGATGTTCCATTTCATGAAAGTTTTAAGTTTTCTGAAGCTCACACACATAACAAGAAATATCTCCGAAATGGTTCACCTTAGAAGAAAATTTATTCAGACATAAATTGTGTATTTTAGCAAGATCTACGTTTTTTGTATAGTATGATTTGGTCTATCTCTAACGGTTTACCATTTATGCAAAAGTCGTCCAGAATAGATACAAGTACAGGGGCTATAGCCAGAAAATTCAAGATATACATTTCATTTGTCATAAAAATATCTCAAACATATGACATTTTAATCAAAATCGTTAGAGCCATTTTCAAGAAAATCAAAATTCTCGAAAAATTTTCCATGTAAAGGGTAGTTTAGGGTGGGGCTATTTTCTTCAAAATCTTTGTGTCACATCCTTGAATGACATTAAACTTAAATACCAACTTCGGTTTTTAACCGACTTTTCATATTTGAGTTATGCTGTCCACAGACTGACGCTTACATGCATGGACCTTTTTCTTAAAATGCTTTTTTTTGGATTCAGGTGGTCTCAAAACATATATTTCCGGTGAAATCTCGACATCGAATTTTTGGGTGGAATACAGTACTTCCCCTACTTAGCAGTAGAGAAAGTAAAAATAAAATATACATAATCAAAAACAATAATAAAGTGATTAACTTTGAAATCCCAGCTTTAAATGAAGTGTTAAAGCTCTGTGCCCCTAACACCAGATGGCAGCAGAGAGAGGGAGCAGGAGGATAACATCAGTCACCCAACGGCTGATGATGGGACCAAACGGTCTTGAAAACATTTCCAGTTTTTAAAACAATTTAAGTGAAGGTGAATGTAAAAAAGTGACTCAAAATGACCTCAAACATGAAGAATACTTCACTGTTATTAGTGCTTCTATTTGTAATATTCATCATCTACAAAGCTGTGAAGTCCTACCTGTTGGATCCACTACAGAGAAATATTGGAGAGCAAGAGCACTAATGGCTTCATTGCCAAGCCCAGCATTTGATAACAACAGAATCCTTCCCTGTCAATAGAAGATTGCGTTCAGCGAGTTCACTAGTAGCCATGGAGGCTGGTGAACATTGAACATGTCAATTGTGATGTACAAAACATTGCCAATAAATATACAGAATGAGCACATATAAACTCATTATATACAGGAAAAAAAAAGAAACAAACAACAGCAAAGGGGATAATGGAAACACAATCAAAGCTTACCTGAAATTTGTCAGTTAAGAATTGAATTTTGTGTTAGATTTACACTAGGCATTTACAGCCATATTCTACTGTTTAGTTGTAATATTATAATAATAATGATGATGATGATGATGATGATGGTGGTGGTGGCGGTGGCGGTGGCGGTGGCGGTGGCGGTGGCGGTGGCGGTGGGGATGGGGATGGGGATGGGGGTGGCAGTGGCGGTGGCAGTGGCGGTGACGGTGATGATGGTGGTGGTGGTGATGGTGATGGTGATGATTCATCTAGAGATCACTTACAGTTATATAAGCTTTCACAGGATGATTTGTCATTTAGATTACCTTATACAGAATAAAATGAGTTAAAAATTACTTACAAAGTTACATAAGCATTAACTCGAATAATTTGTCATTTGAATAATCTTATACAGAATACAATGAGTTAGGAACTACTTACAAAGCTACATGAGCATTAACAGGATACACACTGCATCATCAGATTGGAAGCTCAACCTCCCAGACTCTATGGCCTACCCAAGATCCACAAACCCGAGGTGCCTGTGACGCCCATTGTCAACAGAATTGGATCTTCCATTCATGCCTTAACCAAACATCTGGCCTGCTTACTACAACCACATGTTGGCCTGACAAACTCTTTTGTTAAGGACTAACCACTTCATCTGGAAACTACGAAGCCTGACCTCACAGCCTCAAGACCTTATTAGCTTCTAAATAGTCTCACTCTTTACTATTGTTCCAGTACAAGAAGTCCTTGCATATCCAAAACACATTTTTCCAGACAACATAACACTTTCATTATGTTCTTACCATAAATACTTGCGGTGGAACCATTCATTCTATGAACAGATGGACAGTGCTGCCAAGGCCATAGCCAATTTCTTCCTGCAAACCTTTGAGTCTACATCTCAACATCATCAATCCCATTCCCATTCACCATGGTGGAAGAAAAGGCAGTGTTTCTGGACTTCCTGGTCAGCAGAAAGGCAGATGGCACCCTTGGACATGCTGTCTACCCACTCACACAGACTACTACTTGAACAGACTAACCATCATCCCAGACAAAAATGGACCATGGTCAAGACATTCGCAGATAATGCTTCATGCATTTGCGAACCACATTTGTTACAACAAGAACTTCATCTAGAACAAGCATTATTATAAAATGGATATTCAATCTGGGAAATAAGAAGTCTTCCATCCCATAGACGTCAACCTACTGTTCAAAAACCAGACTAATCCCCGAAACAAAAGCATACTTTTCCTTTAAAGAATGTCTCTGGTTGAATTGAGCATATTTTACAGTGCCACAGTGTCAAGACTGTTTTCAAGACTACTAAGCAATTAACAATTTATTCTGCTCAGCTAAAAACCCTCGGAAGCCTCTGGCATCCTCCAGTGTATACCATACCCTTTGTTCTTGTGGTTTGGTCTACAGTGGAGCCACACAGTGCAGTGTTGACAACAGGCTTGCTGAATACAAAACACGCTGTTGCCACAGTCCACAGCCACTGAACATGTCATTGAAGCTAATGGCGAACATATCTTTAAGTTCCAGGACACAAGCATCCTTTCAATCATGACACACTACCACATCCAATGACAGTACAAAGCTATTGAAATTTACACACATCCTAACAGTTTCAATACAAAAGAAGCAGCTCTAAAACTCAACAGCAACTGGCACTCAGTAATCAGAGCCAGTAAACATATAACAGGAGAAAACACAGCAAGACAATTTGAAGTGAGCAACACCATATGAAGTCAGGTTCTGCTCCCTCCCACCAGGTGCCAGTGCTGTAGAAACAGCAACATGGACAGTCAACACTTCACACAAAATGCAACCTTCTCCAAGGAGACCGATCATGCCACTATGTCTGCTGCAGTTGTGGACGAAACTGTAGCAGACCACAGCACAACAGCCTGGAAATATTTTCTAGTTATGATAGTAAATTTGGGTTTTCACACATGATACCATCAATGATGATTGACACACACACACAAACCGTCTGTAGGTAAACTTTGAAAGGTAGAATCACAAATGAAAAATTCAATACCATAGCCAGGATTTGAACCATAGATTTTCTGCTATATGTGCCACTGCTCTTAACCACCGAGCTACCTTGGCAACAGGCCAGCACAGCCTTAAATTGCCCAACTGATTCGCATTTTCCCAGTAGGCCACAAGGAAAACTCGTATTCACAACACTTAGCCCAGTGGCGACTTACAATCATTAGTACTTAAATCTCGGGCTGTAAGATCTTAGTTTACCTGCACATGATTTGTGTGTGTTAGAAGAATGAATTATATATCATTGATTGGCCTGATATATGGAAACAAAGTCTTAAGTTGTACCACAATGCAGCTAAAATAAATCTATGGTAGGAGAAATAGTTATTTTCCTGTATTTCTAATCAAAAACAAATATTTCCACTGCATTTTCAATCAGATATTTCTGAAACGTTTTTTCTTGTGAATTGCAAACAAAAAGCATAAAAATTTGTCATTGATGTTATGATATCAAAGGATGTAACTTGTGCCAACCATAAATATAGGTATATTACTGTTCAGTAAAGAGAAGCCTCATAGTTTCTTCTATGTCCTGGAAAAAACAGTTTTGGAAATGACTGATTTTATTTGCATCCTCCACATTATATTGCCTATAGCTCTAGTCTGGATAGCTTCTACTGGACACTGAATCATTCTTTTAAAAGATGAATTGTTTTGCAAAAGCAAATTTACTCCAGTTGTGAAGCATTTCAAAGTTAGACATTTTGTTTCGTCTTGCCCATATATGAATGTATGTTAATTTGTTTTAGAATAATGAATATATTGACAGCAGAGTAACAGCAAATTACTAGTGTATTATGAAACAAAGAAAATTGGGGGAAGAGGGGTTCTTAGACAACCTTTTTGCTTCCCTAACAATTCCTTCATCTGATCTTGTCTTATATTAGCATTCTTAAAACTTGGGGACCCCCTAGTCAGGCATCACAAAAGAGTGGGAATATCACAAATCACCAACTTATTGCCTTGCATACTCTCTAGCTGTTTGTGTAAACATGTAAGATTTATTAATATTTAAAGTTCCATGTGATTAACAGAACTTATCAGTTTGGGTGGCTCCGTTGGTTAGATGCTGGCTTACTGATCTCAAGGTCGCGGGTTCAAATCCGTCCCAGACTTAAGGTTTTTAAGTGAGCTTAAAAACGACAGCGCCTCGTCAGATTTACTGGCATTAAAAGAACTGCAGGACAAAAATCAGGCACACCGGCGACGCTGATGTGATCTTAGCAATTGATAGCGTCGTTAAACAACAAACTAATTTTAAAATAATCTAACGGAACTTTCATGAACTGTAATGCGCATATTCTACAACTACGTGGTATGCACGTAATTAACAATTATAGGGAAACGTACTGATGGCCCCAAGTCGCCAAGAGCAGCCCAGGGATGTTTTTTTACAAGCAGAGGAGCGTAGCTAAAATTGAATGATCGTCAAATATTCCTTATTAGCTCAGGCTTATAAAGCCCCTACCTTGAAATCACTAATTGAGGTCTTCAAATTTTAGTACCCTTAGGTATACGGAACTAGAACCAAAGTTTAAAATGCTACTATTTTAAAATTTGGAAAAAAATGTTAATTAACTTAATGTAATAATGAACCGGAAATGTAAGGAAGGATTTTTGTGTTCACAAAATACTTTGTCACATTTGAGTTTTCAATAATCGGCTGTGCAGTTTAACTATAATTGATCGAATGGAAAGAATACAAAGAATATTTTAAAATTTGAGTGTTTAAATAGGAAAAAAATATCGGGCTCATTAATGTTACAGAAATAAACAGCAGAGCAAAACTTTGTGATTGAGAAATGAAAATTACGATTTATATTTTTGATCCACTTTTGTTTAGTTTTAAGTGGTTTTAAATAAACATGGTGGCAAGAAAGGAAAAATGAGACTTTGAAATGGCAGGTAGTGTAAGCGATTGTGGTCCATTTACTTGCGTGAATTGTGGCAATAAAATATCAGAACTTTATAGGAGATATAGTCCTACAGTTCTGAAACTGATGAATTGCGTAAGTTACTGGTAATTTCTATCTCATTTGTGCTGGAAGGATGCTTAGTTTAAGGTTATGTTTCTTTAGGGTAGGGGGAGGTTTGGCGGGTAGCATAATGGCTGATGGCTGCTGAAAGCAAGTTATCAACTGAAAGATGGACGACATAAATATGCCCATTTAAAGCATTAAAATGCAAGTTAGTTCACGAAAGCGGGACTTAACAATTCAAGTAATCAATTTGTATGCTATACTGCTAGTCCGCTTTTCTAGGCGTAATTCCCCTCTCAGAGAGGATCTCAATTGATTTATAACTTTTTTGGTGATTTTTTTTGGGTGTGAAAGGGGAGAGAAGGGGATGAATAGATGGGTAGTAGTAAAATAATCACGTTAAACGCAGTTGAATCGAATGTTTACAACCTACGTAGGGCGAAACCAAGTAATTTGGGGTGAACTAAGAATAGTGGCGCAGAAACATATCCAACTATTTGAGGCATTTATCCCATAAAATGGGAAGAAAACCAGTTGCGTCTAACAGAGCTCGCAATCTGATAATAACGGGTCCAGTTCCGTCAAGCTCCAGTGAATATATTCGAAAACTTTTACGCCGATGGGTTTGTATGAAGGGTACTTTCGTCCACGAATAATTGTTGCTTTCACAGAATACAGCTCCGTTAGGTACAGAACTAAAATGCTTAAACCAATTGATTGTTAAATACAGCGAAAGTCAAATGTCAGATCTGTAGAAATATGCATATTAGAGTGTAACTTTTTCAGCTTTATTGACACAAGCTAATACAGACGGAAATTAAAGTGAAACACTTTGTTTCACTTTACACAAAGCACTATTTTGCCCTAAATTGAAAATTGAAATTGAAAATTGAAAATGTACTCTTCAAATTGTTTAACTTTGTGCATATTATGAAAATCTTGGATCAGTTTTCATTGATAAAGCCATTGTATCAAAAGATTTCTGAGCTATGATAGAACTTTGATATTTAGCTAATGTATTCCGTGAACACTGCACCATTCCTGTTTTGTTCCGTCCGTGCTGTCTCCCCTAGTGTTTTAGAGCATTTGTGTGTCTGTAGTAACTGTTGCTAAGGTCTGTAATTGAAGTAAATTACACCTCTCCTCATCTTAGAGAGTTGTAATTTCTGACTTATGTGGTTTGTGTTGTATGTTTATTTGTTTAGTAATTCCTGATGTAAGGTATTGTAATGTATTGGGTAAAATTTGATCCGGTGCTCAGCTGATGTGGAGCAGAATTGCTTATTTTGGTATGCCCTCTTTCAAACTGTTCTGCTATCTAACCCTGAGCATTGTTTTCTATAGTATTATTTTGGGTTCATATATTCATTATATGTATACATTTGCAGCATTGGGAGGCAAAATACATAACAAAAAACAGATCCAGAGATGCAGACATGACCATTGGGAATGTTACATTTGAAGTGTTGGGCGATATTGGTTACAACCGGGACCCAGATTCTGATGACATCTCACCTTTTACTTGTTGCATCTTAGATATTACTATAACGTGTACATAAATAATTTTCATGGGTCTCAGATTATAAAGTGCGTATTTGTTGGGTCACCTTTTTGACTTTTATGATATTCTCTAAAAGACACTTTTTTTTCATTTGTATGCCTACTTAGTAATTTTCTTGCATTTATGAGTACAAGGAGTTCATAAAGATTTAATATTATTGACATAACTTTTCAAGCATCAGAAATTTTGCCATTCAGCTGAAAAGTAACGTTAGGAATAGAGATAGGGGGTTTGGCACTGAAGCCAGGCTTATTATTCCTCTGTCCCCAAGGGGGCACCCCTGAGAGGAAGGATGAGCTGAGAGGAGACACCAGGCAACCAGATCCGGACTAACGGCACAGACATTGACAGATGTCCCTAAGTTTCCCAAACTTGATGACACCTCGAAAGCTTTAGGTTTTCTGGGACCAACTCACGGGGCCTTGGCATGGGGTCCAACGCCCTCAAATGCTGCCCCCTTTTCCACTTGGACTCTAAGGACAAGGGATGGAAACAGTTCCTGTGCACACATCACCCCTTCCAAGCTGCAGCTAACACCTTTGCTGACACTAGCGACCGTTTAAGAACCAATGGGATGAACTCTGTATATCATTCCTGGGGAAAGACTCACATTGCCAGTCAATGATTAGTCTGGAAAGAGTTGCTTTTGTACGGAGGTGTTAGGTGCTCAGTGGTTAGAGCATCCGCCCGGCAAACGGAAGGTCTGTGGTTCAAATCCCAGTTGTGGCATTGAATTTTTAAGTTCCAGTTCTACCTCTTATATGATTTTAAATTTTTTATAAGAATTTACGTTAATTAAGATTGTCTAATAATTTTAGGTAACATGGTAACATACTATTGCAGAATAGAAACATCCTTGTGGAAGAGTTGGAAGCCATTTGCTAGTTTATGTAAATCGCCTGTATATCTTGCACTGTGGTCATGCACAATGTTTGTCGTGGAGTTATAATTACAGTGGCAAAATAATGTGAACACCTGTACTTACTTTGGAATGGTTTATTAATAAGGAATTAGACCTGTATTTACCTGTAATACAGTTGCAGTTCTTCTTGGAACACTGGAATATAATGATTGTATAGTCTCCAGTGGAATGTTATGCCACTCTTCTAACTCCTGTGGCGGTGAGGGAGGTAGAAATCTGCTACGCAGTCTGTTCTCCAATACCACTAAAAGTGGTTCAATAATGTTCAAATCAGGGGATTATCGTGGCCAAGGAAGATGCTGCAGTTAATTTCCATGCTCCTCAAGGCGCGATTGTACTGTCCTGGTAGTGTGAGTGCGTGCATTATCGTCTTGAATATGGCATCGTTGTTGGGGAACAACTTTTGAATCATGGGGTGCACCTGATCATCTAAAATATTCAAATACTCTTTGGCTCTAACACAGCCTTTGGGAATAATGATGGGACCAACAGAATACAATTATATGGCTGCCCACACCATCACACTTCCACCTCCATGCTTAACCGTTGAAATCAAGCAATCAGGATTGTAGGCTTCTTTTGGAGTTCTCCAACATAAATCTGGCCTGATCTGGCAAAATAACATGAACATTGACTTGTCGGACCATATGACTTGTTTCCACTGATCAGCCATCCAGAATTTATGCTCCTCACAACATTTTTTATGCTTCTTTGCATTGATTTTAGTCTCTAATGGTTTAGGTATAGCAGTTTGTTCAGGAATATCCACTTTATGGAGTTCTCGGTGGATAGTGCCAATAGCTACACAGTCTAGAAGATGATTATTGAGCTCTACAGTTATTTTAGCTGCAGTAGTTTTGTGTTTTGACACAATTTTTGTTAGTGTATGGCCATCTTTGTCATTTAGTTTTAATTTTCTCTCACTATTACTTCTACATGATGATGTCTTTCCATATTTTGTATAGGGTGTTGAAACAGCTGCTCTTGAAGCAGTAAATAAGTTGGCTGTCTTGGTTACTGTTGCTCCAGCTAATCGAGCCCCGACAATCTGCCCTCTTTGGAACTCTATTAAGTCTTTCACTGCAAGTCCACCTGTGCACTACTCGTAAACAAGCTGTACTGATGTCTAGTCATAATGTACCGCCTTACTTGAGTTGTTGACATTCAAACACAACCATCCCTTTACTACCACTGTTCTTCACATTATTTTGCCTATCTCCTGTATCTGTTATATGGTCCTACAGAATAAATAGAGTAACTTATTTCTGACATAGCTTCGGTAGTAATTATGGGACATCACACAGGGTTTTGAAATAATTAATCACTTAAAAGACGTGAAGGAATACTCCAAGCTGCTCTCTCAGATGTTAGGTAAGTCGACAATGTTGCATTGAGGTTGGTCAGGGAATTGACCTAGCTTGTGAATATAAACAGGTCGGGCACTTTTGCTTTCATTGGGAGCTAATGCTTGTGATTGGCCTACATTCCACTCCACGGTAAACACAGAAGGACAAATCAGGGTATAGTTTGTTTTTAAGACAAACTGTTATGCTGCTCGTTTATGTACTGAGCTATAATCTTTGCAAAAGTTAAAGGCATATGGAGGCGGGCCGTACTGCAGATTCCAGCGAACCCTAAGCTTGCCCCTCCTACCAGCGCTGCCGAATGTGGTACACGTATCTCATGCAGACTTACATACAGAACCTCTGCCGGTACACACACTACGCTCGGCAACAGCGCTCTGCTTGAGCATTGGCCAGCGTTCACATGTCTTTAACGTTTGCGAGCAGTATAGGAAAAGTGACACAATCTGCAGTGTTGCCAGGTTGTTTTCGACAAAACTAAAATATCTCCGTAGGAAATGGTTAGAGACAAAAATGTAAGATACAAAATGTGTTCCAAATACTGAGATCTATCACTGGTTTAAATTAATGTAATGACTTCCCTTTATATATATATTCATTCACCAGCAAGAGTAACAATTTGTTGGTTTTTAAATAATGCCCATTGCTGTATCTCTAAGAACCTCAGCTCTGAGTAAGAGGCCTCTGAGCAAAAGTAAGCAGTCTTCTACACCCAATATAGAATGGGACAGAGAACCACAGTAGTTATAGAGCCTTCAGTATTTTTCCCCAGTCCTGCTGTAAGAGATGCAAGAAATGATAGTCACAGAGGGATAAATGTGACTGCAGCGTTGTCTACTGAATCTCTTCACATGGTATTGTATTATATGAAGAAGAATGTTATTTTTGATGGTTTGCTACAATAAGCAGATTTTGCCCCTCAATAATTGGTTTATCGATAAAAAAATTAGAAGTTTTTGAATAAATATTCTTCCCATTGAATTATATAAATAATGATATTTGTCAGAACCATAGTAGGTACTTAGTAACTGTCACCATGTAACAGTTTTTTAAAAGTAAAATGTGCTACATTCACAATGTTTTCTCTACCCATTCTTCAAAATTCTTACAAAAACTTACTCTTTCATCTGCTTCATGTTAATCAAGATATCCATTTGTAGAAATGAGTTTGGTATATTTTCTTGTAGGTGCAATGGGAATAAGCAAATGCAGTAAGCTTAAGCTATAACCCAATCTTTTAAGAGCTGGTTGCCATGTGATTGCTTTGAAATTTCATTTTCTATATTACCAGGGGCAAAAATTTCCCTTCGAGAATAGAACAAAAATTCAAAAATTGAAACTAATTACAATGAATATCTAGTAAATGGTTCACTCCACAAAAAAGAAAAAAATGAACGAGTATTTGACATAAATTGTATGCTTTAATGAGATCTACATCTTTCGTGCAATAAGACTTTGTCTGTCATGGTTTACTAGTTATACAAAAGTGCAAGATGGGTTCCTCGGTGTCTTACCGTCGATCACAAATCCCAAAGAAAAGACATTGCTTCCGATCTGTTACAATGCTTTGAAGCTGATGGGGAGGTGTTCTTGTCCCAGATTGTGACAGGTGATGAAACGTCTTGCACACACTTTGAGCCAAACATGGTTGGACACTTACCCCATCCACCCTATATTCGGGATTTGCCTCCCCCAAATCTCCACTTGTTTTGTGCCACTGAAGAATGCCATTTGTGGAAGACATTTTGAAGATGATGAAGAGATGATTCATGCAGTAAAAACCTGACTCCATTGGCAGTGTAAAGATTTTCACCAACAGGGAATACATGTGCTCCTGTCTTGCTGGAGAAAGGCCGTGGAACTTGAAGGCAATTTTGTAGAAAAATACAGTGACCAGACAAAACATTATTCTTTCATATATGTAAAGTTCAATTTTGTGGAATAACTACTTTTGGAGAAAAAATATGGAGCATTATTTATTGGGCAACCCTTGTGTGTATTTATCTAAAAATCTGAGCCCTAATAATAAACTTGTGTACAGTTCGCTCTGAAAGTCAACCAATTCACTAAAAACTGCCTTCTCTGTCCGTGCCAACGCGCTTATATAGCTGAGAATTAGGCACCGGTGATTCTCTGAAAAATCAATGTATGGCAAAACTTCTCAAGAAAACCTGGCACTCTATGCTTCTCAAACTGTCTGGAAATGGGCTTTGTTCTTAGCTGACATTTTCACACATTGCCTAGTAACATAGTGGTGACCTTGAGCCTCCTTTGATGTGTGACCAGCACCACATTCTTGAACTTATTTCTTATGGGAATGCATATCTTATTACTTAAATGAGCACTTTCATTTATATATATTTTTTTCTGCATAAATTGGAAACAGCTCTAACAATTTCGATCAAATTTTGTATTCAAACAGGGTTTTGCTTATTTAAGTTGTCTATATAGGTGTCAATCCTGAAAAAAAAAGTGATTTTACATGTAACAGTCACAATTACTCTAAACCTTATTTTGGCCATAATTTCTCTGTTAATGGGCCAATTTCAGTATTAAAGGTCTCATCAAGAGCTTTCAGAAAGCTAAAGAAAGTTGACTTATTTATCTTAGTATATGTGTAAGTCACAATTACTCTAAACCATATTTTGGCCATAATTTCTCTGTTAATGGGCCAATTTCAACAAACAAGCCAGGATAGTAAAGGTCTCACCAAGAGCTTTCAGAAAACATAAAGAAAGTCACATGTAACAGTCACAAGTATTTGAAACCTTATTTCAGCCATAATTTCTCTGTTAATCGATTTCAGCAAATGAGCTAGCATTTTAGTCTTCTTCCAGGCCTATAAGAATACAGTAAGAAAGTTGACCTAGCTATATTAGTTTGTGTTACAGCTCATCCCATCTATATGTTTGAAATAGAAATACAACGTATTACATTTTATGGCTGAAATGATGATGCTTATGAAATATTTACGCGTGTCTCTATCTCTCATGTATCTTGGAAATGACTTAACAATTGCAACAAAAATTTTATTTAGTTAACGTTTTACTTTTCAAGTTTATCTTCTCCCAAAAAACAGGATTTCACAAAAAGAGGGAAAAAATGTTGAGCAAAGCTCGATCACCCAGGTACTCAATCACTACATCACTAGCAAACTGCAAAGTCCATATTGCACATTGGGAATTCATTTGTTTCTGACTGACTAATTATATTTGTTCTAGCTTGTGACTAGAGAGAGCTCTAGTGGCTATTTCATGGCACAGCCAACTTGAATAATTTCTACAGCGAAAAGTGTAATATGCACAATATGAATGTGCCGCCTCGGTAGCGTGATGGTTAGCGTGTCTGCTTCACGTTCAAGAGGTCGCGAGTTTGAATCTCGCTTAGGGTAAGTTGTCCGGGTAAGGTTTTTTTCAGAGGTTTTCCCTCATCCCGAGAAGACGAATGTCAGGTAACTTAAAGCTCCATGGACCTCAGGCACTTTTGAGCATCATTTCACCCATTTCAGTCATTCACCATCCGATATGACATTATGTTGGAGGGCGTTAACAAAAAAACAATATGAATGTGACATGTCATGCCCACCAGTAAGAATGAGAAAGTTAAAACTTGGTCAAGTCTTCTTTCTGGTTCCCGGGACCCAGGAAAGCTTCCTATTGGTTGTGAACACTCCCATTTGAATACATGTACTTCAGCTTTCTCATTCTGGTTACTGTTACTGTCATCAGTGGTAGTGAGCCAGTCTAATTAAGATAAACATTTGCAGAAATAGTTTTATTGCACATTTTAAGTGCAAATATATTAGTGCAGGCTTCATGGATAGTCAAATCTTTTAAAAGGGATCACCATCTGAAGATTTTAAAATTCGGCTCTCCTTGCATGACTACGAGAAAAAAAGTGGTGACCTAGGAGTGTAAAAGTTTATAAGCACTTCATAATTCAAACCTGTAATAAAGAATATCCTGGAAATAGTTAATGCCAGAAAAGAAAAATTGAACACAAATTTATCTAGTACTTAAGATAAAAAAAGTGTTACAAAATTGTTCTTAAATGTTGACAAAACATTAGTTTTATAGATTTTAATGACATGCATTATTGTTCTAAACACTTAATTTTCATCATAACTTTTATATTATGCAGTAGATTTTTGCCTGATTCTCTAATGGTGTATAAAACGTAACCCTGTTGCACAACGGTCCATCCAGGCCAAGGCCAACTGCCCGACCACTGCATCTCCCATCTCTGTCCACCACAGGCTTCATGAGTGGGATGCAGTCCTGGAGGTGGGATGTGGTCAGTGCCCTATTCCCTCCCAGCCAGTTATGCGGTCTTCTCAACCCAGGGTCGCTACTTTTGAATCAATTGGCTCTTCAGGAACCTAGCGAGGCCAAGTGTATCGCAGGCCAGGTCTTCCAGTGGGAGAAAATGCCCTTGCCAGTACTGGTAATTGAAGTTGGGTCTCCTGGTTGGTAGCAGCAATACTACCATTGCGCTAAGGAAATGACCTAATGATTTATAGGTTACACAAAAGCCATTCAGAATAAAGAATATTTCACAGGCTATCCCCATTAAATTCAATATATTGTGACAAATGACAAGTCTAGTTACGTTATTTCCTTTAAAATTGTATCACAATTCACAACTTGTGACCTTGTAACTCACAGCTGTTCTGTTGTATCATAACCTTGACACAAACACTGTACACTGCTCTCTGACAATTCTACTAACTCACTCTTAAAACTGACTTTGCTGTCTGTGCTGATTCATTTATATAGCCGAGAGTTAGATATGGGTGATTTTTCTATTGTGAATCCCCAATTGCAAATTGTGTTAAAAGTGCAAGGCTTAGATGGGCAGGGCATGTAGAAAGAAACGAGAAGGGATCCCTACTACAAAGGATATGGAAAGGAAAACCAGGAAGAAGGAGATGTGTTGGCAGACCCAGAAAGAAATGGATAGAGAATATGGAGGAGGGTATGAAGGAGCTTGGTATAAGAGGATGGAGGAGATGACACGACAGAAGAGAATGGGCTTCAATAGTGAGGCAGGCTCTGGCCCTATAAGGACTACACATCATGGAGAGAGAGATTTTTCAGGAAATTGACATTTTGCAAAGCTTCTTGAAACAAGGTCTGCATTTGAAGCTTTTAGAACTGTGTGGAAATGGCCTTTGTTGTTAGCCATCATTACCGCGTGTTGCCGAGCAAAGTGGTGGTGTGAGATTGTTGATCCTGAGTCTTCTTTGAGGCACACAGTCACTGTGACAATATGCATTTTATTTGCTGTAAAAATATCTTAAATTTATAGTATTTTAATCAAGATCATTACAGCTATTTTAGAGAAAATTAAAAATATTGCATTTTTTTTCTATCTTGGGATGCTGAGGTTTTCTTGGAGGATTCTGAACCAACCAACTTCACATTTTTGAGCTATGCTGTTCACAGACACATGCACACACACACTTTCTAAAAACGACATATTTTATAAAGGGGTCTCAAAATATGCATTTTTGATGAAACTTTGATATTGAATTTTTGGATGGAATCAATAGTTTCTCTTACCTACTATAGGTAGGGGCAGAGATCATAATTTAAAAAAAATCTGATGTGTTGCACTCACATGACTTTCTCTACTCTTGTACTAACCATTCTTACAAACTCTTATTCCTATATCTTCTTCGTGTTAGTTGAGATAAACATTTGTACAAATTATCTTATTGCGTATTTCCTTGTAGCACAAGGGGAATATGGGAATAGCATTTGAGTGAGTCAAATCTTTTAAAGCATTGAGATTCCGTTCTCTTTGTATGTTTAACATATAAAAAAATGAACAACGATGTTCCATTTCACAAAAGTTTTAAATTTTCCGAAACTGAAACAAATAACAACAAATGCCTCTGAAATGGTTCACCCTACAAAAAAATTTATTTGGATATAAATTGTGTGTTTTAGTGAGATCTACATTTTTTTGTAATATTTTGTCTATCTCTTACAGTTTACGAGTTATTCAAAAGTCATTCAGAGTAAAGAGGACTACGTAGGCTATAGCCAGAAAATTCAAAATAATTTCATTTGTCATACAAATATCTCAAGCATATGAAATTTTAATCAAAATTGTTAGAGCTATTTTCAAGAAAATCAAAAGTTTTGAAAAATGTTCCATGTAAAGGGTAGTTTAGGGTGGGGCTATTTTCTTCAAAATCTTTGTCGCATCCTTGGAAGACATTAAACTTAAATACCAACTTTGGTTTTTAATTGACTTTTCGTTTTTGAGTTATGCTGTCCACAGACTGACAGACACATACCCACACACACACACACACACACACACACACACACGCACGCACGCGTGCACACAGACACACACACACACACACACACACGAACCTTTTTCTAAAAATGCTTTATTTTTTGGGAATCAGGGGTTCCCAAAACATATTTCCGGTGAAATCTCAACTTCGAATACAATAGTTCCTCTACTTACCAGTAGAGAAAGTAAAAAGTGTTAAGTGTGCAGATAAATAACTCTGATAAACATTTAAAACAAATACAGCCAAAAATGTAGTGGTATGTAAGTGTTGCAGAGGCAAGAGGAGCTTTCATCTCTCAAGTGAAGAGCTTTAAGTGTGAGAATATTGTATAAGATTTGTGTTCATGTTTCAGGATGTGTGTCACATCATCGCAGACAAATACCTGGAGTACGACCCTGTCATCTTTATAATAGACTTGGTCTTGCTGAATGAAAATGCAATGCGACATGTTCTGTATAACACACACTTCAGGGTAAGGAATTTTGTTGGCTCTGGGGAAGTATGCTGTTTGCTGGTGGAGATGGATATTCATAGCTCCTTGATCGTTCATGCACAAGATAATTAGAGTAACCACATGCCACACATCTCACATGCTTTTAAAAAGCTTGCATTAACTGTTATTGATTGTTCATGGCTATGTAAGTGAAACCATGTTTTGTGTATAAAAAGAATTAAACAGAGATTAATAGAGTGATCATTAAAGCTGGTGTTCCACGGTCCAACTTCTTTGACCAAACTTCTTGTATCCAATGGAATAACACACAAAAGAAACTGTCACACTATGTTGCATTTTGGTCCAAAAGATGACAGTTCATGTAGCAAGTGTGAGAAACAAACATGGTGGATGCAAATATTAACTTAGTGATTGATATATTAAGTATAGTTTTGGGATATATTTCCACGAATCTGAATAGGAAGAAAAGATGTATTAGAAGTAAAATACGGTGGACTTGGCCATGGTTAGAAAAAAAAGAACAAGGCACTATATTGGGTCTACTACAAAAGGAATTGAGGTTAGATGACCTGGAAAACTATCGCAATTTTCTACGAATTGACAAATAGTTTTAATTTTAGTATGGATAGACAGGAGATTTTTACTCATTTCATAAAAACAAAAACTCGAAGCGTTCAAACACTTAGATGAAGGATACAATGGCCTCATGAGTCCAGCTTTTCATTTCTTGAATGCCGCAAGTTCTCTAAAAACCACAAACGCAAAGCCGTCCATACACAACAGCTGACTACACGTTGCATGCCCAGTCCACCATATTGTTATGTTACAGACACTGATTTACTATTTTCATGTTACTGGATGAAAAAATTAGATGCAACTCAATCGCATTGTATACAAACATGTTGGACACAAAAAATAGGATATAAATTGTATGCAACATAATTGTATCCAACTATCAATGACACACGATGCACTTTTGTTGTATACAATACTTTGGACCAAAAGGTTGGACCGTGGGACATCAGCATAACATTATCTGATACCAGTTACAGAAATTAACTCTACTCACGTTATCATGTGGTTGCAATTCATTCCTGAATACAGTTATCATTAAGCTTAGTAGGTGAGCCACCAAAAGAATGAAGTTGTGCACACTTAGTGTATACAGCGGACGGAACACGGTGACACATCAGCTGCCAATGTGAACAAAACTGGCTGTTGTGCCATGTTCGAGGTGTTTAGTCAATGCACTATAAAAAGTGGAGCACTGCAACATATTTTATTTCCTAATACACTGTTTTAATGTGCATCAGTTTTTCGTCAGAAAGTTTGGTTGCATAATACTGATGGAGGGTGAACTCACCCAGGATGTACTGTGGCATATAGTTTTCAAGAAATCCCCTAAACTCTTTACTATTTAATTTATTTAATGGCATTTTGGCACTGCCCATCATTCTACTCAAATCTACATGAAACATAGAATGTGGATAAATCATTGTATGCCAATCTTTCAAAATCATATCATGCACTTTTCAGTGATTTCTGGCATGGTTACTGTTGTTGGGGCATCTTGGACGCTTTCACAGCCATGTTTAAACTCAGCTGCCCATTACTTCTCAGTGGAAATTGAAGATGCAGAGTCACCACATACATTTACAAACAACAAATGGATTTTGGCCAGTGTTAAACTTCTTTTATGAAACCTCTACCCATGGGAACATCCTACCCAACCAGTCCAAAACACCCAAAAACGTTTATCTACAGAACATCATCCCACCTACCTCCTTTCACAGGTTGAACACCAAAGTGGCTCAGTACCGCAGTATTGACACCCAAATGGGGTTGACCCTGTTTGATCTGGCATCTGCATGATGCTCCATTTTTTTCTAATTTCAACACCACATGCACCACAGCTGCTTCAAATGACTGTGTACAGTCAACTACTGCCTGGAATGACTGCAATTTTACATGGCATCTACTAACATGTATACCAACATAAGCAGAACATATCATGCAAATTGCGCTGCAATCACAGGACGAAGCCAGAACTTATCAGACTGCCCTTGTAATACATGTCTTTTATGGTACCAGGAAAAACTCCAACATGTGAGACAGAAAGAAGCAGTAACCAGTCTTCAAGGATCCTTATAAGGCACAATTTCCATTTATTTTAGATGTAATTTTTGTACATTTTTTTAGCATTTCAGATATTTGTTTATGAGTGTGAGAGAATTCTTGTGACATATTAGGTTTGTTCCAACATGACCCAGAATCAATTCCGAATTGTTTAAATATGCACAGTAGATAAGTGGTAGGGAATCAGTTTAGAACTGCTTCTGAATTTCCAACTTGCTGTTCTATTAGTTTGGTGCTAAAGCAATCAGTTCTTGATCAAGAGCAGGAATTGAACATTTTGGACATGTGTAAATTGTATAGTCTACTGTGCATTCTTAGATTATTCAGAATCAGTTGGAACAGAGAGTATAGAAAATGTGATGGGTTCTCTGTATTGAGCATAAAAACCCTTGTTGCTTTTGTGGTGCTCTGATGTTTAACATATGCTTCACCTTTGATCATCAGAACTCTCAGTTAATACATTTGATATGTATTATTTGTTCTCGAAAGTCGCTGAAGTTTCACATTGTACTAATGAGCATATCACTTCAGCTAATGAAATCAAAGAAATCACAAATGACAGATGGTTGTTATCTCCATATGGAGTGAAACATAGCGTTGCAATATCTCCTCTGTTTTTTATCTCATTCTGTTAGTTTTTCTTGTAACATTGGTGCTCTAAGAAATAAATGTCTACTTGGAGAAAATGTGACAATGCTGCTTTTCTTGGCAGTGAATACCTTTATTGTCTCACCTGCGTTTGATCTGCTGCATGTTAACCATTAAAGTAGCATGGTAATATCCAGAGGAATCTTCGTTTTTTCTTCTTCATTTCTTTGTTGGTAATGGTAGAATGAAGAAGGCCATGACAAAACGGTTCAAGTAGTGATTTAACAATACAAAATAAGTGAACTAGTTCTGAGAGCGTCCTCGACTGACCCATTTACAGCCCGTCCGGAACATAGTGGCACTCCCCCACTTCTGAAGCAGTGTGCAATAGGGGAGCTATGCCCACTTGCATAACAGGAGAGGTGGGGATTAGTATACCACTTGCTCTGAATGTGTTAACTACACAATAATTGAGAGGTACCCGACAGCTGATTCACTTACCTGTGAACGAGGCTAGACCTATCTCGTTCAATAGTATTACGAACACATTGTGCAATAATTAGTCGATTGGACGAGAAAGCGCTAGCCTCGTTCGCAGGTGAGTGAATCAGCTGTCAGGTGCCAGGTTATTTCTTGCCGACTGTAAGTTTGTTGGCATAAATAAATAATATAATTACACAATAATTGTTTACAATACACTGCTTGTGTATGTGACTGCCTGGGTTCTGACATCACTCGCTTGTTTCCCACCACTCCTGTCACTTCTCCTTAATTTCTCCTCTCTTGCACATATGGAGTGTCAGGACGATCTGGACAAACTACCTAAGACAATGTTGACACTAATTCAGAACCTCCTGTTGGAACAAACCTACTGTAACATTGTTACTGGTTTGTGTTGTGTTGCAGATTCACTGGAAATTGGCAGTTGTGTTGGTGTTGATAGAGGCTTGTCTTGAGTGGGTGCACCATAAAAATGTTGCTCCTGTGGAAAAACCTGGTGTCAAGCCACCATTTGATATCTTTGAGGGAGAAAAGAATTTCTATTTCATGTGCGCAAAAACCTTGGCAAGTGAGTAAAGTGACTATTTTATGTATAGAACATCTCTCAGAATATAGTTCAACACGCTGTGTCCTGGACTGAACCAAGCCAATTGTCTAATTTTGTTTCAAATACAAGAGAAGCAATTAAATCGCAGTTCTCAAGAATTCAGTCAGTCAGTCAGTCAGTCAGTCAGTCAGTCAGTCAGTCAGTCAGTCAGTCAGTCAGTCAGTCAGTCAGTCAGTCAGTCAGTCAGTCAGTCAGTCAGTCAGTGAGTCAGTCAGTCAGTCTGTCTGTCTGTCAGTCAGTCAGTAAGTGAGTCAGTCAGTCACGTCTGTCAGTCAGTCAGTCAGTCAGTGAGTCAGTCTGTCTGTCTGTCTGTCAGTAAGTGAGTCAGTCAGTCACGTCAGTCTGTCTGTCAGTCAGTCAGGAGAGTTAGGTTGGACACCCTGTATATTACTTGAAATGAAATATCCACATTTGTCTACATGCAAATACTGTGGAGCAACAGCATTTATTTTTTACTCCATGGCATTCCCAACAAAAAGTCAAGCTCTTCTTCAGAATTACGAGTATGTTTTCTTGTAACTCCAGTGTGTTCATATTCAAGTAGAGGCTTTGTATGTCCTTTTTAATCTTTCAGTAATTTATGAAATGAAATTAGGAGTTTTATAGTTTCATGTTTGTCACAATGATCGAAATGTTGAAGGAATTATCCAAATTGATTTTTAAGGTTACTGTACACACACATGCACGTGTGCAGGCTACACTCTTATCTGTGTATAATATTAATGTAAATATTCATTTGTTGCATTGTTCTGATTTATTATGAACTGGTTATTACTTAGTGGTGTTTGCTCACAGGTTGGGCATCGCTGTTCGTGTTCCTGTACTTGATAACAACACTGAGATGGTACATGCACCCCGGAGCACGTCCCAACAGCTACAGTGTGCTGCTCTTGTGGAAGGGAACCGTGTTGTCTGGCTGCGGCAGGTTTCTCATGGTGCCCAGCTTCATATGGGGAGAGATAGGCACACAACTTCATTCCTTCTTCATTCTGGGCTACACATTTGTATCCCTGCTGAAAACATATTCAGGTGAGCAATGCCAAATGTTATCAAAGGTCTAAGGGTTCCAAGGTTAGTGCCAGTACTAGATGCAGTATAATCTGGGCCTGTGGACCATGGTTTTGTAAAAGAATGATTGCAAAAAGTCATAAGAATTGAACTTGTCAGATTTCTGGAATGTAGTTGTGATTTCCTACACCAGTCCACGTTGGATCCCACAAAACTCTCTTCCTGCCATCAGAGGCCTTCCCAGATATGAGCCCTGTTTCTTAGTGGACATCTTAATGAATCCATTCTTGCTTGAATGAATATCTGAGAATTGTTGTTTGCTTTTGTTTGCAGTTGTGTGTGAAACAACAAAAGTAGCAGCAGCTGCCGTGGTGTTCTGCGCACTAATCATAAAGTACTACACTAATTTCCTCATGCTTCACTTAAAGTGTTATGCATAAGTGTTTTTTGTCTCCATCTTTACATTGTATCCATGAAGTATTTTCCTGTTACCTGTGAAAAAGTGCAATGGCATGTATTGAGCCCCTATTTTATAGCTACATTTCAAATATGCAGCTCTAAATAATTGTAATAAATAATTTAAAATTTGTCTGACTTATACTATAACCTTAACCTCTCCTTTTCCTTGCAATGTGTAACACTATACAAAGGCAGTTTGATAAGTCCGTGAGTTTGACGAGAAGTTGCACATGAATCTCAGGTTTCTTGTTGGCATTCAAGTTGTACACCTATTCTGTGTATTTCCAGAAATTCATTGTTATCTGTTTCCTAGAGCAGTGTTAGGAGCCTGTAAAAGTTCTAGTTTTGTGTTGCTTCATGGAAAAAGAAGGAAAGTGAATTTCATCACTATTTTTACATGTTAAGATGATGCAGGAAACAGAGGAAAAGCTGAAAAATTATTATGGGGACTCAGCTCTGTCACATGGCATGGTTCACTAGAATTTTGATGTTTCTGTTTGAGCAATGCCGTCTAAATGTTTGTAAATATCTTCCTTTCATAGAAGTTTGAAAACAGTGTTGTTATAATCAATTTAATTTAAAAGGTGAGTCAATTAACACTAAACAACACTTACATTATAATTTTCCGGAACGTGTTTCGGAGGTTAACTTTCCTCCATTATCAACCGGACAATAACTGTGTTTAAAAACACCAACAGTAAGTTTGTTGGCATAAATAAATAATAATTACCATCTGAAAGTTAATTAATCCCAGGACATAAAGTACTTAAAATAGTAAGTCACCATTGGGGTAATTGTCTCTGATGTGAAACTGCCTTTGTGGTTTACCGGGAGAAATACAAACTGGTTTGAGAATTTAATGTCATTCTGGTTGTCACAGTAGCTCAATGGTTAGAGCACCTGCCTAGTAAGTGGAGGGTCTGTGGTTCAAATCCCAGCTGTGGCATTGAATTTTTAAGTACCAGTTCTACCTCTCAAACTTTGCCCACACACGGCTTGTGTGTTTAAAAACACCAACAGTAAGTTTGTTGGCATAATTAAATAATAGTTTATGGAAGTTTGATCGTGGGATAAGGAAATGATGTGATGGGAACAAGGAAAGGGAGTTGTGCAGTATTTCAGTGTGGAGCTTGACAGTAAAGAGGGCAGTGAAGGAGAAATTCTCCCTTTAATCCACCTACCCTTATAGAAGAGTTTCCTGCATAATCATAATCTCCTTTATCAATGCTAGCCAAAGGAAATGAGCATCCCTTACCACGTCCTCCTTACCAATATGGCAATATAGAAACCCAGCCATAAATCCCACATCAGTGGAGAGAATCATATGAATGTATCACATCCGATTTTTCTTGTTTGATGCTTGTGGTGATGTTACTGTTGCTGGTCTGCCACTCTTCCCTTCATCTTTAAGAGATTGCCACCCCTCTTAAATTCTATAAACGAGCGAAACACAGTGACATGTGATGGAGAATAGCGCCCCCTTGAATGCTCAAGTGACTGCGTTTCATTTAAGCCACATTTGAATTCATACAAAATCATTGCACGAAAATGCTCTCTCTGAATCTCCATTGCACTTCACATTTTCCAGACTTCAAACATAAACTGAGCAAAAGTGAATGGTGCAACATTCACATACTTGCTACCATTGCATTACCAAGGAGTCAGCTATTTTGACAAAGCAACAGTGCTTTCCCCAGGGTGGCCAGTTTTCTGTGTCTCAATACATATCTAGTGACTCTAGTACTATAATCTTCGCAAAAGTTAAAGGTATATGGAAGTGGGCCCTAATGCAGAGTCCAGCGAATCCTAAGCTTGCCCCTCCTACCAGCGTTGCCGAATGTGGTACACGCATCTCACGCGTCGGCACTGAGAACATTATGTTCATTAATTATGCTCGGATAAATATTTGAAAATGACAGATGCCATTCTTATAATAAGAAAGAATTTTATTTTCTGATCATAACCGTACAAAAATCCTGTCTCTACGATACTTAGAATGCGTGATGCACGTTTTATCTTCACATGCTAATGGGTACCCAACATCCATTCAACATAGATAAGCCTGAAAAACAACACCATTCCTTCCTCACAACACTTATCTAAGCATAAACAAACAGTGCACCTGCTATGAAAATACAAATCACACAGTTTCAAACAAACTGATTTAATGTTCAGTTCGTTTTCAGAGTAGTGGCATGTTATTTTGTTAACGTGAACGGCATCGTTAAGTCGTGTGTCTAACTCGAGCTGAAATATTGTTAATAATACGTTCAATTATTACTATACACATATCTTTTATGCAAAAGTTAAAGGTATATGGAAGTGGGCCCTAATGCAGAGTCCAGCGAATCCTAAGCTTGCCCCTCCTACCAGCGTTGCCGAATGTGGTACACGCATCTCACGCGTCGGCACTGAGAACATTATGTTCATTAATTATGCTCGGATAAATATTTGAAAATGACAGATGCCATTCTTATAATAAGAAAGAATTTTATTTTCTGATCATAACCGTACAAAAATCCTGTCTCTACGATACTTAGAATGCGTGATGCACGTTTTATCTTCACATGCTAATGGGTACCCAACATCCATTCAACATAGATAAGCCTGAAAAACAACACCATTCCTTCCTCACAACACTTATCTAAGCATAAACAAACAGTGCACCTGCTATGAAAATACAAATCACACAGTTTCAAACAAACTGATTTAATGTTCAGTTCGTTTTCAGAGTAGTGGCATGTTATTTTGTTAACGTGAACGGCATCGTTAAGTCGTGTGTCTAACTCGAGCTGAAATATTGTTAATAATACGTTCAATTATTACTATACACATATCTTTTATGCAGTGTTTGCGATCCGAGTGTGTGAACATGTCCCTCGAAGCTGGGACAAATGACTTTTCAATCAACAAACGTGAAGTGATTCATTCTCAGGGCAGAAAAATTATATTTAATGCGAACAAGTTTTTTACAATAGACAACGTAACTCAAGACGACTGGATTTCATGAGTTAGGCATGCAGAACAGCTTCAGGAGGAAGACTCCAACAGAGAAATTGCCAGGGACGATACTATGCAGTCGATTATCATCAACTTAAGGGATGAAAGTGATGATTCCGAATTAAGTGCCTCTGAAGACGAAGATGAGGAGGAAACCGTGCTTGCTGTTCCACTGCTGTAACGTGTGTCAAGGTAAGAGTTTAATGTTTTAGGAATATTTAATGTGTTGTTTAATTACGGGAAAAATAGACAGAACCTTTGCTGGCATGTAAAATGTGTTCTTATGTACAGAACCTGTGCTGGTACACACAGTATGCTTGGCAAGAGTGCTCCGCTTCAGCATTGGCCAGCGTTCACATGCCTTTAACTTTTGCGAGCGTATAATTGCAGAAATTATCTGTACTGACATTGTCACATGGTTGCAATTTGTAAACTACCATTATAGAGTTTCAATTTTAAAAATGTAGTGGCATTGCAAGTTAAGATTTGCAGAATTGCTGATTCCTATGCAAGGTTTCTCAGATTTCTTTAGAGTTCATCCTAACTTGTCGTCAGAGCTTTTCCTCTGTAAGAAGACAGTGATGGATGCTGTTTTCCCTAAATCTATTCACAGTATTACAGAGCATTTCTCTGTGAGGCCCATGAACAGCTGGGAATTTGTCCTACTTCTACACAAGAGCTTGTCGCACAGAAATCATACAGGAAAATTCTGTATGCTCATTATAACAGCACTAATACACTGCAACACTGAAACATGCGGTCTCACAATGTATTGTGACAAAGGACAAAATCCAATCTGGTTACTTTTCTATCACTTTATTGTCTTCTAAAACTTTGCTACAAATACACAGTTTTCCTATTTATTTATGCCAACAAACTTACTGTTGGTGTTTTTAAACACACAAGCCGTGTATGGGCAATGTTTGAGAGGTAGAACTGGAACTTAAAAATTCAATGCTACAGCCAGGATTTGAACTTTGTCATGTTGCACATGAAGCGGAAGGCCTGTGTTTCAAATCCCGGCTGTGGCATTGAATTTTTCAGTTCCGATTCAGCCTCTCAAACTTTGCCCACACACAGCTTGTGTATTTAAAAACACCAGCAGTAAGTTTGTTGGCATAAATAATAATTACCATAGGTTATTTAATCCTGGGACATAAGGTACTTATGACTGTAAGTCACCCTTGGGGTATTTATCTCTGATGTGAGATTCCCTTTGTGGTCTACTGGGAAAAATACAAATCGGTTGGAGAATTGAATGTCATACTGGCAGGTTGTCACAGTAGCTCAGTGGTTAGAGCAGTAGTCCATGAAGCGGAAGGTCTGTGTTTCAAATCCTGGTTGTGGCATTATTCATATGACTTTGAGAATGAGCTGGATATAGCTTGAAACCCCTGGGTCAGAAAAATAGAAAAAGGATATCAACATACTAAGATAAGTGAAGTTTTTAGTTTCTAATTTGTTCTTATTTTAGAATCACAAAGACATTTCTCTATTACACACACACACACACGTACCGGAAATGATTCAACCAGATCTTTCTCTAAGGTGCTAGAAAAGCTTTTGTTTCTGCCACCTCTACTGTTGCCAGTCACATGCACACAGCAACAACATGAGGTAGCCTGACCCAGCATGTGGTGTGAAGTAACTTGGCCTTGTCTGTCCATTGTTGTGTGTCGAGCCCACCATCACAGTATCAACCTCTGTACAGAAGAAACTTTGCTTCTACTGATTAGCTGGCACATGGAGAGGAACAGAACTTTTTAGAAACAACGCAGTGCAGGGCAAGCAATTCCTCATAACATGGCCACACATCAAAATTAATACTCTGTATGTTGCATTGTTGAGAGCTGTTGGATAATGTTTATTGTTAAGAAGTGCATTGGACAATTTGTGACAAACATGAGCAGCAAACACTACTAACACATACTTGTCTTACAGAGTCCTCTGGGTGGCATTGTTGGGAACTGTTAGGAATGTTTATTGTTGAGAACTACATTCAGCAGTTTGTAGCAATGGGTGTTATACATTGGCAGCACTGTAGCCACACGTATATTGCCCTGCAGAACAATCCCAAAGTCCTCGCCACAGTTTCTGAGTGGCGACATCAGTGTCGTGTTTGTTGTTATTATTAGAGTGTGTAGTGTTGGTGGTGGTGGTTGTAGTTGTTGCTGGGGCACTGACTCTGGCATTTAGTTTCTCTTTGTCGTCACTGACACGGTTCTCCCCAGTTTTGTTGGCGAGGAAGGCTTTAGCTGATAAACTGTTACTGCTGATCCAAGGCCACCTTAAGGTCTTAAGGAGAGTGTTTCTGAAGTCCTCTGAGAAAAGGCAGTAGATGTAGAATGTGATGGAGTAATTGGTGACCTCTAGCAAATTTGCAATGGCTCGGAAAACCTGAAACAAACAAAATAGTTTGAGGTGTCAGCTGAGATGGTATTTGCAGTTGACAGTGTACATGCTTGTGTTTTACAACAATTTCCCAGGTTCTATGGAAGCAACATGATGTTTTCAAGAAAATCCCCCATCCCAGACTATGTTTTATATGGAACATTTTTAGAAAATTTTGATTTTCTGAAAAATGCCAATTTTGATTAAAATCCCAGTTGTTTAAGATCAGGGACAATGGATGTGAGAGATGTATTACACACCCTGTAATTTTCCTCAAACTGATCGCCAAATTGATGTTCATTATAATTTTGTTATACATAATTGCATTAATGTGACTAAAAACTAAGGTTTCGTAAACATTGTGTGTTTAAAAAAACATCAACAGTAAGTTTGTTAGCTAAATAAATAATAATTACCTTGTGGTAAGTGGAAGGTCTGTGGTTCAAATCCCAGCTGTGGCATTGAATTTTTAAGTTCCAGTTCTACTTCTCAAACAAATTAATTAATTTCTGCAAATGTTTATTGCAATTCACATAGAGTGGATAGAGGAATAATTTGTAAGAATAATTCTACAAAGAATACAGAAAGCTATGTGAGTATAGTACATCAGATTCTTTTATTATAACTTTGTTTATGAAAACAGAAAGAAAATATTTTTTCTCATTTAGTAAATATTTTTAGTTTTTTGATAAAGATATTGTTGAATGCATAACAATAAATAATTTAACTGTTTAGCATCTAAGATCCGTTTCTTAGTTATCACAGTTGGCATTCATTGCAATTTAAACAACAGCAGTGTTTTAGTAGCACTTCATTGAACTTGACAACTTCTATGTCAGCAAGCACGAATCAAAATATAGTCTATTAACTAACATGCAAAATAGCATTAAATTTAAAACAATTATAAACATTATTTACAAAAACGGTTTGAAATGCTTCAAGTAAGAATAAATGGAGCACATTAATATGCAAATTGATTATTAACAGAACTTGAACTGGGACACAAAGTGCATATGCACACAGGTTTAGAAACAAGTGGAAGAATGGAACATACAGCTTGTTCAAAATGGCATCTCTTGTGTAACACGTAAAGCATTTTTTGCAGTGTTTAATGCCTGCTTTTACAACATACGGCACCGCAGGCGATGACACTGATGTTACATGGAATGAAGATGGAGCACCGGAGGAACGAGATAGAAGGGGAAACCGGAGAACCTGGAGAAAACTTGCCCCAGTGCTGCTTTGTCCACCATAAATCCCACATGCAATTGCGTGGGACCAAACCCGGGCCACTTTGGCGAGAAGCGAATGGTTTAACCACTCGGCCACAGCATGACCATGACATACTCGTACATAAAGCATCGCCAAGGGAAACCATAATGAAGTGATTAAAAGCACATTGTTTTAAATGTATTTACAATGTGTTGTGAGAAATACCCAACACCATAATAGTGTTTTTCTTTATTCTGCATACAACTGTAGATTATATCCGTTCCTTCACTTCCTTGTATAGCTGTAGATAATGTGAAAATGCAGAAGCTACTCAGAATGATAGTTCACAGTCATGCCATATTTCTGCCAATCATAGGGGCCTGTGAAGGAATACCTACAAGTTTGCACTTTGTTTACATTGGACCCTACAGTGAGGTCAGACAGTGTGGTGAAGAGGGTTTTGACTTACCATTGAGTGGAAAATAGTTAATATCTCACAGTAAATGCCACCCTCATTTTATTCTACCTATAAATATGTGTATAGCTGGTCTTCATTTAGCAACTAAGAAGGAGCAAACCAAAGGAGAGGTGAATCTGCTTATAACACTGTGATGCAACTGCAATACCAAAGTCAGTATTCTAGTTTAATAACACTAGTGTAAGAAAGTTCTGGTTTATTTACTTTGTGCTTATATTGTTATCAAGTTCATTAGTAGGTCATGTCAAATAGCTGTTTACATTGCTAACATCAGAAATCAGTCAACCAATATTTCATAATTAACTATTGAGAAGATTACTTTTGAATGGTTGCAGAGAGACTTTTCCAAAAAGGTTAACTTGGTGGCCTGGGAATGTTGTTGTTAGCCAATGCTGGACTTCTGACAATGAAGTCATCAATCCTCTTGCTCTCCAATATTTTTCACTGATGATATTGAAGAGAGCAATAGCAGTAATAGTAACCGCTTTTTAGAGAGCACCATATTTTTATGTTTTGGTAGTCACATCGCTCTCTCACAACCCCCAGAATGTCTGGAGGACCACACCTGTCGTTGGTTTACGGGTCTCACTGACCTGACCGGGAGAGTTATCAAAGTAAATTCACCAACCATATCCTCTGATTACCAGAGGACGTATTACATGCCATGACAGGTCAGCATGTTAGGGGTAAAGATTTTATAGAGAAATTAGAGAAATGGAGAGTTTGGAAAAATAAAGACTCCCTAGCCCTCGGGAACCCTAATAGCATCGGGGTCGGAAGAGAACAAGAGATGACCAAGGTAAGGTCAGATAGAAAAGTTACAGTGAGGAGCAAAACACCAGTAAGTGGAAGTAATGTTCTGCTCAGCTTGGGTACCTTGTGGTCGCTATTCACATATCCCCTAGACACCAGTAAGTGGAAGTAATGTTCTGCTCAGCTTGGGTACCTTGTGGTCACTATTCACATATCCCCTAGACACCAGTAAGTGGAAGTAATGTTCTGCTCAGCTTGGGTACCTTGTGGTTGCTATTCACATATCCCCTAGACACCAGTAAGTGGAAGTAATGTTCTGCTCAGCTTGGGTACCTTGTGGTCACTATCCACATATCCCCTAGACACCAGTAAGTGGAAGTAATGTTCTGCTCAGCTTGGGTACCTTGTGGTCACTATCCACATATCCCCTAGACACCAGTAAGTGGAAGTAATGTTCTGCTCAGCTTGGGTACCTTGTGGTCACTATCCACATATCCCCTAGACACCAGTAAGTGGAAGTAATGTCCTGCTCAGCTTGGGTACCTTGTGGTCACTATCCACATATCCCCTAGACACCAGTAAGTGGAAGTAATGTTCTGTTCAGCTTGCATACCTTGTGGTCGCTATTCACATATCCCCTAGACGGAGACCCCTGAGTCTAAGTATGTAATGTTAAACCCAACATTTGGCAACCAGTTGTTAAACATTTGACAATCGCTATTCCCTTTGTATCCATAATGAAATGTATAATGTAACCATTTCTGCAAAGGTTTATTTCCAATAAAATGAAAAGTGAACAGTTTGTATGCCCATTGAATAGAGAAAATCACATGAGTATACAATATTTAAATTCTACGGCTCTCAAACTAATAAGTTACTAACTGGAACAAGTCACTACCAAAATTGTGAGCAACAAAATATTTTGCCAAATTTGTGTTGAATAAATCACAAATTATTTTTTTAATTTGAATTCTTATTTAATAAAATGTAAACTTTTTGTAAACTGCAAGACCCTCGAGAAAGAGTGCTTCATAATTTACTGCACTGCTATTACATTTTTAATCCCTAGATTCCATATAATTATATGCTGAATTAAATAATAAAGAAGCATAATTTATTTTAAGTGCTTAACTTCCAACCAAACCTTCAAAACATTTTCCACATATAGCACATCCATTGTAACCTTTTCCCGTGTACTTTCATTAAAAAGTAATAAAGTTATGAAAGAGTAGCTACAGTAGGTTTCTTCCATTCACTAGTATTACTTAATTTTCCCTCTGAGTAAATTGTACATGAAGGAAAAAAAAATATAGATATACTATTTATGAGTAAAACAGTACATCTGGAAGCATTAGGTAAGCAGTTTCATTGTAATTCTACTCATGAAACACAATAATTTCTAATAAATTTAAATTACTAAATGTGGTGGTATGTGTGATGGGGTGTTTGGTGGCCTGCGTGGTGGCATGTGTGGTGTGGTGGCATAATGTGTGAGGTGGGGTGTGGTAGCATAATGTGTGAGGTGGTGTGTGGTGGCGTAATGTGTGATGTGGAGACAGGTGGCGTAATGTGTGAGGTGGAGACTGGTGGCATAATGTGTAAGGTGGAGACTGGTGGCATAATGCGTGAGGTGGCATAATGTGTGAGGTGGAGACTGGTGGCGTAATGTGTGAGGTGGGGTGTGGTGGCCTGGGAATGTGGAAAGTTCTTATTCATCAACTTCCTCCTTACTTTGTTGTATATGTTCAGTAGAGCTAGGATTTCTATGTAATTACATATTTCCCTTGCTTGAAGACCTGTGAAGCATTAAGATCAGAAGAAACTACAGTTCAAAAGTATTGGAAAGCACGAATGCTAATGGCTTCATTGCCAGATGCAAGGCACTAGAAAACAACAACAACAACATATTTCCCTTGCTATTTAGATGCTGAGAAAAGTGATGTGTTTGTTAGGGTTAGTATAACTGAATTTCATTTTATGTATCTATATATATTTGTGAGTATATTACGCATTTTTAGTGATATAACATAAAATTGCATCCGAAATGGTTCACCCTACAAGAAAATTTATTGAGACATAAATTGTGTATTTTAGCAAGATCTACATTTTTGTATAGTATAATTTGGTCTATCTCTAACAGTTTACCAGTTATACAAAAGTCGTCCAGAGTAAATACGACTACAGGGGCTATAGCCAGAAAATTCAAGATATACATTTCATTTGTCATCAAAATATCTCAAACATGTGACATTTTAATCAAAATCGTTAGAGCCATTTTCAAGAAAATCAAAATTTTCGAAAAATTTTCCATGTAATGGGTAGTTTAGGGTGGGGCTATTTTCTTCAAAATCTTCGTGTCACATCCTTGAACGACATTAAACTTAAATACCAACTTTGGTTTTTAACCGACTTTTCGTTTTTGAGCTATGCTGTCCACAGACTGACAGACTGACAGACTGACAGACACACAGACACACAGACACACACACGGACCTTTTTCTAAAAATGCTTTTTTTGGATTCAGGGGGCCTCAAAACATGTATTTCTGGTGAAATCTCGACTTCGAATTCTTGGGTGGAATACAATACTTCCCCTACTTACCAGTAGAGAAAGTAAAAAGACTAATTAAAAACAAATATAAAATCAAGTAAACTCAAACACTATGTAACAAAGCAAAAGATAAAAAGTAGAACATTCTAATATTAAATTGCAAATATTAAATTGTGACAAAAAGTTTATCAACCCAGAGGGAATTTATCTTTAATTAGGATCTTTCCCCACTCTCTGCAGAAATATTGTATGTTATATGTTAAAAATTATTCAAAAACAAACACTAAAAGAACCTACAGTCAACACGTATCATAAAAATTAAACCAAAAACAAATTTGCTTTTGTTTATATCAGTGTGCTATTATACTATTTTTGATAAGACCAAAAAAATTATTGCAATATCCATTTGCACCCCAATTGCAAGTTTCTTATTTACTAATAATATTTGGCCATATTTGTTATATTTGTTATATATATGTGTTACCTTTTCTAGGAAACTACTATGAGTTTTAAGGATTGAAGGTGGGAGGTTCTCTTCTGTCCATTTAGAGTTTGGCAGTCTTAACATTTTCTCGTGTGTACTCAAGGGTCTCCGTCTAGGGGATATGTGAATAGTGACCACAAGGTACCCAAGCTGAGCAGAACATTACTTCCACTTACTGGTGTCTAGGGGATATGTGGATAGTGACCACAAGGTACCCAAGCTGAGCAGAACATTACTTCCACTTACTGGTGTCTAGGGGATATGTGGATAGTGACCACAAGGTACCCCAGCTGAGCAGAACATTACTTCCACTTACTGGTGTCTAGGGGATATGTGGATAGTGACTACAAGGTACCCAAGCTGAGCAGAACATTACTTCCACTTACTGGTGTCTAGGGGATATGTGGATAGTGACCACAAGGTACCCAAGCTGAGCAGAACATTACTTCCACTTACTGGTGTCTAGGGGATATGTGAATAGCGACCACAAGGTACCCAAGCTGAGCAGAACATTACTTCCACTTACTGGTGTCTAGGGGATATATGAATAGCGACCACAAGGTACCCAAGCTGAGCAGAACATTACTTCCACTTACTGGTGTCTAGGGGATATGTGGATAGCGACCACAAGGTACCCAAGCTGAGTAGAACATTACTTCCCCTTACTGGTGTCTAGGGGATATGTGGATAGCACTACAAGGTACCCAAGCTGAGCAGAACATTACTTCCACTTACTGGTGTCTAGGGGATATGTGGATAGTGACCACAAGGTACCCAAGCTGAGCAGAACATTACTTCCACTTACTGGTGTCTAGGGGATATGTGAATAGCGACCACAAGGTACCCAAGCTGAGCAGAACATTACTTCCACTTACTGGTGTTTTGCTCCTCACTGTAACTTTTCTATCTGACCTTACTTTGGTCATCTCTTGTTCTCTTCTGACCCGGATGCTATTAGGGTTCCTGAGGGCTAGGGAGTCTTTATTTTTCCAACCTCTCCATTTCTCTATAAAATCTTAACCCCTAACAGGCTGACCTGTTGTGGCATGTAATACGTCCTCTGACTGGTAATCAGAGGATATGGTCGGTGAATTTATTTTGATAACTCTCCCGGTCAGGTTGGTGAGACCCGTAAACCAACGACAGGTGTGGTTCTCCAGACATTCTGGGGGTTGTGAGAGAGCGATGTGACCGCCAAAACATAAAAATATGGTGCTCTCTAAAAAGCGGTTACATTTGTTGCTTCTGTCCTCTATGTGATCTGCAAGAGGAAATGGATCGAGACCACCTTCAAATATGCCCGGCCACTTCTAGTGCCCCATCCATCAGTGAAAAATATTGGAGAGCAGGAGGATTAATGACTTCATTGTCAGAAATCCAGCATTAGCTAACAACAACAACAACATTCTAATTGAAAATCCAGAAATTATTCCAGTAATCCTTTGAAAAACTGAAGTAGCAAAATTAAGATCACTTACAAAACATGATTATTTGGCCAAGCAATTACACAAAATAGGAAATTGCTCAAATCCAACTTGTCCTTTATGCAACAAAGAAGAACAAATGACTGAAGATGATCTTCAGACGTGTGAAGTTCTACCTATTGGATCCACTACAGAGAAATATTGGAGAGAAGAGCTCTAATGGCTTCATTGCCAAAGCCCAGCATTTGATAACAAGTCTCTGCAAGTGACTAGGGCAATTTCAGCAACAAAAATGGTTTTTTAAAATTTCCACAATGACTGCTCTCTTACAAACGACAATTACCAGAAACACTACTGTTAGTATTAACGAGGTGGGGAACATGAATAAAAGCAGTTAATTTCTATGATATAAAGACTTGAGATTCATTTGTTCCTGAAAGTGCTGCATCTATTTGTAAATTCCAGACACCTTTAGTGACTCCAAAGTGATCTCCTCAGTTGCCTACATCGGGAGCAAATTCAGCTGCCTTTCAGAAAGCATCAAATGTTTAGAAACATCAGGACTGTCTATGCAAAGTTCCATTGCTGTCATACAGGAGTGCTGTGCATGGAAAGTCTATAAGTGTCTATAAGAACATTCTAAGTGACAAACATCTTTCAGTGACTCCAGAAAACATTGAAAAATACGTCATTGTTTACCGTGCTAAAAACATAATGCATAAATATGATTTGAGTGTTGTAACTAGAAAATAAGTTGAAATTAAATATTTGATATTACTTATTTTCCCCATTCTCCATATATTAGTACATATTTCATTAATTTTTGCAGCATATTTATGTACATATATTGCTAAGTGATATTACATAAAAACCCTAGCTCTGGTTATTAGGAATAGAGGACTGTACAAAATTAAACATTATAACGATAAAAGGGAGGATCTTCTAGAATATACTTCAGGGCTTCTCAAAGCCTAAAATTGCACCTGCTGCAATCCAACATGTAGAGGTTCCTTCGATATCCTCTAAAGCTTTCAGTTCTAAAATTTCAATTGTATTGCAGCAATATGATAATACTGCATAATAATACCAGGTGAGTCAGCTGTCCCTTATTCTCAAGTTTTATGCAATCCGCATTTTATACTCCAACATGAAAACATCGACCCCATTACTAAGTTCTGCCCGCGTATTTAACATGGAGGTTAAACATTTGAAATTAGTGCTAATATAGATGTTATCACATCGCTTTTTAATATATTCGTAATTAGACAGCTGACGCTTGCACTTCTGTAAATGTTCACTGGAACAAGCAAATATTACATCTTAAATGGAATGTTCGTCTCACACGTTACTAGGTAGCTCAGTTGGAATGAGCGCAAGACTCCGAAGTAATCTGTCTGCTGTGAAGGAGGTTCGAATCACCTGCATGTACTAATTTCTTTTACCGTGCAATCCTCACAAATTATTATTCTGAAAACTGTTAGTATATTCATTTTTAGTTTTATGACATTTTTTTATGTTTCTTTATTGGTGAACTACAATTATGTAGTTGTTTAAAAACACCTATAGGCAGGTGCAATTGAAATAAGGATCATTCATACACATTTGAACACAGAAAGCAAGGAAATTACATTGTCAGAGTTTAACATGGAAGTTAAACTCAATTTTGCAGACAATGAATTATTGTGCTATTAAAAATGCAGACAACCAAAAACGATTTAAATTATAATGTCCTAAACCCTCAGGGACTTCATAATTAGATTATTGTGAACTCGGTTTCCAAGTTTTGATGAACATAAAAAAAAAAATATTTACAATATTGAGACTCGAACCTGTGCCTTTGGGGCTTAGTGCAAAGGACCCGTCACAATCCTATTCAGCTATTTCGAGACTTCCTGAAAGCACGTACCACGTCCAATAGTAGGACTTGTATGCCTGGCGCTATGCCATTGCCACCTCGCATGTTTCCGTGCTTGATTTAGCCTTTTAAGACAGTTTTAATCATTTACTGGGCGTTTTAATATTATTACTTAAATGGCAAAAGCTGTTATGCATATTAATTGAGATGTACGAGGCGTAGTTCACGCAAAAATGTAAATAAACTGTTGTTTAATAACATGTCCGTTTTAACTGTACGCGTCCATGATGGATGAGGCATGTCTAAATTTTTCCTAATTTTTGGCAGCCAATCCCTGCTCTAAGTACAAGAATCCGCCATTTTCTTTTTAGCTGACGTTGTTAATGTACTCATGTACTCCATTTTTTCCGAGCCGTTTACTGAATTACGTTGCTATGTATACTCTAATAAAAAGTTTGTAAAATCGGCTGGAAACCGGAATTCGCTCTCAGTAAACGAGTCGTATGTTTTTGAGGTGTACTTTAGCGAGGAGTACGTTCTGTCCCTTAAACCGCTGTTGCTCTCAATTTTGTGCATTCCTCTCTTTAAGAACGTCAAGCAATACATTTTAGTAAGCGCAAAACTGGACTAAGGTGCACATGCCGTTAGATGGGTGGCCTACCTTCCAAAAAAATAAGGTGCGGCTGACTCACCTGGTATATTTGGCTAACTAACGATGTTCCCGTTAAAACAAAAAGGGATAGGAGAAAAAAAAATTGTGGTGGGCGGGATTTGATCCACGTTCACAGGGCCACTCTGGGTACGCTATACTGTTTTAGTGCTCTTGGCTAACGCTGAACACAGGAATTGAGTGTGGATTATTAAGCTTACTTTGGTAAGCAAAGAGCTCAACAGTGACATCGTTTTTAACTTCTGGTCCACTATTTAGTCAGAACCTTATAGTAACATATTTTCTGCAGACGTAGCAACGTTGAATTTGCAATATTTACGCTTTAATTTAGAGTGATTGCTGAAATATCGCTGTTCAAAGTTGCGAGGTGAGACAATGGCTGCCATCTCCTCTGAACAGCAAGGGACGCATGTATATATGACTGATTTCATTCTCGTACCATCCGTTTAGGTACGCCTGAGAATTAGGTGACCCTTCACGCAGGTCTCACTGAAGGTGGGTATTTACTTTTGTGAAAGATAGTACGTGTGTAGGAAAATCATCTGTTGAAACACAGTGCACCAGAGTGCAGCACGGAAGGGAGAAACAACCTGGAGTGAAGTTCCGGCCGAGATAGGAAGTGACGAAAGGGGGAGGAGGAGGAGGAGAAGAAGAAGAAGTAGAAGAAGAAGAAAGAAAGAAAGGAATGAAATTTTAAGTGAGATTATTAGGGCAGTGAGTGTAAAGAGGCAATTCCAAAGAAAATTAGAAAAACTACGAATGAAAAAGCTGATATAGCAATGGATATGTGTAAGTGGGAAGGCAAAGAAACTGGTGTCAAGTATAGTTGTGAAAAGAAAGGAGATCATGTGTAGTAAGACAAGAACCAACCAGCAATAGATACTTATATACACCTCTCCGTGTGGGGAGACGGGGCAAATGGAGTGACGGAGGTTAAGTCAAATTAACCATGTGTTCGTAAAAGTGAAACCAAGGAAGTGTATGTGAAGTGGGATACATGGGAGAAACAAAGAAACGGAGAAAAGTGTTAATAGTGAGTGATTATAGCAAATATTAGGGGGAAAAAAAGAATAGAGGGGTAAAAATTATGAAGAAAGGGTGGCATAGGCAGATAAATAATAAATAGAAATGAAAGAGAAAGACTATAAATAAAGAATAATACTACGAGTACGTTGGAAACATTGTCCAGCGACAAATGTAATTGTACGAATAACATGTATTGCAAAGAGCTGTCCAAGACGAAAGGGCTAGGGCCAAAGTTCAAGGACAGCTCAACAAGGTTAAGAGGTGATTAAACCAAAATGATTGGAATCCTTGCAACGACAATGCAAGTTGTATCTTTCCGGATAAATACATATAGTTTATTATTACATTTAGCTTAGATATTGATTTATTTTTGTCCATTTCCTAGCGTTTGACTTTTAGATTGCATTATACCTCTTAGTCAAACAGTGAAAGTTGACGGACGAAGCGGCGTCAGGGCGGGTTTTCTCCGGGTGCTCCGGTTTCCCCAGCCATCTCATTCCACCTGTGCTCCATCTTCATGTATCATCAGTGTCACCGCCTGCGGTGCCGTAGTAGTAAAAGCGGGCGTTAAACACTACAACAACAACAGTGAAAGTTGACAGAAACTTTAACTTGACAATTTTATTCGGAGTAATACGAATTTGAACCTCAGAATTTGCTGTCCCAAGTTCCCCTAGCAGGATCGGCAACTACTCGGACACCTGTGTATTGCAGGTTTGCATAACATCACGGCGCGCTGGCGCCACTTCCATTTGTTTAGCCCTTAACTTTATTTAGATAAAGGATTTATCTCGTAGTAATAAACGGAAGTACTCTGGGACTCCACTACATGCATGCGTGCGTGCGTGCATGCGTGCGTGGTTGTAGAATAAATAACAAACATGGTATTTAATTATCTTCCGAAGCAGCGAATCGAAGATTTTCAAGAAAATACTACACTACAAACTACTCTTTATGTGCAGAAATTTTCAACATTTTTTATTTTTTCAAAAATGGCTCTAACAATTATGATTAATGTACCGCATATTTAAGATATTTACGTAAAAATATGTATCTTGAAATCCCTAAGAATGGCCTTTGGATTCTTTCTTCGGAAGGAAGTTCGTATAATGTGTGAACTGGCAAACCACAAGAGAGAAAAATTAACTACTAAAAATACCAGGTGAGTCAGCCGCGCCTTATTTTTTTGGAAGGTAGGCCACCCATCTAACGGCATGTGCGCCTTAGTCCAGTTTTGCGCTTACTAAAATGTATTGCTTGACGTTCTTATAGAGAGGAATGCGCAAAATTGAGAGCAACAGTACTTTAAGGGACAGAACGTACTCCTCGCTAAAGTACACCTCAAAAACATACTACTCGTTTACTGAGAGCCAATTCCGGTTTCCAGCCGATTTTACAAACTTTTTATTAGAGTATATATAGCAACGTAATTCAGAAAACGCCTCAGAAAAAATGGACCTATCATATCACTAACGTCAGCTAAAAAGAAAATGGTGGATTCTTGTACTTAGAGCAGGGATTGGCTGCCAAAAATTAGGAAAAATTAGACACGCCCCATCCATCATGGACGCGTACAGTCAAAACGGACATGTTATTAAATAAGAGTTTATTTGCATTTTTGCGTGAACTACGCCTCGTACATCTCAATTAATATTCATAACATCTTTTGCCATTTAAGTAATAATATTAAAACGCCCAGTAAATGATTAAAACTGTCTTAAAAGGCTAAATCAAGCCCGTAAACTTGCGAGGTGGCAATGGCATAGCGCCACGCATGCAAGTCCCACTATTGGACGTGGTATGTACTTTCAGGAAGTCTCGAAATAGCTGAATAGGATTGTGACAGGACCTCTGCGCTTAACCCCCAGTGACACAGCTTCGAGTCTCAGCATTGTAAATATTTTTTTATGTCCATCAAAACTTGGAAACCGAATTCACAATAATCTAATTATGAAGTCCCTGAGGGTTTAGGACATTATAATTTAAATCGTTTTTGGTTGACTGCATTTTTAATAGCACAATAATTCATTGTGTGTAAAATTGAGTTTAACTTCCATGTTAAACTCTGACAATGTAATTCCCTTGCTTTCCTTGTTCAAAACATCTATATTAGTACTAACTTCATCGAATGTTTAACATCCATGTTAATTACGCGGGTAGAACCTAGTAATGGGGTCAATGTTTTCATGTTGGAGTATAAAATGCGGATTGCATAAAACTCGAGAATAAGGGGCAGCTGACTCACCTGGCATAGACCTTAGTAAAACGAATAACTTTTTTCGTGGCATTAGCCATTCCTTAGATATCCGTTGTTATTTGTTTGGATTTTTTTACCAGTTAATAATTTGACGTAGATAGAAGAACAAGCATTTGTAGGAAAAGGTTGTAGAAACTATATACAAATAAATGATAGTGAGTAGCGGAACTTATGTGAACGTCAGTTTTTTAATTCAAATTTCATCTCATAAACTACATTAAATCAGCAATTCTTGATTTTGAAGTATAAAATAGAGTCAGGGTTACGTAGGTTACTGCGTACGGCGACCTGCTATCATCCCCGGGAGGGGGGAAGGAACGAGCTGCTGGAGTTGCCCAGTGAGGGTGACCAAGGAGCCCTCTTGTCTCCACGGGTTGGTTGCAAACATCCCACCATCTGTCTGGCACCGCCAAGCGCCGCGAAACCTGGCAAAGCTAGTCATAACTGACTGGGGAGTCTGAGGCTTACTGTTTTTGAAGATTAACTCAAAACAACATTCTTTTTTGGCAGCAAGTATATAACTCACACGACCCCTGATGCTCTGATTCTGGAGAGTTCATTTGTGTATCCTTACCTGATAGGAGAAACTGGAGAGATTGTCCTCTGAGAGAGTCACGTTGAGTATGACCATGGGCGACACGCACACCAGAAACAGGATGGAAGTAGATCCTAACAGCAGGATGAGACGATGCTCCTCGGCGAACTTGCGGGGGTCTTCGTCAGGATTAGACGAAGCTGTTCTACACAGCGTCATACGGCGCCGACGCTTGCAACTTCTCTGGTACACCACCATGATACACGTGTTGAGCACCGCCAGCAGGAGGGTGGGCGCCACCTTGAACAGAAGCTCCAACACCACCTGAAACAGTTGCATCGACAGCTCCAGTCTTCACATACTGTAGAGTGCAAAAGAGGAGCAGGGTCCCGTTTACAAAACTAACCATGGGTAAAATTGCAGTGGTGAATACATAACCGAGCCAAAATAACGACGAGATATGCGAGAGAAGGTTGCCCAATTTTTCTTCGTGCCAGCATGACAGCACAGCTTTTCGCACTTCCGAAGTAATACAAGAGATACTAATACCGCCTTTGCTGCCAAACAGTAGAATGCGGCTGCAGTAACCATGACAATAGCAGAGAGAAATATTGGAAATAGTAATGAAGAAGATTGACCAGTAGAATACAACCGTAAAGTAGTGCAGCAGAGAGGTCAATTTCCGATTGGACAACCTTTTGGAATCCAGTTATGACCGGAATCAGACTGATGAAGGGGGTTGTACATTAGAATAGTTCACATTTATTATTGAATCACACAAATTCGAGATACCAAAAGGTAAACTGTACAGTACAGTGCTCTCGTAATTACCATATGAATGTATTGGAACAGAGACCTAAAAAAATCGTCACCCATGATTTAGGGGTAACATGCTAGCCTCTGATTCCCACGATCGTGGGTTCAAACCCAGCAGAGGGCGAAGGATTTCTTTCGGGCGTAAAAATCCTTAGCATGGCTTCCTTCGGAAGAGAAGTAAAGTCGGTGTTCCTTTGTCTAGATTTACGGCAATTAAAAGAAGCTCAAGTCTGCTAAACAGACCTGCAAACAAAAGTACGCCGTCTTTCATGCCCAATATAGAATGGCACGCTGGGAACCACAGCAGTTAGAGAATATCCATAAATAAAAATTCAATTTTACAATTTGAGATCAAAAATTTTGGACTGCCAAATTCTCGGATTGCACTTCGCACGATTCCAGTTGTGACCGAAACACTAATGAAGGGGTTGGTATCTGTAATGTGGACGCAGTGCAGCAGAGAACTGCAAATTTCAGGATGGTGCACTCCCAGAGTATAAATGTCAACTCAATTTATGAAAGAACACCAACGAAAGGAAGTGCACGCAATATTGCGATCAGTACTTAACTTGTAGATATGCTAGATGAGCGTTCTGAAAGTCCGTTTCCGACACACCAACTAGTGTGATAGAAATACGAGTCGTAATGTATGTGACTATTAGTACATCAGCTGGGAGTGAGGGAATACTAATGTACGTGACTGTACTTACCTTGTAGATGTGATGGAAGAGAGAGTTCTGGAAGACCATGTTGGGTACCTTGTGGTACACGAGCTGGGAGTGCGGGAATACTAATGCACGTGACTGTACTGACCTTGTAGATGTGATGGAAGAGGGAGTTCTGGAAGACCATGTTGGGTACCTTGTGGTACACGAGCTGGGAGTGCGGGAATACTAATGTACGTGACTGTATTTACCTTGTAGATGTGATGGAAGAGGGAGTTCTGGAAGACCATGTTGGGCACCTTGTGGTACACGAGCTGGGAGTGAGGGAATACTAATGTACGTGACTGTACTTACCTTGTAGATGTGATGGAAGAGAGAGAGTTCTGGAAGACCATGTTGGGCACCTTGTGATACACGAGCTGGGAGTGCGGGAATACTAATGCACGTGACTGTACTGACCTTGTAGATGTGATGGAAGAGGGAGTTCTGGAAGACCATGTTGGGTACCTTGTGGTACACGAGCTGGGAGTGCGGGAATACTAATGTACGTGACTGTACTTACCTTGTAGATGTGATGGAAGAGAGAGAGTTCTGGAAGACCATGTTGGGCACCTTGTGATACACCAGCTGGGAGAGAGGGAATACTAATGTACGTGACTGTACTGACCTTGTAGATGTGATGGAAGAGAGAGAGTTCTGGAAGACCATGTTGGGTACCTTGTGGTACACGAGCTGGGAGTGCGGGAATACTAATGCACGTGACTGTACTGACCTTGTAGATGTGATGGAAGAGGGAGTTCTGGAAGACCATGTTGGGTACCTTGTGGTACACGAGCTGGGAGTGCGGGAATACTAATGTACGTGACTGTACTTACCTTGTAGATGTGATGGAAGAGAGAGAGTTCTGGAAGACCATGTTGGGCACCTTGTGATACACGAGCTGGGAGTGCGGGAATACTAATGCACGTGACTGTACTGACCTTGTAGATGTGATGGAAGAGGGAGTTCTGGAAGACCATGTTGGGTACCTTGTGGTACACGAGCTGGGAGTGCGGGAATACTAATGTACGTGACTGTACTTACCTTGTAGATGTGATGGAAGAGAGAGAGTTCTGGAAGACCATGTTGGGCACCTTGTGATACACCAGCTGGGAGAGAGGGAATACTAATGTACGTGACTGTACTTACCTTGTAGATGTGATGGAAGAGAGAGTTCTGGAAGACCATGTTGGGCACCTTGTGGTACACGAGCTGGGAGTGCGGGAATACTAATGCACGTGACTGTACTGACCTTGTAGATGTGATGGAAGAGGGAGTTCTGGAAGACCATGTTGGGCACCTTGTGGTACACGAGCTGGGAGTGAGGGAATACTAATGTACGTGACTGTACTTACCTTGTAGATGTGATGGAAGAGAGAGTTCTGGAAGACCATGTTGGGCACCTTGTGGTACACGAGCTGGGAGTGCGGGAATACTAATGTACGTGACTGTACTTACCTTGTAGATGTGATGGAAGAGAGAGTTCTGGAAGACCATGTTGGGTACCTTGTGGTACACGAGCTGGGAGTGCGGGAATACTAATGTACGTGACTGTACTTACCTTGTAGATGTGATGGAAGAGAGAGTTCTGGAAGACCATGTTGGGTACCTTGTGGTACACGAGCTGGGAGTGAGGGAATACTAATGTACGTGACTGTACTTACCTTGTAGATGTGATGGAAGAGAGAGTTCTGGAAGACCATGTTGGGCACCTTGTGGTACACCAGCTGGGAGTGCGGGAATACTAATGTACGTGACTGTACTTACCTTGTAGATGTGATGGAAGAGAGAGTTCTGGAAGACCACGTTGGGCACCTTGTGGTACACCAGCTGGGAGTGCGGGAATACTAATGTACGTGACTGTACTTACCTTGTAGATGTGATGGAAGAGAGAGTTCTGGAAGACCATGTTGGGCACCTTGTGATACACGAGCTGGGAGTGCGGGAATACTAATGTACGTGACTGTACTTACCTTGTAGATGTGATGGAAGAGAGAGTTCTGGAAGACCATGTTGGGCACCTTGTGGTACACCAGCTGGGAGTGCGGGAATACTAATGTACGTGACTGTACTTACCTTGTAGATGTGATGGAAGAGAGAGTTCTGGAAGACCATGTTGGGCACCTTGTGGTACACCAGCTGGGAGTGCGGGAATACTAATGTACGTGACTGTACTGACCTTGTAGATGTGATGGAAGAGAGAGTTCTGGAAGACCATGTTGGGCACCTTGTGGTACACGAGCTGGGAGTGAGGGAATACTAATGTACGTGACTGTACTTACCTTGTAGATGTGATGGAAGAGAGAGTTCTGGAAGACCATGTTGGGCACCTTGTGGTACACGAGCTGGGAGTGAGGGAATACTAATGTACGTGACTGTACTTACCTTGTAGATGTGATGGAAGAGAGAGTTCTGGAAGACCATGTTGGGCACCTTGTGGTACACGAGCTGGGAGTGAGGGAATACTAATGTACGTGACTGTACTTACCTTGTAGATGTGATGGAAGAGAGAGAGTTCTGGAAGACCATGTTGGGCACCTTGTGATACACCAGCTGGGAGAGAGGGAATACTAATGTACGTGACTGTACTTACCTTGTAGATGTGATGGAAGAGAGAGTTCTGGAAGACCATGTTGGGCACCTTGTGGTACACGAGCTGGGAGTGCGGGAATACTAATGCACGTGACTGTACTGACCTTGTAGATGTGATGGAAGAGGGAGTTCTGGAAGACCATGTTGGGCACCTTGTGGTACACGAGCTGGGAGTGAGGGAATACTAATGTACGTGACTGTACTTACCTTGTAGATGTGATGGAAGAGGGAGTTCTGGAAGACCATGTTGGGCACCTTGTGGTACACGAGCTGGGAGTGAGGGAATACTAATGTACGTGACTGTACTTACCTTGTAGATGTGATGGAAGAGAGAGTTCTGGAAGACCATGTTGGGCACCTTGTGGTACACGAGCTGGGAGTGAGGGAATACTAATGTACGTGACTGTACTTACCTTGTAGATGTGATGGAAGAGGGAGTTCTGGAAGACCATGTTGGGCACCTTGTGGTACACGAGCTGGGAGTGCGGGAATACTAATGTACGTGACTGTACTTACCTTGTAGATGTGATGGAAGAGAGAGTTCTGGAAGACCATGTTGGGCACCTTGTGGTACACGAGCTGGGAGTGCGGGAATACTAATGTACGTGACTGTACTTACCTTGTAGATGTGATGGAAGAGAGAGTTCTGGAAGACCATGTTGGGCACCTTGTGATACACCAGCTGGGAGAGCGGGAATACTAATGTACGTGACTGTACTTACCTTGTAGATGTGATGGAAGAGAGAGTTCTGGAAGACCATGTTGGGCACCTTGTGGTACACGAGCTGGGAGTGCGGGAATACTAATGTACGTGACTGTACTTACCTTGTAGATGTGATGGAAGAGAGAGTTCTGGACGACCATGTTGGGCACCTTGTGATACACGAGCTGGGAGTGAGGGAATACTAATGTACGTGACTGTACTTACCTTGTAGATGTGATGGAAGAGAGAGTTCTGGAAGACCATGTTGGGCACCTTGTGGTACACGAGCTGGGAGTGCGGGAATACTAATGTACGTGACTGTACTTACCTTGTAGATGTGATGGAAGAGAGAGTTCTGGAAGACCATGTTGGGCACCTTGTGATACACCAGCTGGGAGAGCGGGAATACTAATGTACGTGACTGTACTTACCTTGTAGATGTGATGGAAGAGAGAGTTCTGGAAGACCATGTTGGGCACCTTGTGGTACACGAGCTGGGAGTGCGGGAATACTAATGCACGTGACTGTACTGACCTTGTAGATGTGATGGAAGAGGGAGTTCTGGAAGACCATGTTGGGCACCTTGTGGTACACGAGCTGGGAGTGAGGGAATACTAATGTACGTGACTGTACTTACCTTGTAGATGTGATGGAAGAGAGAGTTCTGGAAGACCATGTTGGGTACCTTGTGGTACACCAGCTGGGAGTGAGGGAATACTGATGTATGCGACTGTACTTACCTTGTAGATGTGATGGAAGAGGGAGTTCTGGAAGACCATGTTGGGCACCTTGTGGTACACGAGCTGGGAGTGCGGGAATACTAATGTACGTGACTGTACTTACCTTGTAGATGTGATGGAAGAGAGAGTTCTGGAAGACCATGTTGGGCACCTTGTGGTACACGAGCTGGGAGTGCGGGAATACTAATGTACGTGACTGTACTTACCTTGTAGATGTGATGGAAGAGAGAGTTCTGGAAGACCATGTTGGGCACCTTGTGGTACACGAGCTGGGAGTGCGGGAATACTAATGTACGTGACTGTACTTACCTTGTAGATGTGATGGAAGAGAGAGTTCTGGAAGACCATGTTGGGCACCTTGTGATACACCAGCTGGGAGAGCGGGAATACTAATGTACGTGACTGTACTTACCTTGTAGATGTGATGGAAGAGAGAGTTCTGGAAGACCATGTTGGGCACCTTGTGGTACACGAGCTGGGAGTGCGGGAATACTAATGCACGTGACTGTACTGACCTTGTAGATGTGATGGAAGAGGGAGTTCTGGAAGACCATGTTGGGCACCTTGTGGTACACGAGCTGGGAGTGAGGGAATACTAATGTACGTGACTGTACTTACCTTGTAGATGTGATGGAAGAGGGAGTTCTGGAAGACCATGTTGGGCACCTTGTGGTACACGAGCTGGGAGTGCGGGAATACTAATGTACGTGACTGTACTTACCTTGTAGATGTGATGGAAGAGGGAGTTCTGGAAGACCATGTTGGGCACCTTGTGGTACACGAGCTGGGAGTGCGGGAATACTAATGTACGTGACTGTACTTACCTTGTAGATGTGATGGAAGAGGGAGTTCTGGAAGACCATGTTGGGCACCTTGTGGTACACGAGCTGGGAGTGCGGGAATACTAATGTACGTGACTGTACTTACCTTGTAGATGTGATGGAAGAGGGAGTTCTGGAAGACCATGTTGGGCACCTTGTGGTACACGAGCTGGGAGTGAAGGACGCATGACTCCAGCTGCGACCGGAAGGCGCTGGGTAAGTACATGACGAACGTCAGTAGGGATATAAGTGTGACGATGAGGCATGGTGGTCCCAGGAAAGGTCGCTGTAGGGTACCTCGCCCCACTGGACGACACACAGACACATAACGCTCCACTGTTAGTGCTAGCAGCATCATTACCCCTACACCTACAACAGAGCATTGTTCCACCTGACTTTCTCTATACTATACAGTGATGGTATTGCATTAACTTAAACCAGTGATGGACCTCGCTATTTGAACACATTTTGTATCGTATCTTTTTGTCACTGATCATTTCCTACAGAGATAGTTTAGTTTTGTCGAAAACAATCTGGCAACACTGCAGATTGTGTGGGTGTTACTTTCACTAGATCATTACATAAACAAACACCGCAGCGTGGTGTCTCGTGAACATAAACAAACACCCTGATAGGTCCTTCCATGTTTACTGTGCGAGTGTACATCAATCAGAACCGTTAGGTCCCAAAACATTTCCCCACCTGCAAGCGACCGACCTGTTTACATCGAGAAACCGGTTCAATTCCCTGACCAACCGAGTTATTTCACGTCTGAAAGAGCTGCTCGGAGTATTCCTTCAATTGTTTCAAGTGATTAATTATTTCGAAACCCTGTGTGATGTATGTCCCATGTCAGAAATGTCACTCTGCGCATTTTACAAGTTAAAAACTGTTATATTCGTACATTTTCTCTAATTACGCCTCCAATTTGGAGCAAAAACTATTTTGTTTTCCGAAATTGTCTGATCAAAGAACAAAATGGCACTAGACTTTTACTTTCTCTAATACATTTAATAGAGGAAATATTGTATTTTACCCAAAAATTCGATGTCGAGATTTCACCGGAAATATATGTTTTGAGGCCCCCTGAACCCAAAAAAAGCATTCTTAGAAAAAGGTTCGTGTGTATATGTGCATGTGTGTGTGTCAAAAACGAAAAGTCCATTAAAAACCAAAGTTGGTATTTAAGTTGAATGTCTTTCAAGGATGCGACACGGAGATTTTGAAGAAAATTTCCCCACTCTAAACTACCCTTTACATATAAACTTTTTAAAAAATTTTGATTTTCTCAAAAATGGCAAACTATTTTGATTAAAATGCCATATGTTTGAGATATTTTTATGACAAATGATATGGGGACATCTCTGTCTCTATCTAGCGCATACAAGTTGCCATTAGCCGCGTCCTTTTCTACCCTCGCGCTGTTGCCAGATTCCTAATAGCATGGTATAAATATTCATTTGTTATAAATTTCAGGTTTGAACACATTATCCTATGCAGACTTTTTTTCTCTATCAGGTTATATCCTTTTCAGAGTCATTATACATTTCTATAGGCCCAAATTTCTTCAGAAAACGTTTTTTTCAATAGAAGTCCGATATTTGCTGTTTCTACACTCATCACGCGCTAACTAACAAACTAACTGCTAGAATGCATCTATATTTTTTACTTAGGTAGAGTAAACTATAGTGCTACTACCTGCCTACTTTGAATTCTCTATGTTTAACCAGTTAAGTGTTATAATTTTTTAAATTAAATGTTTTCGGAAAATTTTATATCTGTGCACTGCAAAAGTTACGCAGTGTGAAACTTTTTTGTTATTGAGTTTACATCAGGGAACCAGCGAGAACAAATGTTGAGGAAGGTTGGAGAAAGTTTTTAAAATAAACCAAAAGGCAGTAACCTCTTTCTTTTATCTAGTAAGGCAAACAAAAGGTATTCATCTATTCAGCGCCAGGCCTGACACAGAAGATAGTATAAGGTGCAGCACTAACATTAGTTCGAAAGAAGCCGTGTGTGTAACTGTGAGCTGTTATTGCGTTATTTGTTTAATATTTTTGTAAATATTTGTAGTTATGGAGGGTGAAGCTAGGAAGGGACGATATGTTGGTAAATAAAGAACTAAGGAACGCCAAATAATTATGAATGTGTTAGATTATTTTTTAAGTAAAATGCGTGTAAGTAACGCGGTAAAAGAAGCAGCTAAGGCTATCGGGTGTTCAGAAGCAGTAGTGTGTATGATTAAAAAGGAACTAATGAAAGGACCTCTAAGAACGCCATCGAAAAAGAAAGCAAAAAGGGTGGGACTACACAAAACGCTAGGTTAACGCAATATGATTGAATAGTGCAAGGTGGAGTGCGGCGAATTGTTCATTCTTTACAGTTTGCAAATATTCCACCCACGTTGAATATAATTTTGTCACGGGTCAACAGTGATGAGACCCTACCAAATTTCTCAAGGGCCACTCTGATTTGGGGTTCGAATATGAAAGAAGGGGTAAGAAGTGCATATTAATAGAAAGAGACGATACCATCAGATGGCGACATAAATATCTAAAATACGTAAAAAGGTTTAGGGACCAGGGGAAATCAATTGTTTATACAGACGAGTCATTTGTAAATTTAGGTCATACAGTAACAAAGGCATGGAGGGATACCAAAGTTAAAAGTGCCCGTCTCGTCAAGCAGCAATTGAAGGACTAAGTACAGGACTCAGGCCACCTCGAGTCGCTCGCGGAGAAAGATTCGCAACTAGTACATGTTGCAACACTGCGCTCCATTTAACGTGTACTGTCTTCTAAGGGTGGAACGCGCTTTAGTTAAAACACACAATTATGTTAAATGATCTTTTTTATGAAGTGAACAGTTTCGGAGATATTCCTTGATATTTATCAGAATTTTGCAATACTTACAGACGTTCTCAAGTGTTGTTAATTTTTTAACTCTTGGTCACGCAAAGAAAACGGAATTTGAAAGTTTCGACCACTCTTAAATATTTCACTGTCAGTTAATGTCTACTGTATTCTAATATTCCCCTTGTACCTACAAGGAAATAAGCAATAAGATAATTTGTACAAATGTTTATTTCAACTAACACGAAGAAGATATAGGAATAAGAGTTTGTAAGAATGGTTAGTACAAGAGTAGAGAAAGTCATGTGAGTGTAACACATCAGATTTTTGAAGTTGTAGATATATTATCTTAAACATATGTTTAAGTGTTGATCGTTTAAATAGTTGTAGTTTATTAAGCCAGTCATAAGCAAAACTTTTCAAAACATTCTTGCTAAAATATAGATCACACGCGGACCTCCAGGTAAAAAATGTTTTTATTCAGGGACTTCAAACCGCGCATTTACAATGAAATCGCAACAGCAACTTTTTCAGTACTTAGCTACAAGAGGCAGATGGCAGAAGTGACATTTGCAGGTGAGGCAGATCGAAGTAAACGACTCCCACTGTGTAGTTGGCAACTCCTATAAACACCTGCGCAAGACAAGTGAAGTTGTGAAAGCGCACTTACCAAGGCAGCCATTCCCCAGGAAGAGTTCGAGATGTGCGTGGTAGAACGCCTGAGGAAGACTGCTCCAACGTCCAGATTCTTTGTAGATCAGCACACGCAAGCCGAATGGGATGGCGAACAGGATTGCCAACAGTGCGGCAGCAGAATACCCTGAAATAAACAAATGTACCTACACATTACACACTAGTACGTAGAGGATGCATTGCATTCCATTAAAAAATCTGACTAAGAAGTTTCATCGGAAATGCATGTTTTGAGGCCCCTGAATAAAAAAGTAAAAAAAAATTCCATGTTCCTATCTGTGTGTATAAGTGCGCGCGAGTATCTGTCCAATAAATACGGAAGTTGGTATTTACGATATTTTGAAGAAAATCTCCTCGTACCAATGGCCTTTTATGACAAATCGATATTTTTGGTTTTCTTAAAAAAATGGCCCAGTTGATTTTATTAGGATGCATACTTATTTAATATATTTAATCAAACAAACAAAATGTAGGGTAAGGTTGCGTAATTCCGTGATAGCTTTGATCAAGTGTTGTGAGTGAATGTGTGAGATTTAACGGCCCGTCGACAACTAGATCATTTGAGCATAAGTATTGTGTAATGCTCATAAATGGATAAGTAGTACGAGTATATTGTGTCAGTTCTCCCCATCTATGGTCTATACTCTTGTACCTTCAACGAAATATGAAGCCGAAGCATTTCTGCAAATGTAACTGGTGGGCAGATAGTGTCAAGCGTAAGTTACATGTTTTAAAAATCTGATGTGTTGCACTCACATGACTTTCTTTACTTTTGTACTAACCATTGTTACAAACTCTTATTCCTATATCTTCTTCGTGTTAGTTGAGATAAGCATTTGCAGAAGTTGTCTTATTGTTTATTTAAGGTACAAGGGGAATATTGGAATACAGTAGGCTTTGTGCGATAGTCAAATCTTCAAAATCTTCGTGTCGCATCCTTGAAAGTAAAAGTTAATACTCTCAAATGTTTAAAAAATCCTATTTTTATATTTACATATTTCTCTGCCCATTATCGTTTATTTTTATAGGTTATGGTGTCGCAATTATTGAGAGTAAGATCCATATCGAATTGAAAACCCAGAATCAATGTCAATGAATGAAATATTGGAGAAATAGTCCAACATACCTCAGCTGGAAGGTTAAAAAAGTAAGGTTAAAATATGGGAGACCTAGCAAACCTAACCTCAACAATAATTGAAAGGCATAGTAAGGTGGAGTAGTTCGCTTCTTCCCGGTCGGTCACGTTTTGAAGGTGAGAGAAATGTATTTGATTACATTCAGTTGTAGATGAAGACGCAATTAAAGGACTTGTTGCTATATTGAGCTGAGCTGGTCCCTTACATTGACATTCCATTGTGAAGAGCATGGCTCGCTCGCTCGGTCGGCTCCGACTGACTACTGGAAATGGATCAGCAGGGGATATCTCATCACCCCGCGGGGTGCTGCACCAGCCGCGCAAGGACAAGGGTCACTGACTTGCGTCACCAAGCCTTCCTTCCTTCCTTACAAACCACAGACGTGCATTAACTGCTCAATGTTTAAGAAACTCTCTAGAAAAAAATCTGATGTGTTACAGTCACATGACTTTCTCTACTCTTGTACTAAACATTCCTACAAACTTTTATTCCTGTATCTTCTTCGAGATATACATGTTTTGTATAGTAAGGTTTGGTCTATCTCTTACGGTTTACCAGTTGTGCAAAAATTATCCAGGGCAAATAAAACTAGGTAGGCTATAGCCAGAGAATTCAAAATATACATTTCGTTTGCCATAAATATATCTTAAACATATGGCATTTTAATAAAAATGGTTAGAGGCATTTTTAAGAAAATCAAAATTCTCCAAGTAAGGGGTAGTTTAGGGGGGAGCAATTTTCTTCAAAATCTTCGTGTCGCATCCTTAAAATATGTTGAAGTTAAATACCAACTTTGGTTTTTAATCGACTTTTCGTTTTTGAGTTATGCTGTTTACACACACGCGGACCTTTTTCTAAAAATGCTCTTTTTGGGATTTAGGGGACCTCAAAACATACATTTCAGATGAAATCTCAACCCTATACCTAATAGAGAGAGTAAAAACTACACGTTCACGTAATTTCATTTATGCATTCTTCTAAAACTATTCTTACAAAACCTTATTCTTCCGTGTTCTTCATGTTAATAGAGATAAACTATCACTACGTTTCCATGGGGAATTCAAATTAATTTGAGTGCTATCCCATTCTCAGTAGGATCCGCGTTTTCATGTTGAATTTATTCTGGAATGAAATCGATTTGGATAAGCAAGGATCAAGCATGTATAATCGAAGCTTTTATGTTGGTCACTTGGTTTATGTTGGGGAACCTGTAAAAAATGTTTTCTGCGTATTTTAAGTAGATTTTTAGGTTAGTGAATGTTTTTAGAAGAATATATTCCGAGATTATAGAAACAATGAAAGTGGCTTTGTTGTGTTTTATTTCATCACTTCCACTAAGAAAACAAAATGACGAACGTGGAGCGTGTTACAACGAGTACAGTAGAAGTTAGCATCGTTGGTGGATTAATATCGATTTGAATCCAATAGGTGTTTCTATGCAACAAAATTTCGATCTGATCCCAGTTTCTAAGAGGATCAGATCCAAGGATTCAGTTCGATCTGAATCCGCGTTTGTATGCAGCATTCAATCTGGAATGAGATCTCAAATTGATGGAAACGTAATCTACAAAGTAATAACCTGGATAAGGAAGTCAGTCATGTGAATATACCATACCTACCAGATATCTAGATGTTAACTATTAGCAAGCTGATTTCCTTAAGTACAAGAAGCAGAACCTTATACTTTGGTGACCCAAATGTAAATTTTATGAACACATTTTGTTGTTTGTGAAGTGATTGTGAAAATTGGCAGTACTGACACAAATCAGGCCAGTGTACTGTTTAGCAAGGCAGTGCAATTAGGCTGCTTTGCATAAGAACCTTGTGATTTATGGAGTTCAAACAAATCGTTGTTGTTTGAATTGCTAATACTGAACCCTGCAAGAGGTCAGTTGCTCTCTAACTTAATTTGGACAACTGCTTACTATTCTTTATACAGAGTGTGAATATATACGTGCCAGCCGTAAAGTGGGTTATGTGATCGTGTTGACCGATACTCGGATCCTGTAAATCTGCCATCCCATAACCTCTAATACCAGTATGATCAAGCACTCATATAAGGCTAACCATGCAATTGATACGAAGTTTGTGAAACATCCTACAACATTCAGTCACTTTAAAACTTTGGTTTCCTATATTCCCCTTTATTCTACAACGAAATATATTGTAACCTTCAATTCGACGAGGAGAAAATATAATACCTTTCTTTGACATTTTTTTTCCCTTTCTTTGGCTCCAGTTCTAAGTTCTAATGTTGTTCTCTCCAATGCTTGTAATATTTCGGCCAGTTCTTGAGATTCCACAGTTATTACATTCAAATTATGCGGCATTACATAGCAACACAGGAATAATCTTTGCATCTGCCAGGAAATTCAAGTTGGTAACCTTGGTGTGTTAAACTTGAATATCGCTCAGTGGCATAATTGATATGATCCACCAAAGCGCTTATTTTACCCTCGACCGTGTAAAAATAAACTTTTGTAAGAACCGTCTGTGGAAGAATGCAGAGAGAAAGTCCTGTGAATATAACATATCAGTTGTTTTAATGTTACTGAGAGTTATTACTCTTGTAACCTGAGATATTTCAATATGTCCACCAAATTTCCATGGAGAATTGCAGTCGATCTAATGTCGGTCTGGGTGACTCAGTTGGTTAGACGCTGGCCTACTGATCCCAAGGTCGCGGGTTCAAACCCGGCCCAGGCCGATGGTTTTTAAGTGTGCTTAAAAACGACAGCTCCATGTCAGTAGATTTACTGGCATGTAAAATAACTCCTGCGGGACAAAATTCCGGCACACCGGCGACGCTGATGTGATCCTGGCAATTGACAGCGCCGTTAAACAACAAAATCATTAAATCAGTCGATCTAACTCCAATACCATTCCCAATACGATCCACGTTCCATAAACTGAATCGGGAATGAGATCGATTTGGATACGCAAAGCACAATTCAAGCTTTTATATTGGTTACTTGGTTTATGTTGGTGAACCTGTAAAGATATATTCTTTTGAGTACTTTAAGCAGTTTTTGAGGTTAATGAATGTTTTGTAGAAGAATATATTGCGACATAATAGAAACAATAAAAGTGTTTTTTGTTTTATTACACCACTTTCATTAAGAAAAAGAAAAATTCGATCCGATCTTACTTCTAAGAAGATGATCCAAGGATTAAGTTCGATGTGAATCTGCGTTTCCATGCAGTATTCAATCCGGAATGAGAACACAAATAGATTTGAGCATAGTGTATGTTTCTGCTGCCACGTGTTGGTGAACATATCTTGAGGAAAAGACTTGCCGAACCTACAGTTTGGTTTTGTGTAATTGGACATGTATAAAGCAAACGATAGCAGGAGATTTCGGTCATGTGTACGTACAGAAAACGCACACATTTGTGACACATATTTTGGAAAGCAGGTTAAGTAAACACACGCGCTGGGCCATACACTGGCCTAGAGGTTTTGGTTCATTCTGCACAGTTAATTAATTTTACTGATCCTGTGTACAGGGTAAACACTTTCATCTCAAATCCATGTCACTGTCAACTAACAACGCGTCCTGGTTCGAGATTATATTGTTACGTCTTATCATTCACAAACACTTCTACACTCCCCTGGTCCTGTGTTCGATTCCTGGCTGGAGGTGGCAATTTTTCTTTCATTACAATTATTCACTATCTTCTAAAGAGTCTAGAAGTGTGTAGGGATAAGTGTTCATGTAAAAATTAATAAAAAAGAAAACAGACATCTCTAATGTACCCTTTACGTAGAACATTTTTCTAAAATATTGATTTTCTCAAAAAATTTTCTAACGATCTTTATTAAGGCACCATACGTTTAAGATATTTTCAGGAGAAACGAAATGTATATCTTTAATTTTTTGGTAATGTCCTCTGGAGTCTTCTTCCATAACTCGTAAACCGTAAGAGATAGACAAAATTTTTCTACAAAAAAATTACATCTTGTTAATTTACACAATTTATCTAAATATGTTCATAGCATTAAGCATTTTCGACTTATTTGTCTGTTATTGCTTTCTTTTGATCTTTCCTTGCCTTCTTCTGTTGTATGTTAGTTCCCTTTTTCGTATTTATTTTAGACGGCTATCTTTGTCTTCAATTCTCTTTCTTCTTGCTTCCCTTCTATTCTGTTGTTATTCTTTTTCTTTGTTTCTTTTTATTTATTTATTTTACTCGTTGCTACACCTCCCTCAGTGTGCTCCCCAACTATTTATATAATGTTGTAATCTCAGCGACGTCACATCGATTTTCTGATTAAATCACTTTTTATGAATCCCCCATTAAGATGGGAGATGCGCTCACGTCAACAGCTCTATGATGGATAACGTTCAATTGTTCTTAGTTTAGAGATTTCCCATCAACCAGCTCGCAATAAACATGAGACAAGCTGCAAAACACTTTTGTTACTAACTCCCTCTGCGCATGTCATAATTTATAAACGAGGCAACTGGGCATTTGCCCAGAGTGTCTGCTTTTCAGGGCCTCGAGGAATTTGATTGCAAAGAAATAGGACAAGAATCTGATGTGTTGCACTCACATGACTTTCTCTACTCATTCTTACAAACTCTTATTCCTATATCTTCTTCGTGTTAGTTGAGATAAACATTTGTACAAATTATCTTATTGCTTGTTTTCTTGTAGCTACAAGGGGAATATGGGAATACAGTAGGCTTTCAGCGATAGCCAAATGTTATAAGAGTGTCGCTATATGATGGCTTTGAGATTCCGTTCTCTTTCCTTGACCAGGAGAAAGAAATGAATAATGACTTCCCATTCCAGAACGGCCTATATTATTGCAAAATTCTAACAAACAATTAACGAGATGTACATTTTTGTATAGTAAGATTTGGTCTATCTCTTACGGTTTACCAGTTATGCAAAAGGTATCCAGAGTAAACAGGACTACATAGGTTATATCCAGAAAATTCAAAATATACATTTCATTTGCCATAAAATATTTTAAATATATGGCATTTTAGTCAAAATAAAGACATGTTTTGAGAAAATCAGAATTTTCGAACCATTTTCCATGTAAAGGGTAGTTTAGGTTGCAGAAATTTTCTTAAAAATTTGTATGTCTTATCCTTAAAATATATTAAACGTTTTGAAAAAGAGCATTGATGACAACAGATTTTAGAACACATAAAAATAAACGATAGTGGTAGAGAAAGTCATGTGAATGTAATATATCAGAACGTTTTTCTATTCCTTTTGTTTTGTTGTTGAACTTTAGGTCGTGAAATTGAAACGGCAAGCCCATATTTACCTGAGGGATTTACTCGCTGATACACGGATTCGAACCCGCGATCTCCCACAGGTGATCCTGGAAGTTTCCATATAGGTGTAACAGTAATTTGAATGGCATTTTTCACATCAGGTGTTTCAATATAAATTATAACTGGTAATAACATAGTCGTACAGGACGGCGAGTACTCAACTAAGACCATCTACTGACAAGTTGCTAAAGATGCAGTATGAAAGTTTCTATGGAATTAAGATCGTGTATCGACACCTTGACTATACAGATACACATATAAGGCGACTACACGACTGAGGCCATCCTCTGGCGTGCATTGCCTCTTGTTTACCGGAGAATCTAAGGAAAAAATGCTGTTTAAACAGCTCTAAATGAAGAACAGAATTCTGTACTCCTCAGCATGTTCATTATAGCCACATGGCTATAAGATTTGAGCTCATTTTATAAATGTTGTCTCATCTTCCTTGGTGTGATGTTCATAGATGAGAAGTAACGCTTGTGTGGAGTATTTGTGAAACTTTAAGGGTAAGGAAAGTTGCACAGGAGGAATGGAGGGACGCTTGATGGTCCCTGTGTTTAATGGCCGCCATCATCTGCAGGTGACTTGCTCGTCTGCCACGATCTCTCTGTCGAGACATCCATTTCAAGCTTCATGCTTCTAAACTAACACACATCTTGTGAACGTTTTTATCAGGCAGTCATATTAAAACATTGGTAAAATTAGCTTTCTGCAATCCTAGTAATATAAACAAGTTATTAATGATGGTCAAAATCCTGCGTAATATAACACGAGTACCCGTCGTCCTGAATGGTTAGCAACAATGACTAATAAGTATGTTGAAATGTGTTCGTTTATAATGGATTCTAAACTTAATTCCCTCTTAACCTAATAGTTCTCAAGTCTTCTGTAATATCGTCTTTTAGACAGTGGGGTCTGAAGCATGAATGCACTGGTACTTCCACAATTACTTGGCGACTTTTTAAAATATGATTAACATCCTTTAACAATCAGGTAGGGGATATCCGGCACTGAATGAAAGAAGTGGTTGAAATGGTGCTGTTATACCATGCGATATGTACAGCCATGGAACAAAAAACGTTGAGCGCATTAGGAAAGCAGACATGTTTACACAGTCATTTCCAGCATGCAGTTAAGTTTATTGATACTCCATCCCATAGGTCGTCGCCTGTACAACACATAAATAGGCTGTGTCTTGAATCACCACTCGCATTTGTATTTGTTCCTGATAAGGAAATGGGCGGTAAACTGCCTTTTTAACATAGTGCACATGAACTAAAATCTTGAGACAATAGCACTAACCCCACGACAAAAGAGGTCTCTCCAGACCAAGCCTTACTCCCGGCCGCAATATAAGTTATAGGTACCTTATATTGGCAGCCTTGTACATTCTTTGATCTAAAACGTTGTTCTTTTGTTTAGTATAACCTACATAAAGAATAAATGGCCGTAAATGTGAAGAAGAAAATGAAATGCAAGAATAAAGTGAAATAACACCAGCCACGGAAACAAAGCACTCAAACAAATCTAGAAAGCAATATGAAATAACATTTAATCGCTTCATTGCCCTGTGTAAATGTTCATTGCCATGTTCAAACAATTCAACTCAAAATACGCACTTGATTTACTTCCAACAGAATATTACACTGTGGAAATCTTTAACATTGTTAGCCAACTATTCATGATTAAACTTCGTCTTGCTGTAAAGAACAATCAAGATTTAGTAAGTACCTACCATAAGCTTAGACATTCTTCAAGTTAACAGACCTAAATAATCAGAAATTCTAACCCAGATACTTGAAAACTCTGACATCTTTCTGCACACGAGAGTCTCGTTTTTAACGTAATAGCTTTTATTTCTTCTTCTATACACGTGAGCTGATCTTCCTCTAACGTTGATCTCTCATAATTTTATTTTATTGATATTTTATAAATTCGAGCGTTGTCTACAAAATAGTATCGACGTAGTCCTTCGTTTCACAAACAATTCTGCTCACAAACTAAAACATTGCGTTCACTACTTTTCCATGGGAAATTGAAATCGATTTGAGTCCAATCCCATTCTTAGTACGATCAGCATTTCCATGTTAAATTTAATCCGGAATGAGATCGATTTGGATACGCAAGGCTCAAACATAAATAATTCAAGCTTTTATGTTGGGGAACTTGTAAAAAATATGTTTGTGTATTTTAGTGGCTGTTTTTGAGAATAATATATTACAAGGTTATAGAAACAACAAAAGTGACTTTGTTGTGTTTTATTACACACTTTCACTAAGAAAACAAAATGACGAGCGTGTAGCGTGTTACGAATACAGTAGAAGTTAGCATCTTTGGTGGATTCAAATCGATTTGAATCCGGTAGGTCTTTCCATGCAACAAAATTTCGATCCGATCCCACTTCTAAGAGGATCGGATCCAAGGATTCAGTTCGATCATCGATTTGAATTCGCCATGGAAACGTAGTTATAATGTACTATTTTAGAAAACTGCCCAGGCGCGCATGTACGAGGGCTCGTGTGTGCGCATGCGTGTGAATGTGTCTGTGAACAGTACAACGCAAGCACCAAAAGTTGGTTACATTCCAAACATAGCATTTAAATTCACCATCTTTCAAGGATGCCACACAAAAAGTCATCTCTATCTCAAACTACTCATTACATGGAAAGGTTTGCGAAAGCTTTGATTAAAAGAAAAAAGGCTCTAATGATTTGGATTGAATTATATGTTAAAGGTATTTTTACCACAAATGAAATGATGTCTTAAATTTTCTATGATTACTCTTTTAAGTGCACTTCATTCTGAATAACTTTTATATAACTGGTAAACGGTAAGAAGTAGACAATCTCCTACTGCACAGGGAAAGAGAGAAAGACAGAAACATAGAAAGACAGGAAGAAAGATAGAAAGAAAGTCAGAGAGAAAGAAAGAAAGGGAAAGATAAAGAAAGAAAAAGAAAGAAAAAGAAAGATAAAGGAAGAAAAAGAAAGAAAGAAACAAAAAGAAAGAAAGAAAGAAAGAAAAAGAAAGATAAAGAAAGAAAAAGAAAGAAAGAAACAAAAAGAAAGAAAGAAAAAGAAAGAAAGAGACAGAGAGAGAGAGAAAGAAAGAAAAAGTAGATTTTGTTAAAGCAGGCGATTTATGTCAAAGTCTATTTTTTGGACTTGAACATTTACGAGATGTTACTTGTTATTTGTTTGAATCTTCCAATAATTATACTTTTATCAAATGGAAAGTCGTCATTCCTCTTTTGTCCTCTTCTGGCCATGCAAGAAAGACAGAATTTCAACTCCATCACATAGTGAGGAGTTCTTAAAGATTTGGCTATCACTTAAGCCATTATTTTCCCCTATTCCCACTGCACCTACGAGGGAACATGTAATTAAACCATTTTTACACATGTTTATCACGATTTTTATGCACTAGATAGTTAAATGTTTGTTAGAATAGTCCGCACAAGAAAGTCATGTGAGTGCAACACATCAAATTTCTACTTAGGTAATTGAGTTTCAAAAACGGAGTTTACTGTTCTATTCCAACATGGCGAAAGTTAAACATATAATCTGATCATGGGGTACAAACCTGTTACATAACCTCATTTTCTGTAGCACGTGCGTGGTAGATGTGTGTTTACACGAATCTGAGTGGAATTCTTCAGAGGGCTGACCCCTCACACGACTGTATTGAATAGATAGAGCAGCGGTGCCCAACGTTTGCGAAAGAGGAGAGGCTAGATTTACCTCCTTGCACTGTGCCACTCAGCCGTGCATTGGTGGGTTGGTTAAGTGTACGTTGTGTTTGATTTACGAAAGCACTTTCAAATCTTATGTGTTCATTAATGAGTTACGTTTAAGAAGTCTATTAACATTTGGTGAAGTGCATAGCCTTAGAGGATACACCAAATGTAACATATTGACTTCTAATATAGTTCAGTTTGGAGAAATTCTGTTCGCAAATATATGCAGAGCTATACTCACTCTTGTACACACAATTCTTGCAAACGTCTGCTTCATTTTAGTCAACATAAGCATTTTCAGAAATTATCTTATTGCTAATTCTCTTGTAGGTGCAAGGGGAATATGGGACTACAGTAGAATTTAAGTGATAGTCAAATATTTAAAGAGCTGTTTGCTATACGATACCTTTTAAATTCCATTCTATTTGCAAGGCCAAGAGGAAAAACAAACGAATAACATCTTCCTGTTTGAGAAAAGTATAAGTATTGGCAAATTCAAACAAATAATAAAGAATATCTCGTAAATGGTTCTTTCAAAAGACAAAAGAAGTATTTGACGTAAATGTCGTACGTACCTCTCATGTAGATGTAGGCGGTGCCCCGCATGTTGCGGCGGGTCAGCACCACCAGGTTGAGCACGTTGCCGATGATACCCAGGCAGCAGATGACGGGAAGGGCCACACCGTACGAGTAGCGGCGAAGTGCTGCATCCCTAGCATCTTCAGGCTCTTGCTGCAGCCAAAAGCTGGAGTTGGAGCAGAGTACGGCCATGGCGTGGTCAACTTGGCTACGCTGCTTCAGCACTGCTGCACCAAAGTACCAACAATTGCTATCTCTCTACATATAGAAGAAGCACCTATTGTATTCCACCCAAAAACTCCATTTCGAGATTTCACCGGAAATATATGTTTTGAGACCCCCTGAATAAAAAAAAAGTATTCTTAGAAAAAGGTGTGTGTGTGCGCGCGCGTGTGTGGACAGCATAGTTGAAAAACGAAAAGTCGGTTAAAAAAGCAAAGTTGGTATATAAACTTAATATCTTTCAAGGATGCGACACGAAGATTTTGAAGAAAAATCCTCCACCCTTCATATGAAACGTTTTTCGAAAAATGGCTCTAACGATTTTGATTAAAATGCCATAGGTTTGAGATTTTTTATGACAAATGAAATATATATTTTGAATTTTCTGGCTATAGCCTATGTAGTCCTGTTTACTCTGGATGACTTTTGCGTAACTGGTAAACCGTAAGAGATAGACAAAATTTTAGTATACAAAAAATGTAGGTCTTGCTAAAACATAATTTATGTCCAAATAATTCGTTTTTGTAGAGTGAACCATCACAACATCGAATTTTTCGGTGGAATACAATACTTCCTCTACTTACTATACGTAGTACTATAAAAGCAAATGGCGACTTATCACTTGAAAAGGGTCTCAGTATCTGACAATTCAAAGCAGTGACAAAGAATATTTCGGAAATGGTTACCGCCAGGAAAATTTATTCGACATAAATGTGTGTGGCTTGAGGAGAACTATATTTTTACTGCAGTAAGATTTATTTCCCCTCTTATGATTTACGAGTTATAAAACTTCCTTTCTAATGAAGATAACTTCTTTATTAACATGCAAATTTCTCGAACATATGGCATTTTAATTAAAATCGTTAGTCACTTTTGAGAAAATAAAAATTAATGCAACACTTTCCACGTAAAGGGAAGTTTTGGGTGGCGTGTTTTTTTTTCTAGAAAATCTTCGTGTTGCGTTCTTCAAAGAAACTAAATTTAAATTTTAAGTTTAGTACTTAACTGACTTTTCATTTTTGAGTTGTTCACGGACGGGCAAATAGAAACACACACACACACGCACGCACACACACACTCACACACACACACATTTTGATTGTTAGTGAAATCTCTGCAAGTGGTATAGCTAAACTATAAGGAAAGTAATGACTTATTTTTTGAGAAGGAGTTCCAAATTGACGTATACCTGGATGGATGTAAATAGTCCGCCCACGTGACGAGGACACTGATATACTGTGATGGATGACCACGTCGACTGAACCACCCCCTTGTTTCAACCCTGTTTATATACACATGGCGCACGTCTGCCCCGCACCCCGCCCCACCCCGCGCACTAACCTACTTCCTTATGTCCCTCTGTCACTTGCTCTCGGGCATTGTATTGCATATAATATGGGACCTTATTAACATTCAGATTTTCACACAGCCTGAAAAAAATGTTTCATCTACGTGACACTGTTTCATCTACGTATGAGTAGGTTAAAGTCACATGATCTAAATTGTGGTAAATAACCTAAAACCAGTTTGTGTTGGTTAAACTCATTTCCGTTTGCGTGAAAGCTATTTTTATGAAAAAATATGCCTAAGTATTATGAATTGCCTTTTAAGTTGTATTTATTTATGAAAGAATGAAAATTATTGGTTTTTAAATTATGGATCATGTGAGTTTTGAAAAGTACGCTTTTGGAACATGTGAGTTCTGATGTAAATATTTGAGGCAATGAACAACACTTGAATGCCACCAACAAAAGAAGGTAGCCGACCACTGAAATAAATTATATGATTAATTAAAAGTAATTAAACAACTGTTTAGGAACGCTAAGGCTTATTTTATCTTTAAAGTTTGACAGACAGGTTTTCCAAAGAGAGAAGTTTGGACATCCCTGGTCTAGCATGTTACCTCTAGATTACGGAGAACCATTGGTGCCTTCCCATTTCAGAGAAGTATAAAGATTGAAAAACTGAAACCAATAACAAGGAATATCTCGGGAATGGCTAGGTTAAAAGTGTGCTTTATATAAATTATGTGCTTCAACGGGGGTCTTACTGGTTACACAAAATGAACAAGACTTCACGGCATATTTGTAGAAAATTCAAAATATACATTTCATTTGCCATAAAATATCTTAAACATATGACATTTTAATCAAAAGCGTTAGAGTCATTTTTGAGAAAATCAAAATTTTGGAAACAATTTCCATATATAAATGCATTTGGGGTAGGGGAATTTTATTGAAAATCTTTGTGTAGCATCCTTGAAAGATGTAAGTTCGGTACAGCTATTTAAACGACTTTTCGTTTTTGAAATGTACTATTCACAGGCGCACGGGCCTTTTCCTAAGAATGCTCTTTTTGGCTTCAGGGATTTCCAAACATGTAATGTGCAGTGAAACCTCGATATTGATTTTTTTTGTTGCTAGAATGCAGTAGCTTTTGTGCTTACTACTTGTTTTGTTTCTCAGGCGGAGAACTTTGTGAACAAGTGAAAGATGTTAGGCCGCGGGCCGCCCAGGGAGAGGCATGTGATACGGACATCTTTGTAACAGTTGAAATACGCAATCAGAGAGAGTTTTTCTAACCTACTTTATAACTTCACGCACAAGGACTCGCTAATTTTCTTTATAAAGGGGTCCTCAAGAAAAAGAATTGCGGTCAGCGCCTCCTGGAGCGTCAGTCGCACATTTAATAAGAATATTACTTTTCATTATACCAAATGTTGGGCACGTCACAGTTCTCAAAACACAGAAACCCAGAATATTTTACTATCTGCCACCTGCCTATAGTAAATAGACGTATTCCACACAAAAATTCCATACCGAGATTTCCTTTGAAATGTATTTTATATTGTCAAAAAAGCAAAAGCTCCCCTCGCCGTTTTGTGAACAGCGTAGCTCAAAAACGAGAAATTTTAATTTTCTGAAAAATTGCTCCAATTATATTGATTTTTATGACAAATAAAATGTTTATCTTGACTTTTTGAAACCCTCTTCATTCTGAATGACTTTTCTATAACTGGTAAATGGTAAGAGATACATGAATATCTTACTACACAAAAAGTTTGGGTATCGGTAAAACATTCAATTTATATCAAATAATATTGTAACAAAATGACAATCTGAAGAATCGCACTTCTGACACTAGTGTGACAAAGACGACAAAATCCCGTCCAATTACTTTTTTCTCATTTTATTTTCCACCCAAACTTTTGCACAATAACACACATATCTTTTTCTGCGTTAACACAGTTTTCAGTCCTTCGTGATATTACAACTATGGTAGCCACAAAATTTAATGGCGACTGATAGCGGACTATTTCTATTCTTTTTCCTGTTATGCAAATGAATTTTATGGGTTCAAATGATATTTCTATCACCGGCTTTTCAGCATGATTTCACAGTGTGTTTAACTATACAACTAAATTTTTGCGAGAGCTATATTGTCTTATCGTAACGTTGACTCACTCCTTTCTGTCTTTCTTCACTTTCTCTGTCTCTCAAACAACAAAGTTTGACAACCACTCAACACTCATTAACTGCTTCCATATCTGCCATTCGACGCGACTCTACTCATGCAGCTAACACACACACACACACACACTAAACACTGACTTACTCCTGTCTGTAACTCACTGCTCTGCTCGTTTCCTCGCCGCCTTATACAGCGAACATGACGTAACACGGAACTTTCTCGAACTTCTACAAATACGCCGCCCCTGGACGCTTCTCGAATGATCTTGAAAACCCCTTCTGGTTCTGCCACTCTGGTTGTCAAGTGTTTACAACAGTTGTGCGAGGCAGTAAAGTAAAAAAGTAAAAAGGCCCCTAACTGATGTTATCACAGACTAGAGGGCTCCTATTTATTTAGCCTCGAGTCTGTTTTATATGCCAGGCTAATTCACGTCTTTTACAGTTGTGGTTTACAACATTACAATTGTAATTACACATTTCAATTTACATGTATAAGGAAACTTAGAAAATGAACGAACGTTAATGAATGAACATTAACAAGAAGTGAACGTTGACACCAAAGTGAATCTTATAAAAGTAATTTAACAAGGTTTGTTAAAGGAACATATGCGAGTAACTGTTAATCAAGAAGTAACATTAACAAATTAACAATTAACATAATGTCAGAACTGCTGATTTACGAGGGATGTTTAATAAAGACTGGCACTGATTTTTTTCCCCTTTTATTAAGTGTCTGATTGCGACGTCTGCCCATGTGCCATTGAACTACGCATTCTAGTCGCTAATCACTGAAGATCACACAGCGATAGCTCTGTCAGTTGATTGTTGACAGCCTGTGAGAGTGAACGTGTTTGATAATCGCCTCTAAATATCATCACGAGTACAGAGGTCACCCAATGAGGGCGTAGTCATTACTGTTTATGATTACCAGAGGATAGTCTGCATTCTCACAGTTCCAAGACACTCTACAAACACTGCAGATTACTATAACAGTATCCTGAAGCAATTGGTAAAGGATCACATCCCCCAAAAGCTAAAGAATCTCATTCAGCAGTGCAAGCTTCATCACGTCAATGCCAAGCCACATGTTGCTGATGCGGTTATCGAATTCCTGGCACAAAATCATATGTCCACGGTACCTCTTCCACCTTATAATCCCGACCTAGCTCCATGTGACTTTTTTCTTAACCCGAGAGCCAAAAAGGAACTTACGGGACGTCGGTTCGACAATGAGACCAAAGCAGTGAAAGCTTTAGAGGCGACCCTGAACAGGCTCTCAAAGAATGGCTTCCTGCACGTTTTCCAGGAATGGCAAAGGAGGTGGGACAAGTACATTGTATTGGGGGAGAAGTATTCTGAGGGAGGCAACAGTCTGTATGAGTGATTTTTTACAATACATTGTTGTATGAATATTAGTGCCAGTCTTTCTTGAACACCCCTCGTAAATACTTACATTTTTCTCAATAGGAAATCATTATTCGTTGTTTTAAGTTCTGGCTGTGCAAAGAAAATGGGATGTCAAAATCCATTACATAGCGACTTGCTCTTAAAATATTTCACCATTGCTTAAGGCTACTGCATTCTCCTATTCCAGTTACCTATAATAAAACAATTTCTGCAAATGAACGTTAGTTGTTGAAAGGAACTAAAAAGGATAAAGAGTATATGCAGAGCTATACTCACTCTTGTACACACAATTCTTGCAAATTATTATTTCTCTAACTACTTCTTTTTAATCAACATAAGCATTTTCAGAAACTATCTTATTGCAAATTTTCTTGTAGGTACAAGGGGTATATGGGGATACAGGAGGCTTTAAGTGGTAGTCAAATGTTTTAAGAGCTGGTTGCTATGCGATGGCTTTGAAACTGCTTCTATTTGTAAGGCCAAGAGGGGAAATAAACGAATAACATTTCCTATTTAAAAAAATGTAAGTATTGGCAAATTCAAACAAATAATAAAGAATATTTCGGAAATGGTTCACTCAAAAGAGAAAAACTACTTGACAAACTGTGTATTTTAAATAGAGCCACATTGTGTATTTGGCAAGCTTTTGTCTGTCTCTTACTGTTTACCATTAATGCAAAATCATCCAGAATGAAGAGGTTTTCCCACAAAGTTCAAGGTATGACTTAGAAACTGCCCTGGAATCGCTTGTTTGTGTCCATCACTGGATACTGACTGTCTGTTCCTACGACTTTAGGAGTGGAGTGGGGTACAGTCGCTTATTACGGAAGGTTCTCCAAAGGCAGAGGGTTGGACATCCTTACCCTAACAAGTACTGAGAACTTTTCATCCCTTAGCCAGGCCGAGCAGCCACTGTCCAATGTCGTTTTTTGGTAGTGTTTAACACCCGCTCATGTCCTTCTCTACTTACTCTTCAACATAAAATTCATACAATTTTTTAGAATTGAAATAGAAATGCAACATATTACATTCAGGCATTTTTCTCTACTCACTTTTCTTTTACAAAATACATTCACAATCTTTCCCTAATCACTCTTCTCAAACAATTCACACAATTTTCTATTTCATAGAAATGCAACATATTACTTTCACATAGTATTCTCAGTTGGTTTTCTTCCTGTAATATTTGTGGTTGTTCAACAGTGCTTTTGCATAATGTCTCACAGAGTTTTTATTGATTTATTTTATTTATACAGGCACAGAATTAACATGACACACCAAAATGTCTGTTCCTTCAAAATCATATTATGAATATTAATATAACTACAAAATATTATGTAATTATATAATGAACTATTATCATTAATTATAAAGCAAGAATATTCTCTTGCATTTATTAACATAAATTCACTGCAGAAAATACATACGTCTAATATGAATTTTGAAGTAAATAATTCTATTCATACCTTCAATGTGATTTTGGACCTGTTTAGCTGCCCACAGGTGGCTGACTTGTGTCAGAACCGTTGACAAAGGAAGTCTCATTTCTTATCTCATTTTGATTGATTTAAATCTCTCTCTCTTTCTCTCTTTGACGTTTAAATTTCAGTCAACTTTGAGAAGCTCAGTTCACATAAATATGTGGTTGATAACAGTAATAATTAGGCTTAGTAGTTCAGCTACATTAAAGAGGAATCAAGTTATGCACGTTCGTAGTGCATTTGATGGCACAGTGTGGTGAACTGGTTCTGTCCGTCTGCTGTACAGACAGAACATGCATAACTTCATGCTTTTGGTAGCTCCCCTACTAAGCCTATTATAGTAATAATACATTAACTGCCATCTCGGAAATGGCCAGATATTCACTGCCTATTGACAACCAAAATGTTTCTAAAGGCACTTTGAAAAATTTCAATTTCAAAGTTCTGTCTGCTTCAAATTTGCCAGTTCCTCTTGTAAACTTAAATTATTCATAAAATGTTTTGAATGCATTAATGGATCATGAACCCAGTCAAAATCTTTTAACACTCACTTAATAGCCTTATAAGAAGACATACTCAAAGAAAGCACATTTTCATTCCTTTTAAACATGATTTATTTATCCTATTTTTGTCATGTAATTACAAATTAGTGACAAATAGTTTTCCATAAAACAAGAATTGTAAAAGAAAGGTTATACATATAATAGTATCATCAAATATGAAACACTTGTGTAAAAGTAGTTATGAGAAAGTGAAGTTTAAATGCTGATAATCGGAGAAAGCAAACAAATACACAAAGAGTAGCACATAATTAGTAGGTAATGGAGTGATAGTAATATTGCTATACAAAAAATACACCAAAATATATAATTTTAATACTTTGCTGAGTTAGAACATTTAGGGACTAAACACTATCTATTGTATGATTGGTGTGAGTCGCTAAAACTTTTTTGAAAGTCTTACACAGCTTTCTTTGTGGTGAATCAAAGCTTGCCACTGACCCAATATTGTGTGAAAATACAAATAATTTAAGATAAGCAAACTATAACAACATTAATAAATTACGTTTAATTTCTGTAAAAATATAACAGTTATTAACTTGTACTAAAAGATAAATGAGTGTGAAAGAAACAGAGGAAAGAGCCCAGGTGGAGAATGACAACAGTGGATAGTTGGGGGGAAGTGAAAAACGTGTGAATTCAAGAATAGCTACAGAAAAAATGTCAAATGAAATGCCTAAGGGGTCAAAGAGGGTGAGGGGGAAAGGGAGAACTAAGCAGGAGAGAAAAGTTAATTCAACTATGTTAAGCAGATTTTCTGGGCTTGTGGGCCGTGGTCGAGTTGGATTACCTTCCTCCGACGTTTCGCTGAAAGCCTCAGCACTTATATAAAAGTTAATTTCACCGAAAGTAACAAGGTTAAAAAAATGGTTGGGTAATCCATAAATGAGGTAGTAGAGGGTTTTTATACATGGTGAAAGTGAGGTTATAGTGAAGTAGGATAGTTGGGATAATGAAGATTAGCGAAATGTACAATGTAAACTTATTAATAAAGGTTGAGTGAATCTGATAAGTAACGTTGAGAAAGAAGGAAAGTAAATAAGGTTGGGGATGAAATAAAACAATAAAACTAAAGGGTGTGAGCAGGATAAGATTAGTGAAAAGGTAACCATGTGTAATGTGTATGTACAAGGGCTGATCGACAAAGACTGAGAGTGATTTTTTTTTCTCACAGATGTTTATTACTCCATTTCAATGTTTATGTGATCTTTTTCAAAGTAGTCCCCTCCTACTTCAATGGTCGTTTCTTTGGAATGTGCTTCCTCAGTGTAGCCAATATTGAATGTAGCATGCTGCTGTAACAGCAGTGTGAGGGGGAACTGCATGCTGGTAAATCACTCCATTTACAGTCAAAAAATGTGATCACCATCACTTTTTCTGCAGATGGAACAACTTCTGCTATTTTTAGTGTTGGAGAACCTGGCAATTTCCACACTGTGCTGGCTTTCTTTCCTTCCAGATCATAATGATGCAGCCATGACTCATCACTGGCATTCCCTACATCATCAAAGGGACACAGCACTTCACAGCTTGTCTCTATTCGTGCAGCCTTTTGTTCGGCAGTCAACAGACGTGGCACCTAATGGGCACAAACTTGGGTCATATGGAGATGATCGTGTATAACTGTAAAGACACTGCTATATGAAATTCTCAACACTTCACTGAGGTGATGTAATGTTATTCACTGATCCTCACGGACAATCACAGCAGCTGTGTTATGTTCACTTCAGTCACAGCAGAAGCCAAAACACCTGGCCCACCTTGCTTAACACAGACAAGTCGCTTTCTTTGAAGTCCTTGAACCACCTAACCACTGTTGCATGAAGTAGTGCATCTTCACCTACACTTACTTCAGCTTTCCGCAAGTTTCATTGGCTGTATGGTTTAAACGAAAACAAAATCTGATTGCGCTGTACTGTTCCTCTCACGTCACCTCCACTGTCTGGTATGTGAAATGCAAGTAGGGTCTACAAAATGGAGCATTACTACCAACCTACCAATATGAGAGTGCTGCTGCCTACGGACATTACACATAAAAACCTGCTCTTTTCAAATATTTGTGTTATAGACAGGCAACTGTCGTGGAAACTATGGGAAAAAATCAGTGTGTCTTTGTTGATCAGCCCTCGTTAAGGGGAGGCATATGTGAAAATGACAAAAATCCACAATGTTTGTCACAATGATGTGAAAATTTGTATGTATGTGTGCCAAAGCATAACTAGAAGGTTTACCAAATTTCACTTTTCTATGGTGCTCTCTAAAAAGCGGTTACTATTACTGCTATTGCTCTCTTCAATATCATATTGGAGAGCAAGAGGATTAATGACTTCATTGTCAGAAATCCAGCATTAGCTAACAACAACTTTTCTATATAAGATAGTTTTTGCAGAAAAAAAAAATTATTCATTTTTTTGCTGCAATTTTAGGGTAGTATAGCAAATGCTTCTTATAAAATATTATTTGTTCTAAGTAAACTAAACTCTGGCCATATGTTTCCCTAGATTATGTCTACAAAACCTGGTATTTTTATTTGGCTATGTCAAACAGTTTTGGAGAAAAAAAAATATTGAGTACCTCAATGTGCATTTTTTTTTCAAATTATTAATAATTTTCAAAATAAAAATTCGATAACAATTAAACTACTCCATCTAGAGCATTTAAAATACCAAGTTTTATGAAACAACTATCTAAAAACATGTGTGCAAAATTTAAAAGAAATCTATTAAGAACTGTATGAAAAAATAGAAAGCAGATAAAAATGACTTTAAAGTTTTAAGTATATGACAACATACATATGCCATGGGCATTTAAATCATGGTGTAACGGCCTTTTAAATGGTGATGAGGAGTAAACGACGGTAGATTCTGAAAGTACAAGGTACAGACATAATTTTAAGGCAAAAAACGAAAAATCACATTTTTCGTCATTTTTGTCCAAATTTCACCGATGCCTTCCCTTAAAGGCAATTATACTGAAGGGTTACCCTTATAACAAAGGGGCCAGGGTCCAGCCCAAGGGTGTAAGATTCAGTATTCAATATATAATTACCAGCAATTTCTCTGCAAATACACGTTTCTCAAAGCTTCTCATAAAAACCAGGTATTCAAAGCTTCTTATACTGTCTGGAATTGGCCTTTGTTTTGGGCCACTCATTGTCGCTGAACATGTGTTATGCTTGAGCCTCCTCTGGTGTGTGGTTGCTGGCATCTATGCATACCAAATGGTCAAACATATTTTTTTTTCAAAAGGAAATACTTATTGCTTAAGCATCTCCTTTCCATATAAGCAATGACTATATATTTGACCTTGAAAGTGTATTCACACATTTTTCATTTACTATTATGAGTTATGCCATGCTTTTTTAAGACACATTTATGTCGAAAGCTTCTGTTACAAACTTCACATTTGTATTCTTTCTTGCCTTCATGAATCAAGCAATGATCTTTCAAGCACTGCTTATATGCAAAGTCCTTTTTGCAGACTTCACATTTATATGGTCTGTGGCCTTCATGAACCAAAATATGTTTTTGTAAGTAGCTTTTGTGTGTAAAGCTCTTTTTACACATGTCACACTTGTGTTCTCTGTTGCCTTTGTGAATTATATAATGTTCTTGCAAGCATCGCTTGTAATTAAAGCCCTTGCCACAAATTTCACATTTGTGTGATCGTTTATCCTCATGGATAATGCTGTGCTTTTTCAAGTAAGTTTTGTGTGTGAAGTTCTTATTGCAGATTGCACATGTGTGTAGTTCATTGCCTTCATGAATAAGAATATGATTTTTCAGGGTATTTTTATGTGTAAAGCCCTTGCCACAAATTTCACAATGGTATGGTTTTTGACCATTGTGGATTAAGCAATGCTTTTTCAAATGACATCTCTTAATAAAGCTCTTGTCACAAATTGCACATTCATATGGTCGTTTTCCCTCATGAAGCAAATAATGTGTTTTCAAACTACCTTTGTGTGTAAAGCTTTTATCACAAATTTCACATTTGTAAAGTTGTTTTCCCTCGTGAATTATCAAATAATGATTTTTGAATAGAAAGAAGCGACTAAAGATCCTGTCACAAATTGCACACTTGTAAACTGTTTTACCTTCCAGAATGAAACTACTGTTTTCTAAGATTGAGGTTAAACTACAACTGTCGTCACTATGATTACTGTGTGTTTGCTCCAAGCTGAGAACACGAGATGTCACTGTGTTCCTTATAATGGTTTCTTCCTCACAGTCAACGCTTGTTACTGACTTCTCTCTCTCTGAACATGTGCCAGTTAAAACAGAGATGTCATCACTGGAAGATCTTTCTTTACACGTTCTGAAATAGTGAAAAAACATTATTATGGTCAATGCATTGCAAGACGAGGGAGAGAAATAGAATAGTTACTTCTGTTTATTATTATTGTTATTCTTATTGTTATTATTAATTATTATTATTATTACAATACTCATATGTACAGTCTGGTGCACAGAAACTTTCCAATATGAGGTACAGCTGTATAGGTTGGTAGTGAATGGCACCACACCCTCAGTTCAAGCCCCTGTCAGCAATAGGAAGGCATGCACCTGCCCTTTGTTTCACAATGGCAGAGGTGAACCAGAGGCCCAGACAGTTTAAGATACATTGAAACATATAATTTAGAATGTGTCTCACCAGACTTTGATTATTTTATGAGCAGTTATTGAGGATAGGAGCAAACGCCAGGTTGCCAGACCTTTTTGAATAATGAACCTTCTCAGGTTTGTGTAGGGAAGGGAATGGGGGATGAGGCAGATTTATGTTTTATTTTATGTGTATTAACTTGAACTCCACATTGTTCATATTTCCTATCATATAATTTCATTACAAAATAATTTAAAGTTGTAACTTAAGCTCTATCTAAACAAAATATACTGAACACAAACATAAGGGGAAAACACAAGATGATGTTCTAGTAATTAATCCATATGTCCAGTATCCCTGTTCTCGGCATTTCTTCCACCAGTTTGAGGCAGTTCAATCCATAGAGTTCCACAGCTCTTGCAGGGTTATACCCTTGTTCAAGAAGCACAATTACTTTTGGCTTGTTATCCATATCGTTTGCTCACTTCAAATGGCATGCATAATATAGAGGACAATATATTCAACAAAGCTGTTTTGTGGGACCCACCCCTTGTCCTTCTCCCTGGTTCCCGAAACTGAATCCCAGAGTTATGATATCAAACCAATGAGCGACGGACACAGCCAGGAGATCATGGTGACAATCGTTCCACTTGGGTTAAATTCCTCCTTACCCTCCCCATGCATTATGCACCTCAGGCACACCCCTTGTTTATCGGTCATTGCTTGTGTTATTGGACTTTGATACAAACCACTGATGTGGAACATGACTGGTGAAAAGGTTATGCCAACATTAAATAAAGTAACACACCAAAAGACACTAACAGCATCGGAACATTTCCGTGCACAGGACTCTACCCATAAACTTGTACAAGATGAGGTGAGCATATATTTTATTCTGTTCATGAGTGAAACAAATTGGATGAGTTACATTCAAATGACCTTCTCTACTACTGTTACAAAGCTTTGCTCTTTTATCTACTTCTGCTTAATGGCTTCCAAATGTAGTACCATGTTGCCAAGTCTGTTTTACAAGGATCATGTGGTTTCAATTGCTTTGGTGTTTGTGCTGGTTTTTTCCAGTAGGTAAACACTACAACAATTATCTCCATATTCTACTATTCTGTGATCATTTATATGCATACTGTCCACGTAAATTTATGAAGTAGTGATGTGATCTGCAGATGTGTGAAATGTTTCAAATACCCTGTTTGAAATTCCCGCTAAAGAACTAGCAACACCAGCTCAAAAGGCCTTGAGAAATGTCAGAGCCGGAGATCCATTGGCTGTACAACAGTAAAGTGAATTCGTAGATTGCCCGGACCACCCTGTAGTGGCAGTGGACCGGATGAGGACTGGAGCGCCCTCTGCGACAGTCACCCGTAAATCAGTGATAAGTTATGGAAGGTATGGAACACTAATTATTGCACTAACTTACATTAGGCTTATGTGCATCACAACAGATGTTGAAATTGATGACCTTCAATATGAACACATTCCCTGTATCTCTCAAAATAATTCTGGTTTACTCACAAAAGTTCACATTGCCTGATTGTCTGTATTTCTCTCGTGATTATGTCCTTCGATTCTTGTAATGTGTGCAAATTTGATGCATACCCTTTATTCTTTAATGCTCACCATACATAAAAATTGCATGGGGATAGGTCAGGGGAATGAAGTGGCCACAATCCTCAACTAATTATTCTGTCCCTATACCATACTTCCCAATTCATACATAGAACTACCAGCAGTGTGCTCTATAGCTGAATTCTGTTAAAACCAGCAGCAGAATCTTTCATTTTTTATTAACTGTGGAAAAAATTTTTTAAAATAGAATTTGCATACCAGTGTGAATCAAACGTCATAAAATATGGCACTGAAAATTCTATGTGCACTCACTGTGCACCAAACCCCAGCTTTTGCAGTGTGGTGAAAAACTTCATAAATAATATGGGGATTTTTGGTAAACCAGAATTGTTTTTGGAGATATAGGGAATGTGTTCATCAATTTCACGTCTGTTGTGATGGAGGTAACTAATGTAAGTTAGTGAAGTGCTCCATACTCATGACTTGCTGGTCGCTTATGTGTAATTCTGGCAGATGGCGTGCCGGTCCTTGTCTGGTTTGCTGCTGCCGCAGGGCGGACCGGTCAATCTACGAACGCACTGTTTTTTTTCTATGGACTGGAGATAAGAGCTTCACTTTTCTGCAATTTTCTCTTCCTTGATGATAGTCTTCTGTTAGATGCACAGGGATGTGGTAAACATTTCTGAAGAATATCTGAAACATTTGTATTTTCCATATGCTCCATGCTATGTATATCTCTTGGACTGTTATTTTTTACTTGGTCACAATGGCCAACACTAATTCTGGTAATTTCACAAGTCAAGAATGGCACTGGCAGCTGATTTTCCACTCTCCCTTGTCCCATGATATGGTACAAAATCCAGGTCCAGGACTATATTTGGATTGAAAGGATAAATGCCTGTGCAGTGAAATCCATTCTTGGCTATGTCTAGATGGGCAACTTTATTAAATGCAGCTGACACAATCTCTGCCATGTGACTTTCAATAATTCTTTGGCCTGTGTTTTTTCTTATCCTTGTCATTTCTTCAGACACACAATGCTTAAATGGCTTCATGAACGTGCAGTCGATTGGCTGTAACTTAGGGGAGGTGTTTGGAGGAACACTTAGTATATGTATGTTGTGATTTTGAGCAAACAGGATCACTTGTAGCTCCTTATGACTGCCAGAGCCTTCTAAAATAAGAAGCACTGGATCATCTTCTGCTGGTTGCACATGCTTTACAAAATGATTGAGCCACAGCAGAAATCTTTCTCCATTCATTTGTCCATTCTCTCGTGCAAAACTAACACTTTCCTCAGGAGCGCCCAACATAATTCTTGGATTTATGTTTTTGTAAGGAAATATAAAAAGTGGAGGGATAAAGTGGCCCATTGGGTTCATTGCAAATGTCACACTAATATTTTTGCCCCCTTCTACAGATATCAAGTTCTGCACTTTCCGTTTTCCTTTGGTTGTTGACACACTTTGATTAGTGTGTACACAGGAGACTCCAGTTTCACTCACACTGTAGATGCAAGATGGTGGAAACACATGACGTTTCATCAAGTCCTCTAGCCTGTTGTAAAAAGTTTCAAATGGTTGTTTATTGAATTTTGCACATTGCATGAGATTTGTACATTCTGCAATGCATGGTGCAAGCTCAGGATGATGTTTCATAAAGTTCTTATAGAAGTCCTTCCCTGCAGTCTTCTTATCCTTATTATATCTGTGATTTATCCTCAATTTCTCAGCCAGATCATATGCTAGTTTCAAAAAACTCTTTTCGAGTTAAAGGCATTAAAGAGTCATTGAGTTCTTGTATGTGTTGGACAAGTTTTTCTTCCATTCCCATGAAGGTAGGCTTAAAACGGGTTGTATATTTAGGTATTATATTTACATGGACCCCATTTCTCATCTGTGTAACCCTGTCATGTAACGAGCTTTTGGGAACACCAAATCTCTTAGCTGCAACCCTAAGTCCTATTTTTCCTGCAACAACTTCATCAAGAGCTTTCTTCATGGATTCTCCACTCCAGGAACCTCTTGAAGTTCGTATTGTAGATTTTGACATACTTCTGTAATTTAAATAACACATTATAAACCATGGCTGAGAATATCCACAGAGGAAAGTGAAGGAAATATCTTCTAGAATGCCCATTCAAGAGGAATGAATCCAGTTGTTTTGAATTTGAGAACACTAATTTATCAATTAAATAGTACAGAGTTCTTCACTTAAAACCTAACAGGTGCATGGCATTTTGCCTGTGTGTGACTGAGTGTGCCACAGTTGGCCTTGCTCCTACATAAACTCCGCACATAAAGTAGGTATAACACTCTTACCTTATAGAAGATGCTGGAAATTTTATCCACTCTCGGCTAAACAAGCATTATATCGGGAGAACACATTCCGATTCACACGATTAAGTTGGGCCACTGTAGTGTTTCCGATTTCCTTTCTAATATTTTGTTTTAGTTCTTCCAATTTATGAGAATTTGTCTAAAACTAAAACTATATAAGTATATAAGTGTCCATGCATTAAAACAAGGTTACCCAGTATTACAAATGCATTATTATGAATGGTTTCTTTCAACAGTGAATGACAGTTTGATCCACAGTTTCTGTTCTTTTCTGACGAGGCATGGTTCTACCTAAATGGTCATGTCAATATTCATTAACAATTGGTACTGGGCCTCTGAAAATCCACGTTGCATTTGAAAAACAAAACAAGGGGCATGTGGGACAGAATATTGTAAGACCCCAAAAGAAAATCATTTATGTAAATATTTATTGAAAATGTAATTTATTTTTAGTGTTGATATGAATTAGTTGAGTAACGAAAACGTGTTGCTATTGTTCATTGTTACAAAAAATTAAGTTTGTTTAAAAACGTCATAAATGTTAAGTTTCACATTTAAATTTAATATGTATAAATAAAAGAATTATACATATTTAATATTAAAAGCGAAGGGAGAATAGCTAAAGATTGCTTCCCTAACAATACGGGAACTATTTGATGAACGCATATGCGGATGTGTACAACAAAGATAGCATCATATAAAGTGGCGCTGGAATTGTTAATAGCGTCTGTATGTTCGAGATGTGAAGACGTGTTTCTATAACGCGCATGGATGTGAGTAGAAAAGACTTTAGAAAGGTGGAAAGACTATCAATATAATATAAAATGGTGCGACGAAAGATAATTCAATTGTAACGATGAAAAAAGTGTTAATAAAGTAATATATTATAGTGAAGTTGCATCGAGTGTTTATTCATTCCATCTAGTACCACGCCCTGAGAGAAATAATAGTCACATTGCTCAATCCGAAGCACATTCCATTTTATAAAAACAGCACCACATTCAAGAAATCCCTCATTATGATCGGAGAGTTGGAGTTTGGTGTGCTGTTAGCGCTAGACCCACAATCGCTCTCTACAAGCAGAGAGGTACCGAAATGACATTTTATCACAGACTGACAGAAGATAAATCATATGGGTGGTTTTAACAAGATTCTGCTACTGCCTATACAGCAGAGGAGTCCATGAATATAATTAGGGAAGTGTTTGAAGATAGAGTGATTAGTGCTGGTGTATGGCCCTCTCGCTCCCCCAATCTAACAGTGTGTGAAGTAACCTGAAAGACAAAGTTTATGAGGCAAATCCTCATACATTGGGAAAAATAAAACAAAATATTAGAAATGAAGTCGGAAACATTATAGTTACCCAACTTAATCGTGTAAATCAGAATGTGTTCTCCCGATATAAGGCTTATTTAGCTGAGGGTGGATGACATTTCCAGCATCTTCTATAAGGTAAGAGTGTTATACATGCTTTATGCACAGAGTTTATGTAGGAGCAAAGCCGACACCCAATCATGCACAGACAAAATGCCATATGCCCATTAGGTTTTAACCTCTTGAGCGACAGCCATTTAAAAGCTCTGCAGCCCGAGAACGGATACCCAATATCCAGCGCAGGGCATTTAAATTGTTAAATGCGCTATAAGTGCTTCCTAAATACACAGCTGTATTTTGCGTAAATTTTAAGTTATTTTAATGAAACAAAAACTGGTATAAAACTCATTATATGCAGTATACATGTACATCATCAGCAATGTTGAGTTGCATTTACAAATCGTTGAAATGGCACAATTTGTTTCACTGTGGTGAAAAGTTAACTTTGCTTTGTCGAACGCGCCTAATATAAGTTCTGTGAAAGAAGCAGTAGTTGACCCATTGTATGTGTGGCCCTTGCATCAGCAAAACAAAGCGTAGTGTGAAATAAAGCACTAGTGTATGCGTGGTCTGTGAGTCATCATAATAAAGCAGGTTTGCAATTTTTCCTTACACGTGTTTCGTAACTTGGATATAGCTTACAGGCTCCGTTTGTTTCTTTCTTGAAATGCATACGTATACTTTCCTGCTTGTAGCTGAAGTGAGAAGCTATTGAGTGTTACATCTCAGAGCTAAAACATGACATCAACAAGCAGTGTTGCACAAAGGTTAGCGAGTGGTGGAAGTGTAAGGGCTTCTGAAATTACACACGATAATGTGGAGGACTTCTTGCTGTGTGACAGCGATTTGGATATCGATGGCGAATTTTCCGAATTTGAGGGGGGTGTGGAGGATATAGGTACAAGTAGCAGTGAGGAAGAACGTGACCAACTTCCTTCAGGTGTTCGTGAAGAGTCAGCATTGTGGAGTGCTGAAAACAATTCCAATACAAACAGGCACATCTTCACGAGCACAGGGTCTGGTGTTCAATCCCAGGCTCAGCTGACTTCTGACAGCCAACCAATTGACATTTTTACAAAATTTTTTACTACCGACTTAGTGTCTCTCATTGTTTCAGAAACAAATATATATGCGAGTAAGGTGAAGGAAGACCTGCTCTCTAAAGGTAAATTAGGGCCTAAGAGCAGAATTCAAAGGTGGACAGAAGTAACACTCAATGAGATTTACAGGCTAATTGGTCTAATTATACTTATGGGTGTTATTCGTAAACCTGCATTATACATGTATTGGTCCACAGATGACATGCTAGCTACTCCTTTTTTTTGGAAAATGCATGTCAAATAACAGATTTACGTCAATTTTGCGGTTCCTTCATTTCACCTGCACAGAGAATGTAAATGACAAACTCCACAAAATTAGGCCTGTTTTCGATTATATTATTTCAAAATTTAAAGAAAATTATGTGCCTGGTGAAAAGGTCACTGTTGATGAAAGCCTAATGCTTTGGAAGGGCCGCTTAGGTTGGAAGCAATACATCAAAACAAAAAGGGCTAGATTTGGCATAAAGAGTTTTGATGTTTGTGAAAGTAAAACGGGATATCTTTACAATAGCTGCATTTACACTGGTCAAGGGACTGACAATACTGGAGACAAAGATTTGGGCTTATCTGGCTCCATAGTAATGCACCTAATGGAATCTGTGCTTGATCAGGGTAGGACTGTGTACTTAGATAACTGGTACAGCTCTCCTAAATTATTCATGGCCTTACACAAAAGAAAGACTAATGCAATTGGAACAGTACGTTCAAATCGTATTGGTTTGCCAAAAGATGTGAATACGAAGGCTCTAAGGAGAGGGGAAATGGAGGTGCGTCAGCTCCCACCTTTGACCTACCTTGCCTGGCAGGACAGGAGGGTAGTTACGGCATTATCCAATTGCAGCTCTAAGATTTTGATGATTGACACTGGAAAAACAGATGCCCATACCAAAATGTGCATTTTCAAGCCTGACGTTATCCAGGAATACAATATGCACATGGGCGGTGTCGATCTAGTAGATCAGGTATTGCAAGCATATCCCTCTTTACGAAAAACAGTGAAATGGTATAAAAAGGTATTTTTGCACCAACTGGATATAACCATATACAATTGTTTGGTAATTTGGAGAGCTCTAAACCCACACAAGACAATGACCTACCTGGACTTTCGACTATCAATAGCTCGCAGCCTAATTGAACAATACCAGGTTGAGAGGCCTCTTCATACTGGGGGTAGAAAATCCAAAACCCCTGCACCCCTCAGACTTCAAGGAAAACATTATCCTAAAAGGATACCGTCAACAGCAAAGAAGTCCCGCCCATTTCGAAGGTGTTTCGTGTGCCGCAAGAAGGGAATCCGTAAGGAAACGGGGATGATCTGTGGCGAATGTGGAGATGTGCCCTTGTGTGTTTATCCCTGTTTTGAGGCATATCACTGCAGAAGGAACATATAAAGGTAAGCCAGTAAAGCATATAGAATTTAATTAAATGTTTCATAACGGGGGAAAATTAAAATAAGTTGAGTTAGATAGTGGATAAATAAGGGTTAAATGCACAAACGCACAGGACGTGTATACACGTCCATATCGCTCGTCCGTCATTTTAAATGGACGTGATATCACGTCCATATCCCTGAAGAGGTTAAATGAAGAACCTGTATACACTACATGGTGTTTAATTTTTACAAAGCCTCTCAATACAATTTTTAGAGTATTCCTAGTTTATAAGACACCAAAGGACTACCATAGGTTTTGCTCTTAAAGGAACAGTATACATTATGGTTACTGTTTCAATAATCTACATGCACAAAACAAGCATAAGTCATGATTAACTTATACAATGAAACTGACACAAATGGGAAATTAGAGCTGAGGAATTTATTACAGGGATATGATTTTGTAAGCTGTTGGCCATATTGTCAGCTGTCAATTAGTTTGCATATCCAGGCCCCTTGTTGACAGTTCCCCAGGTGGTGGAGGCTTCAATCATTTCAAGCATAAGCTCATATTTGTGAGAATATCAAATTTCATAACTATATCTTCATGCTTTTTGATAAAGCCTTTCTCCCACACTTTTAACCATTTGTTGTTCTTGGTAGCCTATTAATACGAGGAAAGTTAAAAAAATTTAAATTGCATTGTTTAAAAAGCACAGACATGTCCTCTCATAGGAGTGAGATCAATTTCAATATTTAGCTGAGTGTTGTCTCTGACCTACGAGAACCCAAATTTCTTCTGCACCATATAGCTTTCAGACAAAACCAATGTTCACCCTGATCACCCTCAACATCAACAAACAACTTGTTTCAGGGCTTCAATGGTTTGATGCAGACATTGTTTTACCACATATATGTACAGGATGGAAGTGACATAATCCGTGAGACTTTAACAGAGAATTTCTCTTATTGTGAATAAGAAGAAAGTCCAATACCAAAAAGCTGAAAAGTTCAGTTTTCTAGAAAAGAATACTTTTATTCAAAAAATTTATCACCTGCCTGAATTATTATTGATTAAAGGTTCCTAATTTACGGCTACATTCATAGAAAATTGAATAAACAGAAACTTTTTCCTTTGGTGTATTTCAATAGCTAGTGTAAATTAAATTTTAAAAAATCCACAATTTGTTGCCTTCTTAATTCTGGCAGAACTGGCAATATCACATCAGCTGTGCTTATTTTATTTTGCTATTGGTGTATATTGCATGGAATGTTTACTTAATCACCTGCAATAGTTTGTTTTTGTCAAAGCGACAAAACATGTTAACCTGTATACAATTATTGAATACTTCCTCTAAACTCTTATTTCAAATTAATCCCAATGTTATTACATTCTTATTGCTGCTAATAAATGTTAGTGATTAAAAGCGTATAGCCTTTTTTGTTTCTAAAGCTAACATGTAAATAATGGTTAGTCTGTAACTGTGGAATTCATTGAGTATGAACACCAATGTTTCTTGAACTATTTTGATATCTTTCGCACATGCACACGCACAAAAATCATGTCAGAAACATTTGTGTTGCAAATTTCACTAACTCGAGTTCTTTGGCACTCTTAAGTTTCTTGTTAAATCTTGTTGGAGTAATTGTTGGTGAAAGTGCTTCCAAAAACTTCTGCATCATATTATAAAAGTTCCTTCTTCTTCTTTATGTGCTTGGTACGTGCTTGCATGAAGCACATTAGTCATTTTAAATTGGGTATATTAAAAATTACAGAGAATCATACACTTACCAGTTAACCAAACAAATAAAGAATTGCACATAAATTTTGTTTAAACATATTGCAGTGAAGTGCAAATTCACATTATTAAATTCAATATGGAATAATGGTATTAATAATGCAAGAGGTGTTTCATGCAAGAGTGGTATTACCTTCAGAATGTTCAATGCGCATTTGTCATTCAGTAAATAAATTGAATCAGGCAACTTGCTTCTGCTCAACGTGCATGCACAGTAAGTAGATTTGGACTTAGCTTGTATTTGTTTCATTTCAATTGGATTTATGTATTCCTGACTGATTAGAGCATATTTAAAGTTTCTTTTTTTATGTTGCTATCATATTTGTGACTTCCAATAATGTAATACTGCAACTGGTGTTGGTAGAAAACAATTTTGCAAGGCATTTAGAACAAGAATCTGATTCCAAGTGAGGTTGTTATCTTATCATGGCATAAGTCTCTCAACTAGAACAGGCCAAATATTCAGACCTTTAAACGCACCAAATAAAATCTTTGTAATTACACAGAAATGTACAATTCGAGGTAATGTTTTCATATGGGGCAGTAAACAATAACCTCACTTTTTCAGTAATTTTCTGGTGTCTGGTGTACCAGCAACAAAACATCTGAATTCCGTACATGGCCAACGTTATTTAAATGATTTTTATAGAGTATTAGAATAGTTCATTGATCCATCGGTAGAAGCAGATTACACAATCAACAAGTTGTGCCAAGTTGCCACACACTCACCTTTAAATGATATTATCTAGGTAACAGTGCACTTAATTAAAACAGTTATTGGAATTTTTTTGTTAATTTACATCCACTCTCTCACCTCCTACAGTCTGTTGGATTATTTCACTTCTTCCAGCCTGTGTATATGTACATATAAATGTGTAGTGAACTTACCTTGGTGGTTCCAGTGACGAATACTCCTTATCTTCCTCATTTAATGTGTGCTGCAACTAACACACAAAAAAGAAAACAACCCTACATTAAACTTCATACTTATTGCAAATGTACAGACAATTTAGCATTCCAACAAACTTAAGTAGCATTGAGGACTGCTCCATCTACAATTGCTATTAAAAAGATAATAGTCTAAGCTAAGATTATTTTGTGAAACTGGCAGTACCATACCACAGTTTGTTCTATATTCTGATTGTAGGTATCCCATTTCAATTGCTTGTATGTGATACATTCCCCTTTCAGTTCTGTTCCCATTTATCATATCACTTCCTGATCTATTGTGCACTAGGCTGCAGTTGAAACCTTAAATTAATTTTTAAACTTTCTGTAAATATGCAAGGTATTGCCTTAGGTGAAATTTGAGCTATGTTTATTGCTCTTAACCCTGGAACACTAACCCTATTCCTATAGTACATAAACACTAAGCCTCGTAAAATTTACTACTGTTTATTTCTATTACAAAATACATTACTATTATCTCACAAATGTTTATGCCTGCCTCATAAAATATTATCTTGACTCATTTAAACTGTTATGAGGCAACAGAGACAGTTCTATCTCGCCTCACAACAATTTGTGCAGAGATTTGCCCTATGTTCTTTGCAGTATGCATGGCGACATTCTTTGCAGTACGTTGTTGTCTTCTTCTTTTTTAGGACATATATGACAAATGGTTCTCTTGCCATTGGCCAGCGGTTCTTGCCTTTGGGAGGGTGACTGTTCTGGAAGAATATCCTGTATCATTACCCGGAGGTGTGTTAGTAAACTGGGGGACTCCAGTCTCTTCGCCATCCACGGCATACTGAGTTCCTCAGACAAGCGTATTAGAAAGTCCTTCCTTGCCAATTTGTGTGTCCCTTGGTGCTGATTATTGTGCCTGTGGATAACCCAGGCATTTACACAGCCAATATTAATCATGCCATAAAACATACACAGTGGCCATCGCCGCTTCTTTAGCCTGTCCAATAGGCGTCTGAACGAAGTGGATTGTATTTCTGCTTGGTGTACTGCATCTTGAACGACTAGCAGGTTTCGCAGACCAGCGATGTTTGTTCTTCGCTTTCAGAATACTTTTTGGAGGCATCACAATATTTGACTTTCAAGTGGCGAAGAAATGTTGCCGTTCTCTTCACTTTCAAATGCGGAATTACTAGAATGTTCAGATTCTAAACTTCTACTTTTACATCCACATTGCCTAGTTAGAGGAGAATTTTCATCGCTGCTCATACACATATCAATATTTCATCCTGCCATATCTTCACCATCTGTATCAGTCATTATTACATCATCAGACTCCACATTATCAATTTCTTCGTCGGAGCTAAAATCAATCTCGGGGCTACTATCTTCTCCAAGAAGCATTGTCATAATCTTTTTTTTCAAAATTTGGGTCGTCTGCAAGCAGAATACTCATCTGAAATGATCGAAAGCAATGATTCAACTGCTTTCCTGAATTGCTATTACACATCCTGCTTTCCTGAATTCAGATTACAAAAATAAATCTGCTTCCTTATGAAAGTCTGGATACGTGAACACTAATCGTCAAAAAATTTACGACAAAGCACTTACTAACAATGCACTGTTGCATCCGATTTCGACAATGCACACCTACTGACCAAGCTCTTCAAAAGCTAGGAAGCTACTGAAAAGAAAATAATTGTGGTGCGAAAACTATAGGAGTAAAAGCAGGATTGCCAATCGTGTGTCGTAAAAATAACGAAGCTTAGCGTTCTAGGGTTAAGCAAGACCACAACTATTAACATTTGAGAACTATTACTATGAGATCAGCACTGAATCTTTTTGAACAGTGGTATAAGGAACTCTTGTTATTCAAGTTGGATCATTGAGGCACAATTTTTTATCTAGAAGTTACACAAATATGCTTTGTAACTGATGTACAAAGCTATAAACGAGCTATGAATAATGCTAACCATTATTATATAATAATACAGACATTACACCATGTACTACATACAGTGGAACTTGCATAATTCAAAGCCAAAGGAATAAGAAAAAATTTGGAATATTAAAAAATTTGAATTACAAAAATTACATTTAAAACTGAAATTTAGCAATACATATATCCACTCTTTGCCTTCATGTGTACAAGTGGACCACAAAGGAATATTTTTGTACTATGCTTACTTAAAAGACTAACACACACTCTTGTTGCCATCAGGATTTTCTGGTTGTCTCACTCTTTTTTGATTCTTTCCATTTTCACTCAAGGCACTGCTTAAAATTTCTGCTTATTCTTCAGATAAGTTGACAAAGTGTTCAGTGGTATCCTGTATTCTTTTGTGATTTCAGATTTTTTTCTTCAAACCCTTTTCAAGTTCTCAAATGACAGTGACTTTTTTGGCAAAGTTTTGTATTGGACATACGGTTACTAAGAGACAGTGATAGCTCTCTGAACAGTAGGAAGCTGTGTTTTAAACAAGGGGATGTGGAAGCAGGTATAAAAGCTCAAGGCTGCAGCTAGATAAGCTATTCCACCACCCAAACTGCATTCTGACAAAACAAACAACCGTAGAGCCATGACCTCTTTTGCAGAAACACATGCACAAAGTTATATTAAATTTCTGCATTTAGATTCATTTTTAAATGGCATTTCTGAACAAAAAATTTGAATTAAGGAAAATACAATTTGAATTACATGTGATTTTTTTTTTACATTAGTTTAATACAAAATTTAAGGGACCAAAAAATCGTTGAATTAACGATGTTTTCAAATTATAGACGTTTGAATTATCCAATTTCCACTGTACTTAGATAGGCACACAGTTAGCTGCAAATCTTACCTTACTGTTGTGAAGCTCATAGTCTGGTGTAGTAAACACTTCTGATTTAATTGTTTCCAACAATCCATGTTCTTCTTTAATGTCTGTTCTGGCACCAGTTAACTTATGATTGTAAGTAGCTGTGTAAGTCTTGCATGTTACAAGTTCTGGAGGAAAATAGTGAATCTCACTGTACACACCGCCATCTGAAACTGGGTCCTCTTCAAACTCAGACTTAATTTTTGCTGGAGTTCTTTCCAGATTGAATTCTAATTTGGTTTCCTTTTTGATAAACATTTCACAATCACCATTATTGGTTAGAGAACTTATTTCATGCTTCTTATCAAAGTCTATTTCATTTTGCAAGTTATTTTTTGAAATAGCTTCTCCTTTGATTGCTACTGTGTCAGCCATGGTCACTGTTATTGCAAGCCTGAAAAACAAAATATAAGAGTCTCTATAATGGATTAACAATGCAATAAAATACATAGGTGCCTTCCTAATCATGATGGGCAATGCAGCATACATGGAGTTACACTATCAGCACATACATGGTACCACTTTCACTGCAAATACAGTATGACCTCGTTAACACGAATCCGAAGGGACTTAAAATCAAATTTGTGTTAAGCGAAAAACAGATTTTAATATGCACAGTTATACACTGATGCATAATACACTACAGCATCAATCACTTTACATTACTCTAGACTTATAATACTATAAAGTGACAGTAAAAGTACAAGTTTTCACAAAGTACACTTTTCTTGGAAAAAATTCAAGCATGGTTTGCTGATGCTCACGGGAATGAAAAATCTTGTAGTTTCTGCTCTGCAATTGTTATATTCTTTGTAGTATGGTCCACCTCATCTACAATCTTAAGTCTTAGCTATACATTTAAAGCTCTGTGTTTCCTCTTTGCTACCATTTGTAGATCTTTATTCACTATTCTAACTCAATTTGGCTACAACTAAAAGAACACCTGGCATTGGTTATGTCTCCAAATGTTAATGCACACATTACTGAATTTATTTAAATGTACAGTATGCGCTGATTGTTGAGGTGATAATCATGGCTGCTGACCTACAATATGTTAGCAACGAGTCAACAATGCCTAATTAGGTTTGTACTCAGATTTCTTGCATTCATTTTAGCAAAAAATTAGCACTTAAAATATTCTAACATTGGAAGTTTGTGTTACAATGAAATTTAATTACGCTAGGGACTGTAAAAGAGTTCATAATTCACCTTAACTGAAATTTGTGTTAATTGATAAAATTTTCCATAAGAACTAACATATTCCTGCTGGGACCAATTTTTTTTTTGTGTTAACCATGAGCTCATCTTAAGCAAGTTTGTGCTAACGAAGTTATACTGTATATCATTGGCTTGAAGGTAGAGGAGGGGTTCATTAAAGTAGATGATATAGGGCATTCAAAAATATAAGCAAATGTGATTTTTCATGTCAGTAATTTTTACTTTCACTACTATGTATAAGTATTGTATTCCACCCAAAAATTTGATGTTGAGATTTTACCAGAAATATATGTTTTGAACCCCCCTGATTCCAAAAACAGCATTTTTAGAAAAAGGTCCATGTGTCTGTCAGTCTGTGGGCAGCATAGATCAAAATGAAAAGTTTATTAAAAACCAAAGTTGGTATTTAAGTTTAATGTCTTTCAAGGATGTGACACAAAGATTTTGAAGAAAATTCGTTTACCCTAAACTACGCTTTACATGGACAATTTTTTTAAAAATTTTGATTTTCTTGAAAAGAGCTCTAACGATTTTGATTAAAATACCCTATGTTTTAAGATATTGTGACAAATGAAAATTTATAATTTGAATTCTCTGGCTATAGCCTATGTAGTCCTGTTTACTCTGGATCACTTTTGAATAACTCATAAACTGTAAGAGATAGAACAAATCTTACTCTACAAAAAATGTAGATCTTGCTAATACACAATTTATGTCCAAAAATTTTTTTTTGTAGAGCGAACCGTTTCGGAGATATTCCTTGTTATTTGTGTGAGTTTTGGAAAACTTTCATCAAATGGAACATCAGCAATTTTTTTATATGTTAGCCATGCAAAGAGAATGGAATTTATAAGCTTTAAAATATTTGACTATCACTCAAAGCCTACTGTATTCCCATATAGCATGTGTACCTACAAGGAAATAAGCAATAAGATAATTTCTGCAAATGTTTATCTCAACTAACACGAAGAAGATATAGGAATAAGAGTTTGCAAAAATGTTTAGTACAAGAGTAAAGAAAGTCATGTGAGTGAAACGCATCAGATTTTTTAAATGGAAACCTTGTATTATGTTTGTCAAATTGGTAACACAGAAAATATTAAGAAAGGTGTTTGTTGCACTGCAATAAGTTAAATACATCTTGAGAAATTGTAATGTTAACTTTATGCTCGAGGTAGAACGAAAAGAGTAAATCTTTATTTGCTTGCCTTTGTTTGTGACAAACCTTGTGTTATTTCCAGTGCTATTAATAGCAATGAAAAGAATTAAGAAGCTTTTGTTGCATTGTAATATACCAATCGCTTTGCGATTACTGCAATGTGAAGTTTGTGCCTGAACTCAAAAAAATCTGATGTCTTGCACTCACATGACCTTCTCTACTTTTGTACTAACCATTCTTACAAACTCTTATTCCTATATCTTCTTCATGTTAGTTGAGATAAACATTTGTACAAATTATCTTATTGCTTATGTCCTTGTAGGTACAAGGGAGATATTAGAATACAGCTTAGAATACAGCTAAGCAGGAGCATACTAAGATTAATCCTAAGCCCCTTTACCTTTCTAGAAATGCTGACAAAGCAAATGTTATTTGTGTTAATTAAGTGCAAGCAAGTTTAATATGCATCACCCATAACTTAATTTTGCCTTTCTTCCCCACCACTATCTTGGACCATTCGACTTAACTTCACAGATCGAACAGCTGTCTCACCATTCCGCAGTTGTGGCCTTTGAGTGCGTCACTCCTCTGCTTATTAAAAACATTGCTTGTCTAAGTTTTGCAGCTTATGGACCCTAATATCTTGGTTCTGTTTTATAATGGGGCCATTACTCATGTAAGGATGGCAGTGCTTGTTGGTCTCACGTTGACAGCTCTGCCAATGAGTGAGTTGCATAAACTAGGAGATAGCGGGTCAAGCAATTTTCTATAATTAATGTTCTTCTACAAAATGGCCATGTGTAGGACAGGATTTGAAAGGATAGCGTGAGACTGAAAAACGTAATGCCTTGACTGGGATTTGAACCATTGATCTACAGGTTACTGTCCAGCTGCTCTAACCACTAAGCTATCATGGCCAACATGCTGTCTCCAAATCACTCACATTTTTCCAGTAAACCAAACAAGATCTCTATTTATATGAGATAACATACCTTAATGGCGACTTATAATATTGTAATTACATTGACTGATGTTCTAGTCAGTAAACTAGAAGCCTGGGACTTAAGTACCATACTTACAATATTGTAAATTGGCATTAATGTATGTTATGTCATAGAAATTGAGATCTGCTTGTATGGTTTACCGGGAAAAATGCAAATGAGTTGGAGAATTTAATGTTGTGTCAACATGTCGGTCATGATAGCTAAGTGGTTAGAGCAGCTGCACGGTAACCTGTAAATCCGTGGTTCAAATTCCGGACATGGCATTGAATTTTTCAGTCTCACTCTACCCTTTTCAAATAATTTTCTGCTGCCAAGTATGGAAGTTTCTCAGAGCTCTCATATTTTGAAAGGACCTGCAGTTGCAATTCTGACGCAAATACAATACCTACTCTTTTATTCACCAGCTGTGAGGAATACTTATATTGAACACTAATTAACTCCACTTTACATAAATAACGCCATGAAACACTTCGCCGCAATTATAGGCAGCTATAACTACCAATACGGGTAATTTCACGTAAGCACCACCACGCATGTTTATTTATAAGAGGGGCAGAGCAGTTGCGCGAAGCGATGACAGAGCCTAGCCGAAGCATCAGTGAAGTGAAAACGATCGCTAAACTACCGAATCCCTCATTTAGCGCCCCTTTTGTTACTTGCGTTGGCAACACTTCTCTTCCCACTCAAAATGACGCTAATTTCCAGGGCGCTGATGACCTTGAAGTTGAGCGCCCTTAAACCAAATCCAAAATCCAAGACGCTAATTTCTGCTCAATCACTCTGGTTTATTACAGAGTATTTTACTGTATCTCTACTGTATTTTATATGTATTATATTACTTTCAAGATACGGGAGTGAAACCGCTTTTCAGTTATTCTGCAGTTTGGCTTGCAATTTAAAGGAACTTCTAACATCTAGTCAAATTATGTGCCCCCATTTAAATAGATGTTCAATACATAACCTCAAATCGGAGAGGAATAGGTCTTCCTAAAGAGTGTAATATTTAGCCTCTTGAATAAACACTATAGCAGAGAATCTCACATTTACACCCTTACTGTACCTTCAACATTCCAGAAACTCCTCCATACTGCCGTTTTCAATTTATATGACTGTAAATCTGCATTAATATTGCTGCAGAGCGTTCCCTGTCAAGCGGGACACAGCAACGTCCGAAAGACAACTGTATATAACCTCGCTGAAATATGGTACCACCACGACTCACTGCTATGGCGCGCCGTTGTCGGTAAACAATTTTTATTTATTTATTTATTTATTTATTTATTTATTTATTTATTTATTTATTTATTGCCATTCAATATGGTGTAATACACGATTGAATTCAAAGGTAAACAAGTACATATAAGTAGCAAAGACAAAATAACAAAACATTAATAACAATAATAATAATATACTAAATATTATATAAAAATACAATAATATGCGAAAGACAGGCATGACGACATGGGCGTCGGTATGGGCGGGGGGGGGCAAGGGGGAGCCGCACCCCCCCCCCCCCTGGAAGTTGGTCAACTTAATGTGCATCAATTACTGACTATTAAACTACTATTTTAATTTTAATGTAAAGATCAATTTTTACTTAGCACAAATTAGTATGGTTATATGCAACAAATATAAATTTTTACAGTAAAATAAATTAATATTATCCGATTGCAAATTTCAAACATGTGCCCCCCCCTTGGAAAAATGTCTGCCGACGCTCATGCATGACGAACGAGATATTGTAACGAAGAAACCCCGCCCATTGCGACCGACCCGGATCTATTGCGGGCTACTACCCCCCTAGGAGGGATAGATGAGATGATGGAAAGCCTCAAGCCCGTTACAGGGTAACGAAGAGAGCGCCACAAAGATGTGCGGAAGTCCTTAAAGCAAACAGAGCCACTTGAAAAAAGTTAGTTAAATTGAGTTTTATTTACGGACACTCTTCAACTGCTATAGTTCTCAGGTCCAATTCTATATTGGCGTGAAAGACCACGTAATTTTACTCAGAGATCTCTTTATCAGGCTCGGGTTCGTAAATCTAATACACGAAACTAAAATTTTTACTTTCCTTCAGAAGGAAGCCTTGCTAAGGATTTTTACTTCAGAAAACATCCCCCGCCCTCTGTCGGGTTTGAAGCCGCGACCTTGGGAACTAGAGGCTACCCCTAGACCATGGTAGTTCAATGGTTAAAGCAGCCACGCATGAAGCGGAAGATCAATGGTTCAAATCCCAGCTATGGCATTGAATTTTTCAGTCCTGATTCTACCTCTCAAATATATTAAATATTTAGAGACTAAACTTCACTTATTATTATTAGGCTTTTAAGTGGAAACACTACGTATTGCAAAACTGGTTTAGTTATTTAAAATATTCAACAAGTTCATTAATTATTTAATATAGTTGTTGGTTCACTTAAGTGTTTACTGGTCACCAACACATTAGTGTAATCAGCGAACAGAACAGTACTTGCAATATCCTTTATATAAAGTGATTGGTTGTTCATACAAATCAGAAATGTAAAGGTCCTAATACCGAACCTTGGGTTACTCCATGTGTTACTGTTTTCCAATTTAATATTTGTTCTTCACAACCAAAATCATGGTTTACTTCAGCACCCTGATTTCCTCCATTTAGATATGATACGAACCAATTTAGATTTTAATGTTTTGGTGTATAGAATTCCAATTTTTTTATGAGAATGTGGTGATTAACACAATCAAATAATTTTACTAGATCACAGAATATTCCATCTATGTGCATTTTTTCATTTAAAGCAATTAACACTTCATCTATAAGCTTATAAGTTGCATTATTTGTTGATATTTCTTTTCCAAACCCAAACTGATCTCTTACAAGTATGTTGTTGCATTCTAGGTATTTATATAATTGAACATTACTTTTTCAAGAAGTTTTGAAAGAACTGACAAGAGAGATATTATTGATGTATTATTTGAAACATTAGTGTTCACCTTTTTTGAAAAGGGGTTTAACGATTGAAAATTTAATCCTGTCAGGAAAAAGTCCAATCTTTAGTGACTCATTGCTTAAACAACTAAGGAGAATGCTAAGATATAAACTTGTGTTTTCTGATATTAAACATACTCTTACAGAATCTATGTGCATTTATAGCAGAATCTCTCATGTCCAATCTTTTTACATCTAATATCTAAGAGCAATATATTATTGCAAGACTTCAAAATGTGCAGAAAAACACATTCCTTCCATCCAGTTTACATGGCTTCAAGAGGATTCTGTGACTCTGCATACAAAATAAATTATTTAAGTTTTTCCCAATTATAATTTGAGAGAAGTTTCAGGCAGTTAAGCAGGAAGGAAATGGAACTATGAGTTCATGTGTTGACACAATTAGTTTACTTGTTTCCAAAGCTTTTACTTTCATCTTCAACCTATAGTTTGACTTGCCTTTGTGTGTGCAGTTGGTAAACAGTATGACAAACTTGGTAAAGATGTCTCTCTGTGTTTGTCCTTGCTAATAGTCTTTTCTCATATGGAAAGTTGCAGAGTGCAACTTACTTATTTTATTAACTCCAAGGTTGTGATTTGAACTTCAGAAGTGTGCTGCGCATACATAAATTGTGCCACTACATAAACTCATTATTTTAATTAAGTTTCTTCCTCCTCCTGAAAAATTAATATTTGAAGATGAACGGTTTTCCACCATGAAGTTTATTTAAAGTCTAGATATTTCCAAAATTCTTGTGCATATATTATAATGAAGATAATGTACAAATGTTAGTTGTGAATAGAGAAAAATTAGAAAAATGTTTAATGCAAGAGTACACTGAAAATTCAAACTTCTTTAATAGGGAACCTATCACTATGAAAATTTAATCAAATAGACTTCATTCTAAACTTACATGCAAATTTTCATGTTACTACACCAAATATTTAATTATTTTGTATGAAAATACTGTAAAAATTACTCGCTATACAAAATGTAGTATGTGACAAAATGTAACTAAATCTTCATTTTGAACTAGCACAGAAGAGTAATAAAATACCCAATTTATTTGTTTAAATATTCTTTTAAGATTTCATCTAAAATTGTTTTCTTATGTTATCCCCAACAGTTTTGAAAATAGTAACTTTTTCATATTTTAACACTATATAACTTGCAAAGCATGAGCATTTATAAGAAAAGGGGAATGTGAAGTTCCTTATTTACATATTATGGACCTATCCTGTAAATTTCACAATGCTAAAATAAAAACTTTGACATGTGGAGTATTTTGTATACTGAAAAGTGTTTCTCACAAAATAAATTTTAAAGTAATGGTTTTTCAAATCTTGTACTTCTAGCCTTTTCAGGAGGCTGAAATTCTGCAACATACATGGAACCCTATTCCTGCTGTTTGTTCTGCTACAAGTTTACCATATTTCAGCTTCCTGCAGAATGATTATTTATCACACTGACCAGAAGTAGCACTGAGCTGAAGTCAACCACTATCTCTCTGTTCACTAATCTTTATGCCTAATTAATTAACACTGAGTTGTGACACGAATACCTTCAGTTTTTGTGTCTGCTTGCACCCCATGTTGAAATCTGCAACAGCAGATGTCACTGCAAGCTCAATTTTGTTTTTTGATACAAAAGTTTCTGTAGGATTTGAAGCTTTCATGGCAATGATTATTAATAAGAGCTTCTTGGGTTACCAGCTGTGCAATGTTGATAAAGGTGCTTGACATTTTGGCTAGTTCACTCTATTGTCTTCTTGAGGAAAGTGATGCATTCCCCTGCCTAGCAGTGGAGTAGCAGGGATACTTGACTTGCTGCACAATTTTTTAGAAAAACGGAAGTTCTACGTCCAAGTGGGCCGCTCCTCCTCTCGGGAGCGAATGATGCGGGCTGGCGTCCCACAAGGGGCAATAATGTCCCCCTTCCTGTACATATGTTTACAAACGACTTCCCAGTGGACGCCAGATGCAAGGTTGCCATGTACGCCGACAACACTGCAATATACAACCACCATAGAAATCCACGTTTCAGTCTTGCAGAAATGCAATGCTATGTCAACAACTTCCTCGCATGGCAACATGATTGGAAAATCAAAATTAACCCCGACAAATGCCAGTTGGTTTATTTTTCTAAGTGGCATCACACTTTGGCAATGGACCTAACGGTCGGTGGTCAAGTATTGCACTGCCGTCGGCAAGTTAAATACTTAGGGGTTACCTTGGACTGCACAATGTGCTGGTCCACCCACATAAAAAATAGCGCCAACAAAGGCAGACAGCGGCTAAAGTTATGCGCCCCCATCTTCCGCAGTAAACAGCTGCAATTGAAGTCCAAACTCATCCTGTACAAAGCTTTTATCCTGTCAGTGGTTCTATATGAGTGTGTGGCCTGGGCAAACGCCTCAAAAACCGCCCTAAAACAGATCGAAACCCTCCAAAACCTCTCCCTCCGAAAAATCCTCTCTGCTCCTCTCTTAACCACCAACCAAACCCTACACCTGGAAACCCAGATCCCCTCCATCCCTAAGGCAATAACCAAAAGAGCCTCCGCGGCATGGGCACGCATCAGAACAATTACGTCATTGCCAATATCGGCAAAGGTGAGCCGAAGCATCGAAAACATGCACGAATCAAAATGTTTTAGACGTCGCTTGGCTCACCGACTGATGTGCGTCCATGCAAACATGGGCCCCAGGCCGCACACAAGCTACCTCAGAGGCCTGCACCCCAGGGAACCAGTCAGGAGCTGCAACCTGCCCGCCCAGGAAAACCGCGGAAATGTATATAAAGCGAGTGTAAATAGCGTCTGTAAATAGTGTTTTAATGTGCGTCTGTGTGTGGGTGGGTGTGTGTGTGTGCCTGAGGGCATATCTCACGATATGCCAGAATGAATGCGGGAGTACATGTGTGTAAATAAAGTGTATATATGTATATAAAGAAAAAAAACAATAACAAAAACTAGAAACAAAAACCAAAGACAATACAACAGGGAACTGTTCTCGGTGGCCCAAGGACGGCCACTGTATGGGTTTCCTGGAAAACCCGTTGTATATAAAATGTAAAAATAAAAAATTGTAAATAAATGTAAGTCTGTTAGCTGGGCCTGATGTACCAGCACCAGACAAAATTGAAATAAACAAAGGGATACTTGAGCCATCCAATGGGGAACAGGTGCTCTCTCACTGCGCCAATGGAGAGGCAGTGACAGTATATAGGCTATTTCCCCCAGTTCTTCGATATTTGAGAATCTTTACAATAGACAATGGTCTAGGGCTGAGCACAGCATGGGCGAAGATTCTTGTGATAATAATTGATGAGCTTCAGCATTGTATCTTCCTTCAGGCTGCCAGGTGTTTTACTTTCCAGTGATATCTTTCCCCTTCCATTCCCGAACTATATTTTTAATCCAGTTCTGAGTTGCTTTGCTACATGACTGATGCATTCTTCTTTTGAAATTTGTACACCTGATCAGCTCCTGCAAGTGCCTGAGAGGTTTTGCATCTCCATTGGATAAAACTGAAACACAATGCATCATCAATGCCACCTGCAGTCTGTTTAGTCACGTGAGGGCCTAAAACTGTGTAAATGATAAAAATAGCACAAATTCTATTACCACATACCTTAAGCTGGTACCAAAAGAATGCCACAGGAAAATTTCAAAATATTCAGCAAATTTTCAGTGTAGGCTTGCCGTAACACTTTCTATACTGAGCCTTTGGTAGTCTATCCACAACTGACCATTCTTGAAATTTGGGATTACAAATAAATATGACAAAGCTTATATTACAACACATTACTTATCTACTACAGTAATTTTCAGTCATTTGAAAAACCACTTTGTTACTAGAACAATAGTTTTGAATAAATTAAGCACACATTTAAGAGGTGTGAAGTAACTACATGAATAATGCTCACCTGAAAATGAAAATGAGCAATCACTCTAATATAATACAACAAAAGAAGACTAATACTGTCTAATTATTTGTACAATGTACACCTATTATGCCTGCTTCATTCTCTTCGAAGTTCTACCAATTTTTGTTGTTGTTGATAGTTTTTGCTACTGTATGTTTTGCAGAAGTTTTACAGTTTTCAGTTGCTAATAAAAAAATCACAAATGATGCTTTCGCTAGAAGAATAATACGAATAGGTGTAAAGGAGCCATTTTAGACATTTGGTGGAATTCCTTCCTGCTTGATTTTTTCAACTTACAACTGCAGAGAGTTCTAGTATTGTTCTACGTAATGGCCACCAAATAATTTCACAATGAGGGGTGTAATACCACAATATGCATGTAACATGTCCTTTTCAGGAGCTGGAATGAAAAGGTTAATGTTGACCAAGTGTTATATCCATTTCTGGGATCAATAAGGCTCCCCATCAATTGTAAGCATTCTAACACATATTGTGACAGTGGTCACGGTGCACAACAAAGGACAGTTGGGACCAAGCTACTTTGCACCACAGACCATCATTGTCAAGTTTCCCCACACCACTCACGCGAGCAAACTCATGACAACAATGAGGGTGACAGAACCAAAATGGGGTTTTTCATGATGATTCAAGAAGTGTCCAGCAGCCAGCTTGTTTGAAGAAGTTTGTGAAAGTTGCATGTGATATCATTCTCATATAAGGAGATGAGTTAGAGGAGTTATGGTTACAGATATTCCCAATATTCTCAACTAGTCTCATATTTATGTAAATAACTTGTATTGTGTGTACATAGAATTTGACGATCCTTGTAAAATTTTTTACAATTGGAGAAATAAAGCACTCATTCATATGAGTTGGTCAATGTGTCAAGTGAGTGCAAGACAGCTGTGTGTGTGATGCTGTCATTGTGAAACATACATCGTGTTGAAGGGAAGATTGTTAAAATCTCTTGTGTTTGAGGGACACAGAAAGTGAAAGGACTGACTCAAGGTTACAAGAAGTAAACAGTTGTGAGTTATAATATCATGGAAGACTGTAGACTGTATGGACATCGGTAAATGAGAACTATGTATTTGTGCAAAAAGTTTAGAAGAAAAATAAAGGGAGAAAAAAAGAATTTGGACTAATTTTGTTGTTTTGTCACTCTGGTTTCAGGAGTGGGATTCCTTGAATTGCCATTTTGTTACACTGGAATTCATCCCATTGTCATTTTGTTACAGTATAGGTATTTTAACTTTTCCATTCGCGACTAATGCAAACAAGCCTTTAGCCCTCAAACTTGACAGCAAGGTGAAATTATATTCACATATGTTCATTATTTATGACTATGAATCAAATGATGCTGATTGAGGTTCTTTTTCCGTAGAAAGCTCTTGTTACAAATTTCACATTTGTGGCGCTTCATGCTGCCATGAATCAAACTATGCCTTTTCAAGTAAGTTTTGTGGGTAAAGCTCTTGTTACAAATGTCACATTTGTATTGCCTCTTGCCCTCGTGAATCAAATGGTGCTGTTTCAATGATTGTTTGTAAGTGAAGCTCTTTTCACAGACATGACATTTGTATGGTTTCTGGCCTTCATGGATAAAATTATGCTCTTTCAAGCTTTGCTTCTCTGCAAAGCTCTTACCACAAATCTCACATTCATATGGTTTCTTGCCTTCATGAATCAAAGTATGCTTTTTCAAGTAGCTTTTGTGTGTAAAAATCTTGTTACAAACCTCACATTTGTGTTGCAGCTTGGCCTCATGTATTAGATGATGCTGTTTCAAGGATTGCTTATAAGTAAAGGTCTTGTCACAGAAGTCACATTTGTGTGGTCTGTGGCCTACATGGACAAAATTATGCTCTTTCAAGCTGTGTTTCTTGGCATAGCTTTTACCACAAATTTCGCACTTATATGGATGTTTGCCTTCATGAATGAATGTATGGTTTTTTAAGCTAGAATTGTGAACAAAACTTTTGCCACAGATGTTGCATGTGTATGGTCTTTTCCCCTCATGTGATAAATAATGGTGATTTAAACTCTGCTTATAAGTGAAGCTCTTGTCACAGATTTCACACTTGTGAAATTTTTTGCCCTCATGAATTAAATAATGCTTTTTTAGCCATGCCATCCAAGGAAACCCCCTGTCACAAATTGCACACTTGTACATTATTTTACCATCCTGAATCACAGTCACATTTTCGAACGTGCATTTCTCACCACTGTCATTACTTGGGCTGTGAGAGAAATCATTGTCTCCTGTTAAGGGATCACTAGTAATTACTTCCTCGCAGTCTGTAATGTCTTCTTTTACTGCCACATAGTTTATTTTCTCCATGTATGCATCAACGGAGGAAGCTGAATCACAGATGCCATCACTGGAAGGTTCTTCTTTACATATTCTGAAATGTTGAAGAAAAACTGTTAGCAGTTGTAAGACTCAATATTTCTCAGTGAGGAAAGAAAGAAATCAGTAAATTACTTTATTCTTGATGCACCCATGAACTGAAAATATGAGTTGCAATGCAATATGTATACTGTGAATTGTTTTGTATGAATGAATGAACATTTATCTCATCTCTTACAATTACATGCAATTTGATCTACAGTAGCATTTGAAATACTCAGGTAACTGACTTACTTACACTACTTATTCACTTTGAGATTGAAATACCTGCCCAAGCAATATTAGATTACAAAGATGAAAAAGGGATTAAAAATAAATTTGTAGGTACTATGAAGAACTGACAGAATATGAAGATGAGGCAAGCAGCATGTATTATGCGAACAAAAGCAGGGAAAAGCCAGCCTTGCAAAGAGCAGTCAGGCAAACAAAAAAATTCCTCTGATTACCCTCCCCTTATAGAGGACCTACACCCGTTAGAACTTACAAGCCTGTTCCTAGGGTCAAGTGCCTGTTGAGGAGCAGATGAACCTATGGACCGGACAGAGTGAAGACCTGGAATTGGTTGGTCATTCCAGCACCATGTATGAGAGTGAGGAAGAGGATGATATAAAATATAGACAAAATCGATGAATGAAATGTGATGATGGAACAGTTGGTGGAATGAGTGGTGGAGAAACTAAAGAAGCCAGAGAAAACCTGTCCAGATGCTGTTTTGTTCCACTATGAATACCACATGCAGATTCCTGGGATTGAATCCAGGTTGCCTTGGTGATAAGCAAATGGTCTAACTGCTCAGTCACAGTGCTGCCGAGCAAAAAAAATTAATCAAGCAAAAATAATGTGGTAATGAAAGATGCTAGAAACATGTATTTTCAAAAGTACATAGACCAATAAATGTGTAACAAAATTTGTGTAGTTCAGGAACTTGCATAATATTATTATAATTATTATCATCATAATTATCATTCTTGTAGTGGAAATATCTTTATCTATTCAAGTATCACCACTTTTACAATGTAGTGTTGGTATTTTGAGCATGTTCATGTTTCTTTGGTTGGCAATGCTCCAGGCACACAGGCCACACCGTCACCCTCTCTAGCAGAAGACAGTATCGCAGCCACTATTCTACAGGATAACCTAAATTCTGTTCTATACCTTAGCTTAGAAACTGTAGACCAAGTGGCACTGAGCTATGATACCTTGTTTCAATACAATTATTTAAATAACTTACCTTGACAATTCCACTGGTGATAAATCTTCATCTTTTCCTTCATACGTATCCTGTGAATCAAATCAGCATAGCATTAACAGAAAACTTGAGTGTGGCTTGTTGGTTACCTACTTAATGTGACTAATTGTAGGAACATTACATCTGTCCTGTATTTGTGTAAATACTGGATTTACTTTATCTGTAATTTACATGTGTTATTTTATTATTATTGTTCTCTCTATGCATTTGTATATTGTTCTGCTATTTTATTAAGTAATTTTTTCCTATAAGCATGTTTTTCCTTTTTGGTTCTGTATGTTTGTAATTTTCCATTATGTTATCATAGTAGTCAGTTCTATGTACCGAGAAGTTAACTGTATTTCTTTTATATAGATTGCAATGTATGTTAAATGTTTCTCTATTACAATGTGCTGATACTTTTAAAAGTACCTTACCTACAATTTTCTTTGTGTTTCACTTTTAACAATATGATTATGTAATTTATTTTATTTATAATTAGCTGAAATACTTGGCTTAGCCCAAGATTTGACGATTTATCCCTGTAATTTGTAGACTCAGGTTGCACTTACCCAAATAGCCTTGCAATTCTTCGGACACATTTACAATTAAATATACTTAAACAAAGAGTTAATTAGAACACATGGTATTACATACAGAACAAGAAATAAATAAAAACACAGATTAAAGACAATGTAAAAGCCCTGTTGAACAGCCACAAATACTCTGAGGAAAGTGCACATTAAATACAAGTTACAATATTTTGAATTAAAAAGCAGGGTTGTCACTTATGTCACTTTTGCACAACTTTAAGCAATCTTTGTATTTTTTGTTTATCTTTTGTATCTTGTACAAGATAATGGATATGTTAAACCCAATATTTACTGGATAACATTAGCACAGTAAAAGATACAAAATGTGCAAGAGAAATAAATAACAAGAAATATATAATATAGTAAGTGAAAAAACAAAATATACAAAAGAAAATACAAATTTTTAGTCAATTGTAATATTGAAAAGGAGAAAACACTACACTTTTAGCATTCTAATGACATTCAGGATCGTTAAAACATTAAAATTGTTTTATGTGGTATACAGAAATTTATACAGATAAGATTAATATTGATAATTGCTTGATGTCTGTGGTTTGGCAGTTTATCCCTACAATCTTTAGCTTCAAGGGGCAGGTGCCACCTATTTTAATCAAACCACGGGTATATATACCCTCTTCTACCTCACTTTACTAACTATTCTGTAGAAATTTACGCCATCTATCAAGCCCTATACTCTCTATGTAACACCAATCATCCTGTCATTCTCCTCTGTATTGACTCTAGCAGTGCCACACAAACACTTACTAGGTTCCAAATATAAGCCACTCTCGATTGGTGGGAAATGGTATGTTTTCATGAAATACATTTGTTATCTCGTCATAACATTGTACACATGCTTTGGATCCCCTGCCATTCCAACACAACAGGAAATAAATATGCGGATACCCTAGCAAAATCAGCTGCCAATAGTTCTTCTCCAACCCCCCTCCCCAGGCATACACATCCATGACATCCAACACATCTTCTTCATCATATCAACACACACTTTCATATTCTGGGATCTCTACCCACATCTTGGTTTTTAATTGGTAATTTGCAAAAAGACGCTATCTCCCTTGCAACAAAACTTAAATTGGGTGTAGCACCCACTCTGGCCTGGCGTATTTATGATAGGAAAATGGGATACAGCCTGCTGAGTGTGGCCAGTTTGGTGATGCCAATCACATATTTTTTCAATCTCCTCGAAACTAACACCATTCCCCTTGCTTTCATTCACAGCTTTGCTCGCAATTTGGACTTTGCCCTTGGGATATTGCCTCTCTTTTACATTCTGACAGCCATCATATTGCCCCACTTCTTGGCTTCTTTAGAAAATGCAAAATGAAGCTATAATTCTAGTATCTCAGTAAGATCACATTTCCACACTACAACATCATATTCTACATCTTTATAGCATCAATGCCACATGACGCCAAAATATAGAGTTCACTGCATACTCCGTCAGGAAATAAACAATCAACAACAGCAACCTTTAGCCTTAGGTTGTACTTGCCTTACATTTCTTTGGAAGCATTTAGAAAATATTACACAAGATAAAGAGTTAATTAAAACACAGGATACTATAACATCAGTTATTCTAAGTAAGCAATATACACAAAACCACTGAGAAAACAAGAAAATGATAAAAGAAAGACAAATTTGAGTGTGTTATTATTCCATGGTCAAGGTCAGAGAGGAGATAATGAATATTATATGAACTTGCTGCTCCTTTGTTATTTTGTGAAGCCTTGAAATGTAATTTTTTTATAATATACAAGGTATATTATAAGAGTTGTTATCTTCTGGTATTAACCTCCATGAATACTAAAAATGCCCACATTATAACTAAAGAACTAAGGAATAATCTTTCTAACCTAACATTCAATAGATACATGTTCCAGTGAACAGCAATAAATTTGCACATTGTGTGAAGCTTATGTAACACTTCCTTTCTTTATTTTCAACAATTCTTGTAATACACAAGTTCCAGACACAATGGGGCACCACAGTGCCATACGTAACTCTATTTATTTTCTAATCAATTTTATCTTGAAATATGTTAGAATATGTAGACTGCAATGTTATCAGGAGCAAAAGAATCTAATAAATGATAAAATTACATAAAATATTATGCTACTGGATGTAAAACTACTTCACAGCAGCTTCGGTAATTACACTAACTGTATAGTGTTACAAATGACAAGTCCAGTTACTTTTTATGTCATCTTGTTTCTTCTAAAGCTGAATCACAATTCACAACTGGTGACCTTACAACTCAGAGCTGTTCTATTGTATTGCAACAATGACACAAAACACTATTGTTTCGCATAGACGGCCAGGTACAAACGACCTACACTTACCTCTCTTTGTAGAGTAATTTGGTGCTGGGGAACATTTTCTTAACATAAGTTATGGTTTATAATTATTTTTTTATTGTGCACGCAGCCACATTGAAAAATGCAGGAAGCCAAATTCTTAATGTTGCTTTATTTAAAACAATGCAGCCAAGTCTTGTTTATCCCTGAATTACAATGACTAGCTAATTTTGTACACCCTTTATCCCTGAACTACACTGACTAGCTATGTACAGTAAATACTCACTCGTATACTTAACTACTTCTACCTAACTTTTAACTAAATTTAATTACTACACTACAGGGTAGATCTGCATAACAACTCGCATAAGTTGTTGGAAAGGGTCTCCTGAATGGTTCTTGCAGATAGCATGACACCAATACTAAAAAATATGAGCATGTATCCAGATTTTCATATCATCGCCCACAGACTCTGCTATTAAATTATAGTGTGTTTGGTTTCTATTGTTATTAGGTCATATCATATTAGTTTGCAAACCTACCATCACAAGGATACAGTGTGTCCCATTTTATCTATATCCATCTATATACCCCGTCATCATCCACGCGTGCCATCACACCGATTATTTTACGTGGGCCCTTCCCGCACATTTGACTGCGGTTGCCGAGACTCGAACTCACGACCTCAGGCTTTGAGTGCATGGCCAGTGCACTACGTGTTGCCTTAACGATCATGGCTATCCGAGCCAGCAAGCTGAAGGTGTCCCAGACCACCTGATCTAAACCGGTTTCGAATTGGAGGAAGAACGGCATAAGTAGCAAAATAATTCGGGTCTGAAAGGGTTAAATAGTCCGAATTGCGGTGTCGCAGCTTCGAAATTCTTTTAGGTATAATTTTATGCAGCATTAAATATTATTTTGTGATTAGGCAGCGCAGGAATCACCGGTGTGCGGACCTCACGGTGTGTCACTTACTGCGCTACTTCCGATAACGTGAGGCACGCGACCTGGTTCCTGTCACTGCCTAATCCACACTCATTCTGGAGCCTTTTGTATGCAACTATATTGGCGGTAAAAACTATCTATAAGTGTCACATAGAAGCTGAGCAACTGCTTCTTTATATTCGTTCGGTGTCGTTTCGAAACACCCTGTATATTCTTCCATTTGAAGGATGTGGCCAGGTTCACCAAGTTTAACTTTTGCAATATACGAGTGTTCAGTGTTATTGGAGATCATGCACAGCTAATGGCAGTAGGTAAGTTAACCATTCAGAAAATATCTGAAAGCTCGCACATTATTCTCTAACCCAACATTCTATTATTGGTAAGTCACATGAGAGCTTGCATACAATAGGGTTTGTGTGAGCAACGTTTTCCTGGTTCCCTTTCTTTTTATTTTGCTATTCTTGGCCGGGAGGTATATTTAAAGCTATATGGCCACACTTGACTGTTTGACGCTAAACTGTTACATAAACACCAAAATCCATGCCCTTAGCAGGAATCAAACCCGAATCCGCGACCGTTTCATGTGGGTACGCCAACTCAAACGCGCCCAAGACACGGCTAACAGGGTCGGCATCCAATCACCTTCATTTGCACACAATTGTCAGGACTTTCCAAAAATTGCCAGCTGTTGGTTCCACGTGTTATGTAACAATTTCTTGTGCTCTTGTCTGGAGATTTTTTTTTGCAGAAGTTGGCTACGATTGTCACAAATGCTGTGCTAGCTGCAATATGCATTTGGACTGTCATCTGTCGTTATGATCTGCTCGCACACGTTATAAGCTTCGGAGAAATATTTCTCACGTCACATGTTCGACACTATTGCTTCAATTTCATGTGGGGAACTTACCTCATCCTCATCTTGCAATAGAGGGTCTGATGCAGGAAGCTCTTCAGAATGTAGTGCTCCTTCCATCCACAAAGGCTCTTCCTTAATTTCAATTTTGACATCCATTTCACTGTTGCTGTGTAAGCTCCGAAAGAAAATATAGTGTCCAAATCAAGCATCTACATTAACGCATTGACGCGGCACGGCCATATAGACTACAGGATTGCAGGCCAGTTGCTGGAGTATTGATGAGTGAAGTTTAATTAAAAATTGTAGCTGTGCTTTGTGTTTCTTCGTGACAGGATGTAAGACTGATGTTGCAGTTGATAATTTTGCTTTAATAATAAATCTTTCGTAAACGAGAGTGATTCAAGTAATGCCCTAACATGGTTTTTCTTATATTTAGTGTACAATAAGTATTGCCTGTGATTATTGTAGACCTACACCTTCATTCAAGAGTAAAGCCATCCGTTTTAGGGGCTTTCTCTCGTGAACAATAAGAATAACATTGCCATTAGCGACCCTAAATACGAAATGGAAATGAAAGGAGAAATTGTCCCAGATGTGGGCTTACATCTAGCGAAGGAACGGGAAACAAGTATTCATTTAAATAGTGACGGTAGTGAAACTAATACAGAACCTTGTTTTGAAGCAGCACGTGCAGAAGTCAAATCCGACTTAAAAGAGTCTCCTGCTTTATTTGCTGAAGTTGATAATTTTCCTTCAGAGCATACACATTGCAAGAGTGACAAAGACATTTACAACACTGCAACGAAAGTCAAAATAGAAATTAAAGAAGAGCCGTGGTGGCAGGAAGGAACTCTGCATTCAAAAGTGTTTTCTGTCTCAGATCTTCAATTGAAAAACGAAAATAAGGTATGTTTTATCTTGAGCACTCTTTTACTAAATAGAAAGAGTTAGGGCAAAACTTGAACCCGTTTCCTACCTTAAAATTGAATAGTGGCTCTTCACCAAGTAACAATTTTGGCTGTTGATGCCTTTTGTTATGGCTTAACTGTAACTAAACCTAAGGCAAATCTTGGGTTAAATACTTTGAATTCTGTGCACTTTGCTATAGTTATGCTACAATATTTTAGACTGATCTGCCAGCTTTGTCTGACAGAATACTTCTATTTAGCTGCTAATTTGTTATATGCACTTATGAAGTGAGAGATCTTCCGCGAGAGCCAAAGCTCTCTCCCTAAAACCAGGGAAAACAGCAGCTGAGTGTCACTCCAGGAGGGGCCACCGGAAGTCTAGCTTACTGGCTACTAGCTCTGTAGACCAAGTACCTGAGAATGTTGAGACCTTCCTAACCCTGCCTTGACAAGTCAGGACATACTCAGTCTTCCATGAGTATCAGGAACCACTGCACGGCCAAGACCTACCCAATCTGAACAACTCCCATATGGGAGGGGCTCAGATGTTTGGCCTGGCCTACTTCTGATAATGTCAGAAGTACAAGTGCTAGGAGTACACAGTGCTCCGGCGAAGGAGTCAGAACTTCTCCCCTATGGAATGCACTAATGAGCCATACTTATAATTAGCCTTAGGTGAGTTTAGGGTAATGTCGTAGACAGGCTCACGGAGGTGCAATCTCACTAAGCCACGCTAACTTGACATAAAAAATACACTACATCCCCTGAAGTTGCAGTGTACAAAAGGTTGGTAATTACAAATCAGAGAGGAAGACGGAAAATGGAACAGAACCATGATCTAAAACTGAGACAATGGAATAGAAATGCATTCTAAACAGGAGTAATGTTAGCAAAGTGGAGTGGAAGTGAAACTGAAACATAATTACAGAGAGAATGTAAATAAAGGGGAAAAGGGGGTGTAACATTTGCAGAAACTGTTATGAATTGAACATTTAGTTTTTCCTCATTCCTTTTAGCTGTCAATTGTTAATGGAAATCCACAATTTAAAACAATGTTCTAATCACCACTAATTTGCAATAATTATTTCCAGTAATATCTGATGTTTAAAGCATTCCATTCATCAATATTCTGCTCCATGTAGCTCTTATAAAACTTTATATTTGTTTCATAAACATTATTCCCATAGGGTTATTTACCTATTGCACAACTGCATGAGCTTATTATGTCATAACTATGTCAGATTATGTGGTTAGTGAATTAAGGGGTTTAATCACAATATGAGGGAATCCTCATTTGTGCTTTCATTGTGGTGCTCAGAGATTGACAGCCCGTCTTGATAACTTAATTACTAATGTGAATCCTGTTCTTACACATACAGAGGTGGCTATATTCCCTTTCTCAGACCATGACTCTCTTTCACTAACACTAGCCAATATAAAGAATAATAATGTAACATATAAAGCATAGTTGTCTCTAGGCCTACAACTGAGGAGAAAGTAATGGATTTTAGGAACTCTCTATGTAATATAAATTGGTTTGATTTTAACCCTTTAATGCCTGAATTATTTTGCTACTTATGCCATTCTTCCTCTAATTCGAAACCGGTTTAGATCAGGTGGTCTGGGACACCTTCAGCCTGCTGGCTTGAATAGCCATGATCGTTGAGGCAACACATAGTGCACTGGCCATGCACTCAAAGCCTGAGGTCGTGAGTTCGAGTCTCGGCAACCGCAGTCAAATGTGCCTGTGGTAAAGGAGGGGGAGGGCCCACGTAAAATAATCGGTGGGATGGCACGCGTGGATGATGACGGGGTATCATTTGACTGCGGTTGCATGGATTTTGCTTCTTTTCTTATAAAAAAAACACTACAATATAAATTGTAAAAAAAAATAATTTTTACAATTCAAAACGTCTCAAATATGTATTTTTAATTGGTGACAGACAGTATAACAAGAATATAGCAGAAAAAAGTTAAAACTAGTACAAATAGGAAAAAAAGCCTACATATCTTATAATACACACCAGGCATGAAAGGATTAAGTTACCCAACATTTGCCTTCTCAGGATAAGGGAAAACTAACCCTAAGCAAGATTTGAACTTGCGAGCTATTGAATGAGAAGTACACATGCTAACATGGATAGTGTTTCTGTGCAGTAACAAGCATTGTTATCACTGACAATATATTCTGATTACTTTTTGCATATAAAGTGTTGCCTTGGTATGTTTTGAATGAAAACGTATCACTCAGTACCACTGCACCCCAAAAATCTCACACATACACATACATTTTGCTAACCTAGGCATTCATCAAGATTTCCCCTTAATCCCTTCAAAGGCATGTCCTGGACTAGCTGATAAGGTGTAGCTGCCAATTATGATAAGAGATCTGTATGACAAACTGAATGCACTCAGTGCCACTTGTTTCTCTTTTAGTCAATAGATTAAGAGAGTACCTTATATTTCATTTCTATGCCATTTTGTAACGTATGTTATGGTTATTAGTATCTAAGTGCATTGTAGCCTAAAGCAACCAGCAAAATGGCCGTGGTTTTGTATAATGATAATAATGCTCTTTATATGAGAGTTGGTTGGTGGAAGTTTTTATGGTCAGCATTATTGATTATGACTTCACGGGTTATCAGCCATGTCAGATTTATAAACATCATCTTTCAGCCTTGGCCTTCATTGGAAATTGGATAATAAATAAACAGCCCCTCAAAACCCATGACTTTCTTCAGGAAAATTGATTATGTTTACAATCAAGATTTCATGGCCTTCTTCAGGAAGTGATTGAATCATTAGGACATCAGTCCCAGTTATACTCCCACTAACTGGGACAGATGCCCAAATGGCTCATTCAGTTCCTTAATAAGGCCATGGAATTACGAAAGATATAAAGGCAATAAAGCAATATTTAATTGAGAAGTTTTGTACAATATGGAAAAATGTAAACACAGTATAATATTGTAAATCACTTTGGTTCCATTTAAAATTGACTATTATCATTGGTACCTTGGTTCGTAATTTAATTTTGCATCAGTATTGCTAAATTGGCTGCTGGATTTTTTGCAGGGAATGAAGCTTAATGCTGTGTTATTTGATTCACAGGATTCATATGATGGAAAATATGTAACTTCATCAACACTTGAATCACCAAGGTAAGTTTGCTAAATAATTGTGTAGAAGCAAAATGTGCTATATCGCAGTACTGCATCTTCTTCCCAGAATGTACTGTATTATTTATAGAGCTCTTTTGCTTTCCTTGGATAATTTTGTCAAGCAGAATGTACCGTAAATCAGTTCTACACATGCTTTTGTGTTCCCCAAATAATTGTGTAAAACAAGATATACTGTAAATCAGTTCTACAGCTCTTTTTTGTTTCTGTGTTTGTGTAAAATAGGATGTACAACAAATCAGTACTATAGCTGCTTTTGTGCTCCTCGGGTGATTGTGTAAAATGGGTATACTGCAGCACAGATTTTCATGTGCTTGTTTGTTTCTGAAGGGATTTTGTAGAAGCTCAGTTCTACACATATTCCTTGATTTCTAAGGACATATGAATAGTTTTTATCTACTTCTAAACTGTTATATAGGCAACATTGAATCATCTTTTATTTGAAAGAGCCTTTGATCTTAGAAAATGCAGCACTACCTCTCATTCCAGTGGCATTTGTAGTTGCATACAAAAGTTCTCATGCAGTATTAAGCCAAACCCTGTGCAAAATGATGATTTGATGACATGATTATCATGTATTGTATGGCCAGTGGATCTCTGGCCCTGACATTTCACAGCTGTGATGAGTTGGAGGGGGAAGTTAACCTCTTGAGCGCTATGGACGTAAAATCACGTCCATTTAAAATGGAGGATAAGCGCTATGGGCGTGTATACACGTCCTGTGTGTTTGTGCATTTAACCCTTATGTATCCCTTATCTAACTTGATTTATTTTAATTTTCCCTTTATGAAACATTTAAGTAAAGTCTATATACTTTACTGGCTTACGTTTATATGTTCCTTGTACAGTGATATGCCTCAAAATAGGGATAAACACACAAGGGCACATCTCCACATTTGCAAATTCCCTTCTTGTGGCATACGAAACACTTTCGAGATGGGCGGGATTTCTTTGCTATTGGTGGTATCCTTTTAGGATAATGTTTTCCTTGAAGTCTGAGGGATGCAGGGGTTCTGGATTTTCTACCCCCAGTATGAAGAGGTCTCTTTATGTGGTATTGTTCAATTAGACTGCGAGCTATTGATAGTCGGAAGTCCAGGTAGGTCTTATGTGTGTTTAGAGCTCTCCAAATTACCAAACAATTGTATACGGTTATATCCAGTTGGTGCAAAAATACCTTTTTATACCGCTTCTCACTTCAGCTACAAGTAGGAAAGTATATGTATGTATTTCAACAAAGAAAGAAACTGAGTCTGCTATCCAAGTTACGAAACACGCGTAAGGAAAAGTTGCAAACATGCTTTATTCTGATGACTCACAGACCACGTATACACTAGTGCTTTATTTCACACTATGCTTTGTTTTGCTGATGCACAAGCCACACATACAATGGGTTGACTACTGTTTCTTTCAGAGAACTTATATTAGATGCGTTCGACAGAGGAAAGTTAACTTTTCACCACAGTGAAACAAAATAGTGTCATTTCAACGATTTGTTAAAGCAGCTCTACTTTGCTGATGATGTATACGTATACTGCATATAACGAGTTTTATACCAGGTTTTGTTTCATTAAATAACTTAATATATACTCAGAATACAGCTGTGTATTTCCGAAGCACTTTTAGTGCATTTAACAATTTAAATGTCCTGCGCTGGATATTGGTTAGCAGTTCTCAGCCTGTGGAGGCTTTAAATGGCCAGCACTCAAGAGGTTAAATATTGCCAACGTAAAGTAATGGGTTTCAGAAAATGGATTCTCAAAATTATCTTAACAATGAAAGCATATGATATTTATTAAGTGTAGAACATTGAAATACAGGTTTCGGTTTTATTTTCATGCAATGTCTTTGTTACACCACTATTCTGTTAAAACATTACCTTTACATCTGTTATAGGCAGTAGTTGTTACTTTTGGCAATAGTGGGAACGAGTAACGCACCAGATGTTAGAACTTTCTGCTAGCACCAATCAACAATCTCACTGCTAGGCGTGGCTTCCAATGTAGCACCGTGTTGCCAACTATGTTTTACAAGGACCACATGGTTTCAATTGCTTTGGTGTTTGTGCAGGGTTTTTTTCCGGTAGGTAAACGGTATAACAATTATCTCCATATTCTACTATTCTGTGATCATATATAGGTATGCATACTGTTTATGTGTTTATGAAGTAGCATTGTGATCTGCAGATGCATGAAAAGTTTCAAATACCCTGTTTGAAATTCCCAGTAAAGAACTGGCAATACCGCGTCATGAGGCATTGAGAAATGTCAGAGCTGGAGATCCACTGGCCTTATAATAGTGCTATACAATAGCAGTCAGAATTATTCCCTATTTAGTTAGTTTGCCCCTTTTAAAGCAAGCATCAATATTCAGTTTTACCAAAGAAAATGTCAAATTAATGATCGAAACGAAGGAAGATCCTCTTCTGTTATTCAGGATTGTTGAGATAACTCTTACCAAGATGGGTCATTTCAGCTCTTTGGATATTCACAAAATTCCACTGAATGTCGCCTCAACAGTGAAAACTACAGGCAGACACAGCACAAAATGTAAAGAGTATTTGTTCTGTTACCTCATGAAAATACTTCAGTATAGAGGGCTATCACATCGTAGAATGTAGTTTTGTGCAAATTTGTTTTAGTTCCAAACACAGTAAAATGTCAATGGTAAGCAGTTTTAGTTAGATGAAGCAACAGCTGCCGAATAAATGAAGTTACTTTCTACCCCGCATTGTCAAATACTTTGTAGGCTCATTTATGGAAAGAAAATCTTAAGATTAATCCAGAACCAACACTATTAAAACACATAAGAGGAACTCATGAATTGTCAGTATAGGAACAGATGTTCATCTGAAAGAGCAAGGACAGAGTTAGGGTATACAGTTTTTATATTCCACAGTCACTCATTATTAAAGTTCCTAGAACCACCACCAAAGCAATCTATGGAAGAATCAACTTCATCACCGAAGTTTAGTCAGTTTCATAAAGGAGCAAACCAGCCTTCAAAGCATATTTCAGAAATTTAAAAAGTGAATTTTGGTTTGGTTTATTGTTTGGCTCAATTTCTTCTTTCAATTTAACTCTTTTGCTCACAAAGTAAATTAGAATATACAGTTCTGAATTGCAACTCATTTTCAGTTCTTGGGTTCATCAACAATAAAGTAGTTTACAAATTTTTTTCTCCCTCTCACTTGGAAATAGTACTAATTATTTCTTCTTCAACATTACAGAATATGTAAAGAAGAAGCTTCTAGTGATGGCGTCTGTTACTCAGCTACCTCCAGTGATGCATACACAGAGAAAATAAACTATGTAGTAGTAAAAGAAGGCCTTAGAGACTGTGAGGAAATCATAATTAGTAATGTAAGATCATCTGCAGAAAACGATGTTGTAACTGTTAGCTCAAACCAGATAGATAGTAATGACAGTGCTGAGAGAAGTACTTTGACTTCAACCTCAGAAAATAGGAACTTTACTCAGGAAGGTGAAAAATGGCACAAGTGTGCAGTTTGTGATAGGAGCTTTCCATGGATGGCATGGTTGAAAAAGCATTATTTAACTCATGAGGGCAAAAAACCACACCAGTGTGACATCTGTGAAAAGACATTTACTTACAAGCAGAGCTTGAATCACCATTATTTGACACATGGTGGCAAACGACCATACATATGCAACATCTGTGGCAAGAGTTTTATTCAGAATTCTAACTTGAGAAGGCATACACTGATTCATGAAGGCAAACGACCATATAAGTGTGACATTTGTGGCAAGAGTTACACTGGAAAACACAGCTTGAAGGAGCATAGTTTTGTCCATGAAGGCCACAGACCACACAAGTGTGACATCTGCAACAAGACTTTCACTTACAAGCAAGCATTCAGACAGCATTCTTTGATACATGACGGCAAAAGACAATATACATGCAAAATTTGTGGCAAGAGTTTTATTCAGAATCGTCACTTGAAAAAGCACACTTTGATTCATGAAGGCAAGAAACCATACAAATGTGAAATTTGTGGTAAAAGCTATGCCGAGAAGCACAGCTTGAAAGAGCATAATTTCGTCCACGAGGGTCAGAGACCACACAAATGTGATATCTGTGACAGGAGCTTCACTTACAAGCAATCATACAAACAACATTATTTGATACATGAGGGCAAGAGACAATACACATGCCAAATTTGCAACAGGACATTTACACACAAAAGCTATTTGAAGAAACATATTTTGATTCATGAGAGTATGAAACCATACAAATGTGACATTTGTAAAAAGAGCTTTCTGCGGGAAAAGAACTTCAATAAACATTATTTGACTCATAGTGATAAATAACAATACGAAATATGTGCATATAGTTTCACTCTAATATCAAGTTTGAGATGGCCAAATCATAAAATAGGGAAAACTGCAGAGATTTGGAAAGTAACAGAAGTTACATTTTTGAGACAAATGCAATTAGGGTTCTTTGTGATGTGGCAGGTAGACCAATGAGTAAAATTCAACAACAGTGATTCATATTTGGTCTTCATATTATCAGTTGAAAGAAATACGTTGTCCTCTGTGGTCTAAGGGTAACATGCTAGCCTCTAAAATATAATTTGAAGCTTTCAACAGCCTCCAACCCCAAATTCAGTTCACCATGGAAGTGGAGAAGGACGGAAATCTGCCTTTTTTGGACATCCTGGTCTCCAGAAACAACAATGGTACTCTGGGGCATGCAGTGTACCGCAAACCAACACATACTGACCTCTATTTGAATACTTGCAGTTTCCATCATAAGTCACAATGGGTCGGAGTTCTCAACACTCTGACCCACAGAGTTCTGTCGGTCTCCAATCCCAGCCACCTAAAACAAGAGCTGCAGCACCTGAGGCACACATTCTGCCAAAATGGCTACTCTGTAGAGGACATTGAAGCCTCAATCTCCAAGGCCAAGAGAGGAAAACCACAAACTCAGCAAACACCAGACCAGCCGACCGTCACTGCCTGCATCCCATACACTGGCAATCTTTCCGGCAGAATCAGTAGAATTCTGGCAAAACACAACATCAGAACCATCCACAAGCCGCCTTTGAAGATCCAACACCTAGTGAGACCGGTAAAGGACAAACTGCACTTTAATGTACCAGGGATATACCGTATCCCCTGTGAATGTGGGATGCCGTACATAGGGCAAACCGGCAGGACCATTTCCACTAGAGTCAAGGAGCATGAACGGTCCGTACGATTAATGCAGCCTGCCAAATCAGGGCTGGCGGAGCACTGCTTTGAAAAAGACCACAGAGCTAACATTATTTACGAAGTTCAAACATTTTATCTTTCTCTTCCTGTGCCACACACTGGATAGTTACGTGTAACTGAATATTTATGTAATAGATTTTTGTGGAGAGTTCAATCCATATTTTATGACTAGCTTGGATTTTATTTTAATATTGATTCCTCTCAACAACTAATTGGGTGGTAGAAATTCTTTCACTATGGCTAAATAAGGAATAAAATATGTTCATTTTATTGTTATTTATGAACAATTCATTTAAGAATTCCATTACAATTCTTGGTGTTACAATACATACATTGATATCGCTTTTCTTAGTAAAAATATATTTTGTTCGTTTTGTGTATGAAGGAATTATTAAACAGATTTAATAAATAAGGCTACAAAGTTTTTCAGTTTGTAACAAAATCTCAAACAGCAATTTTAATTTGTCATATTCCTTTTGTATCATTTTAGGAATACTAATCATACATTAGTTGATGAATATTAACTATACATACACACTTTTTATGCATTATATTTTCTCTTTAAGTTTAGTATAGTTTGTGAGGCAAGACAAGCAATTCCCTTAGCTGTGCAGTGGCAACCTGAAAGGCTGATGGTGGGGGAAGTTGCGCAATCATGTATATGCAGAAGTCAACATTTCTGTCCACAAAGGAGTGGTTTGCTAGCATAGCTTTAGTGCATATTGCTATGACATATATGTATAAAAATTAGCTTTATAACGGACAAAGTGATTTTGCTACAATTGTGGCTATGTGCCAACAATTACTTTCATGTGAATGGCAAATGTTTCAGCTGCACGCTGTTGTGGTAGTGTTTATTTACTTGCGGCAAGCTCGTCCATCTGTTCTGCCCTCTCAGTTATTGCAGAGAGGGAGGGAAGGAAAGTAGCTTTTCCTGTGTGCAAGAGTTGTTCATGTCCCACCTCAAAACCTATACTATCATCATCATCGTCTTTTGTATCTATTTATCTCGCTACATTTTCGAAGTATATGATTTTTATACATTTTGTGAATAATTTAAGATAACATACTTATTTGGTAAAGGTAAATACAACAGAGGGACCCCAGCAACCGGGGCAGAGTATCGCACATAGGTGGCTCCCAATCCTTTGTGCATTCTACCGTGACTCCTGGAAGGGAGGGATGAGAGGAAAATCTAAAGGGCGACCAGATCCGAATGAATGACAGGCGCAAGGTGAGAGGGCTCCCTAACTTTCTCAGATAGTACGCATACAACACCACTGATCGCCACCTTCGGAAGCCCGGCAAGGCCGAGCCGTAATGACACCAGAGATGAAGCCTTTACTGAGAGCAAGCCATCGTCCATCCACAACCCGCCAATCACCGTTTTCTGGCCCTACAGCCCTGAAATGGACGAAAGGGGAATGATGGGAACAGGAAATGTGGAAGGAGAGTCATGCTATGAAGATAAGTTCCTAAGAGACAAGGGGTAGAGCCCCAAGTCAGAGTGCGGAATTGGCGGGGATTGAACCCGCGACCTCTCAAATGCGAGTCACACTCGTTACCGCGGTGCAAATCAATGGTAGTTAAAAGAGGCCAACTTCTCCGTTATTAATTTATTCCGTATAATATGCCTCTCTTTTCTCAGTGTTTTACAGTACCTTTGCTGTATAGTTTGTCCAGGTTGCAAGAACAATGGATTGTTAGTTATCTTTAAATGATGTGGGCTAGAGGTACTATTTTGAAATTCCATGTCCGGATATACTTTCCGTAACTTCTGCTGAGCTAAACATGTGTTTGTAGTGTTTTGGGTAACAATAGTTGTTCCATTAAATGAAAAACAGCGTCTTTTTCGTAACCGCTATGTTTACTAGTCCGTTCTTTTGATATAATTTTCAATGTTGGCAATATGAACTTGCGGCAACCGCCACCTATTAATAGTAGATATGGATAATGAGTAATGTAGGTTAAAATAATTATATCCCATCACACGTGTTCGTCTCAGTATGTATGCATGCGTGCACAGGGTCTAATGAAATATAATTAAAAATAATACGCTCATTTATTTTCATTCTGACAGGATGTTCAGGTTAGGAACTGACACTCAAAGTTGTTAGCAATGTCATTAAACATCTTTTGGCTTTGAATACAATAGGCATGTAGATAATATTGGAAGTGGTCAACCTCTCTGTCTTATTATCCGAAATGGAAATCAAAGAAGAACCTATTTTTACCGAAGGTGTTTCAGATCTGGGCTTACAACACACAGATTTAGTGAGAGAACGTATAACAAATATTGCTATAAACAGCGGTGACAGTGAAACGTTTATTAAAAAGGAAATCAGTGCTGAACCGTGGTTTGAAACAGCACAGTGCGAGTTAGTAACTGACTTAAACAGTGAAATCGATCTTTTTTCTTCAGAACTTCTAAAATGTAAGAGTGATACAGCCATTGACAAAAATAACGAAATGGGTTCCAAAATGGAAATTAAGGAAGAGCCCTGGTGGTTGGAAAGAGCACTGCGTTCAGAAGTGTCTCCTGCCTCAGACCTCCAATTGCAAAACAAGCGTAATGTAAGTTTCCCAGTAGAAATCACAAGTTGAGAAGCTCTTAATTGTTATCATTCAAAGTGGATTATCTTGTAGAATAATGGCCTACCCGGCACTGTCTCCTGCTGCCCTTGGCATATGCGGATGTTGCCCACTGTGCAACCCTGAAATCTGCAGAGGCATATATGTAAATATTGGCAACCACAGGAAATATGGATAGTGGCAGTGCTTCCTGTTAGGTGTTCACATCTGAAATGTAAACAGGGAGTAATAGCGTCGTCTTCTTCTTTGTTGTTGTTCTCCTCCTCCTTCTTCTTGTTCTTCTTCTTCTTCTCCTCCTCCTCCTCCTTCTTCATCATCTTCTTCTTCTTCTTCCACTTGTACTTGTTATCATTATCATCATTATTATTAATTCCTAATTGTTGTTGTTAGCTAATGCTGGATTTCTGCCAATATATTGAAGAGACTTAGCAGTAAATGTAACCACTTTTTAGAGAGCACCATATTTTCATGTTTTGGCGGCCACATCACTCTCTCACAACCCCCAGAATGTCTGGAGGACCACACCTAATTGTTTGAAGTGACATACGAATGTTCTTTTACGCACACGGGGCAAAACATTTTTTTGCGCAGTGTTCAAAGCAAGAAAGACTTTCTGGAAGAGTGTGAAGAAATAATGCAGCCAACCAGTATATCTTGATACTTAAAATAAGTGGAAAAATTAAGTTTGCCTTCATGTACGGGAAACTGTAAGAGATGCTCTGCAGTGCAGGGAAAATGTACAGTTTGAGGCAGACATTTGTTTTTGTTTTGTTAGTTGTTTTCAGAATACTTCCACATTGATTACTTCCATCCTGTGCCTTAAAGCCATAGATGCTTGAAAGTTTGCCTGAGTTACTTTACTGCATTGAAATAGTTATACAGGGGAAAAAATGCATGGAATATTGGTCATGACCCAAAAATGAAACAAAAGAAAAAACTAGCCTCATTGAGCTTTGTGTTTGATTGTATTCAGTTTTACCTTATGAAATAAGCAAATTAAACATATGCTTCACTTTTATTGTGCAGTAATTGCTGCAGTGAAAATATATTTATCTATTGAAGTATCACCACTTTCGTGACACTGTTGATATTTTTAGTGAGTTAATGTTTCTTTGGTTGGCAATGCATTAGGCACCCAGAGCATGCCCTTGCCATCTGTAACAGAAGACGGTATCAACTAGGCCACCATTCTACACAAAACCTTCAAAGTGTTGCATATAATTTGGTAAATTATGCAGAATTTGGGCAACCTGGAAAAAAGATTAAATATGGTGCTACTGTTAGACCTTTTTATGCTGATAACAATTGTAACAAGATTGTGTAGCAGTAAAGTTCTTGATGTTAATTTGTCACATGGATCACAATATTATTTTTAGCCTTAGAATAAGTAGGAGACATAGGTAGGTCAAAGCAAGCCACAGAGTGAAACAAAGGGGATGTTTTCTAGATGTAACACAAGGTTAAACTTAGGTTTCATGTCTTGGGTATCTGCGTAGCAGATGTTATTATGTCATCTGAATTAATGCTGAATTGGTTGTCACTTCATTTGCAGTAAGAATGAAGTTTAATGCTATCATTTGGTTCACAGGATACATGTGATGAAAAAGAAGAAGTCTTATCACCAGTAGAATTGCGAAGGTAATTTTACTGAATAATCGAGTAGAAACAGGCTTTACTGTAAATCACTTTTGTACCTGGCGTTTGGTTTCCAAGGTAAATATGTAGGACAAGATGTAATGATGTTGTGCACCTGCTGTTTGGTTCTTAATGCAGCTGCCAGGCAATAAAATACCAGAGCCGATGTGAATGGCTCCCCTGTACAGCTGTCTCAATGCTCGAGCTGATTTATTGGCTTGTAAAACATCATATTGCAAAAATATTTTTGTGACATCCTGTAGTGACAGAACACAAATCCTTAGCAGGGTCCAACCTTATAAACTTTCCAAAGGCAGGTTTCCAATGGTATTTCAGGCTTTCATGATGCTGAATAACTTGTCAGTCTGTGTTTGTATGTGGTGCATTTCCTGTGAAAAATGGCAAGTGGTTCTCACAAGGTTTTTGCAGCAGATGTAGAGTATGAAATGCTGTTGGAATATTTTGATTGAAGTGAGGTAAATGCCAATGAGTTTTTATTAGATAGGAACATTGATTTCTATAACATTATTCCAGGTACACCATCACCCACTTAACTGTGTTAATTGCAGTTAATAAAGTTTATTAGTATAATTTCATATTGGAGAAAGATTAATAATAGCCATATGAGAACATAAATTAGTATTTCAGCAGAATCTTTTGCAATAATTATAGTGTGTCAAGACTCTAAAATGATAATCTTTACTTCGGTTTTTTTTGTGGATATCTAGAAAACTGAACCTAAACTATTTCTGCAACTAAACTAACTCTAACTTGAACTCTAAAACTGACTCACTCTGAACTGCTCACTGTCTGTCCTATTTATACTCAAGCTGGTATCATGTGATCTTTAAGTTCTTTCCTTGTGCACGTGTGCAATGACTCAGCAGCTTTGCCGGGAATCTTCTAGATCTTACTGGTGTTATTGTGTTGTTTAATCACATACACACAGTCGCTAGTTGCTGTGTAGTCTTGGACTTTTTTTTTGTTTTACCATCATTATTATGATCACATACATACAGCCACTCCCTGTATCCAAGGGCACACTTCCCCCTCTCGTTCGTATATTGTACGACTAATGTCACAATATGTTGAACAGGATATATTCTAGCACAGTTCTGCACCTATTTATTTTTTGAATATATTGAATGGAATGTAGTGTAGTTATGCATATGCTGTTAAATTTCTAAGGTAACTGCGTAGTACAGGATATACGTAGATTTTTGCTTGGAAGGGCTAATCAAAAAATTAACTCTTATAAATTTTGAAATACAAATTGAATTTTCTTTCATTTCAAATAGTATTCTTGCTTAAGCTAAGAAAATGCAAGTACTGTCATTCCAGAGAAATTTACAGTTTTACACAAAAGGCTGGTATATATTTGAGAGAGATGTCCAGAATGCATCTCTCACACCTTCACTTTCATATAATGAAATTAGAATTCTTCTTTGTTAGATTAGCTTGCTCCTTTAAGATGTTCATCAGAAGATATATTTGACCTTCGCTGCTATATTACATAAAACCTAACCACTTCAGCTATGTTCACTGTTTCACTGACAGACAGAAATAGCATGTACATGCCCAGATTATCTCTCTAATTTTAAGTTTATGGTTGCAGAAATAATAAAGTAATTCATTTACTTGTCCCTTCTGTTCACCAGCCTTATGACTATTAACTGTATCTTCTTCTGCATTACAGAATATGTAAAGAAGGAGATGGCATGTATGTCTCAGGTTTCTCTGCTGATGCATTGATAGAGCGAAACTATGGAACAGTAAGGGAGGACAATATACACTGTGAGGAAACTAATATAAGTAATACTGTAATATCATCCACAGTCAGCTCAAAACGAAGTAATCACAGTGGAGAAGATGGAGAAAATAATGCTTCAACCTTGGAAAACATTTCTTTGATTCAGGAAGGCAAAATAGTGTATAAGTGTACAATTTGTGGTAAAACATTTTCTTGGATGGCATGGTTGAGAAAGCATTATGTGATCCATGAGACTGAGAAACTATATAAATGTGAAATCTGCAAGAAGAGCTTTACTCATAAACAGAACTTGAATCAGCATTATTTAGTGCATGAGGGCAAAAGACGATACACATGTGAAATCTGTGGCAAGTGTTTCAATCAGAATTCTAACTTGAAAAGACATAGGTTGATTCATGAAGGCAAAAAGCCACACAAATGTGAAATCTGTGGTAAGCTCTATGCCCAGGAGTATAATTTGAAGCGACATTACTTCACCCATGAAGGCCACAGACCACATAAATGTGAAATTTGTGATAAAAGCTTCACTTACAGGCAAACATTGAAACAGCATTATTTGATTCATGAGGGCAACAGGCAATACACATGCAAAATCTGTGGCAAGAGTTATAATCAGAATCGTCATTTGAAAAGGCATACATTGAATCATGAAGGCAAAAGGTTACACGAGTGTGAGATTTGTGGCAAGAGCTATGCTGAAAAGCAAGGCTTGAAAGAACATGTTTTTTTCCATAAAGGCCAAAAACCACACAAGTGCAAAATCTGTGACAAGAGCTTCACTTATAAACGATCATTAAGACAGCATTTTTTGATTCATGAAGGCAAGAGGCAATATGATTGTGACATTTGTAAGAAGAGCTTTACACACAAAAATTACTTGAAGAAACATATTTCAACTCATGGGAGCATTTTCTAAACCTTCCCCCCTCTAAGCTGTTGGTTCTGCTACTTGGCCCAAAATTATGAAGATCAAAGAAATACGTGATATAATCAAACAAGTACAAAACCTACATAAAAGTAGTTTTAGAGTTCATTCCTGCACATTCTGGTAAATAAAATGGCTGATATTTTAGCAAAGAAAGGATCTAAAATCAATCTAATGGTAAAACAAAATTTCTCCCATGAATCAATTAAAAAATTGAACAATAATTTTAAATTTTAATCAACAGATAACACTTTGAAATGAATAGTCAAAATGTAAGAAAATTTCAGATGATCCATCAGTAGTTAACAAGAAAATCCTCTGTTGCTGCATTTTAACTTATCACAAGACACGATTGTTTGAATAAACATAATTTCAGATTTGAAATAGTGACATCTCCAAATTGTTTATTGTGCTGCAAAAAAGAAGAATATGCTATAATAGTTTCCATACATCTTACTTATGGCAGTGCCAGTATGTTGCCATTGTACCTCAGTGGTTAAGAGCACCTGTGTGTAGAGTGGAAGATCCGTGGTTCAAATCCTGGCTATGGCATGGAATTTCTCAATTCTAATTCTACCTCTAAACTTGCATAAATTGATATAGAGATATATTTATGTAATAACCAAATCCATGTAAATATGAAAATTGTGTATATATGTTTGTCATAAGAGTAAAGGTTTTATAAAAAAGTACCTGTATTGTTCATAAATAAACAATGTAATTGTCATAACTCAAGTTAATTCAAGTCACTTCAGGACAAGGGCTGCCTTAATCAAAACTGAAATCATTCAAGGAACTGTCTCCAATATATGGTGAACTGTCTTCACCATATCGTTCGTATATAAGGCCACATACTACCTCATTTATTCTTATTCTTTGAGATATGGAAACTGTCTTCTTGCCACATTTCAGGAGTCACTTCTGCTAATGCTGTGCCCAGTAAAATATGTCTCTCAAAGTTTAAGAGGTAGAACTGGAACTTAAAAATTCAATGCCACAACTGGGATTTGAACCACAGACCTTCCGCTTGCCGGGCGGACGCTCTAACCACTGAGCTATTGTGACAAACTGCCAGAATGGCATTAAATTCTCAAGCCAGTTCGTATTTCTCCTGGTTGGCATAAATAAATAATAATGACAATGTCTCTCAAAACTTGGATGTTTTATTGTTTCTGGCTATGAATCCTTGAATGTAGCTCCTCAAGCTTCAATTTGATTTAGTTTGAACAGTAAGCTGGAAGGTGCTCAATATACCGAGCTTTTTAGGTAAGGTTATCAATAATGTAATTATTTTCACTATTGTCCATGTTTTCTGCTAATTTCAGTAGCTCTGCTTTGACATCAGTCTCTCAAAATATGTGATGTCAGCCAGTGAGTAGTCTTATTTCTTTCTGCAGCCAAGCTTCAAGGCATTATGAACCTTGCACTATGGTGGAAAGCGTTTTCAATTGAAACGCTTATTTTCAAAGTCTTAAATTCAAAATTTCTTTCTTTTTATATTTTTATAGCAAAACCATTTATGTCCTTCCGTTATGTCTTAAAATATGTTCCTGGCAATTTACCTTCTCTATTTCAATGCTTATGAAAACCTACAATTCATAAATTATTGTTCATCGCGAAACTTCCAAATAGATCATGTGAGTGCCTCTGGTAGTGAAGAATTTGGTAAGTCAGTGCCAATATTAATAACAAAGGTATAAATCATGATTCATAATTATAACTTAAATTGCAATGTTTATCTAAAAATAAACGTTTTCTGGAGATTCATTTATCATGGATTTAAGACACTTCAGAAATAAGTTCTTATATTATGCTAACTCTTCCAGTTTGATTCTTGTTGAAACTTCAGTTAACATCTGTGAAAATCCTTGCCCATCATTTGTCACCTGTTCTTTTGGACTCTGATATGTGTTCTGAGAATGCATTGTTTGCCAATGTGAAGAACAGTGAGTCTTTTATCGTTTGTTGTGGGATGTTTTAAGCCCAGTGACCTGCCGGATAAACTTGCTTTTTGGAGACAATTTCCATGTCAATTATGCTTTGGAGGTACTGTGACCTTAATATACTTGTCTCATCCAGGTAATAAATTTGATTTTCCTTCCGGTGTAGTTTCATAGTCTAGTTACATTTTTTTGCTAATTATCACATTAGCCCCCTTTCTGATTAGATGCTGAAACTCCACGTCTAAGAACACCTTACAAAAAGTGGATCTCTTAAAGTAGGGCAGATCTGGATCATAGTTTATTATAGTTAAAACTTAATTTGCTGGCAGGGGATAATAAAGTCTTATGTACCGTTGCATACTTATCCAAATCATATTTTCCTATGATTGACTTGCCAAAGTACCCATTTCACTGATGTCAATATATTCAGTGGTTATGGTGCTCTCTAAAAAGCGGTTAAGCATTATTGCTCTCTTCGATATCATCAGTGAAAAATATTGGAGAGCAAGAGGATTAGTGACTTCATTGTCAGAAATCCAGCATTAGCTAACAACAACATAACAACATATATTCAGTGGTTAGCTTCACATTTCACCAACACTCCTGGATGGGTTTCCAATATTTCTTTAACACTTTATTTGGATTTTGCCATTAATCGCTAAGATCCTGAGAGACATTTACTTAAACGTTATAATTTTGGAACTAATACAATCATTTGACTAGGACATGCAATATTACACCTTACTTGACTGTTTCCTGAAGCAATAACCATGGGCGTCGTGAAGGGGGACAAGGGGGCTGCTGCCTTCCCTTGAAAGTTAATGAACTTAATGTGCAATCAATTACTGACTATTAAACTATTATTTTAAGTTTTCTGTAAAGAACAATTTTTATTTAGCTCAAATTGATATATTTATCTGCAAGAAATACTATAACTTTTGACAACAAAATCATGAATTAATATCATCTGATTGCAAACTTCCAACATGCCCCCCTCCCTCTGGAAAAAGTCTGCTGATGCCCATGGCAACAACCGTATCTGTTTATTTCTTTGACTCCAAGAATGACTTATCGTCAGTTATGTGTCGCACGGTGAACCAAATCATGCATACCTACTCCCATTGTATATTGCTTACATATGTTTTTCCTCGTTAGTTGTGCAATATTGCTTTTATTGCAAGTAGTATGTTACTGCCTCCCATGAACAGGAGTAAAAGGTATGATCTAGAAAGTTCCAAGGATTTGAAAGAAGTGCATTATTTACCTTGTGATGATAACACCTTATCCATGTATGACAACTTGTATGAATCAGGTGATTCCAATTCTGAAGATAAGCTGTAAACAAAATCAGAAACTGGTCATGAAAAAGAGGATGAAGGCAAGCTGTATGATAAAATGTATTTTATTGGTAACATCATATGTTAGTCAAAGACATCACCACCACCACTCCGGCCCAGACTGATGGTTTTTAAATGTGCTTAAAAACAGCAGCTCCATGTCAGTAGATTTACTGGTATGTAAAAGAACTTCTGAGAGACGAAATTCCGACACACCAGCGACGCTGATGTGATCCTAGCAATAAACAACAGCAAAAGAAGAAGAAAAAAAAAAAAAAAAAAAACCACCACCCCCGCTACTACCAACACCACTATCATCGATAGTACATTTCAAATTAAAAAAAGTGATACTCCAACTAGTGTTCTAAAATTATTGGCATTAGAGACAATCCATACTAGATTCCCAGAACATGAGTGGCTCCATATTTATACTGATGGATCATTGATATCAAACCAAGATGGAGCAGGTGCTGGAGTCACATGTCACCTCTTTTCCTATTACAAATCTTTAAGTTATGGAACTACTAACTTTGATGGAGAAATTGAAGCAATTCGAATGGCCCTACAAAATCTTTTGTACAGAATTTCACATTTTCAGCAAGCAGTTATTCTCTCAGATTCCAGGGCAGCAATTATAGCAATTACTTCCAAGTTGTCACCAAAAAACCAAACTATTATAGAATGTTGGAAAATCCTTACCCATCTAACAGCACTTCAAAAACACCTAGTCTTCCAATGGATACCGGCTCACTGTGGACTGAGTGGTAATGAGAAAGCTGATTTTCTTGCAAAAAAGGGTACCAGCGGTGTACAAAAATCTACAGTTAATCTACCATTTTATGCAGCTAAAAGATTAGTCAACTCTGAATTCAAAAAAATTATTGCAAAATATTACTATGAAGAATAAAAGATGGAAACTACCAAACATTCAAACAGTGATTCCTGAGTATCCTCGGAAAACAGCAGTTGCAACCTTCAGGTTGATTACAGGACATGATTGTCTGGCAAAACATTTAAACAGAATTGGGATATATTCTTCACCACTCTGTCCTCTATGTGATCTGCAAGAGGAAATGGATCGAGACCACCTTCAAATATGCCCGGCCACTTCTAGTGCCCCATCCATCAGTGAAAAATATTGGAGAGCAAGAGGATTAATGACTTCATTGTCAGAAATCCAGCATTAGCTAACAACAACATTTCAAATTACAAGTTTTTACCTGAACATTACAAGTTATCTTTCCATATAGTGGAATACAAATTATATCTGCTGTTGTTAGTAAGATAATGCTAATAAAAATCATGTATCCACGAATATCACAAAGTATGCAGAGACCAACAGCTTCACTTAACTAAAATTGAGTTGTACACATTACACAACCAGCATGTTTCAGCAGTCTTTCTGCCATTTTCAAGGTAAAACTTTTAACTTAAAACTTAAGTTTTACCTTGAAAATGGCAGAAAGACTGCTGAAACATGTAGGTTGTGTAACATGTACAATTCAATTTTATAGTCGACGAGAAATAACCTGGCACTTGACAGCTAATTGATTAACTTACCTTCGAACAAGGCCTATCTCGTCCAATCGTGTTACAAGCACATCGCACAATGATCAGTCAATTGGACAAGAAAAGGCTAGCTTTGTTTGCAGGTAAGTGAATCAGTTAGCTGCCAAGTGCCAGGTTAGCTCTCGCCGACTGTAGTTATGTGTTGGTCTCTACATACTTTGTGATATTCATGGATTATATTGCTTCACTGTTGATAGCTTCATGTGTGTATAATAAAATCATGTATTTAAATTAATTAAGGAAATTGAAGCTATTAACAGTGAAGTAACAAGATTCTAAAGTAAGAACAAATTAGAAACTAAAAACTTCACTTATCTTAGTAATGTTGCAAGTTCTTGGTGCAAAGCTGACTAAAGTTTCGAGTTGACTCCAACTCTTTCTCAAAGCTATTGGTAAAGCTTTGAGAATGTGTTGGAGTCAACTTGAAACTTTAGATAAGTGAAGTTTTTAGTTTCTAATTTGTTCTTACTTTAGAAAATCATGTATATTTAAGCTAAATGAAGCTAAACATTGGCATATGGCCGTGCTGTAGCCAAGTGGTTCGTCCATTTACTTCTTACCAAAGCAGCCTGGCTTCGATCCCAGGCAACCGCATGTGGGATTCGTGGTGGATGAAGTGGCGCTGGGGCAGGTTTCCTCCAAATTGTCCAGTTTCCCCTGCCATCTCATTCCACTGGTACTCCACCTTCATTCCATGTATCATCATTCTCATCGCCTGCAGTGCCATAGCATTAAAAGTGGGTACTAACACTACAAAACAGATGAATAAATGAACATTGGAACGAAGGAAAAATGAAGTTAAAAAAATTGAATTCAGGTATATAAGCACAAAATATAGGAGGGCTTAATAGACCCTGTGCGACTAACAGTGTTCTATCATGGTGCACGCCTAATGGAGGGTTAAAGATTTTTCTTTGTGACATTCCCTCATTCCATGAAGTTTAAAATCCCTGCTCATGTTCAAAGTGTAACACTTGTTAACTACTGCCATGCTCCACTATCAGGAGGTCAAGAGAAGTGGAAACAGAAATAATTTGTTTAATGCATTTGCTTGTGGTGTTCTACCTGAAAAATTTGTGTTAACTTTCTACTTTCTCTATGACTTATCAATAGGAAGTATAAGATGATGGTATCCCACTCAAAAATTTGACGTCGAGTTTTCACTGGAAATATAAATTTTGAGACACCTAGGAAAAAAACAAAACATTTTTGTGCGTTTATAAATAGCATAACTAAAAGATGTCAGTTAAATACCAAACTTGCTATTTAAGTTCACTATCCTCCAAGGATGTGAAATGATTTGTAAGAAAATCCTCCATGCTAAATTACTCTTTACAAGGAAAATATACTTTTGATTTAAATATCTACTACATGTTTAAGATATTTATATGATTAATGAAATTGATTTCAATTTTCTGGGAATTGCTTATGAACTTCTCTCTCTTCATTCTGAACAAGTTTTGTAAACCATAAGAGATAAACAAAACCAAGAGACCTAGAATGAAACAGGGAGGCAAATATACAACTGTTATCAGCACAATATTCCAAAATTTGAGAGAGAACAGGTAAGGTAGGTATACAAGAGCATATGAATTCTGTTAGAACAGAAAGAATGTAGGAAAGAGATTAAGAATGAGAAAGGCAAAATTTTAGGGAGAGAGGTAATTATAACTGTTGGGGAGACAACCCAAGCTGAGAAAGATTAGAGGGATCCAAAGTATAAACAAGTGAAGTAGCAGCACATCTTTAGATAGAAAACCATGAAATTGATCCTGAACCTACATTATAAAAACGTATGTCTAACACGAAATAACTAACATCCTGGAAGAATATATTTATTCCAAAAATAAACACTGAGTAACTTTGAGTTACACCAAAGTAACAACCTCAACGAGGAATCCCTGAAAAAGACAACATGACGATTGGTGGTGGTGGTAACGACGGCGACGATAATAATCCCTATAGACACATGCATGCTCTGAAAATACCTACTTGATGACTTAATTGGCGAAACAGGATGGTAGAAAACATTACATACATAGTTTGGTTTTCTTTTCTTATAGTTCTTTTCCTGTAGAATAGCGGCTTCAATCGTTGTACTCGGGAGTCTTCTGCTAGAGAGGGCAAGGGCGTGGCCTGTGTGCAAGGAGCGTTGCCAACCAAAGAACAATGAACGCGCTGAAAACCAACACTGCGTTACGGAAGTGGCAATACTCGAATGAATAAAGATATATTTCTTCTTTTCAAATTACAATTATCACTGATGTCACTTAACGATTACTAAGTAATAATAAAAAGAACAAGAACTGCATATACGCTTTTCCACTATTCATTTTGTGGTTGGCAAAATTCACTTGGTTCTGCGGATTCCACAGTTCCGCCATTGGCAACATCATCATCCACTAGGAGCAGCAATTAAAGGAGCTAAGCGTTCAATAGATGAGCAGAGCCCGCTATTCTACCAAATAACCATGTTTGGTACTGTTCTGTTGAAGGCAGTCGTATATTTTAGTCGTACTTCGATGTACAAGTGCTGTTGCGTGTGTTCTAAGGGTGTTGGTGAGTTCTTTACAGGACAGAGGATCTTTTCGATATAGACAACTTTCACTCTTTCTATCAAGGAAGTCGTTTTTCGAGAGATGTTCCACATTTTTTCTATTGCATGTATCATGTTTGGCAATATGCGATATGGAAGAGTTGGTGATATATTGATTTGATTGCGGGTTTCAGTGATGTACTGTTGGCAACAGCCGCGTAGGTGCGTTACAGGACCTTGGCGACGGAGCATGCGGAGGTGAACGAACGTCATACCCACACCATTCGTTCCGACGTCGCTTCGTCGTTTAACTTCGGGTATTCTGTCTCTTGTTCTAAGTGCATGGAGGAGGTTAAAGCAATTACGAGGAGCTGGCTGGCTGTTCACAGTGACAGTTAAATTCATTATAAAATAACACGTAGTTCCGTCATCTGTTGTTTCTGTAATGCGAAACGCAAGTCAAGAAGTTTGTAAATAAGAGATTGGTTATCATGATATAAAGGTGTCTGTTCAGATATGAATTGAACGCACTTAAATAGTTTAAAAATAAGTGCGTCCTTTTGTTTGGTATTGGATGCAACCGGACTGCGATAAGTAGTGAGAAATGGAAGTAGATAACATACAAGTCAAAGAAGAAACTGTTTTAGACGATGGTTTCGAAAGTAACCCTCCAACGAAATATAGTGACTGTGATTTGGTTATCAAGAAAGAATCGATTGCAGAACCTTGGATGGAAAGAACGATTACTGAAATTAAGACAGAGGTAGTATCACATGCTGGCGGGGTCAGTGAGATTCATTGTTTTCCCCCTGAACTTATAATATGTAAGAATGATACATACAGCTGCAATGATGAAAGAAATGACAAAACGCAAGTTGAACGAGAGCCATTGTGGCTGCAGAGCAATAAGGTAAGGTTTGAGGAAAACGTGGACTATTAACTTCACATACGTTTCTAGAGATAACAGTGATATTTGTGGGTCTGGTCAAGTTAACCTCGTGGTAAGGGATCCCATTTTAAGGGACCCTGGAACTGAATTTTGAATTTTCTATATTTTATAGATATGGAATCAAGGGCAAATTTATGCAGACCAACTCTGCCAAAAAAAAAAATCTTGTTTCTGCAATGCAAAATGCAAGTCAAGAGGTTTGTAAATAAGAGATTGGTTGTCATGATATAAAGGCCTCTCGTTCAGAAATGAAAGACGATAAAACATGGCGCTCCCAAACATTACCAGCCATAATGTAATATAAACAACCTTCTACTACAGGTGACCAAAGTTGACAATAAATATCTTTCTCTGATGCAATGTTGGGGAGTTTTTCAACTATGGGGAGCACTCTAGAGTAACTTTTGTACCATTTCAATGCCATTTTATTAATTTTTGACGGGGTTGGTCTGTGGAAGTTTGGCCTGAAATCAATACTTTGCATGCTTGAGGGTGTTTATGTTACAAATTACTACACAAAGTTCCAGCACAATTTGTTGTACAGTTTTGAGAGAATTAATTATTCAATTTATTGGCAATGCAAAAATACCTTAATATTAAAAATATTCCATGCACAGCCAAAACTAAAATATCACAGCAGTTTTACTATTTTATAAAGTAATTGCCCAACAAACACAATCAATGTCTGGCAGGAAGAAAAAGTAATTACTAGGTCACGAATTTTGATGAAAAGTCATCTTTTTTCTTAGTAACAGACAATGCTTATTGGAAATTAAATACATTCTGGAACAAATACATTATATATATGTGGTTTTTATAGGTCATCAAAATGCAGTTTTCCACATTTTTATAACTCATTTTACTTGGCTTATGATTTGGAGTCCATGACCCTAAACTGTCATTAGCATAGAAATCCATTGGATAGTTGTCATCTTCCCCGGCTTTCCACTCTGCTTTCTTCAACACTACAGCACCTTCATAAGGTGTCAGCAAAGGCTTCTGAAAGACATGACCCCAGTCAATGGATAGACGAGGACATGCAACTTGTATCCAGGCATCTATATCAGCAAAGAGATTCAGCTTCTCTGGGAATATCTCAGACAGAAGAATTATTACACTTTCCCTAGAAAGTGCTGCTAGCTTTCCTGAAACAAAACATCTTATTGGTGAGCTTTAGCAAATGATAAGGAATTAGCTTCTGATAAAGTTAACCATATGAATAAGAGCTGTTGATAATGATTTATGGAACACCAACAAGAAATTAAGATGCTTTTCATTTATTTATGGCGATGAAATGAGGCAATTAAATATGTGGGACAGTTGGACATTAAACTTTTTTAGAATAACTGGCAGGTATGTACGTAACATATATTGGTGTAACTGAGATGCCCGTTATGTAGAGATGACTTACTAGACAGTCATGAGCTACACAAAAAATGTAGATTTCATTAAATCATACACTATTTATGATAAATACTTTTTTTGGAGATATCCATTTCTGAGATATTCCTTATAAATGGTTTGAATTTCGAGTGCTTAAATTTTTCTCAAATAGGAAGCCTTATTTGTTTTTTCTGTCCATGCAAAGTGAATAGAAAGACATCACGTAGTCAGAATACGAATCAGCTGGGGAATTTGTCATACTGACAAGTTGGCCATGGTAGCTTAGTGGTTAAAGCAACCGCTCGATAAGCTGAAGATCTGTGGTTCAAATCCTGGCTATGGCATTGAATTTTTGAGTTTCTGATTCAACATTTTAAACATTGCCCACTCACGGCATGTGTGTTTGGGAACACCAGCATTAGGCTTGTTGGCATAAATAAATAATAATTACCATCTGAACTTCTAAAGGTTACTTAAAGCCGGGACATAAATTGTAAGTCGCCCTTGGGGTATTTATCTCTGATGTGAGATTCCCTTGTGGTTAACCAGGAAAAAGTACGAATCAGCTGGGGAATTTAATGTCGTACTGGCAAGTTGGCCATGGTAGCTTAGTGGTTAAAGCAGCCGCTCGATAAGCGGAAGATCCGTGGTTCAAATCCTGGCTATGGCATTGAATTTTTCAATTTCTGATTCAACCTCTTATCCAACTTTGGTATTTAACTTTTGCTTTTTTACTTTTTCTACATATATAGTACCGGGAGAGCAAAATACTTAGGAACTGGCAGTATGGGTTTTGCCTGTCTGCATCCTCGGCGCTTGTTGCTGTCTTAGAAAGGCGTGGATGAAACCATGCATTTTTAGAACCGCTTTCGAAGGCTTTGCCTGCCAGCTTTATGAATGGAGATGCTGAAATTGAGCACTGTCGTCGTTCATATATTTTTGGCACCTCTTTTGGAAGCTATCCATCATTCCCATAGTTCGTGTTGAGAAATGCTGGCAGATTCATGGTGGATATTTTGTTTTGGTTCTTCCAGGGTGTGTGGGTTTGTTTTGTATGTTTATGTTTTCACTTACCCCACATATAGACATATAGTTACATTACTCAGGGGTCTCCGGCTAGGGGATATGTGAATGGCAACCACAAGGTACCCAAGCTGAGCAGAACATTACTTCCACTTACTGGTGTTTTGCTCCTCACTGTAACTTTTCTATCTGACCTTACCTTGGTCATCTCTTGTTCTCTTCCGACCCCGATGCTATTAGGGTTCCTGAGGGCTAGGGAGTCTTTATTTTTCCAACCTCCATTTCCCTAATTTCTCTACAAAACCTTAACCCCTAACATGCTGACCTGTCTTGGCATGTAATACGTCCTCTGATTGGTAATCAGAGGATATGGTTGGTGAATTTATTTTGATAAATCTCCCAGTCAGGTCGGTGAGACCCGTAAACCAACGACAGGTGTGGTCCTCCAGATATTCTGGGGGTTGTGAGAGAGCGATGTGACCGCCGAAATATAAAAATATGGTGCTCTCTAAAAAGCGGTTACATTTACTGCTAAGTCTCTTCAATATTTATATTGAAAAATATTGGAGAGCAAGAGGATTAATGACTTCATTGTCAGAAATCCAGCATTAGCTAACAACATTTTTATAATAAATCATTCTTTAACATTTAGATGCGGTTTCTGGTCTTTTTCAGAAATTTATTGGGCATTTTAAAATAATCTGTGGTTAAAAGTTCATTTATATCATCATCTTTTATAAAATAGTAACTTTGTAAGTGTGGTATTCATGTAATTAACACAGGTTGGCGTCCTAACAGTGCTGATGAACTTTATGACGCATCAATTTGAGGAATTGCCGATTACATCATGCAATACGTGTGGACTGCAACAGTCAGGACTTCAGGAGCTAGATGTGTCGCAGTAAGAGAGTAGTTTGTGAGGTGTGTAAATTTGTTGTGCTGTGGAATTGAGATGCCGAAACAAAAACATTCAACTGCATCCCGTTTGAAACAGTATGTTTCAGAGTTTGGTGGAAACATATTCTCCACTGATGGAACTGTATTGTTCTATAAAGTGTGTGAAATAGGCGCTGCAGACAAATGGTTCACCGTACAACATGTTGGGCGGGAAAAACATTTGCGAGCTCTTCAAAATGTGAAAAAACACAAGTGTCTCACTTACTGTTAAAAGAAACTGCTTAGACATCAAGTAACACGTTATCTTTGATAAAGAATTATGTGAAGTATTCGTTAGTACAAATATTCCACTAGGAAAATTAATTGCAAACAACGAGATTTTCTTGAACGTCACACTGGTCATACAATTCCAGATGGATGAATTTTGTGTAAAAGTTACCTACAAAAAGTTTATGAAGACAGGTTAAACTGAATACATGAATGTGTAAATGGGGAAAAATGTATTTGTCAATTGATGAGACAACCGATTCAGAGGGACGTTATGTAGCCAATGTATTTATCATTTAATAGCAGTAATTGCATTATTTACTAAGAAAGTTTTAAAATGTGGCTATTCAAACTATATATTCATTATATGTCTATGACAGTTATCAATTTATTATGAAAGAAATTGTTTATTCTTATTAGGTCAGTTTTTTACATTTTATGTGCATTTTTATGTTTAAGGGCATTTTATAGCTCATTTTTAGAGAATTTTTAGGTCAACAACTTCCGGGCCCTAGTAATTACTTTTAAAAGTAATTAATTTATTTTCTTTGATGGACATTAAAAATATGCTTCTTTTAACTTTTTTGTGTATTTAATTTTTTAAAGTTAAGCAAATTTTCAGATTTTGTAACAGACTGAAGTTAAAGTCAGATAAATGGAGCACATACTGGAAAAATTTAATAGACATAAACCAAATAGTGTATTAAAAAATCTGATGTGTTGCACTCACATGACTTTCTCTACCCTTGTACTAACCATTCTTACCAACATTTATACCTATATCTTCTTCGTGTTAGTTGAGATAAGCATTTGTGCAAATTATCTTATAGCTTATTTACTTGTAGGTGAAGGGGATTTAGGTGAAGGGGATTAAGTACAATGGACTGTGAGCGAGTCAAATCTTTTAAAGCTTTGACATCCCGTTCTCTCTGCACACTTAACATATAAAAAAATGAAGGATGATCCATATCACGAAAGTTCTAAGTTTTCTGAAACTGACAGATAACAAGGAATATCTTCGAAATGGTTCACTCTATAAGAAAATTTATTCAGACATAAATTGTGTGTTTTAGTGAGATCTACATTTTTTGGTGCTCTCTAAAAAACGGTTACTATTACTGCTATTGCTCTCTTCAATATCATTGTGAAAAATATTGGAGAGCAAGAGGATTAATGACTTCATTGTCAGAAATTCAGCATTAGCTAACAACAACATTTTTTGCATATTAAGAATTTGTCTATCTCTTACGGTTTACGAGTTATTCAAAAGCCATCAGGGGGTCTCAAAGCATATATTTCTGGTGAAATCTCAACATCGAATTTTTGGGTGGAATACAATACTTCCTTCTACTTACCAGTAGAGAAAGTAAAAATGTAATGTTGGGAAAAACCAATTTTTCTATACACATGTATCATAATCATGAGTCAGATTACCTGTTTGGCCTAAAACTACCCTGCTGCACGTGTCACAGCCTCCCTCTTTTGTCCTGTAGTCTCTCATCAGATTCGTATTTTAACCACTTCTTTCTGGTGAATTTAGTTGTTTTTGACCTTTTTGGTCAAAATGAATATGTGCCTTTATAACGGTTTAATAAAAAGAAATGTAATGTGTTTGCAACATTTAACATAACTCTTATTTCAGTCTAGAAAATTGCTACATTATATTTAGAAACTTCAAGTTGGCTAATGGCTTATCTCATTGATTGTAACTTCCACTAAATGACAGGGAGGGAAATGGTCTTATAAAGGAAAACGTTGGATTTCTGACAATGAAGTCATTAATCCTCTTGCTCTCCAATATTTTTCACTGATGAATGGGGCGGTAGAAGTGGCCGGGCATATTTGAAGGTGGTCTTGGTCCATTTTCTCTTGCAGATCACTTAGAGAACAGAGTGGTGAAGAATATATCCCAATTGTGTTCAAATGTTTTGCCAGACAATCATGTCCTGTAATCAACCTGAAGGTTGCAACTTACTGGTGTTTTGCTCCTTACTGTAATCTTTTCTATTGGACCTACCTTGGTTATCTCTTGTTCTATTCTGACCCCAATGCTATAAGGGTATCCGAGTACTTGGGAGTCTTTATTTTTCCAGATCTCTAATTTTTCTATAACCTCTTAACCCCTAACATGCTGACCGTCATTACATGTAATGCGTCCTCTGATAGGTAATCAGAGGATACGGTTGTGAATTTATTTTGATAATTGATCAAGGCTTCGCAGGTGATCAGCCATGTCAAGTTTATGAAGGTCGAGCTTTCAGCCATTGTATATTGCTTTAGCTAGGTCAGCAAAAGCCCCACCCAGCACTGTAGTTTATACAGTGAGCAGAGTACTGTCGTTTCATTCAAATACTGATGAAGGCCATGGATCATAGAATGTGGTCCTCCAGACATTTTGGAGGTTGTGAGACAGCGATATGACTGCCAAAACGTAAAAATATGGTGCTCTCTAAAAAGCGGTTACTTTTACTGCTACATAGTTCTCCAACAAATACATTGTTTGTACATTTATTCCTTTATTAATGTTGAACTTTTTAAACTGTTAGGTGTTTTAAGCCGGTAACATGGTACTGTATTGGTAATGCTATACTGGCCATCTGTAACCTTGCATTAAGATTGAAGTGTTATTTGGTTGCAGGATACACATAGTGAGAATGACGAAGAATTACCATCAAAGGAATCAATAAGGTAAGCTTATTAAATAATTGTATAAAAGAGGATGTAGTGCACCATGGCTTCGTGTCTACTTTTTAGTTCCTAAGGCACAATATTTGAAATTTGCATGTTGATTAAAGAATAGATCTGTGTGCTAATAGAAAAATTATGCAAGTAGATTATTGTAGAAGAAAGCTTTATGTGTATGGCATAAATAAGGTGGTAGCCGAATGTATACTATTGAAAGCAATGGGAACATTTCAACCCATTCTCAAATGGCAAGTAGTAATGTGAAGCTGGAAGCCAAGAAGTCTTATTGGAAATGTAAAAGGATTGGCATGACAAAGAATAAAGGATTTAAAAACTCTTGAAGAAAGCAGTAATTAAATGAAGAGAAAAGAAAGACCCAGCTAAAGGAGAGATTATTTTGAGTTTGAGAGAGCAGTGTAGGGAGCTAACTAGTTGAAGTGATGAATGCCAAAAGGCTAGAAAATTGAAATATAAATGAGCTCAGTAATGCAAAAAGGATATGGGAGGTAATAAAGGAATGTTCAAAAGGTGTCATCTGTAGAGCCAAGGAAATGGGTGCTATGATGTTTACAATGAATACAGGAGAAATAAATAATTTTACTGTTGCTAGTAAATATCACTTTATAAAAAAGTTGGATCATTTGTGGATGAGGAAGCTCTACTGTAAGTCAGGTATCTTAAAAAGCTATGGACAGTAATGGGCTATTTAACTAGATTAATGAATGAAATAAAACAATTAGGATATATTAAAGAAGTAATAAAAGATGGGAACTACCAAACATTCAAACAGTGATTCCTGAGTATCCTCGAAAAACAGCAGTTGCAACCTTCAGGTTGATTACAGGACATGATTGTCTGGCAAAACATTTAAACAGAATTGGGATATATTCTTCACCACTCTGTCCTCTATGTGATCTGCAAGAGGAAATGGATTGAGACCACCTTCAAATATGCCCGGCCACTTCTAATGCCCCATCCATCAGTGAAAAATATTGGAGAGCAAGAGGATTAATGACTTCATTGTCAGAAATCCAGCATTAGCTAACAACAACATATTAAAGAAGTGGCAATTAGCCATTATACATCCTATATGTAAATTAGCCACAATGAAGCAGCATGGTTATCAAGCTGGGAGAAAAAATCCAAGTATGATTGGAGAGTAAACATTTCTGTCGCTGTTAAAACTGTGCATTGCACTTTGTCTACTTCAAAATAGGAGCTTTTCCCTACGGCAATGCAAAATTTAATAATTTTGACCAAATTCCAATTCAGCCTGTTTCTGTTCCATTAAAATCATATTAAACTTTAAGTGTGGGGGTAAATCTATAATAAATTGAGGTGGGGAAACTGGAAATTTGGAGGTCAAATAGATCAAGGTTTTGGAAGAAAGTTGGGCAAGAGATTTGGGCTAGTGTGAGAAAATGTTAAGTTATATTGAATAATTAACAAAGATTGAGGGAGAAAGAAATGTGTAGATTGTTGTGATAAATTTGGGAAGGAAGCGTCTATTTCGATGTAATCAGAAACACTTTTTTTTACTCTTTCTCGGTTAATGGAAGCTCAGGGCTCAGAGGCCTCACCTGTTCTGTGTGTTCCTAGTTAAATCGGAACTGCAATTCCCATCTTTAGAATTTGATGCTATCTACCAGAAAGTGTGCTAACTATTTGGAGAACAAATCCTGGCGTAGTGCAGGTAAAATTTGTGCTAAGTCAATATGTGTAGATGTGCTGTTTCTCTCTCCAAGTAAGGTGTTTAGAACCATTAGAGACATGTTTATTTGCTGTTATCTTTTATTCAAGCAGCAACTTGTATTGAGTGATTTTCACATTATATCAACAATTCTATTCTCATTAGTTTTCATCTAACTGCTCTATTAAAAACACTTCAAGGCAAGTTAATGAGTACTATTTATCCTGTTGAACTGTGAGGAATGAGGTTATGGGATGAACAGAATATTTTTTATGTGTTTCTGTTGGTATTTTTTACTCCTTGCCTGATGTAGAGGATTCTGATCTGGTTGCAGACTTTGATCAAGATGAAGACATGGGTACAATTGATGCAAAAAATATAGCTAGTGATGACATGGGGGTTTCTGCAGATGAAATTGAAGTACATTTGCAGCAGTTTCTAACTAAAACTAAAGCTCTTGGTTCTTCTCTGTGTGATAGCCTCACTGATAATATATGGAGTGAGAATGTTTCTTGTTTTGAAAATGGTTTGCTTGCTTTTGATAGGAATCCAGAAATTTGTGCAAATTTCTCAAGGTCTAATAATGAGCTGGTTTATATTAATTTCCTGAAGACCTGAAATTTTTGTGTGATCAAACAAATATGTGTGCCAACGGGAGCACACTGTTGTCACAGCAGTAAACAAAGCAACCAAGATAACCTCAGATTGGAATAATATTAATGCTCCGGAATTGAGGACATTTATGGGAATTGCTTGCTTTGATGGGCATACATCAAATTTCATGAATTGGGAATTATTGGAGCAGTGATTCAATCTTGGGCATGCCTGCTGTATCATCAGTAATGGCAATTCTGTGATACAAGAAGACATAAGAAATTCTTCATTCAAAAGGGAAATCCAGGATACAACAAACTGCACGAACTTTGACCTGTAATCAATACTTTAACCAAGAATCTCTGTGAAGTATATATTCTATTTTTGGTAGTGGATGAATATGTGGCAGCTTTCAAAGGACGTTTAACGTTAAAGCAGTACACAAGAATGAAATAGATGAAGTCATTATATAAAATGGGGTGTTTAGCTGATTCAAGACTCAGTTCATTTTGAACTTTGACATTTATACAGGAAAGGATAGCAACGTCAGTTCATTTTTATTGAGTGAAAAAGTGCTTACTCTAGCAAGTTCAGTAAATATGGTTCCAAAATTGATGGCATTTGATAATTACTTAACTAGATATGGACTAATGAAATAGCTGCTCTCTAAGAAATTGTTTGGTTTTGGACTGGTTTGTCTGAAAAGAAGAGAGTTGCCATATATGTATATTGAAGAGGAATTCCTAACTCTGCGGAGTGAGTTTGAATTCGATGCAGTCATTTGTTGCTGCTATCAAGTTGCAAGAGGTAAACGTATATCCATTCTTTCTGTTATCATTGAAAAGAAGTAACCACTGTAAAGACAAGAAATCATATTTTGCTCAATTGCTGTGGCAGAATACAACAAAATAATTGGAGTGGATCAATTTAATCAAGTTTGAGAATACTATGTGATAGGTCTTCAATCTTTGAAATGGTGGCATAGATTATTTCATTTTCTTCTGGATTTGGCCATTGTCAGTGCCTACACACAGTGGAAATTGCAGAAGCCTGAAGCAGATAGCAATGTTCCAGCTGCACTTGGCGAGGTAGCTTATTTCTGGCTTCTCAAGTCTGAAACAAAGTGGACAACCAATCATTTTCCATACACTAAGGAGAGATGTAACCAGGGCTCCAGATGAAGCTTGCCTTCAGAAAATTGGGAACCGCAAGTTCATTATAAGTAAAATAAAAATGTACTAATAATTTTGTGTCAGATCTCAAGAGTTCAGTGGGAACATAGGTCTCACTAACTTATCACTTTTGGGTGATCATTCCTTCTTGAATCTCCTACTATTCTTACACGTTTCCTTAGCCATAAAAATTATTCATAATGAATCCAACATGTGCATATAATTTTATCTATAAAAGGATTAAAGAGTGTGATAAAATATAGAGGGGAAGGATATATAATGTTTGGGGAACTAGAAGGAATATTTAATTGTTAATTAGAATGTGATGGGGTAAAGAGATGAAGGCAATCATGTGGGATATAAAATCAGACATATTACAGGAAGAAATTATAGCGTTCAAAATGCTAATAGGGAAAAGAAACAGAGTCAAACTAAGGGAGAAATGGATTAAAGCAGTTAAGAAAAATGAGAGCTGATATATACTGATGAAATAAATGTTGATGAGGGTGGGGCTTCATTAAACAGATAACTGGTGTTGTGTGTAACAAAGTCTGATATAGATGCAAGTTAGACATATCACATTAATAAATTTAGGTTTAGCCCCTTAGTTGTAATTGTTTTGCTTGTGTTTTTATATTTATGAAATTGTATTAAGGTTAAGAATAAATATACAATAAAATGAGTCCAAGGTTGCGGGTTCAAATCTGGCCCATATCAATGGTTTTTAAGTGTGCTTAAAACGAAGCTCCATGTCAGTAGATTTACTGGCATGTGAAAGAACTCCTATGGGCACATTGGTGATGCTGATGTGATTCTGGCAATTGACAGCATTGTCAAACAAACAATAAAATGAGGATTATAATTTGCAATAAGCCTACAGTAGACTATCACTTGAAACTCAAACAAACTACAGTTTTGAACTCCTAGTTTCCTGTTGATTCTGAATACTCACATTTGAAAATGGTATTAACTTCCTGTCCCTTTTGATTGTCTTTCACAATTTCTAAGCATTTGTGCACTGGACTTGAGTTAGTATTCCCCTTGAAGGTCCACTCTTGATTTATACCACACAGCAGTATCTCTTTGCAAGTCTTTTATGCACAGAGAACAAAACAAGTCATATGATGAAATACCTGATTTTGCACTCAAATGTCCTATTTATTTTTAACTTCATTTTTTTTTATAAGTTTTAATGCCTTAGTAATTTAAAATGTATTTAATGTGGAAAACGAAGGATGATAGGAGAATAGATACATTTTATTAATGCCACTGCAGAGATTAAAAATCTCATAAAAGTTAATAAATGAATACCTAAGGATTATCATGTACACTGAGAGAACTCTCCTCTCCTTATTGGTCTTGGTGACGAATTTGTTTAGGTGCTTATCTACTCATATGACTGTCGTGGGTTCAAACTGCCTAGGCTGATGGTTATTTAAGTGTACTTAAAATTGACAGCCTCAATCAGTAGAATTACTGCAATGTAAAAGAACTACATTTAGCAAACTGGTAATGCTGATATGATCCTGACAATTGACAGCATCGTTAGTAAATACATTTTTTTTCCTTCTCCCTGTAAGTAATTCAGTCATATTCAAATGAACATCTTTCAGTGTGTAAGTAAATAACATACGTACTGTAATGGTAATTTACCAATTTCATCTCTTCTTTCTTAAAAGTTAGTCTTCAGATTGCTAATTATTTCTCTTTGCAATGTTTCAGGAAAAATAAAGAAGTCTCCAGGGATCAGAACTATACCATACCCTTTTCCAATTACATATATTTGGAGAAAAAGAATTGTATAACAAGGGAAGACAATGCAGGCTGCGAGGAAATCAATATATCTCATGGAAGTGATGCTGCAAGGTCATTATCTGTAGAAAAGGGGGTTTACTCTCTCACTATGAAAGAGACATACAGTGATCACACCAGGGAAAGTTCTGCTTTAACCCCAACATGTAATAACTTAATTCAGGAAACTAAAATAGGCCACAAATGTACAGTTTGTGAAAAGACCTTTTCTCAGAGGTCAAAACTGAAAAACCATTATTTGATTCATGAGGGCGGGAAGTCCTACATGTGTAACATTTGTGAGAAGAATTTTGCTCAAATGTCAAACCTGAAGAAGCATTATTTGATACATGACGGCAAGAAGCCACACAAGTGTACAATTTGTGGCAAGAGTTTTACGTGGATGTCAGTGTTGAAAAAGCATTGTTTGACACATGAGGGCAAAAAGCCATACAAATGTGAAGTTTGTGGCAAGAGCTTTACTGTGAAATACAGCTTAAAAGAACATAGTTTGATTCACGAGGGCAAAAGACCACACCAATGTGAAATTTGTGGCAAGAGCTTTACTAAGAAGCAGAGTTTGCAGGAACATAGTGTAATTCATGAGGGCACGAAACCATTTAAATGTGAAATTTGTGAGAAAAGCTTCACTCAGATGTCAAGCTTGAGAACACATAATTTGATCCATGAAGGAAAAAAGCCTCATAAGTGTGAAATTTGTGACAAGAGCTTTACTCGGCTTTCACATCTGAAATCACATAATTTGGTTCATGAAGGCATAAAACAGTATGATTGTAAAGTTTGTGGTAAGAGCTATACGCGATTGTCATGCTTGCGAATGCACTATTTAATTCATGACGGCGAGAAGCCATATGCTTGTGAAATTTGTGAAAAGAATTTTACTCATTTGTCAAAGTTGAGAGCACATAAGGTTATTCATGATGAATATAACCCATTCAAGTGCAATATTTGTGATAAGAGCTTTACTCATTTCTCAAAACTGAGGGTACACAAGGTGATTCATGATGGGGAAAAGCCTTACAAGTGCAACACTTGCGATAAGAGCTTTAATCAGATGTCAAACTTGAGAGCACACTATTTGATTCATGAGGGCAACAAACCACACAGATGTGAAACTTGTGACAAAAGGTTTAGTAGGATGACTCATTTGAGGGCACATCATTTAATTCATGAACGCTCAAAACAACACAAGGGTAAACTTTGTGATGAAGGTTATACTCAAATTGCAATACTGAAAACAGCTCATGATGACAACACATAATAAGAGTAATCTATGCTATATTTCATTGGGAAGTAAAGGTTGAAATTTCATTGTTTGCAGTAGAAATGCAAAGCTTTATTTTTTGATGTATCACAAGTTGATTGTGTCAGCAGCTGATTATGGAATAGAAGAACTGCCCAAGAACTTCATTACTTCTTACTTTAAAGGCAGCATGACAGTACAAAAATGAGAATTTTCTTATGTTCCACCTGCAAGTTTTGCTGGTTTGCCACTGGCCTACTGATCCACAGGTTTTGGATATAAACCTGACCCAGATCGATGGTTTTTAAGTGTGTGTTAACTAGTAGACTTACTGGTATGTTAAAGTACTCCCTTGGAAAAAACATTCTGACATTGATGCTGAGATGTTTCTGGTAATTATTAGTAAACAGAATATTTATGCCCACTTATCTATCTGCCTGTAAGCTTGAAAATATAGGGCACCTCATGAAAGAGTATTAGACTACTAATCAAAAGCAGACAGCTACTTTGGAGTCCACTGTGTTCTCACTTTATGGAAAAACAAATGATTGAATTATTCCATTCACTGTTCTTAATGGCAGATTACACACGGTTGCAGTTTCACAACAGGTTGTGCGACAACTGTCCAAGATCAGTTGCTCCATGCACTGAATGTTTGCAGGAATAACTACCGTGGGCTGTGATCCACCACAACTGGGATTGTCAGTAATAGGGATACAGCCATCTTTCAAGTGCTTACACCATTCAAATATCTTACTGCAACTGAGTGCCTCATCACAACAGTGAGCGATGGCTCACTGAAGCCTGAAGTCTTGTGTAAATTTCAGCGGTTTTTATGCACTTGTACACTAAGAACTTCATCTCAACTTGTTGTTCCACGTAGATGTTAACACTGTTGTCTGCCATCGTGAATAACGATCTATCCAGAAGTTTGGGAAATGAGCACCATATACCAGTACCAGTTTGCAATGCATACAAACCAAATCCATTTAAACCTGAAAAAGCCCCAGATTGAATTGAACAACCCTCCTATCTATATTTTTAATGGTATTAAGAAGGGAATTATAAAATATGGTACTAGAAAACTGTATGCTGTTCTTACACATTGTAGTTCTGTTGAAGTTTGTGTATATCATTTCTAGTGTGATATATATATATATATATATATATATATATATATATATATATATATATATATATATATCAAAATAGTGAAATGTTGATATATATCAACATTTCACTATTTTGAAATGTAGATCTATTCTGTTTTACAAATAAAACTATCTCCAAGCTGATAAAACGAAGGATCTCTTTCCATAAAATGAAGGAAGTAAACACAGAGGAGCCCAATACATTAATAGAAGGTCAATGGACATTTTAACAAACACTTACTGCTTCACTTACTCAACATTTTGAGATGTTTCACTGAATGTTGTTTGCAGCATCAGCTGCTGGCATTGCATAAGTTTCCAGTGTAAGAACTCCTGAGTGATGGTGCAGACTAGATGAATTTGAGTATCATGTCCTGAGAAAAGTCAAAGTTTGAGGTTGTTGAACTGATTATAAATGTTTCCCATGTGCCGAGGTTCATGGCCTTATTTATTGGTTTCAGTATTTAATTTCTCTGTAACAAATTTAACATAATGAGTTCAGTTAAGTCAGAGAAAGTACGAGAGTTATTGTTTTGAAAGGAAGAATCAGACTGAAAAATGCTGTGCCATATCCGGGATTTGAACCACTGATGCTTCACCTTCCATGTGATTGCTTTAACCAGCCAAGGTGTCAAGGTGCCATGGGGCCCACCTCTGTGGTGTGGTGATAGCATGTCTGCCTCACATTCAAGAGGCCCCAGGTTTAATCTCATTCAGGGCGATTTACCAGGTTAACATTTTTTCTAGGTTTTTTCTTATCCTGAGAAGACAAATGCCAGGTAACTTTAAGCTCTCTGGATCTCTGGCTCATTTGAGCACATTTTAATAAATTCATTCATTTGATGACATTATATTGGAGGACATTATTATACAGAAAAAAGGAGGAAAGAAAGAAAAGGGGTGCCATGGTAACATGCCGTTACAATATTAAGCTCACCAACTGGATGTCACCCAGTAACAATCGAGCCCCAGGCTTAAACTTTGACAAACTTGTATGTCACATTACAGAATGTTATCTCAAAAATTCAGATACGTGATGTTCACTGGGTAAAATCCAAGTCAGTTGGGGACTTCAATGTTCTACTAGCACATCATGGTAGCTCAATTGGTTATTGCATAAAAGCAAAAGATCCATGGTTCATATCCCTGCTGCAACACTGAATGTTTCAGTTTGATTCTGTTTCCAAAAGTTTAGTCGATAGGACTTGTCTGAAAATAACAATTATCAAATTAATCAGTGTTCCTCTGGAAGGAGAAAGGGTGTGGCATATACAAGATTGATTGTTTAGATAGCAGTAAGGTATAAGTTAGGAAGACCAAGAGAAATTTGGAACTCAAAGAACTTTTCCATCACATTTTCAATAAGCATAAAGATAAAAAACCTATATCTGAACATTTGTGGGCCAGAATCCTTGAGATTAGCAAAGAAAATAGCTTACTAATGCCAGTAAATAAGGTTATTGACCTCAGTACATCAGAGATCTTTATAAAGAAGTTCAATGACCACATTGTGAGCTGTGAAGTCTTTGAAGACAACATTATTTTCAAGTCAGAATGAAGGAAGAGAGATGATATTTGACATCCTTCTGCATGAATATTTCAATGTTTTTCATCACTTATTAGGAATAATTACAGCTGCACAAGACTACAATTTTAAAGGTTAAAGAGGATTCACCATTACAGCATTCCATTCTAGATCATTGTACAAGTGTTTCAAAACTTTCAAAGGTCTTATGCTGTGTGCATGTTAACGCATGCCCATGCATACATACATAGACATGAGACAGAAAATAAAGTTTCTGAAGGAAACAAGAAGATTTGAATGTAAAGGTATTCAAAAACTCTCTTTGTGAGATAATTGAGAAACAGTTTGTAATATTTTATGGACACTTGCATGTGGGAAATGTACATTGATCAAACAAAACGAGGGTATTGCATGGATAAGAGCAGGTACATGTAGATGCCATTAAAATTTGCATATAGATATTATATTGTGTTACTATTTAAGAGCCTAGATTGAATGCCTTCTTATATTCAAATGTGCTAGCTTAGCATAAATAATATATAAAATATTGCCCAAATCTTCCAAACTGCTCAATCTACTTAAAAATAAGGTAATGAAATGATCCTTTACTATGACTTGCTTCAAAAGCTTTATGTTCTAGTGTTAATGAATTTTGCAAACAGAAACTCTTGAACCACTTTGCCCCAAGTTTACCATCTTGAATGATAAAATAGAGTTTGCACATCCGTATCCTGCCTGTTCTAACTCCCTTCGAGTGATTCCTATTGGAATTGTCTATTTTATACTGAACGTCTCCTAACCCGTTCTTTATCAGTTGCTCTTTAATTTCACCAACTGAATTCCAATTTATGAACTTGAAACCTCAGACATACTTTTGCAATATCTATCTTTAGTAATAAGTCCCATTTATAACAGAAATTAATGATAAATGAGTTTTGTGCTATACAGAAACTGTGCGGACAATCTTTGAAACATAGAATCAAGATTCTAGCTTTCAAAATAAATATTTCAATATTCTTACTATTGTTACATAGTTTGATCAAACTTTGATACAGTTATAGTGCCTAAAAGGTTAATACTGAATGAGCTACACTCAGATCTTTCTCTCTCCAGGACATTGTGTTATCCAGTTTCATAATGAAATAGGTTTTGGTAGTGTTGTTATAAGTATTGTCACCGCGCCCGTCGCATCTAATTGCCGACAACAGCAGTGTCACCCATCGCATTATTGTCGGCACTACCGCAAAGGAGCTGAAGGAAAGAGACAGAGAATGGCCGCATTGTTGGGGCGCTTGCCGAAAGAGAGAAAAGGATAGAAGCTTCAGGAACGTTCCGCTTTGTACTCCAGCGCAATAACTGAACTTTCCAGAATAGTGCCTGGGAGATATAAATAGCGGTAAAGTGTGAGAAGAGTGAGTCAGTATGTGAAGCGTTGAGTAGTCGTGCCGACGGAGACGGACAGACGATGTGAAGCGTTGTGCCGACGGAGAAGAGTTAGTTCTTTGTGTTACGAATTCGGAACCGTGCTGTTGGAGAATCGGAAAAGACTTTCTTGCTGTTGCAACGAGTGTACAAAGTTACTGTTTACGGAAATAAAAGTGTTTCTTTATCTCGACTACATCTGTCTTCTTTACTTTTCAACCTACCAAAAAGTTACATTGGTGTCAGAAGTGGGATCCGTCGAAGTGCTTCTAGTTTCATTACATCGTCAGAAGTTGCAACGTTAGAACCAAGATGGAGGGAGATTCGGAAACCAGGATGATGGCAATGATGAAAGAATTATTCGCCGAAATGAAGACGGAAATGGCTGAAATGAAGACGGCAAACGACAACCTCGTTGCCGAAATGAAGAGGAGAAACAACCTCGCTGCCGAGCTGAAAGAGATGAAGACGGCAAACGACAACCTCGCTGCCAAAATGGAAACGTCAAACGACAACCTCGCTGCCAAAATGGAAAAGAGAAACGACAACCTCGTTGCCGAGCTGAAAGAGATGAAGACGGAGCTATCGGCGAAAATTGATGGCGAACTGATTGGCGTGACGGAAGACGTGGAAGAACTCGGAGAAAAGGTGGTAGACCTCTGCCAGCACGTGGACGTCGTGGAGGACGACGGGGAACGTCTTGGCGCCCTGGTAGTAAGAGTTGACGAGAGCGTCAAAGTACTGGATGCCAGGGGCAGACGGAATAGCGCGGAGCCGGGGAGGGAGCACCTAGTGGCCGAGGCGACAGTTGCGCCCGTTTCAGATGATATGAGGGAAGACGTGGAACAACTCGGCGAACTGATTGGCGTGAGGGAAGACGTGGAACAACTCGGCGAACTGATTGGCATGACGGAAGACGTGGAACAACTCGGCGAACTGATTGACGTGACGGAAGACGTGGAAGAACTCGGCGAACTGATTGGCATGACGGAAGACGTGGAACAACTCGGCGAACTGATTGGCGTGAGGGAAGACGTGGAACAACTCGGCGAACTGATTGGCATGACGGAAGACGTGGAACAACTCGGCGAACTGATTGGCGTGACGGAAGACGTGGAACAACTCGGCGAACTGATTGGCGTGACGGATGACGTGGAAGAACTCGGCGAAAAGGTGGAAGACCTCTGCCAGCATGTGGACGTCGTGGAGGAGGACGGGGAACGTCTTGGCGCCCTGGTAGTAAGAGTTGACGAGAGCGTCAAAGTACTGGATGCCAGGGGCAGACGGAATAGCGCGGACCAGGGGAGAGAGCACCTAGTGGCCGAGACGACAGTTGCGCCCGTTTCAGATAACGAAAGTGTACGTCTCGGGGAAGACAAAGGGGCAGTTCAGGGACGTCGTCGAGGATCCCCTGGAGGAGTGTGTCGGGTACGTAACCAACCAGGATATGACGTGGAGGACGATCAGCAGGGAAGAGCACAAGCAAACGAGCAACACGCGAGAACCGACTTGGCGTGTGACATGGGGGGACCGTCGGAGCCACCCAATCACCTGACGCATAGTGCCGTGAACGGAAGAATGGTGGACATCATGTTGGACGGCAGGATACAGGAGAGACCGTGCCGAGCACGAGTGAACACGAGTGCAGCGGTGGACGCGACTCGCGCGGATGTGGCGGGGTTTGTTGCCGGACCCATCGGAAGCAAGGTGGCTGCGAAGGTGCGCCAGAGAGGTCGGCGGACATGGTACCCAGTGAGCCGTTTCCAAGTGCGCAGGATGGCCCGTCAACACACCAGGAAGAAGGGCAACTGGACGAGGGACCGTCAAGACCGGCGGTACTGTTGCAGAATTTCGAAGCAGGATGGCATACATCGTCCTACCCGGACCAAGGGACACTATCCAACAGCGATACCTAGGATCGTGCCTCCTGGAGAAGAGGTTCGATGGGTTAGTCCACCGGGGCGCAAGGGAGATGCCGCAGTGATAGTGCTGGTCGGGACGACCAACTCTGAGGAGGGAGCAGTGTCACCGCGCCCGCCGCATCTAATTGCCGACAACAGCAGTGTCACCCATCGCATTATTGTCGGCACTACCGCAAAGGAGCTGAAGGAAAGAGACAGAGAATGGCCGCATTGTTGGGGCGCTTGCCGAAAGAGAGAAAAGGATAGAAGCTTCAGGAACGTTCCGCTTTGTACTCCAGCGCAATAACTGAACTTTCCAGAATAGTGCCTGGGAGATATAAATAGCGGTAAAGTGTGAGAAGAGTGAGCCAGTATGTGAAGCGTTGAGTAGTCGTGCCGACGAAGACGGACAGACGATGTGAAGCGTTGTGCCGACGGAGAAGAGTTAGTTCTTTGTGTTACGAATTCGGAGCCGTGCTGTTGGAGAATCGGAAAAGACTTTCTTGCTGTTGCAACGAGTGTACAAAGTTACTGTTTACGGAAATAAAAGTGTTTCTTTATCTCGACTACATCTGTCTTCTTTACTTTTCAACCTACCAAAAAGTTACAGTATGAATACAAATATTGTCACTTCTAATACCAAAATGAAACCTTTTGTATGAAATCAATTCTCAGTCTAATGCTACCAGAGTGGTAGATTGTCAGCTATTTCATCTGCATTACACAATAAATCACAGCAGTTATGAATAAAGTAAAAGAATTACAAGGGTAGATCTGAAAGTTCTCAACCTGACATACAGATAATGCTGGCAATATCAAATAGAAGGGATAATTCTGAACTATGTGGCTTTGTATATTGAAACATGTAATTTCATATATCTCCCTTCATTTGTCTGGTATAGTGCTGTCAAACACATGATTTAGTTGTAACCAAAGTAATGGAATTGGATTCTACTGCACATAGATTGAGTGCAAAACTGCAGGGTTTGTTAACTGCTGCTCTGAAGTACATCACAAAAATGTTTAGACGTGCTCAGGTGCAATTAAACCAACGTTCTTAAGTGTTACATCACTGCTAATAAAGTATGAATTCACTATCAGAAGGCAATACAAAGAACCCCTAGTTGAAGTAATGGGTGCAAGAGAATGAAATCACTGTAATGGAGGCCAAATGTGTTCATTCATTTAGCAGGAAGGATATTGGTCAATGTTTTCTGGAACGTCCATAGTATGGACTACCAGGAAAGAGCCCAACTATCATTGGAGAGGTTGGCTGATGTAGTTAAGTGATATGAAGGCCAAACATCATTTGTTGAAAAAAATTTATTTTACAAAAAGATAAAGCAACCTGCACAATTCTTCAACTGTAATCAAAAAATTGCATGACCTGTTCTTTGAACTGTTGCAACATAAACCATATTTACTAGTAATTATTATTTATTTATGCCAACAAACTTACTGTTGGTGTTTTTAAACACACAAGCCGTGTGTGGGCAAAGTTTGAGAGGTAGAACTGGAACTTAAAAATTCAATGCCACAACTGGGATTTGAACCACAGACCTTCCGCAGTTTGTCACAATAGCTCAGTGGTTAGAGCGTCCGCCCGGTAAGCGGAAGGTCTGTGGTTCAAATCCCAGTTGTGGCATTGAATTTTTAAGTTCCAGTTCTACCTCTCATATTTACTAGATTTGGCACCCACTGACTTTCCTTTTTCCAAATCTTAGAAATGACTCATTGGAGAGATATACCTTGAATTAGATCATATGCCACAATTTCTTATGTTATAAAGTAGGGTTAGTTATTTTGATACTGAAGCTAATACAAGTTTAAGAATATTATTGATCTGAGTCCATAGAGTTGAAAGAGAATTAAGTGGATAAACAAGGAACAGAAAAAGGTTAAAAATGGTGTAATTTCTTTCTGAGGCCAAGAACTAGCTGAGCAACCCTTATACAGAGTGATACAAATACATGTGAACTGCTACGCTGTGTTTTTCCGCCGTGAATGCAGGAATAACGATAACAGCAGCTGATATACAAGGTCACGAGTATCACTTGTTTTCCTCTGCTCTGCTCACAATCAGTATTGAGTTGACACGATATCGTGCAGCTTCATTATTACCAGTGTGCTTTATTACTTAGTCACAAAGTGTATTATGGATCAGCATTTGTTTTCTACTGCACAGCGTCTATTTATAATGATTTTTTTTTCGAGTCAACAGTTGTTGACCGTACATACGTGAACATAATTTTGCGCCTCTTTTTAGGGAATTAACCGACAGGGAGCGTGATTTTTCATGATTTTGCCTTTTTTCAATAAAACTCTGCAACAGCTCACCAGCCAGTCTTTCGATGAGAACACTTGAAAATGTGTTTCAGGACAGAATTATTAGTAGAAATTTGTGGCCCCCTCGGTCCTAAAACCTAACCCCCTGCGATTTCTATCTCTGGGGTAACTTAACACATAAAGTGTACAAGACAAACTCAATCACCCCGGAAGAATTAAAACAAAATATGCCTCAGGAAAGTGCCAGCATTTCTCAACGTGAGGTATGGCGAGTGATGGATAATTTCCTAGAGGTGCCAAAAATGAGGTGCTTACTTCTGGCTTGGCAATGGGTAGACCACTTTCGCCATTTCTTGCTAATCTTCTCAAGAGCATTTTTGAAACTCAAATTATAAAATCATTCCCTCTAGTTTTTAAAATATGGTATAGATATGTGGATGACATTTTTGCTGTTGTCCCTAAAAACAGATAAATGATGCTTTAAAACGTTTAAATTTACAAGATAGCTATACAATTCACTTTGGAAACTGAAAATAATGGATGCCTTTCATTTCTGGACTTAAAAATTAAAAGACAACAACTGAATTTTGTTATTTACAGAAAATCTACTCACACTGATAATTACATAAAAAATAAAAGTTTTAATCCTTTTGCACATAAATTTGCTGTTTTCAATAGTTTAATAAATATACCCTTTAATAAAGAAGAATTTGACACAGAATATAAACACATTATTAACACTGCAGTGTTAATACAGATTTTATACATAAAAAGATAGAAAAATGTAAGTATCAAAAAGCTGTTAAAGAGGTTTCTACCCTGAAAAAAATAAAAGATAACTGTATTTTAAAAAGTTTACTTACCATCCATGGGCCAATAAAAAACTTACAAAGATTTTTAAAGAATATGGATTAAAATTTGGTCCCTCAAAAGAAATTTAATCTAAAAAATTTTTCTAAAAAAGACAAAATACCAAATTATAAAAAACCTGGCACTTATCAATTTAGCTGTTTAGATTGTGATAAGGTTTATATTGGTAAAACTAAACGTCATTTAGAAACCAGAATAAAAGAGCATTTTAGAAATATGAAATATAAACAAACTGATAAGTCAGCTGTTGCAGATCATTTTTGGTCATTTAATCATGAAATTAACAGAGAAGTTAAATTATTAAAACAATTAAGTGGACCTATAGATTTAATGGTTTGGGGAAAAAATTTTATTTTAAAAAACAGGAATCGTGTTATGAACTTTGAATTACCTTCTATAGATTGTATTTATAAATTTTTGTTTTCAGAGATTGGTAAGTAAAATGAACATCAGTATCTATGTTTTTTTCCAGAGAAAAATGAAGGATTGTAGCTTTGGTAACGAATTTGTTTGTATCGCTTTGAGAATGAGTTGGAGTCAACTCGAAATTCAAGTCAGTGTTTGAAAAAATAACTTGCAACATTACTAAGACAAGTGAAGATTTGGTTTCTAATTTGTCCTTAGATTAGAATCTTGTTGTCACTGTTAATAGCTTCAATTTCCTTAATTTAAATAAAATAAATGTTTTTGTCACTTTAGTTTATCCTTCCTACATTTTCGTCAGTTCCTTACTTATGTCCTCACATAGTCTACATTTTGGCAAAATTACTGCACACTTCTCAGAATCGAGGTTCATTTTTTATGTTGTGGTGTTCATGAATCAAATTATGCTTTTTTAAGCTAGATTTCTGCATAAATGTCTTCTCACAATGTTCACATTCATGTTGCTTTCTGCCTTCATGTGTCAAACTATGCCTCTTCAAATTTGAACTGTCATTAAACCTCTTATTACAAATGTTACATTTGTGTGGCTTTTTCCCATCATGGATTAAATTGTGCTTTCTCAAGGTAGATCTGTCCAAGAAGCTTTTTTCACATATTTCACATTTGTGAGACTTCTTGCCCTCATGTCTCAAACGATGCATTTCTAAACTTGATATGTTAACAAACCTCTTCTCACAAACTTCACACTTGTATGGTTTTTCACCCCGATGAACAAAGCTATGTCTCTTCAGCTGTGTAATGTCAGTAAATCTTTTTTCACAAAACTCGCATTTGTGTGGCTTTTCACCATTGTGAAGCAGACTGTGCACTTTCAAGCTACATTTATAAGCATAACTCTTGTCACAAATGTCACATTTGTATGGCTTTTTGCCCCCATGTGTCATAATGTGCCTTTTCAAATTTGAAATGTTAATAAATGATAGGTTGCAAATTTTGCACTCATATGGTCTTTTACCCTCGTGAATTAAATTATGCATTTTGAAAGTGAACTTGTTAGTAAAGCCTTTGTCACAAACTGCACACTTAAATGGTTTTTGGCCTTCATGTATAATACTATGCTTGTTCAAGCTTGACACATTAATAAAGGTCTTCTCACAAATTTTACACTTGTGTGGCAGCTTGCCCTCATGCATCAAAGTGTGTCTTCTAAAGCTTGAGGTGTAAATAAAAGTCATCTGACAAATTGGACATTTGTGTGGCTTTTTCCCCTCATGCAGTAAAGTATGCATTTTCAGGGTATATGTATTAGAAAAGCTTTTCTCACAAACCTCACATTTATGTGGCTTTTTGCCCTCATGAATCATGTTATGCCTTTTTAAGTTAGAAAACTCAATAAAGCTCATGTTACAAATCTTACATTTATGAGGCTTTTTACCCTCGTGAATTAAGTTATGCCTTTTCAACCTAAACTTATAAACAAAGCTTTTTTGACAGATTTCACACTTATATGGCTTCATTGCTTCATGCACTAAATTATGTCTTTTCAAGCTCCAACTGCTCTTAAAGCTTCTGTCACAAATTTCACAACTGTATGACTTTTCACCCTGGTGAATCACATGGCTTTGCTTGAAATTCGTTTGAGCACTGAATCTGTTCTCACAAATCTCATGGATCAAGTAATCTTGTTTCATATGCTTGGATATCTCAGTAAAGCTGTCATCATTCAGGTCATGGTTTTGCGCTGGTTTGTCTTCAACAAAATTACACTTTTCCAGTGTTAATGTTGAAATAGGGCTGCTCCAAACATTAGTTTCCATCCAAGATAATCTCTCATTGTCAGTTCTGCTGCCTGATTTATATTCTGTATACTCTTTTGCCATTATTAAGTTTTCTGCTTTCTTCCAATCTTCATTGATGAAAAACTCGGAGACATCTCTTGCAACTTCTTTAAATGTTCTGAAATTTTCCAGAACAAAACATTAGTAATTAAAACATGAATGCTATGAATAAAAAAACAACTATATAACTGATTTATCCTGGCTTAGTGAATATTGCAGTGACATATAACAGGTGATCCAAATGACTGAACCGGCTGCACAGTGTTTTGTCTGTACGGGTCCTCTGTGCTCATCGTCGACTGTCGCTGTCATAGAACAACGCGGATAAAACCATACAGCATTTTTAAAACTACTTTTGAAGGCTTTACATACCAACATAATTATAGCAGATACCGAAACTGGCCACTGTCATTGTCCGTACATTTTTGGCATTATTATCCATCACTCGCCATACCTTATGTTGAGAAATGCTGGCAATTTCCTGAGGCATATTTTGTTTTAATTCTTCCAGGGTGGTTGGGTTTGTCTTGTACACTTTATGTCTTAAATTACCCCAGAGATATAAATCGCAGGGGGTTAGGTTTTGGGACCGAGCGGGCCACAAATTTCTACTAACAATTCTGTCCTGAAACACATTTTCAAGTGTTCTCATCGAAAGACTGGCTGGTGAGCTGTTGCAGTCTTATTGAAAAAAGGCAAAATCCGCTCCCTGTCGGTTAATTCCCTAAAAAAGGGTGCAAAATTGTGTTCACGTATGTACGGTCAACAACTGTTGACTCGAAAAAAATCATAATAAATAGATGCTGTAGAGTAGAAAACAAATGCTGATACATAATACACTTTGTGACAAAGTACAGGACTAAATAATAAAGCACACTGGTAATAATGAAGCTGCACGATATTGTATCAACTCAATACTAATTGTGAGCAGAGCAAAGGAAAACAACTGATACTCTTGACCTTGTATATCAGCTGCTGTTATCGTTATTCCTGCATTCACAGTGGAAAAACACAGCGTAGCAGTTGACATGTATTTGTATCACTCTGTATAAGGGTTGCTCAGATAGTTCTTGGCCTCAGAAAGAAATTACACCATTTTTAACCTTTTTCTGTTCCTTGTTTATCCACTTAATCCTCTTTCGACTCTATGGACTTAGATCAACAATATTCTTAAACTTGTATTAGCTTCAGTATCAAAATAACTAACCCTACTTTATAACATAAGAAATTGTGGCATATGATCTAATTCAAGGTATATCTCTCCAATGAGTCATTTCTTCAGATTTGGAAAAAGGAAAGTCAGTGGGTGCCAAATCTAGTAAATATGGTTTATGTTGCAACAGTTCAAAGAACAGGTCATGCAATTTTTTGATTACAGTTGAAGAATTGTGCAGGTTGCTTTATCTTTTTGTAAAATAACTTTTTTCAACAAATGATGTTTGGCCTTCATATCACTTAACTACATCAGCCAACCTCTCCAATGATAGTTGGGCTCTTTCCTGGTAGTCCATACTATGGGCGTTCCAGAAAACGTTGACCAATATCCTTCCTGCTAAACGAATTAATACTTCCTTCGCTTTATAAGCTTGGAGATAGTTTTATTTGTAAAACAGAATAGATCTACATTTCACTATTTTGATATACATATCACACTGGAAATGATATACACATAACTTCAACTGAACTATAATGTGTAAGAACAGCATAGTTTTCTAGTACCATATTTTATAATTCCCTTCTTACTACCATAAAAAAATATAGATACGAGGGTTGTTCAATTCAATCTGGGACTTTTTCAGGTTTAAATGGATGCCTACCCTAGAGGTTTTGTATGCAGTGCAAACTGTTACCTGTGTCCTGTTACTGGTATATGATGCTCATTTCCCAAACTTCTGGATAGATCGTTATTCAAGATGGCAGACAACTGTGTTAACGTCTACGTGGAACAACAAGTTGAGATGAAGTTCTTAGTGTACAAGTGCATAAAAACTGCTGAAATTTACACAAGACTTCAGGCTCACTACTGTGATGAGGCACTCAGTTGCAGTAAGATATTTGAATGGTGTAAGCACTTGAAAGATAGCTGTATCTCTATTACTGACAGTCCCAGTTGTGGTGGATCACAGCCCACGGTAGTTATTCCTGCAAACATTCAGTGCATGGAGCAACTGATCTTGGACAGTTGTCGCACAACCTGTTGTGAAACTGCAACCGTGTGTAATCTGCCATTAGGAACAGTGAACGGAATAATTCAATCATTTGTTTTTCCATAAAGTGAGTACACACTGGACTCCAAAGTAGCTGTCTGCTTTTGACAGACAGAAGAGTTGAAGTCTGCAGAGAAGTGAAGGAATGCTATGAGAGGGAAGGCCAGGATTTTCTGAATCGCATCATCACACGTGATGAAACATGGCTTCGCCATTTCACTCCAGAATCCAAAAGAGCATTGATGCAGTAGAAGCATACAGGTTCACCACCTCCCAAGAAATTTCAAACAGTTGCATCTTCTGGTAAAGTGATGGAAGTGTATTCAGGGATAAACAGGGAATCATTCACGTTGACTTTTTATCCCATGGAAGAAATGTGCAGGTTTCATCACAAAGGATGTTTTCTTTTTGCAAGACAAGGCAAGACCGCTCAATGCACAGTCCAAACAATCACGGAACTTGGCTGAAAGATCTTACCACACTCCCCCTAGTCCAGATTTAGTGCCAAGTAACTTCCGCTTGTTTTGGTCCCTGAAGGAATTCCTTGGAGGACATTTCAACACTGATGATGAAGTGAAGCATGATGTCCTACAATGGTTCCATCATAATACTAAATCTTTCTATGTTGAAGTATTCCAGGTGTTAGTCAAACACTGGGATAAGTGTATACCTGTGGGTGAGACTATGTGGAAAAAAAAAATCACTTTCCAAACTTTGAACTTTGTTCATCTATCTTTTTTTAAACAAAGTTCTGGATTGACTTGTACAACCCTTGTAATTATGAGGTGTTTAAGACTGGAGCAAAGGTTTTTTTTGCAGGAACAGTAATACAAGCAGTTTAATAAATGTTATACGCATAAGGTATTGTATAAGTTCATTTACTTTGTATTATGTCATTGTTATATTCTGTTCTTATGTTTATGCACATAGATTAGAGAAGTTAGATGCGTAAAGACTATTCGAAATGTTTAGTTCTTCCAGGCTTGTAGGTTGTGGTCTAGAAGGCATGGAAGATACCAACGTTTTGCCTTAGCATTATAAGGGTAACACGATCCTCCATTTGCACTGGTCAGAGTTTGAATGTGGAAGCAGAGAAATAGTGGAAGTTTTGACCGTTAACATCCGTTACGGTTATTTATATGGGTGGGGGTGGGCAGGGCATTGTTGTGCTGGCTAGCGTATTGATTGGCCAGTTGTAGGTGGGGTTTTATTATAACTGTTGTGTGCATCTGAAAGTTTATCTAAAACCAGTATCCATGCTTTATGTACACGTAGTATTTCTTTTTTGCGATTGAAGTTGTCTTTGTGTTTGTAGATTTCTATGGCTTCTGTTTGTAGTTGAGCATAGTAGTTAACTGTAGAAGACAGGACTCGGGTTTCTTTAAGGTTGACATCATGGCCGAATAATAAGGCATGCTCTGCCACAGACGATTTATCCGTATGTCCCAATCTGGTGTGATGCTCATGTTCTTTTAATCTGGTGGCCACACTGCGCATGGTAGTGCCTATATATACTTTGCCGCAACTGCAGGAAACTTTATATACACCTGCTGATGTGTGTGGGTGGCGTTTGTCTTTGGCTGATCTCAGAAGGTCTTTGATCTTATTTGTCAGTCTGTAGACAGTATCAACTCCATGTGAGCGCAGAAGCTTGTCTATCCGGTCGGAGACGTTCCTGATGTAGGAGAGAAAGGCTGTTGCTACTTTGTTGCATTCTTCCTTTTTTATTGTTGGTTGCCTTGGATGAATTGCACGCTGGATTTCTTTTTGTGTGTATCCATTCCAGTCCAAGACATTCCACACAAGACACCGGCCGTGAAAGCCTAAATACATATGTTAGATGTTTAACTTCATTATAATATACATATTATATAATTTAATTGCCTGCCTCCACAGTGCAGTGGTAGTGCATCTGCCTCTGAAATGGAGAACCTGGGTTCGATTCCCAGTACTGTTGTGAGGATTTTTCCCCTTCTGGTAGGTCTGCCACATGGTGCACTTAGCCTTGTTAGGTCCCACAGGGGCAAATTGAGGAGCTACATGATGAAGTAGCGACCCCAGGTCACGAAGGCTCCACAAGGAGGGCTCGGGGCACCTACCACGTCCCATTCTCCAGTTGTCAACCCCACTCATGATGCCTATAGTGGTTGGAGGTGGGTGACTGTGGCCGAGCAGTAAGCCTTAGCCCATGAAGGGGTTTTTTATAATTTAATTACTGAGGTATCCTATATAAAGGTACTTTGTACAGAATTGTTTTTAAAGGATTAACAATCCTGAATTGAGCTGAATATGCTAGAGAATATGAATAAGAGCAGAAATAAAACAAAGCTATGGAGAACTTCAAGAAGTTAGCACATATAAACAAGAAAGGTGCAGGGGTAGAGTTAAGGTAGTGCTTTGCTACTTAATTATTTAGCAGACATACCTTTGTGATTCCATTGCTGGCAAGTCTTCATTTATCCCGTTAAGTGTATTCTGTGAATCAAATGAGATCACTACAATCAGCTTATATCTTACAGAACATTCAACATCAACACAAAACAATAATACAAATACATGGCAATTCAGAACGTCCAATGCTGGCAATGCTATTTTCTTCTGAACCATTAGCATGAGGACACACATTCTTTGAGTGCTATTAGATTTCCAATATTTTATGTCATAGAGATTTCACAATATACAGGTTGTAAATGAATAACACCACGTGAATTTTACTGGTGCTAGACGGTTCATAGGCAATCAATTTGATATAGGAAACCTATGGTCTAGGATTACTAATTACAGAACTGTGCCTTAAAACTGTTTGAGGGTATGCATGCCACTAGTCATGTACATTGCAGCTATAACGCATGATGAGAGAACAAGCAGGTGAATTCCGCAGCCTATCTGTTTAGTGTAACAGATATGGTACTATGACGCGAAGGTACGCACGTATTAAAAGCGCAGGTTCAAATATCCATAAGCTCATATTTTTTTGTTCCTTCTTTTTTCTTTCTCTCTCTCATTCTTTACTTCCTTTTTCATAAGTGCATGCTTAAGTTAATTTGATTTACAGGAAACATTTGTGTTGTGTTTAATTTTTTGCTTAACAAATGTATAAACTTTTTGTTTCAAGTTGTTTAACTATTATTTACACTTGCGTAACCTAAATAGTAGGTACACACTGAGAATTTCATTTTCACTTAAATTAGATGGTTCAATTGTCTTCCTTTTATAGAAGTTTGAAAACAGTGTTGTTATAATTAATTTAATTTAATTCAAAAGTTTAAGCATAAGAAACAGTTATGAACTGATAGAACACATTAAAGACTTTATGTCAAAGGAGACAAGGGTGTCCTCTTCTGTTAATTTAACAGCTGAAAATAAATTGGATTACAACTTGAAACATGTCAGCTGTGGAAAATCTTGCAGTATTACTAAGATAAGTGAAGCTTCTAGTTTCTAATTCTTTCTTATTTTAGATTCTGTTGCTTCACTGTTAATAGCTTTAATATTTCTTTAATAAAAACAACCATTATCTTCAGGTCTACAAACTACTGGGACCGCTCAATTTTTTAATGTCTGACAATATCTGTCAGTATTTATTGTTGTCCCAAGTTGACCAATATCCCCTTTCGATCTCAAAACACAATTGCCATGACATCTACTGCCAGACTGCATTCTTTTGAATTTTTGCTGCTTGGATGAACCAGAATGCCACCACTCATGTGGTTGTTGCTCTATTTTCACTGATGGATGGGGCATTAGAAGTGGCCGGGCATATTTGAAGGTGGTGTCGATCCATTTCCTCTTGCAGAAATATATGCATATATAAACAGCAATTAAGTTATAACTTTACCTTATTTTTGCAAATTTTTGTATTGACCGATATTATCCTACATTTTTTACCACTGTGTCCTACATTTCCATAAAATAATCTGGTAACTCTATGCAGTTTGTTCATTAAAACTTACCTTGCTCTTGTTTTGCAAACAAAGATCTGGTAAAGATGATGGCATAATCTCTGTTGACTTTGTATCCAAACACAAAGCTTCTTCTTTAGTTTCTATTTTGGTGTGAATTTCATTGTCACTGCAAATGTTTGTCTCACTCTTGCATAAAATGAATTCTGGAGAAGCAGAACTTGTCTCACTAACCAAAACAGCATCTGAAGCCGGGGTCTCATATTTGATTTTGTTTGGTATTGTTTGTAACCAGGGTTCTGCTTTAATTTCTACTTTGGTAACCATTTCAGGATCATCACTGTATGTAGCGCTATTTGTTTTACATGCACTCACAAAATCTGTACCTGTCTGCAAGTCTTCATCACAAACATGTTCTTCTTTGATTTTTATTGTGCTTTCCATTTTAGGATAAGTGGAGCGATTCCAGCAAAATTCTTAATTTGTTATGCAAGATCTGCAAAAAAGAAAGGGATTTCATTAAATCAAAATACTATTAATAAGACAGTGAAAGAAGTACCACTATATTAAATATATACAGTCAAGTGACATGAAAAGAGATTAATCTGCTACCTTTCACATGTTCTTCTATGTGTTTGAACAACATCCCATACAGCTTGAACTTCACTGCATGCTGTTGCTGACGTGTTTAGTGACAGGGTAATAGGTGTAGGGAAGTGGCACCCTAGGTCCCCAGATCTAACATGCTACAATTATTACATTAGTATTTGTGGGGTACTTTAAAGGACAGGGACATATAAAACAAATACTCAAACATTAAATGAACTGCAACATAGCCTATGGGAACTGAGCAAGATGGCTCTATGATAACGTGTGAAGCTCACCTTTGGGAGGTTGTAGGTTTGATTCCTACTGCTGACATTCCTGCCCCATGTATTCTATTGGGTGGTTTCCCAGGTCACTAGGCAAACGCTAGAAAGGATAATTACATCCCCCAAATTTTCTGTCCTTCCATTTTGTTTCATCAATCATTTCATACATCCTTGATCCCATTGGTTTCTTCAGGGTTGCAAGTGTCTGCGAAGGTGTTAGGTGAAGTTTAGCGGAGATGCTATACTTACAGGAACACTTTTAGTCCCTCGTCTGTGGGTGTAAAAGGGGACAGCATCTGGAGTGTTGGACCCCATACCAAGGTCCCCCTAAAGACCTAAAGACTTTGAGGTGTCATCAAACTTAGAAACCTTAGGGATCTTTGTCAACGTCTGTGCCATTATTGTGTTTCTGGCCACCCAGTGACTCCTCGACCCCTAGAGGGCATAGGTACATAAGTCTAGCTTCAGTGCCAAACCTCCTCTGTATCTCTCCACCCTAATGACCTAGTTGTCGATGGGCCCGTAAACCCCCCACTCTCTCCTATTCCTCCTAGCATATGGGAAAATAGCCAACACCAAGAAGAGTTATGTGTGAATGGAAGCCTGTTAGGAAGCTGTAACGCCTGTCTCGCAGCACCAGGAGAACATTTTCAACATCTTTGAAAAAGGTAACCAATATAGACACACACTAAGTATTTGAATAATGTTACTAACAAGGGAAGTACCCTAGCTTGAATGACTAAAACTGATTGGATTGCGTTTAAAATATAGTGTTATATGCTAGAATAGCTATTAAAATCATTCATCTGTAAAACTACCTGTGCAGCCACTAGCACCCCCTGAAGGTCAGTGTACTAGTCTGACTGCCGTAGCTGTAGAGACCATATGAGTGGGACCATTGCAGTGTTCAGTAGCAAAGTGCACAAACTGGCATCAAACATGAATAGGCTGAAGGCAATTAATCCTGTGAACGTGTGTGTGTATTGCATAATTTGAAAACAAAAAATTGGCTAAAAACCAAATTTGGTATTTAAGTTTAATAACCTTCAAGGATGTGGCATGAAGATTTTGAAGAAAATCCCTTCACCCTAAACTACCCTTTACATGGAAAAGTTTTTGAAAATGTTTAATTTTCTCAAAAAATGGCTAACGATTTTGGTTAAAATGCCATATGTTTAAGATATTTTTATGGCAAATGAAATGTATATTTTGAACTTTCTGACTATAGCCCACGTAGTCCTGTTTTCTCTTGATGACTTTTGCATAACTGGTAAACCATAACAGATACACCAAATCTTACTATACAAAAAACAATCTCCTTAAAACACACAAGTCATGTACAAATGCATTTTTTGTAGAGTGAACCATTTTGGAGATATTCCTTGCTATTTATGTGAGCTTAGCAATACTTAAACTTTTCTCAAATGGAAGGTCGTTTATTCACTTTTCATCTCTTGGCAAAGAGAACAGAATTTCAAAAGACAGTTTAGAGCAGGGGATTTTCTTGAAAATCTTCATGACACATTCTCAGAAGATGCTGAACTTAAATATCAATTTATGCTGCTCACACACACATGGACCTTGTTCTAAAAATATTTTGGATCATAGGACCTAAAATAGATATTTCCAATGAATCACAACATCAAATGGTTGGGTAGAATGCAATGTTTCCCCTACTTTAGGTAAATAGTGCTAAAAGTAACCATCCTGTTTTTGTGTTCAAGCAACCTCAAAACATGTATTTATAGTAAAACCTATATATACATTTGCTGATCATGTGAACCATAGTACTTCAACCTTAGGTAAGCAATGGAGAAACTGAAAAGGAACATGTCTCATTATTTACAGCAAAAATTACATCTGTAAAGTTTTAAGAAGCAAAAGCATCAATTTTCAACACAGCACCTATAATACACTTCAAGAATAGTAAAATCTGGACTGGACAACCAATCATCTCCAGTGGAGGAAACTAAAAAGTAATAAAAGTGACTAAAGTTAACACATTCTAGTCGGAGCCTCATTTTGACAGCTCTACACTCCTGACGCAATTTTAGAAAAGGTCTGTGTGTGTATGTCTATCTGTCTGTGAATAGCATAACTCAAAAACTAAAAGTCAATGAAAAACCAAAGTTGGTATTTAAGGTTAATGTCTTTCAAGGATGCGACATGATTTTTGAAGAAAATTGCTCCACCCTAAACTACCCTTTACGTGGAAAATTTTTTGAAAATTTAGATTTTCTTGAAAATTGCTCTAACAATTTTGATTAAAATGCTGTGTGTGAGATATTTTATGATAAATTAAATGTGTACCTTGAATTTTCAGGCTATTTACTCTGGAAGACTTTTGCATAACTGGTAAACCCTAAGAGATGGACCAAATCTTACTATACAAAAAAATGTAGATTTTACTAAAACACACAATTTATGTCTGAATAAATTTTTTGTAGAGTGAACCATTTTGGAGATATTCCCTGATATTTGTGTAAGTTTTGGAGAACTAACAGTTCTGTCAAATGGAACACTGTCATTCATTTTTTAATATGTTAACAGTGCAAAGAGAATGAAATCTGAAAGCTTTAACATATTTGACTCGCTCAAAGCCTACAGTAGTCCCATTTTCTCCTTGTACCTACAAGAAGATAAACAATAAGATAATTTCTGCAAATGTTTATCGCAACTAACATGAAGAAGATATAGGAATAAGAGTTTGTAAGAATGATTAGTACAAGAGTAGAGAAAGTCATGTGAGTGCAACATGTCAGATATTTTTTCATCATTATTACTTAAATTTAAGCTAAATAATGAATATAAACACAATATTCATAGATGACACATAAAAATTTGAAAAAATAAATCTCAAACAGAGCTTTTTGAAAAAAGAAAAGTGCATACAAGCAAACTTACACAAAAAGAAAAGCTTTTCTACTTATCTCTGGGAAGAGAATTATATTTTAAACTAAAGACAATGATAATAAAGGATTGAATTGATGAATCAGAACAGAAATGAATGATAAATCAAAATTTTGTAAACAGAAAAGAAAAGTGTCTGTTGATTATTTAAATTACTGTAACATAGACAACAAACATCCTCAATGCACATGTTTTGCAAAAGAATTGTAAATGTTAGCAACTCTAAACATAACTGACCTTTGGAAGGAATATTTCAAAAGTCTGCCATACTCAATGGAGGATCACATATTGGGCTGTAGTATGTTGTCTCCTTCCTTTTCCATTTTTGTTACACTTCTGCAAGAACAGCCCTTCGCATGTCGTGAATGTCATTAACGGAACTGCAAGCATAGCCTGGAGTTAGACCAGAAAGTGTTTAATAACAATACTTGCGGAATTGCATTTAGATATGTTACCACTTCGAAATTCTATAACCCATCTATAAAGACACATACTTATACATAAAACTACATGTGTACATATGTAACCACCGTATTCTGAGTGTGGATTATTGTCACTATCATGTATGAATACAAATTGTGCAATGAAGGAATGCACCACTATAATGCTACATGTGTGCATAATGCTACATGTGTGCAATAAGCGATGCTTAATGTTAGCCTCCATACACAATTTGGACATTACCGCTTTATTTCAAGTTCATATAACCACATCCTGGCTGTCGATTACTGTCACTAACCTGTGATACAAACTGTGCAATGAACTAGGACATTCACACATGTGCGCAATAAGCGATACCTATTGAGTGTTTTAGCAGATAGGCAAACCTAAGAGCTATTTTATCTATTCAAGTAATTCTGCTAACGCTTACAAACACATACTTCTGGAGAAAATAATTTTAACAACAATCCAATTAATATCCATCACAGCAAAACCTTGATTTTAAATCATGCAATACATAATACACATACACCACGATTTACCTTTGCATTCTTATAAAAATCATGCATACCAGTATGTCTATAGTCTCATACACATACCTAAATATTGCATATTATTCATTCAACTCTTGGGACAGAAAGTTATGATTCTGTCTAAAAAAGGACTTCGGTCTATCCATCAATAAAAGTCAGAAGTTGTGAAGAATTTCGGGACTTGGCCCCTAATATTATCTGCAACCACAACTCGAGAATGTCGTTCGTAACATATTTCTAGCGGATTGGTTATATTTGTATCCAAAAATAACGTAATTACTTTTACATAACAATGCACTGATGTTTATATACATATGTACTCCGTTTTGTTACAATTTTAGAGTAGATCGGCCATTGAAGTAACTATTCTTGTGAGCAGTTTATAGGTCAACGCATTTTGGAGGCAATGACCGAAAAATGCATGGAAGAAGCGCAAATTTTGAATGCAAGGACAAATACTTCGTTTTGTCGTTGGATTTAGGTGTTTGATAAACAGAAGATGGTTGTCATTTGTACGTCCCTGGTTCCTTCTGAGTTTAGGGCATGCGTTTTAAACGGACGGAAAATAATGTTCTGTGCTTTCAACAAATATTTTCTGACTTGCAGGCAAACAGTGGGTTAATGCAGTGGTGTCAATCGTGGCCCCGAGTGCCAATGCCACAGAGCATCCAGCATTCGAGAACAGGTGGTGCAGGTTCTCCTGTACGGTATGTCGTATTTGCACAGCACCTAGCCGCTAATGCGACTTTATCTGTGCGGTATTGAAGGTTGGCATTGTGTTGTCATGCTTTTTTGTCCTGGGCAATGGTTTCTTTCTGTTTGCCTAATTTGGGATACAGAAAGGGGGCAGGAATAGGTGTTGGGGTAATGATGTTTTAGAAGATGGGAGTGGCATTATCCGTATCCAAGGGCGTCCTTGGGTAGGCGGTAACTTTTCCTTCTTCGAGGTGCTCTGTGGTCGTATTGACCTAATGCCCGTACCAGCTGATTGGTGTGGGAGTTAAGTTTGGAGTGCATGGTTCGGGATCGCTCCCTTACCAAGTTCATAATGTAGGGAAGTCCTGACTTGTTGTGAAGGATGTAAGACGGGAATCTACGCCCGGTATCATAAATCATTCTTAACGCCCTGTTCTGCACTGACTGCAGTTTGCGTATGGTAGAGGGTGCTGCTGACCCCCAGGCTTCGCAGCCATATAGAATCAATGGCGGAATGATTGCCCGGTAAATTCTCAATTTTAGGTGGTTGGGCATGGTAGATCTAAGGATGGGATAGAGCTGTCTGAGCGCAGCGTGACGAAGTTTGGCCTTTGCGTGGACGTGTGGGGCGTATGTTAGCCCGCGATCAAGGAGAAATACCACAAACCGACTCAGTCGTCGTGCACAGAGCATAGCGGGCCTATCACGGGCCAATACCACAGAACATCTAAGAGGCCAATACGTTAGAAACCAGTTTAGTGCAGTTTCCCGCTGTGGTTCTCCGTTTGAACAAGACAGAGCTATGGCTGCGTCGGATAGCACAGACATGTGCTATTTGGATTCGCATGGGAAAAACAATTCCTATGCAAAATTGTCGGTAGTAGTATTCAGTGCCTAATATGCAATCAGTATCTTGCGTTAAAAATACAACATACAAAGACATTATGAACGTAGATAAAGTAAATAATACAGCAGTTCAGCTAGAGCTGATAGAAGTACAATGTGATCGTCACCTTCAAAAGAAATTCGACAATTCATGCTCAGGCGTGGTGATCGAATTCTACGGGAAACTTGAGAATAGGCGTTCCCCAAATTTGATTTCCAACGCAGCAAAAACTATGACAGTGTATGCATTCCAGCATTCGAGAACAGGTCGTACAGGTTCTCCTGTATGGTATGTATATCTGCACAGCACCTAGCCGCTTAATGCGACTTTATCTATACAGTATATAAGGTGTTCAAATGTTTTCAATCTTTTGTGTCTGTGGGCATGGTTTCTTCCTGCATACCTAAGTTTGGATGCAGGAAAGGGGTAGGAATAGGTGTTGGGGTGGGTAAGTATTAGAAGATGGGAGAGGCATTACCGTTACACAAAGGCGTCCTTAGGAAGACGGTGACTTTTCCTTCTACGGGGTGCTCTGTGGTCGTATTAACCTAGTGCCCGTACCAGTTGGTTGGTGTGGGAACTCAGTTTGGTGTGCATGGTTCGGGATCGCTCCTTCACCAAGTCCATGATGTAGGGTAGTCCGGAGTGGTTGTGTAAGATGTAAGACGGGAATCTACGCCCGGTATCATATATTGTTCTTAACGCCCTGTTCTGTACAGTCTGCAGTTTGCGTATGGTGGAGGGTGCCGCCGATCCCCAGGTTTCGCAGCCATAGAAGCTCAATGGCGGGATGATTGCCCGGTAAATGCGTAGTTTTAGGTCTGAGAGCAGCGTGGCCGAGTCCGGCCTTTGTGCGGACGTGCGGAACGTATGTTAGTCCGCGGTCGAGGAGAACGCCTAAGTATTTGGTGGAGGTTACCCATGGGATATTTCTCCACCTGAGCCAAAGTGACCGTTCCGGCCGCCATTGAAGAACCTTACCAAGGAGGAGTGGTCTGGGGTCTTAAAGTTTTCCTGGAACCCCAGGGCAACCTTCTCGGCCACACACAGTAACTCTATGATCGTAGAGTGACCTCGACGAAAACCAAATTGGTGATCCGGTAGGAGTTGCCTTTCCTCAAAAAGAGGCGTAAGGCGGGTGAGGAGCATCCGCTCAAAAACTTTTGAGACGGTTGGGAGAATGCTGACGGAGCGGTAGTTGTTAGGGAAGACTGGGTTCTTGCCGGGTTTCAAAATGCACACACCCTCGCCTCTTTCCAGTATGCTGGAAAGTGACGGAGACGTAGGCATGCATTGAAAATCCGGGTCAAGCGGGTAGATGTTGGAGCATGAGCGCCGTGACGCCGTCATGTCCAGGGGATTTATTGAGGTTTAGGCTTTGGATTTTGGAGATCACCGCTTTCGGGGTGATTATAGGGATTTGGATCTCCTCGTGTAGCTGCCATTGTTCCTCATAGAGGTAATTCACGGTCGCTTCCACAAGTTCCGTAAAGTCTTCGTCTTGTGGGTCCTCCCGAGGTTCGAACTGTACCTCAAGATGGTCCGCAAACACAGTGGCTTTTTCGTCTGGCTCGAAGGCGGGCCGCCCACGAGTGCCATGTTAGGGATGCTGGTATTGGGTCTTGTCTTTCCCCAAGGCCCTTATAATTTGCCATGGTTTCTTTTCTTGAAGGTTTACATTCTGAAGTGTTTTCCCAGGCCATTGTTCTATGCGCACGGAGCAGCCGCCTTGCCAGGGTTTTGAACTTCTAGTATACTGCTCCATCCTGGGATGGCGTAAGCGCTGTCATAGCTTCCGAGCAGTTGCCTTGGCTTTTAGCAACTGCCGGAGTTCTATAGGTATGGTTCTCGGGTCAGGGCTGTTGGTGGGAATGCGGTGAGTGTGTGCGCGTACCACATTTAGGACCTGGTGGGGAAAATCCGCCGCTGTCGCTTCCAACGCTTCGAGATCATCGGTGCGTGGTCGAGGGTCGACGGATCGGTTAAGTTCTAGGATTGCTGCATCCCAGTCGGTCTCATGTGTCCAGTCTGAGTTCAACAGAGTGGGCATAGCTACTGTGGAATTCACCACGACCGGGTCGTGGTCAGAATCCAGCTCATTTACTGCCGAGAGGTCACAGTGCAATGGCATGTTTTTGGTGATCATGATATCCAGGACGTTAGGCCTGCCGCGGGCCGGATGGAATGTTGGACCTCTAGGTCTGTGCGCGACCAGGCTTGGGTCTCCGCTGATGAGGCGGTAGAGCCCGCGACCCCTCTGGTTGCTAGTGCGACTGTACCAGAGCCCATGCTTCGCGTTGAGATCTGCGATACAGACTACTGGGTGTAGCTAGAGGAGAGTAGTATATTCTGCTTCGTAGAAGTGATGATCAGGAGGGTCATAAGCCGCAATCAACAAAGTGTCCATACCGCCAATGGCAAGCCTGGTGGCGGTAGCTTCCACATGCTGAAGGGTAGGAAGGGGAAGAGGTGTATGGGTGATGTGTAAGATAAAGATAGCTGTACCGCCACCCCGTCGGCCGACCCGATCTGACCGAACGGCGACGTAACTTGGCAGTGAGAAGTTTATACCAGCATTCAGGTGTGTTTCGGTAGCCATGAGGATGTCGATCCCATAGGACTGTACAAACTCGAGAATGCCGTGGTGTTGTTCCTTTACCCCATTAGTATTCCAGAACGCAGCGCGCAATGGTCTACGCACAATTCGGTAGGTCATTGCGGGGAGGATTTTGGGAACAACTGCTCTAATATTTCCAGCAGGACAGTGTATGGTAATACAGTTTGATTATTTAGACCTGACCTGTAGAAACACAGAGGAGGAGAAGGTAATCTAGGGTGGGGGAGCAAGGCTGGCAGTATTCTCCTTACCTGCTTTTGTTACCCGCACTGTGAACACACACGCTACTGGACTACTATCGACCCAAAACCCCTCCCAGGAGATAGTGGGCTAGTCCAACTATTGCGCATACAGCTAAGCAGGGTCAGGTCAAAAAAATCATACTGTAACTACCTTTGTGAACAAGGTTTCTCTATAATTCCTCAAAACTCACCAGAGAAACAGACTCTTGGATAGCAATTTGGTATCCAGTCTTAGAATCTGTCTTTGTACTATTATTGAGCCAAATTTTGAAAAGTGTATGAATTCAAAAATATGCCAAGTGTCTGATCCTACAAATGTGTAACATGTGGTACTTTACTTAAGTTTTCAATAAGATTGTCTTAAATTCATTATGCAAATGCTTAACACTAAAATATGTATCTTTAAGGGCAGTAGTTTTCAAACATCTTACATATAGTTCTTTCCTTTAATTTAGGAGGAAATCACCAACCGCTGTTGCTAATGTGTTGTGTTATTTCGGTTATTTGAAGATAATCCAAGTAAATATTCTGTTTGAGAGGTAGAACTGGAACTTACAATTCAGCGCAGGGCATTTAAAGTGCTTTGTATATACACAGCTGTATTTTGTGTAAATATTAAGTTATTTTAATGAAACAAAAACTGGTATAAAACTCATTATATGCAGTATACATGTACATCATCAGCAAAGTTGAGTTGCATTTACAAACCGTTGAAATGGCACTATTTTGTTTCACTGTGATGAAAAGTTAACTTTGCTCTGTTGAACGCATCTAATATAAGTTCTCTGAAAGAAACAGTAATCGACCCACTGTATGTGTGGCTTATGTGTCAGCGAAACCAGGCATAATGTGACATAAAGCACTAGTGTATGCGTGGTCTCTTGAGTCATTAGAATAGAGCAACATTGCAACTTTTGCTTGCGCGTGTTTCGTAACTTAGTAAACTCCGTTTCTTTCTTTGTTTAAATACATACATATACTTTCCTGCTTGTAGCTTAAGTGAGAAGTGGTATAAAAAGGTATTTTTGCACCAACTATAACCATTTACAATTGTTTGGTAATTTGGAGAGCTCTAAACCCACACAGGACAACGACCTACCTGGACTTCCGACTATCAATAGCTCGCAGCCTAATTGAACAATACCACTTTTGGGGTAGAAAATCCAGAACCCCTGCACCCCTCAGACTTCAAGGAAAACATTATCCTAAAAGGATACCACCAACAGCAAAGAAGTCCCACCCATCTCGAAAGTGTTTCGTGTGCCACAAGAAGGGAATTCGCGAATGTGGAGATGAACCCTTGTGTGTTTATCCCTGTTTTTAGGCATATCACTGCACAAGGAACATATAAAGGTAAGCCAGTAAAGTATATACACTTTACTTACATGTTTCATAAAGGGAAAATTAAAATAATTTGAGTTAGATAAGGGATAAATAAAGGTTAAATGCACAAACGCACAGGACATGTATACACGCCCATATCGCTCATCCGTCATTTTAAATGGACGTGATTTCACGTCCATATTGCTGAAGAGGTTAAATGCTTTAATAACACTGATCAGCATCATTTTTGGCCCTGGTGAAATAATGGACAATTATTGTATACTTAATCCAATTGTGGTAATGAAATCTATCACCCACCGATATTGTAAAAATATCGATCTTAGCATTAAAAGTTTTGTCTCTATTATCTTTTCCTCTCTTTCGTCACATGTGTAATTGTTAGAATGCCTATTTGATATAGGTCTTATGAGCAGAGATGTTTCCAATTCAATCATGTCTGCAAAGTCAACTGGTTTAGCAACAATTAGATTTTCTTACATGCAGTGGGTAGTCTCGTATAATTGTGCTAATGATTTATTGCTCGGAATTAACTAGTTTGCCCTTGTTTGCTAGTTTTAAAAATCACTGTCACTAGCTCTACTTTCACTCTATTTTGCCTTTCCAGACCCCAAAATGCTTTACGCTTGAGACACGAAGTTAACATCAGCCATTGTAAAACATTTTTCTTCAGACATTTTTTTACAATCATCCTAGGTTCATTGCTTTTATTCTAAGTTCCCTGAGAAAAACTTGTGGATTATCCTCTGCTTCCTCAAGTTGTGGGAATTAAATGATGTAGTAGTGCGTGTGTTTTGGTTCATGCTTGTGCATAGATTCTGAGAATCTAGTGTTGCTTTCTGGACCCTTATCTATATACATTTTTCAAACCACGAACTTTGAAACTTAAGCTTTATAAGTTTGGTACTTTCTACTACAGTAATTTGTTTGAAACAATTGATGTACGGGGTTGGATATTTCTGGAACAGCCCTCATGCTCGAAAATTCTACGCTCTTGTTTACTCTCTGGTCTTTTCTTCTCAGAATTATCCTCCTTTAATGTTCCTTTGTGAGCCTCATCAATGTTGTCATGTGGCACCAGATTTAAAGAAATAACTGTTATGTTATTAGCAATGCTCCTCTTTTGCAAACCAAATTGTGATATTTCTGCATCAAGTGCTATGTAGATTTGATTTTTACCCTTTTATTATTCCTTGCCTCAGTGTAGTTGCAATTGTCCTATTATTTTCACACACAGAACAATGGCCTTGAAGTGGTAAATTGGAAAATGTGTCTTTAAAAGTTTGAAATTCAGTAACCTAAACTTTTTATTGTATGATCCTTTTAAATGTATTAATAACACTGATTGAATAATTATCTTTCTACGCATTCACTTCTATACAATCTTTAGTAAGCTTGTTTTCAAACTTCTTAGCATCTCTTACCATCACATTTTTATAATTGCCCCATATTGCAAACATTAGCATTTGAACATTATTTTATTTTCACGACACACTTTTCACAATCTGTTTCATAACATTTTATTAATTCTTTTGCTTATATTTTACATGTTATTAGTGAACTTTTTTAAAGTTTTAGCCACAAATTATTTCCTTTCTTAATTAATACAGAATTAAATAATACAAAATCCTTTTGTTCTTGAAAAAATTCATAGCATTTCACTTGTGTTTATAAACTAATATCTGTGTCAGAAGTTTTGGTTCACTTTTCAAAATGAACATAAAATTTAATCAAATTCACAGAAAATTCAAGATATACTTTCCTTTCTCATTCAATGTATAACATTTTAAACAAAATCCTCCTTAGAGTAACTTTAGGGAACAGTGAATTCTGCATTTCCCTGGAGTAAGTTTTGTCTGGGTTTCAAAAATAACATGTTATACAAAATTCAATCAAATTCACAGAAAATTCAATATATACATTTTCTTCCTCATGCAATGTATATACAATTTTAATCAAAATCCTCCTTAGAATAACTTGAGGGAAAATAAAAAAATTACAGTAAGTTCTCCATATAAAGTGGAGTTTGAGATGGGGGAAAAGATGTTGGACTTAATATATAAATAAAATAACTATAAAATAAATGAAAATAACTATAATTGCTAGGTGAACTAGCGGCTGAGAATGTGGACAAAGCAGTCATTGAAACATGTCTAAATGCTGAGTGTCAAATAAATACTCCTGAATTTTTTTTATAGTGTTTAATGCTTGCTTTTACTACATAGGCACCACAGACGGTGACACTGATGATGCACGGAATGAAGATGGAGCACTGGTGGAATGAGACGGCAGGGGAAGCCAGAGAACCCAGAGGTAACTCACCCAGTGCCACTTTGTCCACCACAAATCCCACATGTAGTTGCCTGGGATTGAACCTGGGCTGTTTTGGTGAGAAGAAAATAGCCTAACCATTGGCTATAGAGTGGCCATCTGAATATTACCCAAGTTATATGAAAACTCTAAACACTTTTTCACGTCTGTGTAGTAGGTTTTGCCTTGTGTATTAAATGATGTCTGTACAGGTGTGAAATCTGAGTGAAACTCTTTCCACAAATTTCACATTTGTGTGGCCTTTTCCCTATATGTGTTAATGCATGTGTTTTCAAATGTGATGCTCTTATGAAGGTCTTCTCACAAATATCACACTTGTATGCTCTCTTGCCCTCATGCGTCAAATAATGCCTTTTCAAGTGTGATGTTTGACTAAAGCTTTGCTCGCAAATGTCACATTTATGTGGTTTTTCACCTCCATGGGAAAAGTTATGTCTGTTTAAGTGAGACATTCGAGTGAAACCTTTATCACAAATCTCACATCTATACGGTTTTTCACCCTCATGTGTCATATTGTGTGTTTTTAAGTGTGATGGACGAATAAAGCTCTTTTCACAAAATTTACAAGGATATTTTTTGTTTTTTTCATGGGTAAGTATATGCATTTTCAAGTTTGACTTATCAAGAAAGCTCTTTTCACAAATTTCACATGTGAATGACTTCTTGCCCTCATGGATTAAACTGTGTCTTTTCAACTGTGAAATCACTGTGAATGCTTTATTACAAATACTGCATATGTGTGATTTTATACCGTCATGATTCAACTCATGCCTCTTCAAGTTTGCCAACTGAGAGAAGCCCTTTTCGCAAGTATTGCACTTATAGGGACTTTTGCCCTCATGAACCAAAATATGCCTTTTCAGGTGTGATGATCCAATGAAGCTCCTGGTGCACAGTTCACATTTAAATGGTTTCATGCCCTCGTGAGTCCAATTATGCACTTTCAAGTTTGATAACTGTGTGAAACCTTTACCACATATCTTGCACTTATGTGGGCTTCTGCCTTCATGAATTAACATATGTGTTTTCAAGTGTGATGAGCGAGTGAAGCTCTTCCCACAAAGTGCACATTTATGAGGTCTTCGGCCATCATGAATCAAATTATGCATTGTTAAATGTGATGAACGAGTGAAACTCTTTTCACAAAGTTTGCACCTGTGGGGTCTCTGCCCTTCATGGATGAGATTGTGTACTTTAAGTTCTGACAACCATATAAAGCTCTTTTGACAAATTTTGCACTTGTGAGGAGCTTTGCCCTCATGAATTAAGCGATGCCTCTTCAAGCGTGAGAAGAGTCTAAACCTTCTCCCACAAATGTCACACTTGTATCTGCTGGTTGCACAACAGTGCTTTGAGATAGACAATGAAGTATAACTGTTTCCACAACTATCACATTTCTGTAACCAGTTATCTTCAGTAACATTATTTTCTTTAACACTTGCTTCACTCTCTCTTATACACTGTTCAGTTTGTAGAGCTTCACTATCAAGTAACCCAGGGGGAGTACATGTGTAGTTGCAAACTGCATCTGGGTACAATCTGAAAGAGAGGTTATGATATATCAAAATATTCTCATACACATTAAACAGTAACCTGTCTCACACAATTATGTACAACTTGTTATCAGTACAGATCATGTGTGTAATATCAGTACCAGCTTAATTTCAACCGTAGTAATTACATTAATTCACAGTATCGTCCATACAAATAAAGTATACTACAAATGATAATTTAGACATACATATAAGAATACAATAATACTTAAGATAATAATTCTTCTATGGAATAAAAGTTATGCTGCAGTAAGAATTATTTTACCTTTGTTGTAAACATAGCCTCTGAGGTGGAAAGTTTGAGTTCTTCAGGAAATTTATTATATAATTTAAAACCAGCACACTTGCTGCTTTTACTGAATAAAGTCGACTTATGACTGCTGCTTACTCCTTGTGTCATATTCATGTTTGTAAGAATTAAGTTCAAATTGTTTTAAGTGCTTTCTATCACAGATCACTACTTCTAATATATATACACAGGGGAAAGGCAATATTGACAGTGCCCTTATATATTTTTACATGGATGTGTTTTGTTTAATTCTACCATTAACCTAATTACTCATTTTTTGTAGCTTAAAAGTGATATCTCCTGACACTCCTGTGTCGGAATTTCCCTAAAATATTACACCAAACACATATAAAATATAAAGTTCCCAAAGTGCATAAGTTTATTATTTATTTATAGCCCTAAACACAAAACAAATTTGTCTTAATTTAGATGACAACTTTTTAACATGTGTGCTCCATTTGAGATGTTTATCGATCCATATATCCAGGAACTTTGTAGATGTTTTATATTTAATTCTGGTAAAAGCATTAAAACACCACTTTAGTAAAATTGCTGTTTCATCAGCAAATGTAATGGTTACTGAGCAATATCAGAAGTTTTCCATCATGCATAAATAAAGATTTAAGAAATACAGGTAATGAATTTGTTCAATAGAAATAGACCAAAATGGAACAGATAGAGAAGCAATTATGATGTAATTTCATCTTACAAAGCTACCTGCACTCTCCATTTTAGAATAGAGCAACACAATAGAACAATCAAATTGAAGTGGTAAGCTTTTCAATTTACACCTCCTGTGTTCCTTTTGACAGCCTATATATTTATATCATACTTTAATGAAACTTCCTGTGTGACCATTGTATTTTCTTTTTCAGAAGATAAAAGAAAAAATTTAATGCACAAGAATTGCTTTATGTGATAACCTGAAACATGAGATCAAAAGTTGCCATTCTGTTAATCGGAAAATTTTCCAAACTGCAGAGCTTCAAAGCAGAACGTGTTTGTCTGCATTGCAAAGTTTTGATTTTCAACATCCACAGTAAAGGGCACCGTTTGAAAGCTGTAGATAGCATTTCTCACCTGTTACCCTATCTAGTATAACATGCATTATTCAAAGTTCCATCCTGGGTTTGACCCTTGTGGTGAACTGTGTTCCAGTGATAAAGATATGTGTTTATATGAACCCATACAAGAAAAATTATCGCTGTTGGTGAAAATGTCCTCTAATCATTATTCCAAATTTCTTGAAAGGTGGACTTTAAAATGTCTCTTACAATCAATCATTAACAAGATTTTTCTTTGCTATGGCTTTATATGATAAAAGTCTTGAAATTTGTATAGAGGTTATCTACATTTCAAATATACCATGATTTGTTAACTGAAAGGAACATGCAGGATATGAAGCATAACTAAACTGCCAAAATTATCAAGTTAATAAAGTGGATGTAAACTAATTGCCACTCTGCGGCTACGTGCATTCACAATGATAGAACACAGTTACTGCTACGCGTAAGTATAATATACGTTTTAAGCCACAAAAAGGATATATGAGGCCCTTAGAATAGCAAGGGCATATGTGCCAAAAGCTAGTTTTGAGAAAAATATGATTAAAGTTTTACTAATCAGTTTCTATTAATCATTTAGAGAGAGATTAAAAATTGCTCAGATGTGAATCCAATGGATTAATTCTGTTAATTAGGAATGTAAAATGTTATTTGGCAGATATTTAAGATTTCAGAAGATTAATTTCATCAACAATATAATTTAGATAATGTATGCTTTCATGCGCATTATAACCAGAATGTTTGCTTGTAGAGTTAGCATTTTGCAAGCAATACTTTAACTAATATTGGTAAATATTTGTTCTAATGCTAACAAACAATACTTATAAAGTGAATATAAAGAAGTTAACAAAAAGTATGTTTAGATTACCGAAGATGTTTAAGCGCTGGTCCAAGTTGTGTTTTACCGAGAGGAACCAGAGTATGTTAGTAATGTAAAGTATTGTCACCCGCTGCTGTCTTTTTCTACCTCTGGTGTGTGCCTTTACTACATGTTTGGTTTTTTAACTTACGTGTTCTTCACCTGTATTTCTCTTCTTCTTGGCCATATGCATTTTCCATTGGTTTTTCTTTCATGCAGCATTTTCTGGGACGTCTTACGTGATGAGAAGTAGAATCACTGTCTGTCACTCATAGTGTTTAATAAAACTAAATCACTACCCTAAATGCACTAAAGGTGTGTTCAATGGTATTGTTAGTAAACAACACAACTCTATAATGCTAAACAAAACTTAAAACGAGAGCTGCAAGCCACTAAAACAAGTTGCAGCTTTCTTTAAAAGCAACAGACTGAACTAAAGTAATACCCCGTACAGGCAGGAGTACATCTAGGCAAAAACTATTTACAAAACCGCAAAAATATTTGAAAGGTTAAGGAATAACCATTTATGAGGGGTAAAGGCCCGAAAATAAACAGTACCCTCTCTTAAGTGATTAATTGCTACATTCTCTTCAAGAGCAACTGTCACAGCGTAGCGGCTGGCAGGTTGGCTTATGTGCCTTTGCTATTCTCGAGATTCGGTTCAAGCGTGTTAGGTCTAACACCATGCTGTATTCAAATGGAGAATTCGTTCATATTCAGGGCGTATTATCCATTCACACTTAAAAGGTATTAAAGAGTAGGCTTCATACTATATGTTGCAAGAAAAACAAAAAAATCTGATGTGTTGCACTCACATGACTTTCTCTACTTTTGTACTAACTATTCTTACAAACTCTTATTCCTATATCTTCTTCGTGTTAGTTAAGAAAAACATTTGTACAAAATATCTTACTGCTTATTTCCTTGTAGGTGCAAGGGGAATGTTAGAATACAATAGGCTTTGTGCGGTAATCAAATGTTTGAGATTCTGTTGTCTTTGCACACTTAACATATAAAAAAAATGAACTATGACGATCCGTTTCACGAAAGTTCTAAGTTTTCCGAAACTCACACACATAACAAGGAATATCTCCGAAATGGTTCACCCTACAAGAAAATTTATTGGGACATAAATTGTGTATTTTCGCAAGATCTACATTTTTTGTTTGGTATAATTTGGTCTATCTCTTTTACCAGTTATGCAAAAGTCATCCAGGGTAAATACGACTACAGGGGCTTTAGCCAGAAAATTCAAGATATATATTTCATTTGTCATAAAAATATCTCAAACATATGACATTTTAATCAAAATCGTTAGAGCCATTTTCAAGAAAATCAAAATTTTTGAAAACTTTTCCATGTAAAGGGTAGTTTAGGGTGGGGCTATTTTCTTCAAAATATTCGTGTCGCATCCTTGAAATACATTAAACTTAAATACCAACTTTGGTTTTTAACCGACTTTTCGTTTTTGAGTTATGCTGTGCACAGACTGACACACACACACACGGACCTTTTTCTAAAAATGCTTTTTTGGATTCAGGGGGCCTCAAAACATGTATTTCTGGTGAAATCTCGACATCGAATTTTCGGGTGGAATACAATACTTCCCCTACTTACCAGTAGAGAAAGTAAAATTTTGTACTTTGGCACTTATGCCCTTAGTATTCTAAGCACCTCATATTTACTCAATCTAAATAACATGCAGCACATGGAAATTAACTGCTATTTATGTCATCTCTGACCAAAATAATACTTTTTCGTTTTCTGCTCACAAATTCGAAACCAATCTCCAGAAGCAGCTTATGGAGGGAAGTTAGGATCAGAGTTAACAGTCAACAGCACTTTGTTTAAGGTGGGGGTTCATTGTTAGAAAAGAACTGGTGAACTTCTGGATGGATTGCAGATGTCACAAATTCATCACAAACAAAATCCAGCACTTGCCTGGCCTGCTGTCTCTTCTTGCCAGGTATTCTGACTTCACCAACTGAGGATTTTTCTTGGCATACACTGTAAATATGTGAAATAGATACACCGGTAAACTTGAATGTTAGTTTCAGCATGTCACCTATAGAAAGTTCGGGATACTTCTTGCAGAACTTGTTAAACACATTCAATATTATTGTTTCTTTACCACTCCGTAATGGCTTTCCATGCTTGTTTCACAACACTCACTTGTTCTCCCATGTTACTTCCAAAGTGAATGATGCATGCGCCAAATGAGTTAAGCTGGTTAGAAATTCATTTAACTGCATAGTCTTACAATTCAACTATGTTTAGTTCACTTAGTTCATGCTTTAGCAGAGATTTTAGAATATAGCAGTAGTATTACTTTCTCTACTGGTATGTTGAGGAAGAATGGTATTACACCCAAAAATTTGATGTTGACATTTCACAGGAAATATAATGTTTTAAGACCCCTGAATTAAAAAAAAAAACATTTTTAGAAAAAGGTCCATGTGTGTCTGTCAGTCTGTGGACAGTATAACTCAAAAATGAAAAGTTGATTGAAAATCAAAGTTGGTATTTAAGTTTAATGTCTTTGATTTTGAGGAAAAAAGCCCCACCTTAAACTACCCTTTACATGGAAAATTTTTCAACAATGTTGATTATTTTGAAAATGGCTCAAACAATTTTGATTAAAATGCCATATGTTTAAGATATTTGTATGACAAATGAAATGTGTATTTTGAATTTTCTGGCTATAGCCTACATAGTCCTGTTTACTCTGGATAACTTTTGAATAACTCGTAAACCTTAAGAGATAGACAAAATCTTACTATACAAAAAATGCAGATCTCACTAAAACACAAAATTTATGTCTGAATAAATTTTTTTGTAGAGTGAACCATTTCAGAGATATTCCTTGTTATTTGTGTTGGTTTCAGAAAACTTAAAACTTGTGAAATGGAACATCTTTGTTCTTTTTTAATATGTTAAGCATGCAAAGAGAATGGGATCTCAAAGTTTAACAGATTTGACTATCGTTCAAAGCCCACTGTATTCTAATATTCCCCTTGTACCTACAAGGAAATAAGCAATACGATAATTTCTACAAAAGTTTATCTCAACTAACACGAAGAAGATATAGGAATAAGAGTTAGTAAGAATGGTTAGTACAAGAGTAGAGAAAGTCATGCGAGTGCAACACATCAGATTTGTTTTTTCAAGGAGCCATTTAGACGGCAAAAACATCAAGAAGGTGCACTGCAGTCAAAATGCATGTGGTTTTGTTTACATCTACTTTGTTCACTTGATGTACATAGTATACAAACAACAGGGTTTTATAGTTCATATTATATTTTAGTTTGGCAATTCTTTTCTTTCTTTGAAAACTCATCCCTGCACAATATTTCCTTTTTATAAAGAAATATCAAATTCCTAAAAAATCAACTAGAATATTTTTCTGAGGTTTGTTTTAAGCAAACAGCAAAATATTAGAAGTGAAGATCACCTCAAGAAGAGAAATAAATTACAATGACTACTTCGTTGTTATAAGAGGATAACTTACCCCATTGATTCTGTTACTGGGAAAACATCTATTCCAGTTTTTCCTGGAGAGCCATCCTGGAATAGAACCATAACAATGGAAGTTCACCAAAATGTTTGTCAACAACATGAAGGTGTGTCAATATTAACTTAATTTATGGTAAGTTTATCCTCAGAGCAAACTTCAATAGTCACATTCAAGGACCAGAAATCATGAACTTGTATTCCAGCTATTGGGTCTACCAATAGCCAGCTACTGTATTTCAGCAGCGCTGTGCTTCTTGCTATGGGACAATGTTTGGGAAGTGTACCAAATTAAGCAGCAGTAACTATACATGCAAAATTTATAGAAATAGAGTTACACATTGTGACAACATAACTGTGACCTTCCAAATTGTCCTGTGAATTAGTTTTAGCAAAAGTTGACAACTAAGCAAGCCAATTGTAGGAGTTTAAGTTGAGAGTACTGAGTTAGCAACGGTGGAGAAAGGATGTGTCTGTAAAAGAAGTAGGAACTAAAGCACACGGGGAGTTTGCAGCCAAGTATATTAAACCAAAAGAGACTGGAAAAGGAAACAACAGGAATAATAACACATTATTATTTTACATTGTGGTAGCAACTTCGTTAGTTATTGGTGCCTTTGTCAAAACCTGACCTGAGTCAGGCAGTGTGGTTGAAAAGCTCTTTAGAAAAATGGATGGATTATAAGAATATCTGGGTAATAAATTGAATGCCATTTCTTAGAAGATTAAGCAAGGGATATGAGAAGAAATTTTGTGACTCAAGATGAAGTTGAGCACCTTAAAGGAAGAGCTATCCGGTTTTGTAAAAACAAGTTGAGATTTCTACAAAGTGCAGCAAATGTAGGGGATGGTGGGAAACAGGAGGACAGCTAACGAAGAGACTTTTTAAATATTGGTTCAGAATTCAACACATGCTGGAGGACTCATTATTAAACAAATGTAAAATTTCAAGCGTATGACTTGGCCTCACCAAGTTGAGAAAGAGTTAACATGAACTGGGGTGGGTGATGTAGAATAGAAGAGGAATTTAAAAGTAGCTTCTGGAAATAGATTAGAGGTAGGTTCATGGATATGGGCAGTTATTATATTCTATAGTGAGGAAAAGAAGTTGGCGATGATTCATCAGGAGATAAGACAGGATGTTAAAAGAGTAATGTACACCTGTAAACAAGAAAAAAATCAGTCATGTCAGGAATGCATATATATATATATTAATACATGCCTACATGAAGACAGACATACACATAGATAAAGTGGCCTGGCATTCCAGACATGACTTTTTTTTGTCCACGAGGGTACATTAATGTGTGTAATAAGAGAGGCAGAGTCTGGCACAGTTTAGGTTAGGAATTTGGAACTTAAGGGGCATTAGGAGGAATTGAGAACATGGAACTCATCCTATTTCTATAGAATTAGAAAATTTCATTTGAATGCCCAGGAACAAGCCAACAGGCAATTTTTGTCAAATAACTGAAACTGAACAAGCAAATAATAGCAGGCAAAATTTTTGATGACAAAATGTAAACTAGGAAGTTTTTTGTAGTTAGGTAATGAAACTTAGCCATTGCACAAAAAAGAAAATTTCTGAGACAGATCACACAAAACTGGAAGTCACCATGTTTGTTAAAAGATAAGAATGGTTTCTTTCATCTAATACATGTATTTGTCACCAAGAACTGATGGCTATATTTGCTTATATCAATCTTCTTTTACAATGTAGATATTCTGGAAATAAAGCACTTATACTGAGTAAAAGCTGCAGTATAAGGTGTGTCATCAAGCATATAATTGAAGTGACAGGTAGAACAGTTCCTATCTTTTAATTTCTACACATTTTGCTGTTTATTGAAGTTTTTTGAGTTGTGCATAGAAAATATAACACTTTTGCCATAAGAGCCAAAACTCTAAAAAATCAGAATACATACCTGTTCACCTTTCTAGTTTGATTTTCCTGATTTATGACTAGGAAGAGCAACTGTTTTAAGTCGCAGTAATTTAAACAACTTCTACAATGAAGAGTGTATACATGCACAATATTGATCTTAAGTGTCTAAAAAATTGAAGCTTAATGAAACTTTATTTTCCATTTCTCTATTTTGATAAAGTTTCCCATTCATTATTGTACACGGCCACATTGTAATGTACAGTAAATAAGTGTTGCTGGGCTCAGCACAGAGGCTGGGCTACTGCATGTGACTGTAACAATCGAAGCGGCAGAAAAAAGGGACTCTTCTAGCATCTTCTCATAGCTGAGTCATTGTGGTGCATGTGTGTAGAAAGCTTTTTGAAAAATCTCTGTGATGTTAGTCCCTCTATAGAATAAGGCAAGACAATGAACAGGAGGGGTTAGTTTAGTTTTAGAGTTAGAGTAATGGTCATAAGTCAGTCCATGTGTCAGTGAGTTCGAGCCAGCTGTGAATGTGTGTGTTGTAAGAAGATCAACGAGTGTTGAGGATATCGAGTTAGTGTATGAGAGACAGTAAAAGCGAACACACTAATAGAGTGAGCAAGGTTATGAAAAGTAAAAGTTGTGAGTTATGATAGCACAGACGACTTAGTAACGAGAAGAAAAGTGTGTATTTGTGGTAAAATTTTAGAAGATAGTGAAAGAAAGGTAACTGGACTGGATATTGTCATTTTGTCACAATAATATATAGGCATATGTATATTTCTTTGTTATTCCCAGTTACTAAGGACTAACCTTAACATAAAATTGCTATCTTTTATACTTTACAATTTTATAAACTGTGAGTAGTAAAAAATTTCTCTTTGGCTTTAGTGAATCTTACCTCTGCTTTGCTCTGCAAGGAATCTGAATCTTCTGCCCTGTGTATCACATCTGCTGATACGTTTTCCATCCACATGGACTCTTCGTTTACTTCTGTTTTAAGGTTAGCTAGTGGTTCACTGTAGTACACAAATGTGTTATTCTGACTCTTAGCTGTAATTTCTGCCTCATTTTGAATGCCAGTAACTGGATAAGAGCACTCTTCTGGTTCAGTTTTCACTACGTCTGATATCGCAAACCAATGTTGCTCCTCTTTTATTTCCACTGGGGGATTCATTGTTTGATATTCACTGCAAGTACCAATTTCACCCTCAGATTCAGTCACAAAATCAACAGCATTTAAAGGATCACGCTCCTCTGTCCTGCAACTTTCTTCATTCGTAATTTCCAGAGATGAATTAGATTCTTCTTTTATTTCTACTTTGGCATTATCATCAATACCATTCTTGTGCTTAGATTCTGTCACAAAATCACAAGCAGCAAAAACAGGAGACACTTGCATGCTACATGCCGTTTGATTTTCTGTTACTTCTGGATACAAGTTTGATTTATTTTTTATTTCCATTCCAGTATATATTTTATCATTGTTTCTATCCATGTTATTCTTAAATTGTATTACAAAAGCTTTCTTATTTTGAAGATGATACATAAACCAGGAAGGTCTTTCCAACTGGAAATCATATCATTACTTATTATTTATTTATTTAGAGCACCTGCCTAGTAAGTGGAAGGTCTGTGGTTCAAATCCCAGCTGTGGTATTGAAATTTTAAGTTCCAGCTCTATCTCTCATATCATTACTTCTTTGAAGATTAGAAGATTTTTCTTTAATTTCTATTCTGGTAGACATTTCACATCTTCAGCATTTTATTATGGCAACTAAGGAAAAAGAAACATAATTATTAGCAGATATGTATAACAAAAATGACAGAATTTAAACTCAGCATAACAATTTATTAAAGTTCTAATATTACTATTTATATACAGCACACTCAGTGGTCTTATATTTACAGGTTGTCCTGTGGTAGGGAAGCACATTTACCTAACAAGTTATGTGATTATCTTATCTGAAGGTTTTCTACCAGTCTAGTAGGATGGACGTTTGTTGTCTTTGTGGTTACACAGCCAATGCCAGTACAGGCACAGTGCAACAGAATTCTAACTCTTACATCACGGATTAAATGGAAAGAAATTGTTATATATTTTGTGCAAACTTGATTTCTTTCCTTAAAATCCAAAACTTTTTTGTAGTTTAGTAATGAAAGCTGGGATTATTGGATATAAAAGACATAATTTCTCTGGCAGACTACACAAAATGGAAGTCACCAAGCTTGTGCATAGACGAGATTGATTTCTTTTATCTAATAAATATATTTGTCATACAAAACATGATTACATCTACTTAGATCAATCTTCTTTTAAAATGCAGATATTGTGGAGAAAAGAAAGCACTTAAAATAAGTAAAAGCTTTAGTAGGAAACTGCATCATTGGAAACTGCAACTAGGAGAAAGCGAGTATCAGATGTAGAAGTAGGAGATGAAAGATGGGATATGATTCAGAAGAGGCAATGTAAAGAACATCAACAACAGGAGGAAAAATGGTCCTGTCATCATGGAGGGACAAGATAGTGGAAAGAGGGAAACAAAACTGGTGGCATGCTGGTATTAACAATGAACAAAAGGAGAAGGGGGAAGAAAGTGGCTGCGGCAGCCAGAGAAGTGGGACCCATATGGAGGAGGGGGAAGATAATATAGTAACATTGCCACATGGAAGCATTTTGGTGTTATACAAAAAGCTGGGGGTTCCCCACCAAGAAATAAAGAAGCCTGAGAGAACTTTGTATGATCCAGGGGAAGAATGGAATCACAATTGCAGATATGAGAGACACTAGGGTTTTAGAATTGGGAAGGCTTAAAAGCAAAATCTGTACAGGAACTTTACAGCACTTCCTAGGGTTTGTGGATTATTTGGCAGTGGTAGAAATACTATTAAACAAGGAAAATTCATAATAAAGAATTTTAACAATGTACAAAAAAAAAAAAAAAAGAGCAACGATTGCAAATAAAGGGAGAACATCAAGAAGATTAGGAGTTTTTGTTAGGAAAACTTCTTCATCTGATTACCCTCCCTGTATGGATGAGTTACACCCTCTATGACTTAAAAGCCTGTGCCTAGAGTCAGATGCCTGTTGGGGAGCATACAAACATATGAACGAACAGAGTGAAGACCTGGAAGTGGGTGGTCAGTGTGAAAGTGAGGAAGAGGATGATATGAAACAGATGAATGGAAAGGTGATCATGGTGCAGTTGGTGCACTAAGTGGTAGTGGAAACCAGAGAAAACCCATGCTGATGCTGCTTCACGAATACCACATATATATATTACCACATATTATATATATATATATATATATATATATATATATATATATATATATATAATAGTCATCTATGTATATAAGCATAGTTTATAAGCCCCAGCTACCTCACAATTCCATACTGCAAAATTATATCATCTCTTAAATAAATACAGAGAGGTTAAGCGATAAATATGGAGATTATAAAAATGGGCAATTTTAATGGAAAAATAGGAGGAAGTGATGTAAATTTAACAGATAGTTGTAGAATAATATAATAGAGACAAGCGAGGACATGGATGAAAATGCAGAATTCACATTATTGAATAAAAATGACCAAAGTGTAATTTATTGTATATCATAGTCAAACAATATTAGTTACATGGTGGTTAATTTCCAAGTATAAAGCAGAAGTACAAATACTGGTAATTTCCCACTAATAACAGACAGAAATTTAAGCACCATATATAATTACTGACCAAATAACACACAAGAAAATATGATTCAGATGGAAGGAAGAATGCACAACTAATTTTAAATCAGTTTTAGTTTCCAAGATAAGAAAAATAGGCTCTTATGACACAATAAATAATATAAAAGACTATGAAATTCAAAATGCAATTAATATATTAAATCTAATTATGTAATGAGCAGAGGAGCAATTGAAAAGAAAGATAAAGATAACTTAGGGAAAATATGAAGACTGACAACTGGATTAACCATGAAAGCAAATTATATAAAACTGTTGCAATGACCAAGTTCTATGAGTGGAAGGAAATAGGAAATATTCAATCAGAAGATTATCTACAAATTACATAGCTATGACTATAATGAATTATAGTATTAGAACCTAAACAGTATCCATGGAGGAAAACATATACCAATAAACTAATTAATACTATTGTTGAATATAAGGTAATTAAAATATGGAAGGGTATAAAAGTACTTCACAAAAAAATATGTGGTTAAACCTAACATAAGCCAAGAGGAATGGTTAAGAAACTTCTCTTATTGTATATCAATGTAAAACCTCTGAGCATGGGAGGTAATTCCAATAATAGAAAATAGTTGCACTTAGAGAATTAAATTAATTAATTATTTAGTTAACAAGGCTGTCAATTGCCACGGTCATATCAGTGCTGCCAGTGTGCCAGAATTTTGTCACCTAGGAATTCTTTTACATACCAGTAAATCTACTGAAATGGGGCTGTTACTTTTAATCACACCTAAAACCCACTGGTTTGGGCTATGTTTGAACCCATGATCTTGGAATCAGTAGGCAAGTGTCTAACCAACTGAGCCACACAGAACAACATTACTTCTAGAGTTTGGATGGTCATAACAGATGAAGTAATAAACTAAGTCAAAAAAATAAAAAGATACAGTATGTTTACTACAAGACTTGGCTGACAGTTGCACAGCGCATCTTCCGGTCAATATGCATGCACATCAAATCAAATCTCAAAGCACATTAACGATTATCAGAATAAACACAAAACATGTCTTATCACAGATGTTGGAAATACTGTCCAAGAATACATCTACAGCATCTTCTAAGCTAATTTTCACTCACATGCATTTGTTCAGCTTCGGTTATTGCGTTAACTTCCTGATATTTTGTTTTAATTTTGTCTTGTGACCCCTAAAAGATTTTTGAGAAGACCATTCTAACCTTTCTCTAACTTTGTCTAATTTCTGTTTCATAAGCAGATGTTGCTTTACCTTTCCTTTCCTATCATGAATTGATCCTGTCTCCCTGAATTTATTTGCAAGCAAACAAATGGTCTCTACTTGGAACATGCATGCCAGGAAATTTCGTTTAAAGCTGCCTTTACAACTTCCCTACAAAAGATGATTCATCCACATATGTATCATACATAAACACACTTTCTCTTTAGGGTGAGGGGTCGTGCAGAACGGGGAAAGGCTCATATTAAAGAATATGGCGACTTAGAGCAGCATGATCGAGAAAAGTCATGGTTAGCTAATGCTGGATTTCTGACTGAACTCATTGATCCTCTTGCTGTCTAATATTACTGAAGAGAACAATAGCAGTAATAGTAACCGCTTTTTAGAGAACACCATATTTTTATGTTTTGGCAGTTACATCACTCTCTCACTACCCCCAGAATGTCTGGAGAACCACACCTGTCGTTGGTTTATGGGTCTCACTGTCCTGACCGGAAGAGTTATCAAAATAAATTCACAGACCACATCCTCTGATTACCTACTAGGCAGCTGGCCAACATTACATTTCTAAATATAATGTAGCCATCTTCTATACTAAAATGACGGTTATGTTAATATTGTAAACACAAATACATCTATTTTTATTAAATCATTATAAATGCATTTAATTCTCTTCAAGTCGTAATTTACTAAGGCCAATATTTTAGTTTGGAATAGTTATTTTGTTACAGTATTTATTATTGTTTGTTATGCTGGTGTTTCTGGCAGCAAACTGCATGTAGTTGTGCCTGCTCATAGCCGGAAATTTGAATGTGTGAAAGTGTGGAAATGAATAACATGGTGAAACTGAAAGAGATAAATCATTCAGGTTTATTCTTAGAAGAGAAGCTGTTTTTCATGCTTATTGTTTGCGAGTGAAACAGCATCTGGACAAATAATGGTTGGGACATTGGTCATTTAAAGCACAAAATAGCAAAACATGAGAGCTAAATTGGCCACATGAATTGTGAATTAGAACTGTGTGGTGTATGTCAGAGAAAGAGAGAGGGTAAAGGTGGCGAGGATGTAATATACTGCACATCCACTGTGACAAGTCACGAACCGCCACTGCCTCCATGATGAGTAAAAAACAACCTAGAAAGACGATACATACAAATTTCAATTCACAATGGAAAGGTAGTTACCAAAGTCGAAAAGTGTAAATATAAACAGGTAATTTGCAATGTCAGATTATTGTTGAAAATCTTTGAGTCACATCAATGATAAATGCTCAACTTGAATATCACGTTTAGTATTCATCTGGCAGTTTGTTGGTAACTTTTGCTGTTCACACACACATGCACTCCCAGACAGACTAATCTTTTACTTTCTCTACTAACTATAGTAAGTAGGGCAAGTATTGCATTTGACCCAAAATTTTGATGTCAAGATTCCACCAGAAATATGTTTTGAGGCACCTTGAATCCAAAGAAGAAAGCAGTTTAAAAAAAGGTGTGTGTGTGTGCACGCGTGCTTGCACACGTATGTGTGTGTGTGTGAACAGCAAAATTCAAAAACAAAAGCTCAGATGGTAATTATTATTTATTTATGCCAGCAAACTTACTGTTGGTGTTTTTAAACACACAAGCCGTGTGTGGGCAAAGTTTGAGAGGTTTTAAGTTCCAGTTCTACCTCTCAAACAAAAGCTCAGTTAAAAACCAAAGTTGGTATTTAAGCTTCATATCCTCCAAGGATGTGACATGAAGATTTCGAAGAAGATTCCTACATCCTAAACTACCTTTTACATGAAAAAATTTCTGAAAATGTTGATTTTCTCAAAAATGATTCAGACTTTGATTAAAATGCCATATGTTTATGATATTTTTATGGCAAGTGAAGTGTATATATTAAATTTTCTGGCTATAGCCCCTGTAGTCGTATTTACTCTTGATGACTTTTACATAACCGGTAAACCGTAAGAGATAAACCAAATCTTACTATACAAAAATGTGGATCTTATTAAAACACACAAGTTATGTATGTCCAAATGCATTTTCTTTGTGGAGTGACCCATTTCAGAGATATTCTTTGTTATGTGTGTGAGTTTCACAACACTTCAACTTTCCTCAAATGGAAAGTCATAATTCATTTTTTTATCCCTTGAAAGAGAACAGAATTTCAAAGCTTTAAAAGACTTGACTACCATATTCCTCTTGTATCTACAAAGAAAATACGATAATTTTTGCAAATGTTTGACTCGACTAACACGAGGAGGATACAAGAATAAGGTTGTAAGAATGGTAAGTACAAGAGTAGAGAAAGTCATATGAGTGCAATACATCCGGTCTTTTTTTTCTTTGATTCAGGGGACCACAAAACGTGTATCCAGTAAAATCTCGATGCCTCATTTCTGTGTGGAACGCAATACTTGACTTAGTCCCACATAATACTAAACAATATGCTAGTATAGAAAACATAAATACCACGTTATAGTACAGAATTCCAAATGATGTTCTCTCGTAGCTTATTCCCGTAAAAATAATCCTCTCCTCACAAAATTCACACGCCTATTTATCATTTGAAGAGTACCTGAGCCGGCAAGTAAATATCTCTTAAAACGTCAACCGCTTTGAGCTCTTGCCTTTTCAGTAGCGCTAGTTCGAGTGCGTTCCTTTATTAGAGCTACTTCCTCACCGATCCAATCATGCTCTGAGGAAGACTTATCTGTACCCATAGAAACGCTTCGGTTTTCCGAGCAAAGCCAAAGGTCTGAAGACCATTTCTATGTGTACAACTAAGTCTAAGGAAGTAATTCCGACCCTCCCGCTCTCTGGTGGAACTATTCCCGATGGACGTGTTTCCTCTATTCCAATCGATGTGTGAACCTGTGATTTCAACCGATTTCTCGTTGGCCTCGATTCCAACCCTGTGTATTGATTAAACGCCTTACGCTCAGGGGAGTTGGCATGCTGACCCCCGCCCCACCAACCTACACTCCTCCGTGGCCTTGGCTGCGGCTGGAGGACGCACCGGTGGAGCTATGAGGGTAACCTCTGCATAGAGGAGATGCCCTAGGGATGTTTTTTTTTTTTTTAAATTAACGTCCTCCAACATTGCGTCATATCGGACGGTGAATGAATGAAACGGGTGAAATGATGCTCAAATGAGCCCGAGGTCCATGGAGCTTTAAGTTACCCGACATTCGTCTTCTCAGGGCAGGGAAAACCTCGGAAAAAAACCTTACCCGGATAACTTACCCTAAGCGAGAATCGAACTCGCGACCTCTTGAACGTGAGGCAGACACGCTAACCATCACGCTACCGAGGCGGGCCCTAGGGATGATGATGACGATGATGGTATGATGATCATCATCATTAGTAGGTCTGGGTGCCTCGATTAGACGCTGGGCTACTGATCCCAAGGTGGCGGGTTCAAATCCGGCCCAAACCGATGGTTTTTAAGTGTGCTTAAAACGACAGCTCCATGTCAGTAGATTTACTGGCATGTAAAAGAACTCCTGCGGGACGAAATTCCGGCAAATCGGAGACGCTGATGTGATTCTAGCAATTGACAGCGTCGTTAAACAACAACATATCGTCCAATCGTCATCGTTATAATAATAATAATAATAATAATAATAATAATAATAATAATAATAATAATAATAATAATAATAATAATAATAATAATAATAATAATAATAATAATAATAATAATAATAATAATAATAATAATAATAATAATAATAATAATAATAATAATAATAATAATAATAATAATAATACTAATACTAATTAATTTTTAGAAAAAGGTGTGTGTGTGTGTGTGTGTGTCAGTCTGTGGACAGCATAACTCAAAAACGGAAAGTCAGTTAAAAACCAAAGTTGGTATTTAAGTTTATTGTCATTCAAGGATGCGACACAAAGATTTTGAAGAAAACAGCTCTACCCTAAACTACCCTTTACATGGAAAATTTTTCGAAAATTTTGATCTTCTTGAAAATGGCTCAAACGATTTTGATGTAAATGTGATATGTTTGAGATATTTTTATGACAAATGAAATGTATATCTTGAATTTTCTGGCTATAGCTCATGTAGTCGTATTTACTCTGGACGAATTTTGCATAACTGGTAAACCATTAGAGATAGACAAAATCTTGCTGTACAAAAAATGTAGATCTTGCTAAAATACACAATTTATGTCTCAATAAAATTTCTTGTAGGGTGAACCATTTTGGAGATATTCCTTGTTATGTGTGTGAGTCTCAGAAAACTTAGAACTTTAGCAAAATGCAGCAACGTTGTTCATTTTTTTATATGTTAATCGTGCAAAGAGAACAGAATCTTAAAGGTCAAAAACATTTGACTATCGCACAAAGCCTACTGTATTCTAATATCTCCCTTGCACCTACAAGGAAATAAGCAATAAAATAATTTGTACGAATGTTTATCTTAACTAACATGGAGATATAGGAATAAGAGTTTGTAAGAATGGTTAGTACAAGAATACAGAAAGTCATGTGAGTGCAACACATCAGATTTTTTCAATAAAATTGTAGTGGCTTCTTTTTTACCTTCTATACTACATACAGTAAGTAGGATTGTATTCGACACAACATTTTGATGTTGTAACATATGCTTTTGAGGCCCCATGAAGCCCCCAAAAAATCTGATGTGTTACACTCACATGACTTTCGCTACTGTTGTACTAATTATTCCTACACACTCTTATTTCTCTACCTTCTTCATGTTAGTTGAGATAAACATTTGTACAAATTATCTTATTGTTTATTTCCTTGTAGGTGCAAGGGGAATATGGGAATACAGCAGGCTTTGAGCGATAGTCAAATACATATTTTAAAATCTTCAAATTCTGTTCTCTTTGCACAGCTAACATATAAACAAGTGAATGATGCTACATCTGATGAAAGTTTGTTTTCCAAAACTGACACAAATAACAAGGAATATCTCCAAAATGGTTCACTCTACAAAAAACTTGATTTGGACATAAATTGTATATTTTAGCAAGATCTACATTTTTTGTATAGTAAGATTTGGTCTATCTCTTACGTTTTACCAGTTATGCAAAAGTCATCCAGAGTAAACAGGACTACATGAGCTATAGCCAGAAAATTCAAAATATACATTTCCTTTGTCATAAAAAATCTTAATCACTTGGCATTTTCATCAAAACTGTCAGAGCCATTTTCAAGAAAATGAAAATTTTTGAAAAATTTTGCATGTAAAGGGTAGTTTAGGGTGGAGGAATTTTCTTCTTTATGTCGCATCTGTAAAAGATGTTAAACTTAAACACCACCTTTGGTTTTTAACAGACTTTTTGTGACACACTGACAGATACATACAAATCTTTTTCTAAAAATTCTTTTTTTTTATTCAGGGGGCCTCAAAACATATTTCTGGTGAAATCTGGAAATTGAATTTTTTAGGTAGAATACAATAGTTTCTCTACTCACTGTGCGCAGTAGAGAACATAATAATCTTATTTCACTTCCTGTGCTTTATCCACGAAATTTCAGGTTATCAAATTGTAACACAGTTTCTTTTTTGCATCGAGGATGAGTTACTCAAATCCTCAATTTATTTTACCATGTTCGCTTACCATCCTTATTGATCGAAATGCAACAAGTGCCTGACCAAACATCAAACTGTGTGACAGCCAATGCAGGAGAATTGAATTTATAATATAGTGCTGACTACTTCGGAAGCACTAAGCTTCAGTTCCTGCAATAAGTGTGTACTTTGTACTTACAGCTGACAGACTGTGCCAAATATGCGAAACTGCAGTCTTTCTTGATCAACCACAATATATAGTCAAATTTCTGTCTCTGTACAGACTTTGATTGCTACTTGGAACACAGAAAGTGTCAGGTGGAGGAATGAACTTAACATTGCTAAAAATATAGAAAAATGCAGTTTCAAAGCCTATCACCTTCTTCTCCCATGTGCATTTAACACTACAAATAGTGTTTGTACATTTTTTGGGCCTATTTCAAACATACAGAAAATTTCATGACTTATTTGTAGAAGAGTGAGTAGAGAAAGAGGTGTACAAAATTTGATCGAAATCGTTAGAGCTGTTTCCAAGTTGCGCAGAATATATATAGTTATATACAAGAATGAATTTACTGGTGTTTTGCTCCTCACTGTAACTTTTCTATCTGACCTTACCTTGGTCATCTCTTGTTGTCTTCCGACCCCGATGCTATTAGGGTTCCCGAGGGCTAGGGAGTCTTTATTTTTCCAACCTCTCCATTTCTCTAATTTCTCTATAAAACCTTAACCCCTAACATGCTGACCTGTCATGGCATGTAATGCGTCCTCTGATTGGTAATCAGAGGATATTGTCGGTGAATTTATTTTGATAACTCTCCCGGTCAGGTCGGTGAGACCCGTAAACCAACGACAGGTGTGGTCCTCCAGACATTCTGGGGGTTGTGAGAGAGCAATGTGACCGCCAAAACATAAAAATATGGTGCTCTCTAAAAAGCAGTTACATTTACTGCTAAGTCTCTTCAATATTTATGAAAGTGAAAAATACTGGAGAGCAAGAGGATTAATGACTTCATTGTCAGAAATCCAGCATTAGCTAACAACAACAACAACAACATTTTTTGGGCAACTGTATGCTCCACAACATTTGTACAAGCTAAGAGTTTTGCAAGATCAATGTACCTAAAAATGTTTTAACTTTTAAGAACACAAGAGAAATATTATATTCAGAAAGGCATTTTATATACATGCTTATCTCGCCCTTTTTCCACCAAATATTACTGCGAGGGTTGTCCATAAGCTCCCAATGGTTTTTACAATGAAAAACATATTTATTGATATTATATAATATATTTTTGGAAAGCTTAAACTTTTCCCTATTTTGTGACATAATTGTCGTTCTGATCAATGCATTTTTACCTGTGGTGTGCCATCTCCTGTATGCCTGCATCATAGAACTCTCCCGCTGTGCGGCAAAGATAGCTTAAAACAGTTTCTTTCAATTCCTATCCGGCTCTGAAATGTGTCCCACACAGGTGTTTCTTCAAGTCAGGGGTCGGTCTGGGTGGCTCAGTTGGTTAGACGCTGGCCTACTGATCCCAAGGTCGCGGGTTCAAACCTGGTCCAGGTCAATGGTTTTTAAGTGTGCTTAAAAACGACAGCTCCATGTCAGTAGATTTACTGGCATATAAAAGAACTTCTGCGGAACAAAATTCCGGCACACCGGTGACGCTGATGTGATCCTGGCAATTGACAGCGTCGTTAAACAACAAAAATATATATTTTTCAAGTCAGGGAAGAGATGGTAGTCACCTGGGGTAAGGTCTGGATGTGCGGACAAACGTCCTGATGGAATTCACTCCCTTCTTGAGCATGCCTCCACCCCCCTTAGTATACCCTAAATAATTGTCAAAATTTTGTGAATGTAGGTCTTGCTGACGTCAGGAATCACCTAACAGGTCTCCCGAACCGTCACCCTTTGATCTTTCAGCATTGCTTCTTTCACTTTCACAATCGTTTCATCTGAAACCGATGGCCGTCCAGCGCTCTGGACGTCTGTCTCTGAATTCTCTGCATCATTTGCGCATGTGTTGTATGCTCATACACTGCTCTCCGTATACTTCACCTAGTTGGGAATGAATATCCACCGATGCAGTCTTTCTGCACACAAAAAATGCATCACGAAGGATAATTCGCACCTGGCGGGAGAAGCAAGAGGAAGCTCCAATTCTAACAGCTGCCAAGCCAAGACTGAGCATTGCAGACAGCTAACAGACTGGGAGAGGGAGAAGCAAGCTACACACCAGTGTTGCCGGATATCCTGTAACAGCGTTCCTCGCAGCTGCAGATCCTTGGGAACCTTATTATACGGACAACCCTTGTAGTATATTGTAAGCATTGTCAGCTTTAATACAAACACTAACCTAACACAGACTAAATTTTGATAACACAGAAGCCTGTCATTTCATTCATATATATGCACTAATTTATGCATTGTAACCTAATGCAGGACCCTGTCAGGTGTCGGTGGGTTGGCAGTTAAAAAGAGAAAAAGAATTAGCTCCACAGAATACCATTGCACAATGATAACAAAATCTTTGTAAAACTTTCAAAAGATTAAGGTTAAAGCGTGAGTACAAAAATCATAAACATCATCTTAAACCATTATGTCTTCTGTACATTACAAGAATATTTGTCAGAAGCCCAGAGACTGCTCTCCTAGGTGGCCAGAGAATTATGCCAACATGTAAAACACAATGTAATACAGTAATTTGCAAACACAGACATATGTTTTTGCACACCAACAGTTTCAGCACATGGTAGCACAGTGCACTACGGCAGCAGGTAAGACCTACATTGGGGTGACACTGTTAAGACTACACTTTCCTGTCGCTTTGCTGCTGCACTTCTTTGCTTGTAAAAAACATTCCTCGACTACTACTTGTGGTTTAGGGTGCTCAACATACCTTACTATAGCTATGGTTAATGTCTATATCTTGAGCAACAAAGAAATGAACATATATGCATTATATAGCAATCCCAAGACCATCATCTACATGCTACCTCAACCAAGTTTTCCTTTAGAAGCACAGTGTTTATCCAATAATTTCAGTGTAAATACATTACACAACCATTTTTACTTATATAATACTAGCTGATAAATACTGTATTTTATCGCATAATTCCCCTCCACTTTTTTTTTTCTAAAAATTTGCTTGAAAACACTGGGGAGGGAATTATGCGAGTGGTGCTTCTAGGAATTCAGAAATGAAGGGAAACCATGTAGTTTTATGTAAAAGTTATATAGGTATACAGTAATTTGTGAATGAACTGTATACACAGCACAGTTTCATTGGGCCTACAATGTATTGTTTCATTGTTTCTTTTCTCTGACTATTCTGCGGTCTCACTTTCGTCACTATCATCACTATTTTCATCTATATCTAGCTCAGATAACACATCTTCATTTTCACTATTCCACATGTCGCCAGAACCATTAATGGCACAAGAAATACCAGTCTTAACAATAAGACGGCTGGTAACAAACTGACTCAGAAACACATCTGCAACTCCACATTTCAATTTTACGATACATTGTGACAATGGCAATACGAGTATTTTTGTGGCAAGCACTGCATCCATTGTTGTCTATGACAGACACCGCTGTGTCGATTGTTGTCCATTATCAAGTCATTTGAAGGCTGCTCCAATTAGAACGAACCAGGAGAGGGAATTATGCGATGTTTAATAAGTAAATAATTTTTAACGATGAAAACTCATAGGGGAGGGAAATATGCGAGGGGGCGCCTTATGCGATAAAATACGGTAGTTACTTGCTAAATATCCTCTGCATATGTGAAATAAAACTGTTGCAGCATATGTACAAAATCTGCTCATTAAAAAACAAAAAACCTTGACTGCTAAAGAAATTTTCAAAATCGCCATATCAGGAAAAAAATCTATTGATTGCTATACTCCATTTTTTGCATAATAACCGTAACTCCACAACAGTATTCTGCTGCACAAAAGTTGATAAAAGCATAGTCAGCATTAAAACAACCTACCATTGATGCAGCATTTAACTGATTTTTTTCAGCAGCTCAGCTTCTGTATACTTACCTTAACCTGTGTTATTCCAGCACACCGGTGATGCTGATGTGATCCCGGCAATTGACAGCATCATTAAAAAAAATCTGCCACGGTAAGTCATCCTTTAGAATAGCGGCTCCAATTGTACTTGGTACTGTCTTCTGCTAGAGACGCTGAGAGCGGGGCCTGTATGCCTGGAGCATTGCCAATCAAAGAAACATGAATGTGCTGAAAATACCTACACTGTCTCTGAAAGTGGTGGTACTCGAATGCATAAAGAACTATTTCTTCTTTTCAAATTATGTTCGTTAGTAATGTCACTTAACAATTATGAAGCAATAACAATAATAACAATAGTAATAGTTAATGATGATGATGATGATAATAACAATAATAATAATAGCAAGAATTAGCACATACGCTTTTCTACTATTCATATTTCCTGTGGTTGGCAATATTCAGGTGTTCTTGCAAATTTCGCAGTTCCACTGTTGGTAATACGTCATCCATGTGCAACAGGAATTAAGGATATTTGAAGGTGCTAGGCTGTTCAGTAGATGGGCAGAGGCCGCTACTGTACAGGATAACCTACAGGTTTGCACACTGCTAAAAGAAAGCCTGAACACATGAAAAACTGAGAAAAGGTGATTGAAACAGCATTAACACAACATGAGCATCACATTGGCTATATTTGTTCAACATATATGGTACAGCTGTAAGACCTGACAGTGAATGGGGTTACCTGCACAGAATATAGCCACAACAATCTTCAGATACAGATCAAATTTTGTACTTGCTGCACTTAAAAATACGAATGAAAAGCAAATGAAAATTGGCAACTACATTTACATAGCATTCTTATCTGAAGCATAACATTCACTTGTCTGTGAGGGTTAAAGTTTAGTCTACAAGGAAAACTTCCAGTCACTTATGCTGCTTTTACATGCAGGTTACCAAGGATGTTAGAAAATTGGCTTATTCCATATGCACATAAGTTGTTTTTCAGCTTATTAAGTCTCTCATGCTGAAAATTAAGTGACACTCGGTTTATATATCGCCACCCATTAACAATTAAGAAAGCAAGCATCGATATTACATCTTATTACTACACTCCATAAATAAGTTTGAGGTTAGGTTACTTTTATGTAAGTAGGTTTAGCTGTGGAAGATCTGACTTTCTGGGATTACTCGGAGGGCAAATATGAAGTGATGTGCTAGAGACCAGAAACTTGAAAATATCACCATAAACTGCAGCAACTAAGAATTAGTGAAGCAAGCTTCACTAATGCTTACTGCTGTGAGACAGTTTTCCTTGTATACTAAATTAGTACCTCTGAGTTCACCATTCACAGAAAACATGCTTTAGCACACCAACTTGAAGCACATACTTATGTGCTAATTCACTAAAGTAAATTACAAGAACTAAGTATCCAGCAAGGACTTGAGAACACGTTTACAAAATCAGAAAAAGCTGACAACCAATAGTTTATATCAGTTACCTGTTGTATCACATTCCTTTAGATAATCATCAATGCAAAGATTAAACAAAATGTCTCGGTTATTTACATTGCTACTAAAGAATGCCTACTCTATACGTTTTGCTTGGCAACATGCTTACCTTAGAAGCCAAAAGATATACATTCATTAATTTAGCAAGAACATTTTGCTACAAAAATAGCATAAACATATGCTGGTTTGACACACTTTTCAGGACAATTAGAGCACTGGATTTTAACTGAAATTAATACTCCGGTGAATATTAGCTTGCAAACATCGATTTTAGTTGTTCAAGATGACTGCTCCTGACCATTGGTTTCTTGAATCTTCATTACATCGGGAAGATCTGGCGGAGAGGAGTACGGCGTTATCTCCAGACCTTCAAACTCCCCATTATCTTGCCTCACAGCCAACCCCACCATCCCTGGGGACTGTGCCTTGGCTGTGCTTGCAGTCAAATTATAATGCTGCAGAGTTTTATCATCTTCCATCACTTGTTGGTCCTTGAACAGCTGTTGATTAATGGGAGCTACTTTGAGAATCCCTTCTATTATCTTCTTCAGTTCCTGCACCGTAGTGTGATCTTTAGCATCAGTAAATATAGTGAGGTTTTTTCTTCTTATCATTAAAAACACATCCATTTTCCTTATGTACTTTACTGCTACGAACAAGATAAATGGCAAGTGTACGACTGCTAAGAGCAGAAAACGATCAGTCTCCGATCTTTAATGTCTAATCTGTACTAATGTCACTGCCAGACGTGCGCATAACTTAACAGCTATTTAGGAACGGCTACGGAATTACACTGTGAAACTAGTTCCGTTATTCTGTGAATCAAATACTCAAGGTTGCAAAGAAAAAAGAGAAACGGTTACAAAAGCTCAGTTACATCAACTCGAAGTTCTACAAAACCGTATGATCAAAATAATTTATTAATTTGATTTTTATATTCCCACTAAGCAACTACATCGGTGTCGTGACCACAGAACACTAGTAGGTCGTGACCGGTATACAGGAATCATTCCATTGTCAATAAGTCTCAAGCTGTCCATTATTTTATTTGCTTTCAAGGTTATTCCATATAAATATCCATATAATGAAGCCAAATTGTATATACCAATATATGAGATGTGTGAATATAGTATGTACTTTCTTATTCTGGATCATCCAAATATGGATTAAAGGATACAATTCATTTAATTAGCATAGCGTATAATAAGCTCCCGATGAACATTAAATTACTAAGAAATTCACATATTAAATTAACTAATTGTTTCTAAATTGCAATATTTACAAATAGAGCTTTTGAATGTGCATTGGTAGTAAACATTATGTATTACGTAGTGCGGACGCCATATTTCTATGCGTAGGAGTTGTTGGCACAGAATACAGATTATACCCCTACTAGGGTGTTTTGTGATTATATCTGTAAGTAGGTAGTCGTCGGGTGTTCTGTGGTCGTCAGGCTGAACTGAAGATGAGTTCTCTTAAACTGCAAAAGAGGCTCGCAGCCTCAGTAATGAGATGCGGGAAGAAGAAAGTGTGGTTGGACCCAAATGAAATCAATGAGATTGCTAATACAAATTCAAGACAAAACATTCGCAAGTTAATCAAGGATGGCCTTATCATTAAGAAGCCCGTTGCTGTGCACTCCAGGGCACGTGTTCGCAAGAACACTGAGGCGAGAAGAAAAGGAAGACATTGCGGTTTTGGCAAGAGGAAAGGTACAGCAAATGCTCGTATGCCTCAGAAGGTACTGTGGATCAATCGCATGAGAGTGTTGAGAAGGCTTCTCAAGAAGTACAGGGAGGCAAAGAAAATTGATCGTCATCTGTATCATCAGCTTTACATGAAGGCAAAAGGTAACGTGTTCAAGAACAAACGTGTCCTGATGGAGTTTATCCACAAGAAGAAGGCTGAGAAGGCTAGGACAAAGATGTTGAATGACCAAGCCGAGGCACGTAGGCAGAAGGTGAAGGAAGCCAGGAAACGACGAGAAGAGAGAATTTCAAGGAAGAAAGAAGAACTTCTGCAGTCATACCAACGTGAAGACGACGCTGCGGCTGCAAAGAAATAAACTATACTCGTGTGTTTTAGCAGAATTATGATAAACATTGTTGTGAAACATTGAAAAGCATCTGTATGAAGTTAAGTTGTGAATAAATTGGTTATAACACTGAAGAAAAAAAATAATGCTGCCAAAACCTAGCTTTGCATTAAGAAATTTAAAGAATATGCTTAACAGAAGTGTTTTAACATCAGCATATCTTGCTTGCTTTCACTTCCTGTTGAAATATGAAATTTATCTTCTGGAGCAATTCAGCACGCAGCAAGTAAGTTTTAGGGGTAATCCTGTACGAGCGCGTCCTCACGTGGTTCACTGACAGTTCTATGATGTCACTGACCTACAACGGAATAAGATGGCGCTGCAAGGCAGAAATATCTGTTGCCAACTTAACATTGTACAACTTGCTAAAACTACCAACCACGCATCACAAAATGCCAAAACAATGTACTATTATTTATTAATATCAATGTACTATTATTTATTAATATTTTTGTTGTTAGTAATCTGTAATAACATTACTGGGTAGGTGTTTGGCTATTGGGTCAAGCTCCCTTCTCTCTTGTATAGCACGCTGTGGCTGTGCGGCGGCGATATTATTCCTTTCCTTTTTAATTTCTCTTTTACGTATAGTAAGTCGGGGAATTGTATTTCACCCAAAGATTCCATGTAGAGATTTCACCGGAAATAAAAAAATAGAATTTTTACAAAAAGGTCCGCGTGTGTGCGTATGTGTGAACAGCATACTTCAAAACGAAAAGTAGATTAAAAACCAAAGTTGTTATTTATAATATATAAATGCGACATGAAGATTTAGAGGAAAACTTCTCTACCCTAATCTACTCTTTACATGGAACCTTTTGGCAACATTCACATACTTCCGCTGATTTCAATTTTCCAGCGTTGGCAATACATACGTCACCAACGAGTTAAAGGAAATGAACCTCATAACAACACTCTTCAGTCACAAAACAACTGCCTATCGCCCACGTGAGGATGCACTCCTACAGGATTACCTTTGGTTATCCTGTAGAATAGTGGCCACTACTCATCTCTGCATGACCTAGCTCCTATTATCTTTAATTGCTGTTATGCATGGTTGACAATGCTGCAAACTGTGAAATCAGCAGACGCATGTGAATATTGCCAGCCACAGGAAATGTGAATAGTGCGAAAGCATATGCTATTGAAACAGTCCATTTGAATACCCCAAAAACCGACATTTTCCCCCCATTATGTGCAATCTGGTTATATTCCATCTGTTAGGTTGCATTAGTAGCGTCAGCTGTTTGTAAAATATAACCATGGTTAAGCTAAAGCCATAGTTGGTGTTATTGTTTCTATTATGTTGCCACAGAAGCCCTTGGCCACGCCATAGCCAAGTGGTTAGACCATTTGCTTCTCACCTAAGCAGCCCAAGTTCGATCCCAGACAACCGCACGTCGGATTCGTGGTGGACGAAGTGGCACTGGGGTGAGTTTCCGGTTTCGCCCAACATCTCATTCCACCGGTGCTCCATCTTCATTCCATGTATCATCAGTGTCACTTCCCCTTGTGCTGTAGTAGTAAAAGCAGGCATTAAAACTACAAAAACAGAAGCCCTTGATTTTGAACCTGCTGCAGAGAAACCAACCGATAGATTTTAAAGTACAATTCTGTTTAGACGCTGTATTAATCTGTGGATGCCGCTGTATGACTCATGTGTGGTTGATTTGGTCTTGAATTGGTTTAGAGCATTGTTATTTTTGTGTTTGCAGCACAGTAGTGCATTAAATATATATTACATCTAGCGTTCAGAAGTGAGTATATCCAAAAGTACCACAGAACAAGATTTGCCGAAGGTGAGTAGGTTCATGTGTTGTATGGTAATGATGCTCAAGTATTATATCATTTTGAGGTTATTATGTAGATTGGCAGTGCTGCTTTTTGGTGTACACAACAATGTAGTGTAATGTTGGCCATATTGAATTGAATTCTTGGGAACTGCCGATAAGCTATAGTAATTGTTAGGTGACATTAGTTAACTTGCATGCAGGGCTACATTTTTTCAAATTATTGTTATTATTTTATAGCTCTTTATGCATTCAAGTATCATATCTTTTATTACGCCATTACTTTTGTGACACAGTGTTGCCACTCTCTATGTATTCATGTTTCTTAGGTTGGCAACACTCAAGTGTATAGGCCATGCCCTCGGCATCTCTAGCAGAAGGCAGTATGCAGTACAACAATTGGAACTGCTATTCTACAGGATAACTGGTATTTATATTACAAAAGGGCTATACATATTAGCTGTGGCATTGCAGCATGACATTCTTGGTCATTATTTAGATCCCAAAAAATTCATGTACAATAACCTTCCATTTACCTAAAGCTATTAGGCAATCATAACCAACATAATCTCTTCAAGAAAAATATAGTCATTCCTATAGACATACATAGACATTATGCAATTCTTTAATATCTTGTCAACAGGTAAATATTAAATATTATATAGGGTAGATTACTGTGATAGTGATTTACAGTATGTTGTCAAACTTGATGCTGAAATGGTAGTGGCTTAGAAATATTAATTTTTTTCCCCTTTCTTACATAATGCAAGATAGATGGAAATAAGAGTATTATTGGTTGTGGGTACGTTACCAGTCATGATGCATATTCCAAATTGTATGACGTATTCAATGTCTCTGACCTCTGCTGAAAGTGTGACTGAAAGGACAAACAACAAACTCCTGAGCTGATTTTTTGTACAGATATTTCAACCTGGAGTCACACAAAATATGTAACATGTATAATTATAGGTCGTGAGGCAAGACAAGAACAAGTCCCCTTCCTGCGCGGTGGCAACTCTTCACCTGAAAGACTGATGTGGGAGAAGTTGCACAATCATGTATGTGCAGAAGTCATAACGTTTCCGTCCATGAAGGAGTCAAGTTCGCTAGCATAGCTTTAGTGCGTATTGCTAATGACATATGTGTATAAAAATTAGCATAACAAACAAAGTAATTTGGCTATAACTATGTGCCAACGAATACTTTCATGTGAACTGCAATTGTTTCAGTTGCATGCTGTTCTAGTAACATTTAATCATTGGTGGAAGCTCGCCTGCCTTTCTCCCCTCTCAGCCATTGCAGAGAGGGATGGGAGGAAAGCAGCTTCCCCTATGCGCAAGATGTGTTCATGTCTCGCCTCACGACCTGCCAGTCATTTTGTGTTTTGTTTGTGAGCAGAGCTCAGGACTTTGAACTTGTCATAATGCTGGCCCTGGTAGCTATGGTTGTTGACGTGTTTGGCACCAACATTGTGCCATGAAAGGATTGGAGGTTCGAATCCAGTTATGGGTGTGGATGTTTGTTGTTGGGTGTTTCTGTCTTGTCTATAAGTATATACAGATGCTGGAGATTTACTGGTAGATATACATTAAGAAAGAAATTTATTGAATAAGTATGCGCTATAGAATATACTCTACTACAGTCGCAGTAGATGCTCATTTAAGAAATCTGAGGCACACTAATTAGCATGAAATATTCATAATAGAATATTGGTGTAACATCCACAATGCTTCTCAATTTTCTTCTTGTGCAAGACAGTTCTTGTAGTCCAGCTAATGCCTCCTTCAGAATGACAGCCCAGTCTTCAGCCATTTTCCTCTTAAATCCTGCTCAACCTTGGCTGTCCTCTCTCTTCTCCTGTCTAGTTTTCCCGTGAAAATGCTCTAACACTTCCAGAGTCTCCTATTCTTATCAGACAGCCAACCCAATGACGTCTTCTATATTTTATACACAATACAATATTGGGTATGCTTCTTAAATGGTAATCTGTATTTTGTGGGAGATGAGAAGCAAAGAATGTTACATAAAATTACCACTTAAGATAAACTGGCTTTCTATGAGTCAAGTCCATGTTCTAGCATTATAACCAAAATGATCATTAAGAAACAAACTTCTGGGTATGGTTATTTGCAGAACATTGTACCAAGATGAACAGCAATGTGAGTTACTTTGTTTTGCCCCTTTTCGTCTTACAGAGGAATTTGTGTAGACATGGCAAATGATCTTGCTAGGATCTGCACGAATGACATGCAAATTGACGGTGGGGGTAAGTGTCCATTTCATAAACAAGAGGCTACTGATAATGCAAGCATGCAGTAAACTTAATGTACAGTGTTAACTACAACGAAGTCAGAGAGACAATAACCAACACCCCTATGAGTTTATAAATACAAAAGTGAACTTAACCGTAAACCATGCACACCTTCCAGTCATTTTCCACCTTTAAAAATATCTCTGTATACTTGTTTGCAATTAAAATCTAGCAAAAGTAATATTTACAGTTAGAAAAAGAGCCATTCATGGTTGTAGAACAAGCTGCAGGGAATTTTTCAAGAAACTAAACATACTACAATTGAGGTGCTTAGTATCAAAAGTCCCCAAATATGCATTGCTTCTGATTTTAACTCGAGGAATTCAATGCAGCCATGATATGACAGCAAAATCCGACACATCTTAATAAAATACGTAGTCAAAAATGCAGCCGAGTATCATTATCCTCCAAATTCAACACCTATATTGACATTTGTAGTTTAGAAGTCTGACAAATACCTTTTGGCCAATCAGTGCTTACCCTGACTTCTCAGTATGGCAAATGAAAATGTCTCCTAAAATTGCAAGCATAATTTCTTCTTATGTTTATCATCACAATAATGAACACCAAGTTTGAAGAGTAAACAGTGGTTACATGTTTTCCAGGTGGGAGCTGTAGGCACCCCCCCCCCTGCCCCGTCCCTCCAAAAAATGGGCATTCAGCTTAATTAAAAAAGACCTGAAAAAATACTATCCTTCAAGTGAATGCGTAGACTTCCGCAGTCTGTGTCGTGGTTATTCTTGGCTTCCGGTGAAGGCCGCGTCCTCTTGTGGTTTGTTGCTGACGTTTCTCCCATTTTATCGTGGGCTTCTTCCAGGCTCAAGTGCGCTGTCTGTTTTCTGTTGCTTATATACCATGTTGAGAGGGCGACTCCGCCCCTCCTCTCTGATTGGCTGATCATCGACCATTGGTTGTGGGTGTTGTCTGGGGCTTGCTCGACCAATTGTAGATCTTTCTTTCAGTAGGCTCTTCCAGGTGTCGTGGAGCTGTTTCCCATTGTCTCTGTTCATGTTGTTCTTTTCTTTAAAAATTTCAATGCTTTCCCTTATCAATCTATGGGTAAATTTGTTGCAACTTGCTATGAGTTCGGTGTTATAAAAATCTACATGGTGACGGGTTTTGATGGCGTGTTCAGCTATGGCGGATTTTTCTGGTTGGTTTAACTTGAAGCTTCGGATGTGTTCTTTCTTGCGTGTTAATACTGATCTGCCGGTTTGGCCAGCATATGTCTTACCACATTCACATGTGATTCTGTAGATTCCAGGGTTAAGGAGATGGTCACTGGTGTCTTTAACTGGACGGAGGAATGATCTGATCTTCTTATTGGACGTGAATGTTGGTAGTCTCTCAGGATACTGGATATTCTGTCTGTTACGCCTCGTATATAAGGTATACTAGTCCATTTTGTGTCTGATTTTTTGAGATCATTTTTGTCACTGTTGTTGTTGGTGTTATTTTGTATCCTTCTGATTTCTCTATAGGAATAACCATTAGCCCTAAGGGTGCGGTGTAGATGTTTCAGTTCGTCACCAATTAGCAATGGATCGCATATGCGTTTCGCTCGTTGGAATAGTCCACTTATCATTCCTCTTTTTACGGAAGGTGGATGATGAGACATTGCATCCAGATATCTGTCTGTGTGGGTAGGTTTTCTATAGACTGAACAAAGAAATTTATTACTATCGGTGTCACGTTGCACCTGGACATCTAGGAATGGAAGACTGCCTCTGTCCTCTATTTCCATGGTGAACTTTATGTTCGGATGTAGACTGTTGAGATGTTGAAGAAAGCTATCTATAGTGTTTCTGCCATGTGGCCAGACCACAAATGTGTCATCCACGTATCTGAGCCACAGTGCTGGTTTGAGATGGAATGTGTCTATTGCTGTGTTTTCGAAGTCTTCCATAAAGATATTGGCTACCACAGGTGAAAGTGGAGAGCCCATTGCTGCACCTTCGATCTGTTTGAAGAGGTTTTCTGTATAGCTAAAATATGTTGACGTTAAGCAGTGCTGAATTAGACTTAACCAACCGGGAGGAAATCAGTCGTTTTGAATCCTGTCTTCAATTACTTTTAATGCATCCTTGATCGGGATTTTTGTAAACAGTGACTGCACATCGAAACTGATCATTATGTGGTCGCGTTTAAGTGGAAATTTCTTGAGAATTTCTACAAAATATGTGGAATCACGGACAAAGAACTCAGTTTTTCCCACCAGGTTCTGTAAGCCCCAGACAACACCCACAACCAATGGTCGATGATCAGCCAATCAGAGAGGAGGGGCAGAGTCGCCCTCTCAACATGGTATATAAGCAACAGAAAACAGACAGTTAGCGCACTTGAGCCCGGAAGAAGCCCACGATAAGATGGGAGAAACGTCGGCAACAAACCACAAGAGGACGCAGCCTTCACCGGAAGCCAAGAATAACTACTATCCTTCAACTTGAATAGAATTAATAAATTATTCAAAGTCGTGGAACAGTATTGAAAGTAATTAATATTCCTGATCACAATTGGAAATCTGCAATTGAAAAAGTCGTAAGAAACTCAGTCAATGGCATTTTAGGCTTATTCCAGCAAAAAAATAAAAAATAGGGTTGTGATTGAAGGTGAAGTTTTTTAATCCAAATGCAGTTTGTAAGGCTGAACTTGCCACGAAAACTTCTAAACAAGACCACAAAATTTAAAGAGAGAACTACTACCAGGTACGTGATGTATCAAAATAACTATAAAAACATTTTAGAGAAGATTGAAGGAACAGTGAGCTGCTTCAGTTTTATTCTACTTTAGAAGATCTAGGATCTGAGATTGAAGAAAATTAACACGAAATAGACACAGGTGTAATGTAAAATGAAAGAAAAGTTTAAAAACAGACATATTTTTAATAATGCTTCTGGATTTGTATCGTAATCAAGTGACACCTGCTTTTATTGGGCATTAAAACTAACTTTTTAGATAACTTAAATATTTGGAAAAGCATATTCCATAAGCATTTTATATGTTAAATGACTCCTTTAACATTTACTTTAAAGTAGTTTGGCTGATGGATTATTCTGGGTAGTTTTTTGCAATTATCGAAAAAAAATTTGGTAAATGAATTCGGCTGCATTTGATACTAGGCACCTCAGTTATCCTGTGTATGTATCTGAATTACTGAATCATGCTAAGTCAATTTACATTAGTTTAACAGTATCCAGGTATATTCACATGACACATGGAACAAAAATAATTTGCAAAAATATATGCACAGATGTAACTTTTGAAGGAAGTCTTACACACACTGTTTGTTCACCAGCTTATGGTCTTAGGGAACTGAAGGTAAGAAAAGAGACGTTCCACAATAGTGTAACCAGTTTTCAGTTAAAAATTGGATGAGTCAGTAGTGTTATATCGGACATAAAGAAGAGTGTAGTAACAGATAACCCCCTCCCCCCTACTAGGAGTGTTGTGAAATTACTATGATATAATTGCAGAGTAGAGGGTTTTAGAGCGACAGTTCTATATGTAAAATTATTTTTACAGGGTGATAGAAACCTAAAGAGGTTTCTAAAGCAACACATTTTTTATTTCATTGGGCCACACTGGTGTTTATTCCCATACATGTGTGATCTCAATCCCATAGAACTAGCTTGGGCCAAGGTAAAACGAATAAGAAATGCAAAGGTGGCTTTTCCTTACAGGAATTGCACAATATGACACTCGAGGGTATGTCACTTGTAACTCAAACAGAATGGCAGGGTGTTTGAAAACATATAGAAGAGGTAGAAAATTATCAGTGGGAGAAAGATGGAGCAGTTGAAAATATTGTTTATATTTTTATAAGCTAAATGTACTACATGAACTAAATAACGTTTAAGTTCTGCTGCTTTGAGTGACTTCTTTACTTTAATCTAGCATGAATACACATTCCAAAGTTGGCAACATTATTGTAAGCGCTATTAGAGGCACAACTGCTGCTTTAGATATCAGAATTGTTTACTGACGTAGTGGCTCCCTTCATTTCTCCGAGGGACCATGAGCTGGTGAACAAGTTGTACATATGATTAAATAATTCACAATAAATTACCCTCCTAAACTTCAGAGACAATAAAGTGCAAATGCTTTAAAATTCAATTGAAAGCTGCAGCATTATTGTTACACATTGGAAGAGTATATGGGAAACACATTAATTTGAATATTTTGTCCTTTGTTTGGTACCTCAGAGATGTCGAGTATGTCATATTATGGAGCATGCATCATGGCTAGTAATATAATCACCAGCAATAAATAATACTCTTTTTTCCCTGCCATCTTGCATTATGTAAAAAAGAAAGGAAATTGTAAGTCACAACCATTTCAACAATAAACTTCAGAGCGCGTAACACTGCTGTTAGGGTCAAGCTTCCCCACACTACTCACATGACAAACATTTGACTTAAAAACCAAGCAGTGATACATCAGGTTTTCCAGAGCATTTGAGGACTCCTGGCAGCCAGCTTGTTTGTAGATGTTCAAGAAAGATCTGGCTACATTATTGCCAGTATAAAAAACTTCAGGAGCATGTGGAGTGAGGAAGTCTTTGAGTTGGTCAGTGAGTGCGAGACAGCTATGAAAGGTACACCACGTCGAAGTGAAGAAGATTTATTGAATGTGGAGTGATTTTATCATCAGAATTAGTGTTAGAGGCAGTGAAAGGGCTGATCAGGGTTACAAGAATAAAACATCTGTGAGTTGTATTATCACAAAAGACTCTAGACTGTTTTAACATGAGTAGAAGAGAACTATTTTTTTTTTTTTTTTTTTTTTGCAAAAGCATAGAAGCAAAATAAAGTGATAAAAATTAAATAGACTGAAATTTTTTATTTTCTCACATTACTCTAAAATATCTTTACCTTTAGCACTATTTTAGAAGCTATTGAGGAGTTATCTGAACTGTTGATATTACAGATGAGATACTAAATGGACCTTGGTTTACAGTTCCTTATAGTTTTCTACAGCCATTTTGAACATAAAAAACCTGTGGCACTTTACGCTGGTGATGAGTAGCAGTGAACTTCACAAATATGAGATCAGCTTATGGCAGTACAGGTTAATAACAGTGAACCTATTTGCCTGGCATACTTTTATGGTTTGGCATCTAAATGTAGCAATTTATTAGTAAAATATGCTTCTGGGCTAAAAGGATGTGAAGAAGCCCAGTAGAAGCTAAGCTAATTATGACTAGTGGTGAAGGCTTTCGTTTATTAATGTTTGTGTTTGTTCAAGCTTGACCTACGAATAAAACTCTTTCTGCTTGTGTCACATTTATGTGGTTTTGTACCTGAATGAGACATTTTATGGATTTTTAAGTGTACCACTTGTATAAACCCTTTCATGCATATATCACATTTATATGGTTTTGTATCTGAATGTATTAACTGATGCCTTTTTAAGTGTGGCATATGATTGAAGCTTTTGTCACATGTCGCATTTGAGTGGTTCTGTATCAGAATGTGTCAATATGTGCTTCTTTAGTTGTGACTTATCCTTAAAGCTTTTCGCACACATATCACATGTATATACATTTGTATCAGAATGTGTCAATATGTGCTTCTTTAGTTGTGACTTATCCTTAAAGCTGTTTGCACACATATCACATGTATATACATTTGTATCTGAATGGGTTGATTTATGCCTATCCAAGAGTTCACTATCACTAAAGTTTTTCTGACATATGTCACATTTGTGTGTTTTTAAATGTATCAATTTATGCCTACTCAGAACTGATGGATCTTTAAAACTCTTTTGACAAACATTACAGTTATATGGTTTTATGGTTGAGTGTATCAGTTTATGTCTGCTTAAGAGTGGCCTATCATGGAAGCTCTTTTGGCATATGTCACATGTATATAGTCTTATACCTGAATGTATCAGTTTATGCCTGTTTAGGAGTGAATTACCATTAAAACTCTCTGCACACACATCACATTTATATGGTTTTGAATTTGCATGTCTCCAAATATGTTCTTTCAGGTTTGACAGCCGAGTGAAACCCATGTTACACAAGTCACACTTATGAGGTTTGGAACCAGAGTGAGACAAAACATGAATTTTCAAATGTGCTATTTGTGTGTACCTTTTCCCACAAATATTGCATGCATGTGGCTTAATGCCAGAATGTATCAGTTTATGTCTTTTAAGGTCGTACCTGTCACTAAATGGTTTCTCACATACGTCACATGCATGTGGTTTGGTGCTTGAATGTATGAACAGATGCCTCTTCAGGTGTGACCTATCATTGAAGCTCTTATCACATTTGTCACAGTTATATGGTTTCAAGCCTGAGTGTATCATGACATGATTTTCCAGCTCTGAGTAGTCAGCAAATGCCTTGTGACATAGGTCACATTTGTGAGGTTTCGGACTCAGATGAGACAAAATGTGTTTTTTCAAATGCGTTGTTTGAGTAAACTGTTTTCCACAAATGTCACAAACATGTGGTCTTATGCCTGAATGTATTAGTTTATGTCTTTTCAGGTCATATGCTTCCCTGAACCTCTTGTCACAAATGTCACATGCATGTGGTTTAGTGCCTGAATGTATCAACTGATGCCTTTTCAGATATTTGCTTCTAAAGGTTTTTCCACAAGTTGAACACTTGCACCTTCCTCTGTCATTCTGACTTTTCATACTTGGCTCTTGAATACTATTGTTTTCACAAGAGTCTGCTTTGTTTATTTCATAATCATCCTCCTTTTTAAAATCAAAATTGATCTCTTTCATTTCTGATGTGTTTTGGGTGCATAGGGAGCCAGAAGTTTCTCTATCACTGTATGAGGTATTTGTGGGTGACCTGGAATTTTGTAAGATAAATTATTATAAACATATATATAAGAAGTAACAGTAGCAATAAAGGCATCAAATAAAAAATGCAGTTCCGTACAACAGCTGCATAAGTAGTTCTAGCAGTCTTACCTTGGAAACGCCACTAATGGGAAATTCTCTTCTATTTGAGTTATTTGTGAAGCATTGTTCTGAAATAGAAAGGTAGTACATTTAGTTTCTAATATGATCAGTATTTCATGGAAAATGCTTAGTTATACACAAACTCTGTTTAAAACAAGGTACACCCCAAAGTAAACTTCTCACTCGTCCCACAGCCAGCAAATATAATGTTGCAAGAAGCAACTGCATATACATGATAAGAGTAGTGAAATGGCATGTGCTAGCAGGACTTCCTGAGATCTCACAGTAGCTTTGTACCAGCAGTTACAAATGGATGCTCATATTCCAGCTTCCATCACGTATAAGTAGTCAGTGATAAAGTTTTTGAATGCACAGAATATAGCACTGATTAAAATCCTAATGAGGTCTTCCCGGTCTATGCATCTAATGTCATGAGCAAGCAGATGGTGTGTCATTGATGCACTAACAGTGTTTAAAAAATGTTAATTCCCTCTAGGTCAATAACAAGATGTTTATTGACATACATTCCCAAGAAGAGAAGAATTATAGCCCCTGAACCATGCCTTGAAACTAGTCGGTGATATTCTGACTTCATAACAAACAAGGATCATCTCCCCCATTGTATGGCTCTCAAGATGTCATCCTCTGTATCACCAACATAACTATACTGGGAAGCAAGAAAGAAAATGGAATACATCCAAGCAACAGGACTAGCATTAGACTACTACTATTCTGACTCACTTTGTATAAGCGAGTCCGCATGAGAGTTTTTGTGAAGTTGAGTCAGAGCTTTTAAATAGTGAATTGTCAGAATGAGCTGTGTACAGTATTTGTATCAAGGTTACAATATAACAGAACAGCTGTGAGCTGTAAGGTCACAAATTGTGCATTGTGATTCAGTTTTATGGGAAATAAAGTGACATAAAAAGTAAGTTTTCATTTGTCACAATTTCTTACCTGTGTATTCTCTGACATATCTGAATCAAACGATGATTCTATGAAACACTTTGCTGCTGTTAATGTTCTGTCTTCCCATGAAGGTTCTTCTTTGATTTCTGTTTTTATATCTAGTTTGTCATCATTAGTTATCATCTTGAACATTATTTCAAAATTCAATTCATGTTTCATATATTCAACTGGAGACTCTTCCATCTCCGATTTCATTTCTTTGAATGTTCTATTGCAACAATCAACTTCTTGTTCCATTTTTATTTCCGTGCCTAATTTTTCATCATTCAACAGATTGGTATCCATTTCATAATTCCTGTCATCTTGCCAGCATGTAACCTTACACTTTTCTAACTCAGTCTTCATTTGAAAACAGGATTCTTCTTTGATGTCCATGTTGTAAGTGTGATCACTGTTTTGCATGATACAATCTGAAGGAAAGAAAACATATTATTTAATATCAAGCTATTTTATTAAATAAACACAATTGGCTAAACATCATTGCTGAATTTACAGAAAGAGAGGGGTTGGGAATGAAAATATGTGGGCAAGAGTACAAATATCACTCTTTGATTCTGTTGTGTTTTGATTTCCACTCTATGTATGCGTGCATTAATTCTACTGAGGTTATGCCCCTAGTGCAACAGCCCTTCATGGGCCAAGGCTTACCACCCAACCACTGCCCGCTACATGCATCATGAGCGGGGTCAGAACTGAAGGGGGAATGTGATCAGTGTATCGAGCCCTCCCTGCTGGTTATGCGGCCATTGTGACCTGGGGTCACTACTTCTTTGTTCTTAAACAATGTCTTATAATGTAACATAACACTGAAGCACTTAAAAAGAATAAGCAAGTAAATTGAATCAGAACCCAGGTCACTGGAACAGCTGCAGTGAAAACTTAAATCAAGTAAAGAATGAAGCATTGTCATGTGACTGTTACAAGCAACATTTTCACTTCCACTCCTAGCAAATCATGAACAATGGGTGCAGGTGAGAACATGTTCATGGAAAAGAGACATAGGTTCTACTGTGCTTTTCAAATGGGAAGGAGTTTGTCCTTGAGCGTCTCCAGGTCGGTAACCAATCGGAGACCTGCATGCTGTCATATTGCTTTCCCCTTAAGTGGGGTTTGACGCGCGCTAAGAAATATGAAGAGTGGGGGTAATAAGCCTTCAACACTGTGGATGTAAACGTATCTCAATGGCTGCAGATCAGAACTCTTCCCATTTGAAAAGCACAGTAAAGCTCTCTGATAGTGAAATATGTATAAGCATTCATATGTGATTAATAAAAGTTTACAGTAATAAAGTCATATATCAAAAGTCGTGCTTATATGGGGTTTACTTTATGGTGTATTCAATTCTTGGAATGGTTTCCTTAAGTATTTCTAGTGATTTATTTGAGAGTGCTTTAAACTTTTAACTGAGTCAAATAGATAATTAGAGATTGTATAATTCTACAAATTATTGAAATTTACAACAGCAGAAAATTTATTGCATGTGTATTTTCTATAAACACGGGAGTAAGGGCAACATTTTAGAAATGGACAAGTCAAAAGTTGGAAAAGATTAAATTGTGAAAGAATAATTGACAGACAGTGGGTATTTGGTGGAATTGAAAGGAAAAGTAGAAACATATTCTGGTGATTCAGAAACTTTTAACTACAATTACAAATTGGATTGTGCTCGAAACTACCACTATGAGCAGTGACTGCTGGAGGGCTTATGATGGTGTAAAAGCCAAAGGATTCTGCCATTTAACAGTTTATTACATTTACAGTCAGTGAAAAATATTGGAGAGCAAGAAGATTAATGACTTCATTGTCAGAAATCCAGCATTAGCTAACAACATTTAGAGTCTTGATCTGGAAACTGTACTCATACCTAAATCCTGTAGAACAGGCCTTTGCATAAAGGGCAGGGCAAATGTTGCTTGCTAAGGAGTAAAGAAAATAAATAGAAAAAGGATCACTAGCAGAATACATTTTCAAGAAGAAAGAATAAAGTTAAAGACAGGATTTACTTCCTCCATGCTGCTGCTCATTTATTTGGTAACTTTTGCCTTATTAATGTTTTTTACTTACTATGTAGGTTAAGTAGGGGAAGTATTGCATTCCACTGAAATATCTGATATCAACATTTCGTCAGAAATACATGTTTTGTAACTCTAGAATCTAAAAAGCACATTAAAATCAAGGTTCTGCAAGAGTGTCTATGAACAGCATACCTCAAAAACAACAAATTGGTACAATACCAAACTTCGTATTTAAGTACAGGCATCTTCCATGGATGGGACACAAAACATTTTCAAGAAAATGCCCCCTTCCAAAACTACCCATTACATGGAACATTTTTTGAAAAATTTGATTTTACCAAAAATGGCCTTAGCAATTTTGACAAATAAAATGTACATCTTCAATTCTCTGGGAATGTCTTGAGAAGTCCTCTTCATTCTGGAGGAGTTTTGTATAAATGGTAAACCATAAGAGATACACAAAATCTTATTGCACAAAAAAATTAGATCTCATTAAAACACAAAACTTATGTCAAATACATTTTTTTTTGTGCAGTGGACTATTTCTGAGATATTCCTTGTTACTTATGTGAATTCTCCAATACTTATACTTAACTCAAATAGGAGATTGTTATTAATTTTTTTATCTCTTGGTCATGCATAGAGAACTGAATTTCAAAGCCATTACACAGCAACCAGCTTTCAACGATTGCTTAAAACTGTATTTCTATTCCACATACAAGAAAACTGCCAGTAAGATAGTTTGTGCAAATGTTTGTCTTTGATTAACATGATTCAGAGAGAGAAATAAGCATTTGTAAGAACAGTGTATACAAGAGTAGAGAAACTCATATGAGTACAACACATCTGATTTTTAAAATTTTTTTATGTAACTGATTGTGAAGTATGGACATATGACTCAGATACAAGTTAAATGTGCTGTAGTTACTAGTGCAAGACATAATATGTAATAAACAGCTGTGGCCGAAATATATGGTCCTAAAGTGGCAGACAAATGATTTAAAACATTAGGATCGTTGTGTAATCACTAAATTTCTATTTGGAAGTGGATTGGCAGCAGATGTACTTAAAGTGTATATACAGTAACTTCAATAAGAGAAGAAATCTTGAATATTATTTAAATACTCTACAGATATTGAGATGAAAGTGCTAAGAACATTTATATAATATTGAGGCATGTGATATTAATGGCAAATGATTTGAGATAAATCAACCTTAGGCAAGCTGAAATCATCTTCTACTGTATATTTTATGGCAGGATTGCTGTTAAACATTTACTTAGGTAATTATCCCCCTTTTTTTTTTTTAATTAACGTCCTCCAACATTGTGTCATATCGGACGAATGAATGAAATGATGCTCAAATGAGCCCGAGGTCCATGGAGCTTTAAGTTACCCGACATTCGTCCTCGGGAAAAACCTTACCCGGATAACTTACCCTAAGCGAGATTCGAACTCGCGACCTCTTGAACGTGAGGCAGATACGCTAACCATCACGCTACCGAGGCGGGCGGTAATTACCCCCAAAATTAGGTATTACCCCAAAACTGATACCCCAAAACATAATTATAGTATTATTTAACACCTATTAATATAAGTTGGAACAATTTAGTCCAAGGTGCTAAAGTAAATGGCTAATGGCTTCAGCATGCAGTACAGCTCTAGTAATGCATCTGCATGTATAATTCCTTTACTGCACATGGTACACATGTAATTAACAAGTATAGTGAAATATAGTGGGGACCCTAAGCCACAAAGCATAGCTAAGGTATTAGGGCTCTAAGCTGCGATGCATAGCTGAGTTATTTTTGTCATAGGAAGAGTGTCAATGCCACAACAGTGAAGTGCAGTCGGAACATCAGTGTAGCTAAAACCCAAACATCGCGAAATACTAATTGAAATTGAGTTTTTATTTATGGACAGTCTTTAACCGCTATGATTCACAGCTTGGTCATAAAAGACTGCTTAATTTGGTTCAGTTTTTCTTAAGTGCCGTAAATCTATGACACCGGACCACCGACTTAATATCCCTTCCTTCGGAAGCACTTGCTAAGGATTTTTACGTCCGAAAATAATCACCCTCCACCGGGTTTGAACCCGCGACCCCGGGAACCGGAGGTCGGCGCGTTACCCCTAGACCACTAACTCAACTCTGTAATTATTGGGAATTCGTTTTCTCAAGTAGTCCTCATAGTGAACACGGACCAGGTAAATAAATAATGACCTCACCTTATAGAAATTCTCTGGTCACATCCAAGAGTAGATTTATGATGCAGGAAACCCTTTTTTGGTGTGATGTATTAAGGCACACGCACACGGATAACAGAGTACACATACACAAGTTTGCTCGAACTTTTCCATCTTTAACCTGCTTTTTCACTGCGATTCCTTTGATTGTTGCTCTCGCTTGTTCAACAGTTTAATTTATGCACTCCTCTATTTCCCATTAGAACTGCAGAATGTAACCTAATTAAATTTCAAAATCTTAACAGCTAAACGCAATAATTTAAAGAACTTCAAAGGAGGATAATACTTTTCCTATAAAAGCAAAATAGATATGGACACATGGAAATACATTTTCGAGCACCAGTTTGTGTACCTATTTCAACTTTAAGTGAAACAATATTTGGTTTCTGTGGCATTGGCACTGCCTTCCTGATTCTTACTGTCAGGATCATAACCATTCGTAATGAAATAATGATATATACAATTTTCTGCAAAACTATTCAAGTTGTCAGCTTGTCATAAGCAGAAAATACGCAGTTTCTTCGCGGCAGCAACTCTAAATCAACTTACGCCGGCCCCGTGGCCGTGGTGGTTGGCGTCGACGTTCTGCCGTGAAAGGGTCGCGGGTTCGAATTCCGCTGTGGATATGGACGTTTGGTGTTTGTGTCCTGTCTATAAGAATTTATAACCAGAAAGAACTTGGAAGGTTTTATAGACAAGAAGGAATTTGAAAAAAGTTTTATATTTACATTTAAAACCGGACCTAGAAATAGAGCTACAGTTCATAATGTCGTTGAGGTATCACCACAGATAAGACGTCTCATCTTGCAAAAAGGAAGATTATACGTAGGCTTCCAGTCAATGTTAGGGACTTTGCTAAGTGTGCCAAGTGTCAAGACTTTGGACATACAGCAAAGTGCTGCTCAAATCCTCAACCTTGTGGACACTGTGGCGAAATTGACCATGGCAGAAACGACTGTAGTAAAAAGGATCAGCCATCAGTTTGCATTCCCTGTTTCAAAAGGAAGAAAACTTGCAAAGGTAAGCAAGATTGCCCAACATATAAAATGCTCTGGGAAAGAATAATTTCTCGTACCAATTATGAATAAAGACATAGCAAAGCAAAAAAAGTCAAGAAGAAACACCCCAAGTAGGATAAGAAGAAATTTAAAAAGGGTAATAGAGCATAAAGCAAAATTAAATAGACAAAAAGCCAAAGATAATGTTACAGATATAGGTACTCAAACAGTTGATGTTCTAGAAAAAGAAAAATGCATAGAATTATGTACAGATTTGAAAATTGCGGATTGCCAAACATTAGAAAAACCAAAATTACCTCCCAAATTAGTTATAAATGAAATAAACAAAGTTTTAGAAGACGTAGAAAATTGTAATTCAAATGCAGTATCCACAGACAAAATAGCAGATGAAGCGAATATAGTAATAAAAATAAGAAGAGAATAAAAGTTGACTTTGAAGCGATCATGAAAGATGATACAGAAGACCAAGATGAAGAAAAAGAGGAAAAGGAAGGGAATAGTAATAATAAGAAGAATGAAAACGCGGCGGGAAAAATAAAGGTAAGCTTTTTAAATACTTCATGGAGAAGAAGAGATAAGAAATGTGTGGATTTGAATAATTCTGCACATTTAGACAAGGTGAATAAAGTAGAAATAATAGATTTTAATTGTCTGCAGGGCGATGACATTAGTGCAGAAACAGATGTTGATAATCGACACGTGACGGATATAGAAAACGCTGAGAACGCAATGGAAGACACATCAGCAACTCAAGACGACCACGTTTGCAAAATCTACACAGAATTTGAAAACACAATACAGCTGAGTAGACTTGAAGAAAAGCAGACATTGCTTTCGGCTTTGCAACATTTAACCAAAACTTTACATGTAAATGGTGAATCCATAGTATTTCCCGTACCTGATGCCATAGACCGTCTACAGTTACGGATACATAATATAAACACAGGAATTATGTAAATTATTAAAAGTATTTAAAAGAAGAAACGATTATTTAGTTATAGATGAAATTTATAACCATTTTGTTAAAAGCTATGGTCGTATTGCAGTTGATTATAATAAAAAATGGCCACATTGTTATGTGCATATTCGGCATGATTGAGCATGTTATCCAAAAATACCCATTTCAGATACAATAAAACCTATTATAGCAAAGATCTCCAGACACACTTCCCCATCTCTCTTCAGAAACAAACAATATTCCTTGCATACAAATTCTTATAAATCCGCTTTTGTTAATAGAGACCAAAACGTTTTAAATACCATACTTAAAAGTGCAACCTATACAACAGAAAAGAAATCTATAGGGAAGATAAGTAAAAATGTGATAAGTAAAAAACAAACCGCTAAAGCAAATCCACAACACAGAACAGCATATACCCACAATTTTGGAATAAATTCACAGCAACCATCAACTTCAGGACATAATTTAACTAACTCTTCTTGTAGACTTGTGGGTCAAAATATGTTTAATATAATTAAAGAGTATTATCAATCTGTCGAAGGGCGTTTCTCGAATAATTGTAATAATGATAAATTTTAAGGCAATTCATTTGAAATCTTTAACTATTACAATGGAAATGTTTCTTAAAAACTTAAGAATTGTACAAATAAACGCCCAAAGAAGCCGGCTGGTTATGGCTGAACTTAAAACTCTTATTGATGAATTAAATACTGACATTCTTTGTATCCAAGAGCCTTATTCCATAAACGGAAATTTAACACACATTCCAGTTTTGGCCAGGGTGGTATGTAGAGGTAAAAATGCCATGGCAGCGGTGGTTATTGCAAACCAAAATCTTCAAGTTGTTCATATAAGGCAATTCTCTGATCTGCATACAAATTGCATAGAAATTTCACATGAAAATGGTCTTTCATTTTAGTTAATTATTATTTTCAGTACAGTGAAGACATCGAACCTTATCTAAACAAAATTAGAAATATACAAAACCATTTTCGGCATCAAGAAATTCTTCAAACTATGGATGCAAATGCCAAGTCTACTTGGTGGTTCAACAATTTTAGGGACAACAGGCAAGAAAAACTGGAAGAATTAATTTCTGAACTAAATTTATATATAATAAACCAACCATTAAAGCCACCAACTTTTGAAAACCGCTGTGGAGCAACGTCTAATATAGACTTAACTTTAGGCAATCATAAAATAATTAATAAGATCTATGGATGGAAGGTTGGGCAGGATTTCACTTCTAGCGACCACAGACTTATTTATTACAATTACAGAATAGGTGAAGCGTCACCACATACTAACAATAAAATGGAGCAGAAGAAAAATTTTTCACAAGCAAACTGGATTCGGATGAAGGAAATTTTCAATAAATCGGTAACATACCTTGGCTCCTCCGTGGAAGCAGACGCACAAAATTTAACTAAAGCTATAACAAATGCTATTAATAAGTCTCTACCAAATTCTAAAAATAAGAAATTTTTGGACAATATTTGGAACAATGCTCTAGAAACTGCAAGAAGGAAAATGAGGAAATTACGAAAGATATATAAAAAATCTATTATTGAAGCTGAGAAGCAAAATAATTTAAATCGATACAGGCAGGCCAAAGACAAGTTTAAGAAATTGTTACATGAAACTAGAAATAAGTCCTGGAAAAATTTCGTGCAAAGCCATCTCGAGAATAACACTTGGGGTATACCATATAAAATCATAATGGACAAAATAAAAAAAAACCTGAAATTTTAAACAACTTGGAAAAAGAAGACGGCAGCATGACATCAAACTGGGAGGATACATCCAAACTCTTATTGAAAACATTATTACCGGATGACAATATATCCTCGGATATTATGGAAAATACAGTTAAAAGAATAGAAACGAATACGATTTATAATAATAATGTTATATTGCCTTTTGATATTTCCGAAATTAAACAGCTATTTAGAAAATTAAAGAAAAAGAAATCCTGTGGACCAGATAATATTCCAAATGAAGTTTTAATAGGCCTCCAAGATACCTTAATTCCTTACTTGTGTTTACTTTTTAAGGATTGTCTGTAGACTGATAAAAAGTATATAATTGGTATCTTTTTTGATATTTCTGGAGCATTCGACAATTTATGGTGGCCCTTTTTCTTCGGAAGACTAAGAAAACAAAATTATCCCAAAACCTTATACAATATTTTGAAGAGCTACTGTGACACCAGGAGAGTATTCATTCAAGGTATAGGACAGAAAATATGGAAAGAAATTACCAAAGGATGCCCACAAGGTTCGGTATTCGGGCCGACGTTCTGGGACATAGTTATGGAATCTTTATTAGAAGAATTTGATAAAGATCCTGAAATTAATGTCACAGCATATGCTGATGACATAATTTTTCTAATAGATGGAGTTCAGTTAAAAACTAACGCAAGATATCTTACTGATAAATTGGCAACTTGGTGTAAAAATGCGAAACTCGAAATTGCTCCACACAAATCAAACTTTATGTTGCTGAAAGGAAACTTTAAAAGGAATCCAATTTTATTATAAAATATAACAATCAAACCATTAAACAGTGTAATGCAACAAAATATTTGGGAGTTATGCTAGATGAAAAATTAAATTATATTAAACACACAATATGTGAGAAATAAGGCTGAAACAATTATGCAGAAGCTGTCAAGAATTGTGAACATGAAATTTAAAATATCCCTAAATAATATTATTACCTACCATTATTGCATTTTGGGATCGATAATCACTTATGCTGCAGGGGTGTGGGCAGACAAAATGACAAGAATTACATTGAAAAGAAAACTTAGAAGTTCTCAAAGAAAAATCCTTTTAAGGCACACAGGAGCGGTCTGCACCACCCCAACTATGGCTTTATTGATTATTATGGGCATATGGCCAATTGATCTTTTACTTAGACTAAGAGGTGCCACGTTTTGGATGAAGAAGCAAAATTGGAACAAAGTACATGAAATAGTTGGTAGCAGATGTGTGAACAAGCAGGTAATCAAAAGATCTCTACTTACGAAATGGCAAGAGGAGTGGGATTCTATTAATGAAGGAAGAAGAACTTGTGAATTTTTTCCGTCTGTTTATGAAAGATTAAAGCTCAAACACGCCAAACCAACGAAAGGCATAGTAAATTTTTTATCCGGACATGGACCATATGGAACTTATTGGCAGAGAATAAATAAAAGCAATAACTCTATTTGTGGCGTATGTAAAGTAGTTGACAATCCAGAACATGTGCTTTATGAATGCACTAAGTACGATAGAAAAATTATTGGAGGAAGAAATCCACTAAGGGGATATACTTCAATGCACATTTTAAGGGAAAAAGATTTATATAATATACTTGCCAAGTTAGCAAATGAGATCAGTGACATAGCCTGGGAAGTCAAAATAAGTAACGATATTATAAGACCACATACACTACATACTCCAGCAGTTAGAAGATCGGAAAGAATAAGTAATCTTATTAACATTGAAGAATCAAATGTGGAAAGACAGAACCAATATAATAGTAATAACAATAATAACAATGGAGGAGAGGAGACAGATGCACAACAATCTAGTTCCGAGGAAGAAGAGGACTTATTGGAGTTCTTACGACAGCAATGATGGAGCGAAGAGTTGCAGCCTTACAGAAACAGTTACGGCCAGACATTGGGGACCCGGGTGATAAGAAATTTGAAGAGACGTCGCAGTGGAAGGAGGAGCCGACTATTTTGCAAATTCATGAGTCCGGGAGCTGGTGTAATTGCCCCAAATGAGTGAGTGTAGTGAAGTGAGGGGAGGGACTTTCCCCTCCCCATTTATAATTTATAAATAAATTGGAAAATGGTACAGTGGTTTAAAAGGGGGAGGGGCTTAGCCCCTCCCCCGTAATAAGTATAATGAGATGTTATATGTGTGATTAGGAGTTTGGATTTGATGAGAGGATATTGTGATTGGTGATTTAGATGAGGGGTTTTTGTAAATTTTTAGTTTATGTGAATGTTTTGTTGTGTGTATTAGTGATTTTGTTTAGGTGTTTGAGAGAATGGGTTTTTTATTTTTTAGATAAAAAGTGGATTGGAGAAGTGGAGGTATTTTATGTGATGTGAAAGGATGTAAAAGGTATATGATTTATATTGAGTGAAGAATATTATACGATATGTGTGTGTTTTATTTTGTTGCAATTTTTGGTTATTTGTTGTAAATGTCATTTTTAAGAGGAAATTGTGAAATATATTTTAAGTTTTGGATGTGAGTTTAAATTATATAAGTTTGTGTTTTTATAAATTATAAATTGAGTGAATTTATTAAAGTTTAAGATTTGAAATTAGTTTGAGAGGTAGAACTGGAACTTAAAAATTCAATGCCACAACTGGGATTTGAACCACAGACCTTCCGCTTACCGGGTGGACGCTCTAACCACTGAGCTATTGTGACAAACTGCCAGAATGGCATTAAATTCTCAAGCCAGTTCGTATTTCTCCTGGTAAACCACAAAGGCAATAGCTCAGTGGTTAGAGCATCCTCCCGGTAAGCGGAAGGTCTGTGGTTCAAATCCCAGTTGTGGCATTGAATTTTTAAGTTCCAGTTCTACCTCTCAAACTTTGCCCACACACGGCTTGTGTGTTTAAAAACACCAACAGTAAGTTTGTTGGCATAAATAAATAATAATTACCATTTTGAAATTAGTATTTGATTTCTAAATTTTTGAAATTGTTTTGTTTTAATTTTATTGTTTAAAAATAAATTAAGAGAAGGAATAGTGAATTTGGTTTTGGAAATTTGGTAATAGGTTTAAATTATATAATTTTATATATTTTATTAAAAAAAATTAATTTTGCATTGTAATTTAGGTATTGAATATAAATTATGTTTAATTTAAAAGGTGAGTTAATTAATAACACTGAACAACACTTACAAAATATTTTTCCGGGACGCGTTTCGAAGGTTAACTTTCCTCCATATAAACCGGACAATAACTGGGTTTCCATGGTGTTTGATGGTGCGGATGGTGATGCTTCTTCTGGTAACGGTTCAATGAACTTACTGAAAATGTCACTCTGAGGAATGTCGAAATTAAATACTCGGTTTCTATTTTTTAAAATAAAGATTTGTTCCCATGTGGACAGTTCTTGTTTTCCGGTTATGTGTTTGAGAAGTTTCGGAAAACAAAAACTGTCCACATGGGAACAAATCTTTATTTTAAAAAATAGAAACTGAGTATTTAATTTCGACATTCCTCAGAGTGACATTTTCAGTAAGTTCATAGAACCGTTACCAGAAGAAACATCAGAAGAAGCATCACCATCCGCACCATGAAACACCATGGAAACCCAGTTATTGTCCGGTTGATAATGGAGGAAAGTTAACCTTCGAAACGCGTCCCGGAAAAATATTTTGTAAGTGTTGTTCAGTGTTATTAATTAACTCACCTTTTAAATTAAATCAATTACAACAACATTGTTTTCAAACTTCTATGAATGGAAGATAAATTATGTTATTTGAGTTTTTGTGGTAATTTTAAAAATATGAAATATTAAAATTTTAAAGTTTATTTTTTTTTAATTTAAAATTTAAATATTTTATATTATTGAATCTTTTTAAATTACTAAGCTTAAAAATTAATAATGTTGATATTTTTTGCTATTATTCATCTGTTTATTAATTGTATATTAATAATCTTTATATTTTAGTTAATATTTAAATATTTTTGTTATATATTTATAGTTTTAAAATTTTGGTTTTTAATGTTAAAAGTTTAAAATTGAAATTGAAATTTTGTATAATTTAAATTTTTAGTTTATGGTTTTTAAGAATTTGAAAGAATAGTAAATTTTGTTGTGAAAATTGTTAGTGAGTTGAAATTAGTGGTTGGTTAATTTTATGAGTTTAGAGAAATGTTTAGAAATAATTTGAAATTTTTGCTGTTATTTAGGTATTGAATTTAAATTATGCTGAGTTTTTGTGGTAATAAAAAAAATAAAAAAAATTGAAATATTAAAATTTATAATTTAAAATTTGAAAATTTATATTATTAAATATTTTAAATTATTAAGTTTAAAAATTAATAATGTCGATATTTTTGATATTATTTATTGTTATTAATTGCGTACTAATAGTCTTTATATGTTAGTTAATATTTAAATGTTTTTGTTATATATTTATAGTATTAAAATTTTGGTTTTTAAAATTTCAAAATTTGAATTTAAATGTATAATTTAAATATTAGCTTATGGTTTTTAAGGATTTGAAAGAATAGTAAATTTTGTTTTGAAAATTGTTAGTGAGTTGAAATTAGTGGTTGGTTAATTTTATGAATTTAGAGAAATGTTTTGGAATAATTTGAAATTTTTATGGAGAATTGTGTGTAATTTTTGTATTTGTATATTTTAATTGATTTAATTAGTTGTAAAAATTATTCTTTTTTAAATACTGGATACTAATATTTGTAATATTGGTTACCAATATTTTGTATTATAGATTTGTAGGTTTATGAATTAAAATTTTTGTTCTTTTTATTTTAGTAGAGGATTAACTGGATACCGGTATTATTTGTATATATATTTTGTATTTAAATTGGTAGCTTATTTTTATTTTATTATTTTCTTATTCTTTTTCTTTAATATTTTATTTTAATTTTATTATCTGAAAAAATTGTTTGTAGATTTGTATATTTTTTATAGTTTATTAATAAATGTATGGAATTTGGAAGCTACATCCCAGTGTAAGGAATTAGGTACCGGGGTGGAAGTTTTCAGATTTTATTTATTTATATTTTTATTTATGTCTATAAGAATATACAGCTATTACTTACGAGGCGAGGGATATAGCACGAGAGCCGAAGTTCCTCCCCCTAAAATCAGGGAAGGTGGCAGCCGAGTGCCACTCATACAGCTATTACTGCTAAATACATGTTAAAGAGATTTACTGGATGAATGCGCCACTATAGAATATACACTACTACAGCTTGTCACAGTGATGAATAAATCCACTTACCTCCGCAGGGGATATTAAGCATGATGGGGAGGGGCAGGGGAGAAGAATGTTGATGTTATATATACATTTACAAATAGATATGAATTTTGGGAAGGGGGGGAGGGGAGACTAATTCCCAGGGGGGATCCCCCCCTGAACTCATTGGTTTGTCAGACACAGCAGCCGCCTCTATCGTCAGGCAGCAGCATCTCGAAAGAAAAGGGGAAAAAAGCTTATTCGGGTTTTATTCAAAAGGAAATACAGCATTTCCTTGTATTGAAAATTTGAGATCAGAAAGGCGTAATAGCAAATTACCCCTTGCTTTGACATAACAAGGCCACATTAAAACTTGATAAAGTCCATAAAGGCATTCTCCTCTAGCTGTAAACATAGAAGGTTCTGGAGTCGTTATAATTCATTCTAAACCCATTTTAACAAATAAAACCCAACTGTAAATTCCTGTAATGTGGTAATGCTTATTATTTGAAATAGTTTTCGTCCCAAATATTGGGCTGAGGGCCCGAGCTAGTTTCGGTTAACTGATTGTTTAAAGCTAATTTCCCCTTAAAATAGACGTAGATTGGCCGCTGCCCCGCGGCAGCACTGGACCGGATGAGGACCGGCGCACCCTCTGCCAGAGTTGCACGTAAATGACCGGCAAGTCATGAGTACGGAACACTACTGTACTAACTTACATTAGGCTTGACTGCATCACAACAGATGTTGAAGCTGATGACCTTCAACGGGAACACATTTCCGATATCTCTGAAAACAATTCTGTTTACCGAAAATCCTCATATTATTCATAAAGTTCTTCACGACCCAGCAAAAGTTTGGGTTTGATGTGTAGCGAATGAACATAGAAATATCACTCCCATGTTTTACTACACAACAGTTGATTCACATGTTGAGATAAATTCTATTTTAAATATTGTTTTTCCGCAACTAACAAGAAATGAAAGATTGCATAGCTGGTTTCAACAGGATTCAACTACATCGCACAGTGCTGCAAATTCTATGCATGAATTGCCATGTGTGTATGGTGACAAAATAATTAGTCGAGGATTGTAACCAGTTCATTACCCTGACCTATCTCCATGCTATACAGCTAATCAATAAACTTGAGCTTTTGCAACTGAAAATTTGTCTGTTCTTAGCTTTTCCTCTACATAAATGGGTTTATGGGTGAAATTTATATTTTGCACAATTTTAAAGCTCACTTTTTGTGCAAATGTTTGAGGTGTTACATGGAACTATTCAGTAGAGTTTCATTTTTGTGTGTCAATTGGTTTTACAATTATTGAAAATGTCCTTTGAAAATAGAATACGCTCCACCCATTTTCAAAAGCAGTTTTAAATTTTTTTACAAAGCCAGAAATTAATTTAAAAATAATTTATGCATGGGTTTCACAGTATCTTAACTGTAAGATAAATTAAAAAAAAAATTTGAACTGCATTGCAAAAGTTTCAGAATTGTTGTTATCTGCACATACATTTTATTTTTTATCCCAAAGAATACTCAGTTATTCCTACATCCCATGCATGAGGTCATTTGTTCTGTCATGCTTTATAGAATGTACTACCTTCTAGCACCTAATTTGTGGATCCTATTTCGTGTTGACTTATGGAACTTCCTAGAAGTTTTCAGTTTTATAATCGAGTGCTTCCTAACCATGTTCACAACTATACAAATCCTCCTGTTGCTGTACACACAATTACTTTTTACATTGGACTGCTCTAAAATATTTACACTAGATTTTGCTTATAATGTAATATGAAAGTAATCAAAAAAACCGCATAAGAAATAATCTGAAAATACTTTGTAACATAGCACACAGATGCTATAGCCAAAGACACATACAGGAAGTCCATCTTTTAGGAAGAAGCCAAAAATTTGGAATAGTTCCTGATTCATTTGCTGTACCTTCGCCGGCCTTACTTTAAACTGCAATGTAAACAAAGTGCAAAATTATATTAACATGTACACCATGCAAATGTATTCCATTTATTTTTACTACAAAATTTGCAAACTTTTTGCAAATAATTTTTGTTATTTTAAATTTAATGCCAATTTGTATGTTAGTTAATGGATTATATTTTCATTCGCAGCTGCTGACACTGAAATTGTGCGGTTCAATCACCTAATGAAGGTTGCTCCAACACATGCTGTTGTTTATGTTTAAGGCCAGCGAAGGTATAGAAAGTGTGTGTTACACATCTATCACCAGAACTGCTGTTACTATGTTATATCAATCACAATGGCTCAGGGTCGAATCACTAAACAGAATAACTGCAATAAAAATCTGTACAAAAAAATCAGAATTTTTATTTAATGCAGCGATTTCCTATCTGCCATTCCCTTCAGACCTTTAAATACAATGTAATAAGCACCGTAGGTCTTAAAACTGTTGGTACATAAAACAATCTGAAATGTCATTTTTTGCCATATTTTCACTGGTTTCCCCCTAAGTGGACAAAAGAATGGGTAAGATCACATGAATGTGAGAAATGAGATTTATTATCTGCTTCAATTGGAATTGTAAACACTTAAGCATTATATACTGTATTTACTCAAAATTAAGACACCCCTTGATTATAAGAACTGACAATTTTGCTGACAAATTTTAGAAAAAATATATATATGTAAGCAAATGTTAGACATGTAAATTTGAGACAGGCTATAAATTCCTAGAAATACAATTTTTCAGAATTTCTTTGTTGCTGTATGCATAGATTGTTGGCAAAGGACAATTTTTACTTTCACTTATTTGTGAAGAAAGGAGTGGAGAATTAACATTGACCTTCACTCATTAATGGCTTCAGCGCTTTTGGTTGCAACAGTAGAAACTACTGAAAGAGAGCTTCTCTTGTACCTTTCTATGTTAGCAGTAACATGAAATCACAGAAAGGTTTCACTATAGGATTTAAGCTACATGTTGTGGAATTAACTGAAAAATCTGATGTGTTGCACTCACATGACTTTCTCTACTCTTGTACTAACCATTCTTACAAACCCTTAATCCTATATCTTCTTTGTGTTAGTTCAGATAAACATTTGCAGAAATTATCTTATTGCACATTTCCTTATAGGTCCAAGGGGAATATGGAGCACAGTAGGTTTTGAGTGATAGTAAAATCTTTTAAAGCTTTCAAATTTCGTTCTCTTTACACATCGAACATAAAAAAATTAACGCTGTTTCATTTGACAAAAATTGAAGTTTTCCAAAACTCACACAAATAACAAGGAATATCTCCAAAATGGTTCACTCTGCAAAAATTATTTGGACATAAATTGTCTGTTTTAGCATGAACTACACTTTTTGTATAGTAAGATTTGGTTTATCTCTTATGATTTGCGAGGGTCATTCAAATATAAAGGGTAATTTTGTTAAAAATATTTATTGATTAAATATATACACAAGTGACTATATCAACATTTCTCTATATAGCTTCCTTCACACTATACCCATTTTTGCCAATGTGTCGGAAGCTTGAACATTCCTTCTTCAAAAAAAGTTTGAGGGCGCGTCGCCAACCAAATGCGCAAATGCTCCTCGACGTTGTCATTGCTTTCAAAATGTTTCCCTCCAAGCGATTCTTTCATGGGTGCAAACAAAAAATAGTCTGGGGGGCACAAGTTTGGACTATAGGGAGGGTGTTCAAGGGTTTTCCAGTGCATGTCCGCCATTGTGTCCATTGTCAAATTGGCAGTGTGAGGCATAGTGTTGTCTTGGAGAAGGATGACATCTCTGATGGGCATACGACGTCTTTTGCTTCAGTAGGCAGCTTAACAATTGGCAATAGTAAGCTGCAGTCACTGTACGTCGATCATGAAGAAAATCAACCAACTTCTGATGCGATTCCTTCAACAGTGGAGCTCTCAAATGGCATGGATGTTGTCATCTGTGAGATTTGACCTTGGGCGTCGAGCATGACTTTCGTTTTCCACAAATTCTCAGATGTGAAGTAGCATGCAAGTGAAATTTAGGCATTGAATTCATAGTTTAGTAATACATCTCTTATTTTAATTTTTTGAAATATGCAATTGTAAGACCCTCCCAATTTTTCGGCTGTGATTGCGTTAAAAAATGGGTGTCTTATTTTTGAGTAAATATAGTATATGTTCTTTAAAAAGGATATTTGTGTCCCAAAGGTTGATGAAATGTCTACTGCTTCTGGTCTAAATGTATAACATTATGCCTTTTTAGGTTAGACAACTGACTAAAGACTTTATCACTAGAGTCACATTAGTATGGCCCTGTCTTTGAATGTATCAGTTGATGTCCTTTCAGCGATGACTGCTCTTTGAAACTCTTATTGCAAATGTTACACTTATATGATGTGTCCGAATGAATCAACAAGTTAGTGTCTATTTAATTCACCACTGAAGTAAATGTCTTCTCACAGATGTCACGTGTTTGGTGTTTGGTTTGAATGAGCTAACTTATGTCTTCTTAGTATTGACGTGTCATTGAAGCTCTTACTACAAACATCACATTTAAGTGGTGTTTTACTTGAGTGGATCAACATGTGCTCATTGAGGCTGGCGACCCTAGTAAAGCTCTTGTCACAAACATTACATTTGTGTGGTTTCAAGCCAGAATGTATCCACATATGCATTCTTAGTGAACAACTATATTTAAAGTCCTTCCCACAGATGTCACATTTGCATTGTTTTTTTCTTGAGTGGCCTAAAATATGTTTTCTCAAGTAGTCTGCCTGGGTGAAACTTTTTTCACATTTGTCACACGTGTATGGTTTTATGCCTGAATGTATCAACCTATGCTTTTCCAGGGCTAACGCAGTATTAAAGCCTTTGTCACATGCAACACACTCGTGTGGTTTAGCACTGTGTGTCAGGTTATGCCTATTCAGAATTGATCTATCAGTAAATTTCTTGTGACATGTGTCACATTCGTGTGGTTTCTTTCCTGAATGTATCATTTTGTGTCTGGTCAGGTTTGAACAATCATTGAAAGATTTCTCACATATGTCACATTTGTATGGTCTAGTATTTGCATGTGTTAAGTTATGTCTCTTTAAGTGTGAGTAATCAATAAAGTTCTTCTCACATATTTCACATTTGTATGGTTTTGAATGTATCGATACATGTTTCATCAGATCTGCATGCTCATTAAACTCATCTGCACAAACGTCACATGTGTATGATTTTGAGTCTGAATGTATCAACACATGGCCTTTTAATTTTGACAGTTGAGTAAAAGTTGCATCGCAAAAGTCACATTTGTGAGGTTTTGTATCTGAATGAGAGAGAATATGTTTTTTCAGATGTTCCATTTGAGTAAACCTCTTGTCACATACATTACATGCATGGGGTTTAACAGCAACATGTGTCAATGCATGTCTCTTCAGATTATAACCATCTCTGAAGGTCTTACCACAAGTTAAACACTTGCATGATTTTGCACTGTCCTGTATTACTATATTATTTTTCTCAGCTGCCTTGTGAGTTGAACCCTCAGTCACATCACACATATCAGCACTTTGAAATTCAAAACTAATTTGCTCTATTTGTAAACTGTATTCATTTTCTGGAACTGAACTGATGAGTAAACTAGAAGTTCCAGCACTATCACTCTGAGATATGACTGAATGTAACCTGGAAGTAAAGCAAATTACTCTATCACAGAAAGTATTTCATATTGCTAAATCTGAGAACAGAAAGGGCTGAAGTTAAAAGTACTATTCTTGTATACGATCACTCTATTATGCTACTGTTCAAAGTACTGTGATCCCAGGAGTGACACAACACAAACAACTATTGGGGCTAAGCTACTTCACACCACATACCAGGCCGGCAAGCAAACAAAGGCCCCCCAAGGACAGGCCACCTTGTGCAACTGTTTGTGTGTATGTAATTAACAATAAGAGTGGCAAAGTCAAAAGGGATCTTCTCCAGATTCTTTGACAAAGATCTGGCTAAATCATCTCTGGCATATCTCAAGGAGTTCACAAAAGGTGTAACATCCTCCCTGCTATATAAAGAGGCAAGGAAACAACAGAGAGTGAGTGAGAGTTACACTTAGGGACACAAGTCAGTCAGTGTGTCAGTGAATGTGAGACAGCTGAGTGTCTGTTAGTGCATCATAAAGATTTAATGAGCATCGAGTGATTGTATCATTGTAGTTAGTGTATCAGAGACAGAGAAAGTAAAGAAAGGCACTGAAAGAACTAAGTCAAGGTTACAAGAAGTAAACAGTTTTGATAGCATGAAAGACTGTAGACTGTGTTAACAATGAGAAGGAAACTATGTATTTGTGTAAAAGTTTAGAAGACAGTGATAGAAGAATAACTGGACTGATTTTGTTATTTTGAAACTGTATATAAGGCTTATAAGGAAAGTTTTCAGCTGACTTTTGTCCAACTTTTCAATTTTTTAACTCTATATGTACATCTGGACCAACAATACTCTTAAAATCTTTTTACTTTCAGTGTAAAAAGCTTTGTCCAACTCCACAAAGTGACTTGTGATCTCCACATTTGTGGTAAATATCTGTGTCATTTCTTTAGATTTGGGAAGAGCAAAAGTAAGTGGGAGCTAAATCTACTGAATGCAATACATGTGGTAGCAGTTTAAAGTGCGTCATTTAACATGATGTTGCCAAATCTCCCTTTGAAATTAAACTTTACATGACATTTTAACATTATATTGTCACTAAGTTCATTCACATTAAGGTAGAAATGCAGCAAAGCATTATTCACACAATGTTTGTGCGACGTGAAATACTAAACCACATATACTTATTCATCATGAAGCTAGAGGACTCCAAATATTTGACACAAATAATTTTTTTTCAGTGACACAGATATTTATGAACAATAATTGCATTGGACAGATTTATTACACTCATAATGTAGAGTCCCTGGTTAATGTATGGCCAAAGCACTATCTTCCACATGGTATATAAATAATAAACAAATCCAGTTTTATTTATTAAGTCAATAAGTTGAGTAAAGTTTTACCTTTTTGACTCTGATAGGAGAAAATTGTCTGTTCCTGTTACACGGATACACTGTCCTGCAATAAAAAGACAGAATTGTTGTAGAATTTTGGTGGCTTTTGATGCACAGGATGTACCCACAGGCCGTGGTATTTCCTTGTTGAAAATGGAGTCGGCAACTTCAGTTGCATCCTTTAATGGCAATGATGCAGATTCCAAGCGCTCAACAGCTCCACGAAGAGCAGCAAAGTTTGCCTTAATGAAGGCGAGTGAAACAGCATTCTTGTCCTGGAGAGCTGTTTTAGCCTTCTCTATGTATGCCACCTCATTGACATCAAATGAGGTTACAATATTTTTGACGTCTTCAAAGTGATTGGCATGATAGATTGCTGCCTTCAGCCATGGTCCCCACGAGAGATGATGGGTTCGAGTGGAAGAGGAGTTCCAGGTAACATCTCCTTGAAAGCGACAATGTGGCTAGGAGCTTATAAAAAACAGTTTCTTTACAGAAGAAACAATGCTGTTCACTCCTGGAACACTATTCCTAACCTCCGCCGCCAATCGGTGCAAGCCATGGGCTATACATGCGACATGCAGCATGTCAGGATAGAAACTCAATGCCTCACCAGCTTTGAGAATTATGCCGCACTGTCACTCACAAGAAGTAGAAACTTATCCTGTTTTTCTGCTGGCCACAGAATGCGAAGCTCATCTCGGACAGTGCAAGCTATGGTGCCATGGTTTGTTTTTTCCAGCATTCTTGCACAGTGTAAGGTGAGGTTCACCAGATTCGGTGAACTCTAATTTAACTACCACAATGTTTGTGATATATCGAGTGCAACTATCTGTAGTCTTGTCTACCGAAAGCCAGATGTACCTCTCACAAATGTCGCCTCTGAGGTCTTCGATAGTTTTCTGGTACAGTTTTTGCAAATAATTTTTTCTTACCATTGATTCATCTGGTATCTTGCGACGAGTTATGTCCTCAAGAAATTTCTTGAATGCAGGATTCTGTAGTACATTCCATGGTATGTTAGCTTCACATAAGCCAGGGCTTCACATAAACTTATATTAAAATTATCCTCTGCTGGACAGTCAGGAAAACTAGAAATTAGTGGCTGGTGCAATGGAAAATTAATTATCCTCTTTTTTTTAGCAATATTGCTGATATGTCCCACAGATCCTTTGTGCTGCTCAAAATGCAATTTTTGGTCAGAGGGCACCTGCAAAAACGTAAATAAAATTATAGTTTATTGGAGACACGCTATACGCATTATACAAACTGCAATTTTTATCAGAGGGCACCTGGAAAGTACGTAAATAAAAATACAGTTTTACGCTATACGCACTACAACAGGTATGTTTAATTCTTACCTGCTTTTGGCAAATTTGGCAAAATATTACCTTGCCATCTGTGGTGAAGTTTGGATCATTACCTATCCACTGACGAATCAACGAACTTCGAGATGAGCTGACTTTACGCATGACACTGGCTCCTTAAATTGCCTGCTTAATCTAACGAAAATTTACTTCTAACGATGTAGTAATTGTATACATTAACAATACGTGGTAGTCGACTGAACACAACGGATACTGTTTTTAAACTGATTGGCTTGAGTTTAAGGCAGGTTCTCTAATGCCCCTTTCCCCTTGACAACAATTGCCGCATTCTTTGCTTGTAACAATACGGAGCTTGGACCCACCCAGCTAAATACTTGCTTGTAACAATACGGAGCTTGGACCCACCCAGCTAAATACAAGTCAGTTGCCTCTTGCATTGTTGTCACTACTCCTCTTAAGCTTGCATAAGTGAAATGAAGTAGCAAAGGTGTAACAATCAAAGCCCATTAATAATTTCATAAATATTTCGTTTTACCATTTTAAAATAAATGGAAGATTTAGCCTCTTTTAGGTTTTAAAGTCTTATTTAGTCATTTTTAGGTTTTATAAGATTTGAGCATTTGGCTTCAATGATCATGAAACAGATAATTAAATTAAACTACTGCAGTTAACTACCAAGGAGTAAAATAGTTAAGAAACTAAGAATCCGGGCCCTACTCATAAGTAATGCCAGTTTTTTGATTTTGGTGTTTTGGAAAATTTATTGGGTTTTGGTACTGTTTTTTAGAAATGGGTCTTTACCTAGCAGCGGCAATATAGCAGCAGGAATAATGTTTTTACTGAATGATGTAATAGTTTGATATCGGACGCGGTTATCTACAGGGTCGAGGTCACAGAATGGAATGCATAAATCAACGTTCCTTTATCACAATATATTTATTCGTTAATTTACACTTTTAGCACCATATTAATTAATCAACCATCTTCACAGTTAGGTAGAATCTACACTGTATAAAAGTTTGGGTGAAAGTTGCATGTTCACGCACTACCAAAAAAAATACATCCTTCCAACTTGAGCATACAGACGCTAATGAAAAAAAGAGTCCCTGGCGTCGGTATGACGCAACACTGCCATTCTTATGTATTCATCCGCGCAACAGTTCTCATTGGTTGAACACGAAGTGACAAGAAAACATTGGCTATCTTGAATATTAAAAAAAAATAAGTCCCTGATACACCCAAATTAAAAGAATTAGAAATTTACACACTCTTACAAAAATATTTACATGAACGAGTTTCTATTAGTCAATATTCTGTCTCAGTTTCTTTGGTTTGGCAGTGCTATTTACAGGATGCCATGGCTATTGTTACATACATTGCAAGCATGTATCAGTCTTCAGTTGTTAATAAACAATCACAAAATAGAGATAGCAAAGTTTGAACTTAGAGTCCTTCTAAACCACTACTGGAAACAAGTTCATAAAAATATGTGAAGTGGAAGGAGAAGGTGTCGTTAGTGAGCGTGTGGCACAACGATGATTCCAATGTTTCAACAATGGAGATGAAAACACTAAAGATTTACCACGTTCTGGAAGACCTAAAGTATGGAATATTGAGGATACACACCAAGTTTTATGAGATATTGAGATTTTGAGAAAATCTGCAAAAAAGTACCCATAGGCTTTCAGAAGAACTTGGTGCATCAAAAGAGACCATACACTACATCGCCACATTAAGACATTTGGAAAATCATACAGAAACTGTAGATCTGTAAACCCCTCTGAAAGATGGCTCAAGACCAGAGAATCTAATGGTTTGTACTTTGAACATTAGTTAATTGTTTATCAGAACACATTTCAAATAATTGTTTTTTTTTAAAAAACGGCATTACTTATGAGACAGTATCTATACCACTGTTACATCTAACGACCTGCTCGAATCCCACCACAATTGTGTCCTGGCACCTCTAGGGAGCCCCACGGACTGATTTATATCAAATTTATTCAAATCGGAGGATGTCGAAAATTTCAATGAAATTGCTTCTAAGCAGTGAATTATCGCGAAACAACGACCTGCTCGAATCCAACCACAACTGTGCCGTGGCGGCTCTAGGGACGCCCAGGGACCGATGTATACCAAATTGTTCAAATCGGAGAATGTCGAAAGTTTCAGTGAAATTGCTTCTAAGCAGCGAATTATCACTGTGACTGTCAATGTTCAATTAATTTAGTGTCGATTCTTAAATAATGTCAATGTTAATGACTTCTGCAATGATTCTATAATTTGTCAATGTTCAATGAATTCGGTGATCATTTCCTTACTTTGAGCTTTATGATTTAGAAGAAGATTGTGATATAGTAGGCACTCTGCAGCAAGTTGTGGGCAACAACAACTCACATAACCCCAGTGATGAGCACCCATGGGTGTTAGATGGTGTTACCAATACTCTACTTGACAAACCCATTTCCATACAGATAAGTGTTCAAACTATATCACTTTATTACTTAGAGTGAATCTGAAAGTCTGTAAATCCAAGTTTATATGTATATAGCTTTCAGCACACAGATCTTTTCCATGCAGCACCTTTATGAATGTTTTCAAAATCAGCACTATGGTATTTGTATGATATAATATTTATTTGTACAAAATAAATACAATTTCAACTACAAACATGTCTTAATTTCTCCTTACCCTATGTACAAATTTCTCTGATGTGTAACACTGCTTGGTGCCCTGGCGTACATCAGCACCAAGTCAGGCATGATTCCTCGCATTTATACAATATTAGTAAAGCATATTGTGTATAAATAAGGTGTAAATAGCATATTTTAATTTTAGAGCAAGTTTTAAACTCTTGTTATTTCTGGCCTAAACTAATCCCCCATGGGAAGGTTGAAATTAACTTTAAGCTAATGTTGTTTTGCTATTACGAGACACATTTTGTTTACAAAGAATCAAAAATGTCTAGTTAATTACTTATACAGTGTGTTCACAGACTCGCCGGATCACCCTGCGGCAGCATTGGACCAGGTGAAGACTGGCCCACCCTCCACCAGAGTTGCATGTAAACGACTGGCAAGCCATGAGTACAGAACACTAACTAGCGTACTAACTTACATTAAGCTTACCTACACCACAACAGATGTTGAAATTGATGACCTTCAACACATTCTCTTTATTTCCGAAAACTATTTTGCTTTATCGCAAAAGTTCACACTGAATGTTATCCTGCATTTCTCTCGTGATTTTGTCCTTAAATTCTTGTAATGTATGCAAATTTGATGCTTATATTTTATTCTTTAACACATTCCCCGTAAATAAAACTCACATGGAAATAGGTCAGAGGAATGAGGTGGTCATAATCCTCGACTAATTATTCTGTTATCATACACACTTCCCAATTCATGGATAGAATTCACAGCGCTGTGCACTGTAGTTGAATCCTGTTGAAACAGCCACATAATCTTTCATTTCTTGTTAGTTGCGAAAAAAATAATTTAAAGTAAAATTTACATGAATGTGTGAATCAACTGTTGTTGTAAAATAAGTGACCGATACTTCTGTCCACCAAACCCCAAATTTTGCAGCATGATGCAGAACTTTATGCATAAGATAGGGATATTTGGTATACTAGAATTGTTTTCGGAGATATAGGGAATGTGTTCATGTTGAAGGTCATCAATTTCAACATCTGTTGTGATGCAGGTAAGTGTAATGTAAGTTAGTGTTCCGTACTCATGACTTGCGGGTCACTCAAGCGGAGGGTGTGCTGGTTCTTGCCCAGTCCGGTGCCACCGTGGGGTGATTTGGCCGATCTACAAACACACTGTATTACAGGTTTTTTGCTGTTACTTTTAACATTAACTTGGAAGGTGACTTAAGTATGATAGAAGAAGGCAAAGGCACTTGGAGACATTGAGTATTACGGCTATTCAGTCCATGGACTATAAATTACTACAACTAAGTTTGGACACTGAGTCAGCTACACAACAGGTATCTATTTAGCATATTTCACCACATAATCGTCACACTTTTATGCTTCCTTCATAAAGTTAAAATATACAGTGCTACTATCACGTGAAGAATAACTTATTTAAGATTGGCCAAGTAAACTTTCAGTGATTAGTATATATATGGTAATGGGAAAAGAGCGAGTCTGGGCATATCAAACCACAGCCACGTTACACACTTTGTAGTTGAAAAGAAAAGAGAGGGGAAGGAAGGGAAACAAAGTGATGTCGACACTGCAATGCAAGTACTTACTTCAGCAAAAAAAAAATAACAAAGAAAAATATGACTTTGGATTTGTGAAATTAAGACTTGTCTATTATTTACAAAAGCATTTACAGGACTGTTGAATTGAGTGTACTTTCTAACTGGAGTCAATATTATCAAAGTACTGAACAAGTCCATAATTTGGCCTAGAAAATAGTTGAATAATAAGTGAAAATCATTGTAACATGTATGTGTGGACATTTATTATACATAAGCACTCATTACAATGACTAGAGAAAGTCTAGAGAAATTTGAGCACAGGGCTTAACCTATTCAGCAATATGGGCGTGAAATCACGTCCATTTAAAATGACGGATGAGCGATATGGGCGTGTATACACATCCTGTGCGTTTAAGCATTAAACCCTTATATATCCCTTATCTAACTCAACTTATTTTAATTTTCCCTTTATGAAACATTTTAGTAAAGTCTATATACTTTACTGGCTTACCTTAATATGTTCATTCTGCAGTGATTTACCTCAAAACAGGGATAAACACACAAGGGTACATCTCCACATTCGCGAATTCCCTTCTTGCGGCACACAAAACACTTTCAAGATGGGCGGGACTTCTTTGCTGTTGGTGGTATCCTTCTAGGATAATGTTTTCCTTAAAGTCTGAGGGGTGCAGGGGTTCTGGATTTTCAACCCCCAACGTGGTATTGTTCAATTAGGCTGCGAGCTATTATAGTCGGAAGTCAAGGTAGGTCATTGTCCTGTGTGGGTTTAGAGCTCTCCAAATTACCAAACAATTGTATATGGTTATATCCAGTTGGTGCAAAAATACCTTTTTATACCACTTCTCCCTTCAGCTACAAGCAGGAAAGTATACATATGTATTTAAACAAAGAAAGAAACGGAGTCTACTAAGTTACGAAACTCGCGTAAGCAAAAGTTGCAATGTTGCTCTATTCTGTACTCTATTCTGATGACTCAAGAGACCATGCATACAGTAGTGCTTTATTACACAGTATGCTGACGCATAAGCCACACATACAATGGGTCGACTACTGTTTCTTTCCGAGAACTTATATTAGATGCATTCAACAGAGCAAAGTTGACTTTTCACCACAGTGAAACAAAATAGTGCCATTTCAACGTTTTGTAAATACAACTCACCTTTGCTGATGACGTACATTTATACTGCATATAACAAGTTCTATACCAGTTTTTGTTTCATTAAAATAACTTAATATTTACACAAAATACACCTGTGTATATATGAAGCGCTTTAAATGCCCTGCGCTGGATATTGGGTAGCAGTTCTCGGCTCGCGGACGTTTTAAATGGCCATCGCTCAAGAGGCTTAATGAACAATTGTAAATAAACTGTATGTATAAATATTGTGTATGTAAGTATAGTATTTGTAAGTAATTATTATATTGACAAATGTGCAACATGTAGATGTTTTCATGGATGAAATAAAAGTGAACATTGAACAAACAGTTGCACACAGATGAAGAATAAGATGGTTATTGACTTGGTGTGTGCTAACCAAATGGTTCACATTCCTTGCTGCAGTTGCTTATCGCTTAGACATGTCTGGTAATTGTCATGCTTTATGTCCTTGAACCAACAGTTTCATTGATGTGCTAGCCATCATCCCGGCAGTTGGCATTGACCATGAGGAATATTACATTACATACTCCATGCTCTCTTCCATGAACCTAAAACAGGTTGCTGTGAAGGCACATTATCTTTCTATATCTCTATATTCTAAAACGGGAACATTAAATGCAATGGTTATGCAATAAAATGCTTAAGTGCTGATTACTAGTCTATAAATAAAGGTGCAACTATGTGGTGGTGACGATTATGGTTAAAATATGGTATTATAATGTCTTGAATCAATAAAGCACTTTCTAACAAACAAAAAGAACAAATATATCTAGGAGTTCTTTCCGGGCTGTTATGCCGTGGTCTGTTGGAGTTTAAATACCCAGATGTTTCGTCCACAACTGCGGTGGACATCTTCAGTGGTGCGATCGTAGTCTCCTCAGAGAAGTTAACATGGTGTCTGAGGTGTGGACTGTCTGAGCTACCGTATTTATCCCTCAAGTGGCCTCTGCTGATTGGTCTGGATGAATCTCTCCTGTTTTGTGCCGTTTCTTGCCATCAATGACAGGATACCAGTTGCTGTTAAGTTTTGAAACTTCTTTCTTACTGAAATTGTGGGGATGTTTATAAATTTCAATAGCTTCACGTTGTAGCTGGGCAAGTGCCACTGAAGATGTCTGCCGCAGTTGTGGACGAAACATCTGGATATTTAAACTCCAGCAGACCACAGCATAACAGCCTGGAAATAACTCCTAGATATACTGACTCCAGCCGTGAAAGTTTACGCTGTTATAAAAAGAACAAAATAAAGCATATTTATTACACCTGCTCTTTGCTTTTATGGAAGAGATTATACTTAAAATATGTATATTACTTTCTTAGAAGTAAGGTTTACATTTGAAGCTACAGTGCATCGGTAGATAGGCTGAACTGGACCGAGCATGGACTGGCGTGCCCTCTGCCACAATTACAAGTACACTGGTAATTCTATGCATGAATTGGGAAGTGTATATGCTAATAGTATAATTAGTCGAGGATTGTGGCCACCTCGTTCCCCTGACCTATTTCCATGTGTTTTATTTATGAGGAACATTAAAAGAATAAAGTGTAGACAACAAATTTGCACATGCTACAAGAACTGAAGGACAAAATCATGAGAGAAATACAGGAAATAAGTCAGTGTGAACTTTTGCAAGTAAACCAGAATAAGATGGTTTTCATAGATACAGGGAATGTTAAATTCAATGAAAAACTGAAGCTGTTAACAGTGAAGCAACATAAATAATAAATATTTAGAGACTAAAAGCTTGACTTATCTTAGTATTTGCTATAAGTTCTTAAAATAATTGCACAAACATGTTTCATGATAACTCCATCATATCATCAATGCTTATGTTATAATAGTTACCATCACTACAAATGCTCAATTACTTAATACATCTATGTATTACTAACATCTGAAAACAATACAAACCTGTTAATAGAATCAACAGGCAGTATTTCAAAATTCATAATGTGGTCTCGATTTTTCAAAATAAATATCTTTTCCCTAACCATTAAATCTATGGGTCCATTTAATTGCTTTAATAATTTAACCACTGGATTTATTTCATGATTAAATAACCAAAAATGATCTGCCACAGCTGATTTATCAATCTGTTTATATTTAATATTTCTAAAATGTTCCTTTATTCTGGTTTACAAATGACGTTTAGTTTTACCAATATAAACCCTGTCACAATCCAAACAGCTAAATTGATAAATGCCAGATGTTTTACTTTCTCTACTGGGAAGTAGAGGAAGTATTGTATTCCACCCAAAAAGTTGATGTCAATATTTTACCAGAAATATGTTTTGAGAACCCCTGAATCCAAAAAAGAAGCATTTTTAGAAAAAGGTCTGTGTGTGTGTCAGCCTGTGGACAGCATAACTCAAAAATGAAAAGTCGGTTAAAAACCAAAGCTGGTATTTAAGTTTAATGTCTTTCAAGGATGCAACACGAAGATTTTGAAGAAAATAGCCCCACCCCAAATTGCCCTTTACATGGAACATTTTTCGAAAGTTTTTATTCTCTTAAAAATGGCTCTAATGATTTTGATTAAAATGCCATATGTTTAAGATATTTGTGTGACAAACAAAATGTTGTTGTTTTCTAGTGCCTTGCATCTGGCAATGAAGCCATTAGCATTCGTGCTTTCCAATACTTTTGAACTGTAGTTTCTTCTGATCTTAATGCTTCACAGGTCTTCAAGTGGTCTTCGTTCATTTCTGCTGGATCGTTACACAGGACACATATTGGTGAGGCTGAACAAATAATTTGCCTAAAGATGTCCCCACCCGGAGATCCGATTGGGGGACAGTTTTAACTCTGGAATGTTTATCTTTAGGACTCATATTCATGTATGTGGCTTTCATGTAACTGTTTTCTTAACAGGCACCAGTTTTACAATGTGGCAGTTACATCACCCGACTTAAACCCCCATTTTGCAAGAGGGACCACACCTATCGTTGGTCAACGGGTCCATCGGACCTAGCCGGGAGGAGTAAATAGGTGGTATTTAGATCCACCGACCTTCCCCTCATGTGCCTCTGAGGGACGCTGTTGTGCTGTGATAGGCCAGCACATATGTAAATGACATTTCCTCCATTTTAGATGAAACAGTTATACCGCTGTGATTTGGTCACAAACAAAATGTATATTTTGAATTTTCTAGCTATAGCCTATGTAGTCCTGTTTACTCTGAATGACTTTTGAATAACTCGTAAGCCGTAAGAGATAGACAAAATCTTACTATACAAAAAATGTAGATCTCGCTAAAACACACAATTTATGTCTGAATAAATTTTCTTGAAGGGTAAACCATTTTGGTGATATTCCTTGTTATGTGTGTGAGTTTCAGAAAACTAAAACTTTCATGAAATGGAACATCGTTGTTCATTTTTTTTATATGTTAAACATGCAAAGAGAACAGAATCTCAAAGCTTTAAAAGATTTGATTATCGCACAAAGCCTATTGTATTCAAATGTTCCCCTTGTACCTACAAGGAAATAAGCAATAAGATAATTTGTAGAAATGTTTATCTTAACTAACACAAAGAAGATATAGGAATAAGAGTTTGTAAGAATGGTTAGTACAAGAGTAGAGAAAGTCATGTGAGTGCAACACATCAGATTTTTATAATTAGGAATTTTATCCCTTTTTGAAAAATTTAGTAAATTTTGTATATTATGAGAGGTAGAACTGGAACTTAAAAATTCAATGCCACAACCGGGATTTGAACCACAGACCTTCCAAACCTCTCAAACTTTGCCCACACACGGCTTGTATGTTTAAAAACACCAACAGTAAGTTTGTTGGCATAAATAAATAATAATTTGTATATTATATTTATTTTGAGGAACCAAAGTTATTCCATATTCCTTAAGTATTTTTGTAAATTTTTTTTAGCCCAAGGATGGTAAGTAAACTTTTCAAAAATACAATCATGTTTTATTTTCTTGAGAGTAGAACTTTAACAGCCTCTTGATATTGAAATTTCTCTATCTTTTAGTGTGTACATGATTTGAAGGTCATCAATTTCAACATCTGTTGTGATGCAGATTAGTCTAACGCAAGTGAGTACAGTAGTTAGTGTTCTGTACCTGTGACTTTCTGGTCATTTATGTGTAACTCTGGCAGAGGGTGTGCTGGTGCCGCAATGGGGTGGTCTGCTGATGTACGAATGCACTGTAAATACTTCACATTTATGATATAAACGTAGGGTAAGTAGCTATTCTTTGTTCTCTGCATGTTTTAAAGTGTGCCTCTTGAGGCTTGATGCCCAACTGAAGCTCCTTTCGCAGATGTCGCACTTGTATGCTCTAATACCTGAATGTATTACTGCATGTTTCTTGAGAACTGACATCTCAGTGAAAGCATTACCACAAATGTCACATTTATATGGTTTTATACCCAAATGAATCATTTTATGTTTACTTAAATGTGCATCCTGAGTGAATGTTTTCTCACAAATATCACATTTGTACGGCCTGGCGCCCGAGTGTAACATCATATGCCTTCTCAGGGACAGCCTGTAACTGAAGCTCTTGGCACAAACATCGCACTGAAATGGTTTGGTGCCAGAATGCATCAATTTATGCTTATTGAAGTTTAGCTTACGATTGAAACTCTTGTCACACTGGTCACATTTGTATGGCTTTGTGTTTGAGTGCGTCAGTTCGTGTGCCGTCAGAGCAGATTTTAGAGTAAAGCTCTTATCGCAAATGCCACATTTGAATGCTTTTGTGTCTGAATGTGTCAGTTTGTGTCTGCTCAGTACTGATTCCCAATTAAATCCCCTCTCACAAATGTCACATTTGTATGGTTTCGTATCCAAGTGCGTCAATTTGTGTCTGTTGAGGACTATCTTATAATTAAACCTCTTATCACATTTGTCACATTTATACAGTTTTGTGCCAGAATGTACTGCTTTATGTGTGGTCAGTGCTAACTTATCAGAAAATCTCTTCTCACATATGTAACATCTGTACACCTTTGCACCTGAATGAATCAATAGATGCCTGTTCAGGACTGATTTGACCTTGAAGGTCTTATCACAAATCTCACATTTGTATGGTTTAAATTGTGAATGCGTGGAGAGATGCTGCTTTAGCTCAAACATAAAAGCAAATGTTGTATCACAAAATTCACATTTGTATGGGTTTGCGCCTGAGTGACACAACAAGTTTTTTTTTAAAAGCTCTGATGTAATAAACTTCTCACAAATGACAGGTGTGTGAGACTCAGCAACAGCGTCTGAATGTACCAACTTATGTCTAGCCAGCGCACGTGTGTTTCCAAAGCACTTTCCACATATCAAACACTTGCATGGCTCTGTACTCTCCTCAGCTGTTGCACTTACAGATGCTTCCTCATTCACTTTGTACACAGTAGATACTTCGTTATCAACACTCAACATGTTTTCCTGCACACTGTGTGTGTTTTCCAACACTGAACTGGTGGAGAAACCAGAAGTTCCACTGCCGTTACTGGGTGACGCATTTGGAGACAACCTGAAATGTTTCATGATACATTGTCAAAGGAAAGAACAATCACATTATGATGAATCTGCAAAGAAAATGGCTTTTATAATTACAGTGGACTCTCATTAATCCAAACTGAAATAAACACTGCCGACACATGGCCTGTGTGTTTAAAAACCATCAGTAAGTTATTAATAAGCATAAGCTTTCATGGCTGGAGTTGATAATTCTAGAAGAAACTTCCAGGCTGATTTGCTGTTGTCTGCTGGAGTAACTATGTCCAAATATTTCACCCACAACTGCGCTTATAAATTTCTATAGCCTTGCCTTGTAGTTCAGTATGGTAATGTGAGATGACTGAGAAAATGTTGGTGTCCTGAAACCTGATGATGTGTTCCCCTCCACTTCTATGGCATGTTCGGCAATTGCTGACTTCTCAAATTGTCCTAAACGGCAGCATCTTGTATGTTCAGTCAGTCTGGTGTTTATGCTGCGTAGTGCCGAGCCAATATACACTGCACCGCACGAGCACAGAACTTGACTAAAGCATGAAGCTATAAGCACCCCAGCAATTTTAACAGGATGGAAGAAAGCCTTAAGCTCAACAGAACTTGGTATCCTATCATTGACGACATTAAACAACAATCCAGACAGCAAAACAACACGGACCAATCAGGAAGCAGCTAGGCCCCTCCCACCAGTCGTACTGCCTCAGCCAGCCCAGAGCCATTTAGAGAAGACCCTCTCTACATAAATACTGCATCGCTGACCATTAACATTTCAAACACAATTGAACCTTCACCGAGAAGACTTTGCCTGTGCCACTGATGGTGTCCACTATGGATGAAATGTCTGGACACAGTTACTCCAGCAGACCATGACAAAGCAGCCCAGAACTTTCTTCTAGAATCATCAGTAAGTTGGTTGGTATAAAATAATAATTGCCATCTAAAGGTTATTTAAGCCTGAGACATAAAGTACTTACGACTGTAAGTCACTTTTGGCATAGATATTTATCTCAGATGTGAGATTCCCTTGCGATCTACTGGGAAAATACAAATCAGTTGGGGAATTTGATGTCATATTGGCAAAGTTACCACAGTAGCCCAGTGGTTACAGCAGCTGCATGTGAAATGGAAGATTCATGGTTCAAATCCCGGTTATGGCATTGAATTTTTCAGTCCTAATTCTACCTCTGAAATATTCAATTTTTTCTCCTTATTGAAATGAAAGAACACATGGCAAGCTCAAAGATGACCGCAGCATCTGAATGTAACACTAATAATACAATACCTATGTCCAAAAATGTTGGGACAAGGCAAAATATATCCAAATGAACAAAATGGCTGATGCCATAAACCTCTCTGGCAAATATTAAAAAGATGTGACCTTTATAAACTGAAATAAATATAATGTGTGCACCAAACCATTGTGTATTGTGATGATGAATGGGTATGTTGCAACACGTTCAGAACAGTCAGGACATAGGTAGTCGAATGCACTGTTAGTAGAGGTAGTGTTGCGATTGGTTGGGAATAATCTAGAATGATGACAGCATACCACATTCCGTATAAATAGCAGTTGTCATTCGATGTTCTAGCCACTTATTCTTAATGATGGGTCAAGGCAAGCTTGAGAATTTAATGCCATTCTGGCAGTTTGTCACAATAGCTCAGTGGTAGAGCGTCCGCCCGGCAAGCGGAAGGTCTGTGGTTCAAATCCCAGTTGTGGCATTGAATTTTTAAGTTCCAGTTCTACCTCTTAAAGTTCTTCCTGTTTGAGTCATATAGGAATTCAGAAATGTTTCTCAGCGAGCCATAGCCAGGAGGTTTAAGCTATCATTTACAGTGCACAATAGTGGTGGTGGTGTTTAAAGGCTCATCGACAACTAGGTCATTAGGGTACAGTACAGAATACTATCAACTGCTACTGTGAAAGTGATGAAATTACACTAAATAAAGGCCAACGTAGGAAGCCTACTCTGAATGCCCGAGCACTTCAGATTCTCTGACATCACTGCATCATGCATAGGAATGCTACGATTACAGATATAGCTACGTGGGCCCACACATGCTTCAGGAAGCCATTATCATTGAATACTGTATGCAGGTGTATCCACAAATGCAACTTAAACTTTAATGTGCACAATGGAAGCCATACATCAACAAACAGAAACACCACTTTATATGGGCTCAGGTCCATTGCAATTGGTCCCAAGTATGCTGGAAGACCATATTGTGATCCAATGAATTAACCTTTACAACTATTTACAGAAATAATGAACACCGTATTACGAAAAGGATATTCCCAAGTGCTACAGGAATTTGGTACAGAAACCAGTGTCTGTAATAGTCTGGGGCTGCATGAATGGCCAGGGACTGGGAGTCTTGCACATCTGCAATGGCACCGTCAATGCTGAAGCATATATACAGATTCTGGAACAAGCTATGTTGTTTTCTAAGAGGCACCTGTTTGGTCAACGTTATTATATACATATTTCAACAAGACAATGCCAAACATCATACAGTGCGCATGACTATGTAGGCAGCGCATTCATAAGTTGGATTGGCCCACTTGCAGCCCTGATCTGTTGCCAATAGAAAATTTATTATTTATTATTATGAAACGAAAATTAAGACACATGACAGGAGTGGTGGGGAACAAGTGAGTGATGTCAGAACTCAGACAGTCACATACACAAGTGGTGTATGTTTACGTATTGTGAAGTTATCACGGTGAGAGTGAGCAATACACTGTTCCCCACCTCTCCTACTATGCAAGTGCGCATGCCTCTCCTATTGTGCATCTATACTTCAGGAGTGGGGGAGTGTCACAACAATCTGGACAACTCTAACTATCTGTTCTTTGTATTCACTACATTATAGTTAATTAATTTTTCGGATAGTATTGAAAGCAGCTTCCTTTCCAAGCCATAAAAACTAGCTGCAAATGAAGTCATTTTTCAATTGTTATAAATAGTAGCGAAAAAGGAACGAGAAAAGAATGTTTATTCAGTAGACAACTGCTCACAATTTAATTTATTGGAAGAATGAGAATTAAAAAGAACTGAGAGAACTGTAGTTATGTTAACACCGTATTGTTACAGTTCTTGTAATGTAATGTTATTTATTTAAAGAAAATATAAATGAGGTGCTTAAAAGCACAATATTGTGTTATTTCAAATCCAATCATTGTAAACGAAGAAAGTGCATAAAATACATCTTTCTGCAATAAAATTTAATTGTCATTATGCATTCATCTATACCTATATGTCCTGATACACACCAGAATAAAATGACCTGATGACTGGCCGAGCAAGCAGAGAGTGACCAGCAAGACATAGAACCCTCTATAGTGACATTCTTTGTTGTGCTACCACGTGTCTAGTACTGGCACAATCTGTGATATGACTAGTATGTATGTATGTTGAAGTATAAATAAACTAACTATTCAAAGTCTTTCCATTTAAATTGTAATAAACACATGTATGAATATTACAAATAGAAGCACCAATAACAGTGAAGTATTCTTCATGTATGAGGTCATTTTGAGTCAGTGAAGATGAGTGTATAAAATCTGATGTGCTGCACTCACATGACTTTCTCTACTCTTGTACTGACCATTCTTACAAACTCTTATTCCTATATCTTCTTCGTGTTAGTTGAGATAAACATTTGTACAAATTATCTTATTAGTTATTTCCTTATAGGTACAAGGGGAATGTTAGAATACAGTAGGCTTTGTGCGATAATCAAATCTTTTAAATCTTTGAGATCCTGTTCTCTTTGCACGGTTAACATACAAAAAAATGAACAACGATGTTCCATTTCACAAAAGTTTTAAGTTTTCCGAAACTGACACACATAACAAGGAATATCTCCGAAATGGTTCACCCTACAAGAAAATTTATTGAGACATAAATTGTGTGTTTTAGCAAGATCTACATTTTTGTATAGTATGATTTGGTCTATCTCTAATGGTTCACCAGTTATGTAAAAGTCATCCAGAGTAAATACGACTACAGGGGCTATAGCCAGAAAATTCAAGATATACATTTCATTTACCATAAAAATTTCTCAAACATATGACATTTTAATCAAAATGGTTAGAGCCGTTTTCAAAAAAATCAAAATTTTCAAAAAATTTTCCATGTAAAGGGTAGTTTAGGGTGAGGCTATTTTCTTCAAAATCTTCGTGTCGCATCCTTGAAAGATATTAAACTTAAATACTAACTTTGGTTTTTAACCGACTTTTCGGTTTTGAGATATGCTGACCCCACACACACACACGCACGCATGCACACACACACACACACACACCCACCCACCCACACACACACACACACACACACACAGACCTTTTTCTCAAAATGCTTTTTTTTTTGGATTCAGGGGGTCTCAAAATATATATTTCCTGTGAAATCTCGACATCGAATTTTTGGGTGGAATACAATACTTCCCCTACTTACCAGTAGAGAAAGTAAAAAGTGACTCAAAATGACCTCAAACAAACACATGTATTTTTACTGAAAAGGTAAGTGTAACCCAAAATCATTAAAACTTACAGAAGCTGCAGCAGCAAATGATATAACTGTTTCATTCAGTAGGTTTCTAATCTGCTGCTTGTGGTCTTACCTTGGTGGTTCTGTTAATGGGAAGTCCTCTTGCACTCCAGTTATGTGGACAGTCTCCTGCAACAACAATACACTTCTGTCAGGTGCAACAACAATACACTTCTGTCAGGAACTTCACATAATTACGAGCTGTGACTATCAGATAACTTGAAGTATGGTGGATGTTCCAACACTGGGATCTGGTGCTTCCCTACAAACTGTTAACAATAAACTTTGGAAGTCCATTTTTTTAACACTATGTCACTTACATTTTAAGTTTTGAGGGACGTTGCTTCCATTTTCATGCTCAAAGGTCCAACTACTCAACAGTTGCACCAGTAATCAGACCTTTGAGGTTGAAAAAGGCTCCCAAAACCTCAAAAATTAGAATATAAGTGAAGTAGTGTTAAAAAACTGACTCTCAAAGTTTATCATCATTTGGACTTGATGTTACTAAGTGCCTCCCTACAACAGTTGACAGGAAGTGTGTTCTGTTGATGCATCTTCCACATTCTGAGTCATTTCCATCTGACCTGCTCTAAAACACTCTTGGGGTACGCCAATGGCTTCAATGTTCAAACCACAATCTTTCCTAATAGTTTCATGAACTTTTGTAATGTTTTCATCCATTCTTGATGTTCAAGGAAGCCTGGGTCATAGATCATCTTCAATCACTCTTCCGTAATTCTTTGAAGCAGTCAAAAATTTGAATGTGGAATAAACGTTGATCACCATAAACTTTACTTAGAGAAGTGAAAGTTTCTGTAGTGAATTTTCTAAATTTTACAACAAATTTCTTATTTACACTAAACGACTGTCCAGCAGAACTCATGTACACGACGGCAGCTACAGCGAGACTGCTGGTTCTACATCTGTATGATTTGGAGGAAAAATATGTTTCACTCAGCTGCCAGAATAGTTGTTACCAAGACCACAGGGAGTTGCAAAAAGCAACAAGTCTGATTATTTTATAGCCACACTTATACTGTTAGGGTTGCCAGGTCTACCACATTTCCGGGTCCTCCCTATTTCAGCCTTATTTTATTGAGTCTCCTGGCTCCCATATTTTGGACTATTTCTCCCGTATTTCATACACTACCGTGAATTCTGAGTTTTAGAAGGATATTTGGAATATTGATATATCAAAGTGGTAGTTCCTTTTTCCCAATGTTGGCAGCAGTTGGTAACAGCGAGAATTCTTTTCTTATTGGCTGGTAGAGTGTAAACAATCCTTAAGTGTATCTGTGGTCATGTGATGCATAATGTGAGCACTCGTCTTTGAATTGATGAGAGGAATATGTGTTTTGTTGTTTGTGGTTGTATAAAGCAAGTAAACTCATGGAAGACGATGGTGGCAATGAACTGAACAAAACCAAGAAGAAACCTAAGTACTACATGTGTGTTTATCTTTCTGTTTGGGAAGATACTTATTTTTGGGCAGGATCTGTGAAGGGCAATAAGCATTACGCACATTGCTCTTAATGGCTTTTTAAACGAGTGAAATAGTGAAATTAAGAAATCATCATTTTGTAAATATACTTATAGGTTTAAATGTTACAAATAATTATGTAAAACCTAGTTCTGTACAACAAGCGGGCCCGAATTTAGGACCTCTGATGCCCCCCCCCCCCCCCCCAACTTGCAATACATATATTACTTAAATTTTCACAACATAGAGAATGGTTTCACTAGTTTGGATACTTAAGTCCTAAGGAAACATCTTAATAGAAAGAACTTACACTAAAGAGTCATTACCCCATATTAGATGTCAAAACATATACCGTTTAAATAACAAGAGGCTTCCTCCTGGCCCTGTCATTTGCAAACAAATTTATGAGTTCGTTATAGTCCATTTTCACTGGTAAGTCAGATTCAATTGCAAGAACACCAAGATAACTAAGACGATCCTTCACATGTGATGTTCTTAAATAATTATTTATGCGTCTTAGAGCAGAAAATGATTTCTCAGTTGAGCAGTTGGTAGCAGGAGTGCTCAAGTATATTCGTAGAGCTATGTTTAAGTTTGGGTAAACACTCTCTAGACAGTTACCTTACAGCTGTGTAGGAGAGTGCGTCTGATTTTCATTCTTTTCTATGTAGCTTTTGAAGTGAAGCATTCAAGTACAAATGCTGAATCTTCAAGATCCGAACTGTTGACTTTCTGAAGCCTGGATGATGCTTCCTGAATTTCAAGTGGACCAAGCATTTTCAGATTTGTCAAAAACATAAATGGTTCACTGAATTCCTTGTAGGAAGAAACTCTGTTGTTCAGTTCTTCAATTAATTTATAGAATCAAAAGGAACTTGATGTTTCATGTCTATGCTTTTTTTTTTTTTGCTGCAGCTTTCCAGTAATTTTGCCGCCCCCTAAAATGTGCCACCCTGGGCAGTTGCCCGGTTTGCCCTTACGTAAATACGGCCCTGACAACAAGCATACATCTTCTAAAAATACAGAGAAAAATCGACATAGACATTTTCAAAATTAAAAAAAAATTATTAGAATACTGACAAATTCAAACAATGTAGAACATTGTAAACCATTATTTGTTCCACTGGGAGTTCTAACAGCAGTAAATGTATATACCTATGACGTTTTGATCAGTATCAAAGAAAATGTGCATAATTTTAACTTAAGGAATTCAGTACATGAAAATGAGACAAGAAATAGGAATAGAATTGATATGCCATATCATGGATTATAGAAAACATCTAGATACTACAAAGTAGTAGGAATAAAGCTTTTCAGTGCACTCTTACAAGAAACAAGAAATCTGAATGTTGAAACATTTATGAAGACTGTACAAATGACTTTTAGAAAATCCCTTTTATGTTGTTAGCTAATGCTGGATTTCTGACAAAGAAGTCATTAATCCTCTTGCTCTCCAATATAAAGAGAGCAATAGCAGTAATAGTAACCGTTTTTTAGAGAGCACCATATTTTCCCTTTTATAGTGTGCAAGAATTTTATGAACAAAATAAGACTGAATTGTAAACTTACACAAATCTTAGTTTGTAAATATTATAAGTGTAAACTGAAGTTAGCAATGTATGTGTGTGTATGTATTTATAGTAAGAGGTTTTTAATGAAGTCTATTGTAATTACTAAATGACTAATAATGTTATTGTTGCTGTTATCATCATCGTCATCATCATTTATTATTAATAGTTTCAGGTATTAAGGAAATATTTTTAAAATCTCCCGTATCTTTCGCTTGAAAACCTGACAACCCTATACACTGTTAGGGAAGAGCATGTTGTTATACAAATCTTACCTCTCTGACATCCTGTGCTACAGGATCTGTCCAACAGTTCACATCTGGCAACATTTCTTCTTTAACTTCTGTCTTTATTTGCACATTATTATGGGTATCATCACATCCCATTTCAACAGTCACCTTGTTCTGCAAGTCACTGTGAGGAACCTGAGGCACTTCCAGGATATGAGGTTCAATTTTTGTGTCCAATTTATTGTTAATAAATGCAGTATTAACTTGTTTACAGTCCATTCTAAAATCCACCTCATACGTTTCCTCCAGCTGCAAATGTTTATCAGGGCAGCAAGGTTCCTCTTTAATTTCCTTTACAACATCCATCATGTAACTGCTCTGAAGAAAACAAAACATGTAAATAATCAATTACAATGATATGAATAGTTCTGGTAGCAATAAAATAAATCTTCAGGTTTTTTCTTATTGCTTTGACCACTTTATCATACTCTGAACATAGACTATGGCAAACCATGCTTAACAAATTAGTTGTTTTATTAATAATTATTGACTTTTTGATATGGTTACAGAAAGTTTATCATATCACTCCTACATTTTAAACTTCACCTAAGTATACAATGATTAAGAAATTCTTGTGCAGACATTTCTTAATTAGTTTAACAGAAAAAACCTTTTTTTAATCTATGTGTTAATGTGATAAGCCAGAGCTGTGGCTGAGCAGTTAGATCATATGCCTACTACCTAGGCGGCCCAGGTTCGATCCCAGGGACCTGCATGTGGTATTCGTGGTGGACACAGAGGTGTCTGGACGGCTTTTCTCCGGGTTCTCTAGATTCCCCCACTACTCATTCCACCAACTGCTCCATCACCACCTACATTTCATATCATCCTCTTCCTCACTCTCCTACTGACCACTTCACTCTGTCTGGTACATATGTTCGTCTGTTTCCCTCACCACTCATTCCATCAACTGCTCCATCATCACCTACATTTCATATCATCCTCTTCCTCACTCTCATACTGACCACTTCACTCTGTCTGTCTGGTACATATGTTCGTCTGTTTCCCCCACCACTCATTCTACCAACTGCTCCATCATCACCTACATTTCATATCATCCTCTTCCTCACTCTCCTACTGACCACTTCACTCTGTCTGGTACATATGTTCGTCTGTTTCCCTCACCACTCATTCCATCAACTGCTCCATCATCACCTACATTTCATATCATCCTCTTCCTCACTCTCATACTGACCACTTCACTCTGTCTGTCTGGTACATATGTTCGTCTGTTTCCCCCACCACTCATTCTACCAACTGCTCCATCATCACCTACATTTCATATCATCCTCTTCCTCACTCTCCTACTGACCACTTCACTCTGTCTGGTACATATGTTCGTCTGTTTTCCCCACCACTCATTCCATCAACTGCTCCATCATCACCTACATTTCATATCATCCTCTTCCTCACTCTCATACTGACCACTTCACTCTGTCTGGTACATATGTTTGTCTGTTTCCTCCACCACTCATTCCACCAACTGCTCCATCATCACCTACATTTCATATCATCCTCTTCCTCACTCTCCTACTGACCACTTCACTCTGTCTGGTACATATGTTCGCCTGTTTCCCCCACCACTCACTCCACCAACTGCTCCATCATCACCTACATTTCATATCATCCTCTTCCTCACTCTCATACTGACCACTTCACTGTGTCTGGTACATATGTTCGTCTGTTTCCCCCACCACTCATTCCACCAACTGCTCCATCATCACCTACATTTCATATCATCCTCTTCCTCACTCTCATACTGACCACTTCACTCTGTCTGTCGGGTACACATGTTCATCTGTTCCCCCTGCCACTCATTCCACCAACTGCTCCATCATCACCTACATTTCATATCATCCTCTTCCTCACTCTCATACTGACCACTTCACTCTGTCTGGTACATATGTTCGTCTGTTTCCCCCGCCACTCATTCCACCAACTGCTCCATCACCTACATTTCATATCATCCTCTTCCTCACTCTCATACTGACCACTTCACTCTGTCTGGTACATATGTCCGTCCGTTTCCCCCACCACTCATTCCACCAACTGCTCCATCATCACCTACATTTCATATCATCCTCTTCCTCACTTTCATACTGACCACTTCACTCTGTCTGGTACATATGTTCGTCCGTTTCCCCCACCACTCATTCCACCAACTGCTCCATCATCACCTACATTTCATACCATCCTCTTCCTCACTTTCATACTGACCACTTCACTCTGTCTGGTACATATGTCCGTCCGTTTCCCCCACCACTCATTCCACCAACTGCTCCATCATCACCTACATTTCATATCATCCTCTTCCTCACTTTCATACTGACCACTTCACTCTGTCTGGTACATATGTTCGTCCGTTTCCCCCACCACTCATTCCACCAACTGCTCCATCATCACCTACATTTCATACCATCCTCTTCCTCACTTTCATACTGACCACTTCACTCTGTCTGGTACATATGTTCCTGTGCTTCCCGACAGGCATCTCACTCTAGGCACTGGTTTGTAAGTCCTACATAAGGGGAGGGTAATTTGGTAAAGAAGTTATTTTACTGCTCAACATTTTCATAGCAAATTAAAGAACCGAATTAATTTCAAGTAAACCATGGATCTTCCACTGTCTAGCTGTTCTAACCATTCACCTAGCATGGCCATTGTGCTTCTCCAACTCACTTATTTATTCCTGCCTTTGACACTGAATTTTTCAGTCTCGCTCTACCGCTTTACAACCTTGTTCTGCACATGGCTATTGTGGAAGAACAATTAATTTCCACTGAGTGACCTTACAGTTGGTTAAACTATGAAGCCCAGGACTTAAAGAACTTGCACGCTGTAAGTAACCATTAGGGTACGTTATCTCTTGTCAATTTCAGATCTCCTTGTGGTTTACCACGAGAAATGCAGACCAGAAGATCTGTGGTTCAAATCCCGGCTATGGTACTGATTTTTTCAGTCTTGTTCTGCTCCTTTACAACCATGTGCTACACATGGCTAGTATAGAAGAACAATTATTTTCTAAGGTCAGGATTCTCAGCTTGAAATGTCTGAATCTGTTAAGAATTCATGGTCATTCCACATTCAAATGTGACAAGATCTATTTTGGATAATGGGTCACTGAGCTTTTTCTGAATAACTTCATTGTTGAGCAATTACTCAAATAACTCTCCAATATTCACATTGCAGCTGGGCCTACAATATAGTATTAAATGCTGGATGAGTTCCAGTTTAGTTCAACTGAACACTTTAGTTTATAATAGGTTTGTTCCAACAAGCAGTTCTGAACACATTCTCAATGCCTTCCAAACTAATACCAACATTTTCTTAAGCACATGTGCAACTGAGCACACTCTCAGAATTAGTTTGGAATGTTGTACGTTTGGAACATTACTTGAGCCATTATTAATCTGTGACTCTGAGTAACCTGAGCATGTGTTATAGGCTATACGAGGTTTGTTCTGGCACAATTCAGAACGAGTTCTGTTATGTGAGCATGTGCAGTAGCTAAGCAGTGTTCCAAACATGACAGAAAATCCTTCGGACCTGGCTCTAAATTTCCAACTTGCAGTTAAAACATTTTAGGAACTAGTTTGTAACCAGTGAATCGGTTCTTGGTCAAAAGCAGGAACTGCAATTCTGGACATGTGCAAATTGTGTAGACTAATTGTCTACTATGTGTGTGCAGTTATTCAGAATTAAAGATTAATGATGGTTCATGTAATGTTCCAACATGTAGGTCTGTTCCAACAAGCATTCTGAACTCATTCCGAACTAATACAAACATTTTCTTACGCACATGCACAATCGAGCATGCTCTCAGAACTAGCAATAGCCAAATGGTTAGCCCATTCGCTTCTCACCAAAGCAGCCCAGGTTTGGTCCTAGGCAACCACATGTGGGATTCGTGATGGACGAAGCGGCACTGGGCAGGTTTCCTCTGGGTTCGCCGATTTACCCCGTCATTTCATTCCACTGATGCTCCATCTTCATTTCATGTATCATCAGTGTCACCACCTGCAGTGCCATAGTAGTAAAAGCAGGCATTAAACACTACAAAAAAACAAGGGGCATGTGCAACTACAAGGCAGGCAGGTTTGGGGTCAGAAGAACATCTTTTTACATCATTTGTAGAAATATTTCAGTCAATCTATAGGCACTTTTTGCTTCAGTTAACTTACCTTTTATGCGGAGGCATTTCAAAGACCATTCTCTTCATTATCAACAGTTTCTCAACTGGCATTTGATGAGAAAGAATCTATTATGATTATGATTGTTGTTGTTATGTTTATTAATTATTATTATTATTATTATTATTATTATTATTATTATTATTATTATTATTATTATTGTTATAATTATAGTGATTGTGGTTGTGGTTGTTGTTGTGGTTATTATTATTGTTATTATCATCATTCTTTTTCTTCTTATTGCTTTCATTATTATTCATTTATGCCAACAAAGGTACTGTTGGTGTTTTTAAACACACAAGCCATGTGTGGGCAATGTTTGAGAGGTAGAATCACAACTGAAAAATTCAATTCCACAGCCAGGATTTGAACCACAGACCTTCCACTTCACATGCGCCTGCTCTAACCCTGAGCTACTTACCGTGACAACTTGCCATTATGACATTGAATTCTCCAACTGATTCTGAATAGGTTGGGGAATTTATGGTCATTCTGACAAGTTACCATGGTAGCTCAGGATTAGAGCAGCTACACACGAAGTGGAAGATCCATGGTTCAAATCCTGTTTGAGGCATTGCATTTTTCAGTTCCAATTTTACCTCTCATTCTTCTTTGTTTATAATTATCAGTTCAGCTGCGGTTTTACATGTTTTAATAATTTAATACCCTGTTTTATGGTGTGCTGAATTGATCAGCTATGACTAAGTGTGGGTTGTGGGCTGGAACGTAGAAGCAAGACTGAAGAAACATGTCAGAAACAAGAACTTAAGCATACTGATCACAATCACAGCAGATTCTTCCTCTTCAAACACCAGTCGAGGTAATGAAGACAATGGTCTTCAAAACGTTTCTGTACAGAGAGTAAGTTGAGTGAAACTACAAGTGTCTATAGGTCAACTCAAATACATCTACAAATTACTTGAAAACTTTCACTGTTCATTCCGCTTTATTATGTTAAGTTGATCTGTTTACTGCCTTAATGCAGCACCAGTGTCACACAAGTAACGACCCAAACATTAAAATTAAAGCACACTTCAGAACATATTCTAAAATATTTAGGAGTAATTAATGAAGCAAACAGAAGGTAATACTCACTAGCTATTGATGAATTCAATGATAAAATTAAAATTGTGAAATATAATAAAAACTAAAACAGGGAGAATCAAATCAAACAGTAACACAGTAGAATCCGAATAACTCAACCTAAGAAGCTATTGAGTTTCTGAAATGTCGAGTTTTACAGAATAAGGTTTATGTTATTGACAACTCATAACATAATACTCCAAATTACATAAATGCATGTTCTACCACAATATAGGAAATGGAAAAGTATAACATAATGTCACACCGACCGTAAGCCCGGACACTGCTGGTCAGGGTCTGATCTCTTCCCGGCAGTAGGAATGGGCCGGAGGTGTTTACCTGCCATAAAAGGCCGTCCACCGCCCGCACAATAGAGCATACAGGGACAATAGCCATTATGTGGTGGTGCATTGTCTGGACTGTTCTCTCACTGTTCAGTGGACAGCACCTGTGAATTGTGCCGAGTAGCAGTTCAGTGCAAGTGTAATCTGACAGTTCTTTACTATGGTTCGATCCGACAGTTGTTCTGTGCTCTGAGTTTGTATAAAAGTGACCTAAGTGTAATGTTAGCACTACGCTGACTGGAGGGCAATAAAGTGTGATTAGCAGAAACCAGTGTTTTCTCATTTGTTACAATATTCAAAAAAGACCTACTAAACTAAACCCCGGCATGACAGCCCACAAGGGGCCAAGGCCTACCGCCCAGCTGCTGCGTCTCCCACCTCTGCCCACTACAAGCGTCATTGGTGAGGTGGTGGTTAGCGCCCCGAACCCTCCCGGCCAGTTATGAGGTCTTCTAGACCTGGGGCCACTACTTCTCCATCAAGTAGCTCCTCAATTGGTCCCACCAGGACCTAACGAGGCTGAGTGCACCCCGTACCAGACCTCCCAGAGGGGATAAAATCCCCATGCTGGTACCGGGGATCGAACCCGGGTCCTCTGCGCCAGAGGCAATCACGCTACCAACTGCGCTACGGAGGCGGTCCAAAAAAAGAACTACTGTAAAAGTAAATTTAGAAATACGTCTGTGCTTACATAGAATAGAGAAGAAATTGCTACTCCCTTTGCTGCCTAAACCACAAATACAGCGCCTTGCTCACGTTCTCATATTCACCAACTTTCATAATAATCTTACTTTCCTTTAAGCTATTACTGCATATTCTTTTCACATGCCAAGACTTGTTTTTCAGACCTCACCCCCCCCCCCCCCCCCCCCACACACACACTATTCCAATTCCTAAACCCAAGGGATTTTATTAGTATGTTCCTCTTTGTCTGGTCTCTTTAACACATTCAATTTAATTTCCATTGCCATGTTAATGTATCGTCTTTTCTTCTAATTTGACATTTTCACAGGCACAAACACAATAATAATAAAAGCCTGAAATCTTGGAAGCTGCACTGTAACTAGAAATGTGTAGCATAAGGTGGGGTTTCTTTGTGACTGTAGGGGTTACTTTGTTACATGGACAAATTTGTTTGTATTTTAAATCTTCGGCCACAACCATGAATCCAGGAAAGCGGAAGTTTGCAACAGAATCTTGCCCTATATACTCAGCCATGTATGTGCTAGAGCCAGAAGCTGATAGACCACGTTAGTTTACACTGCTCACTGATTTGTTGGGACCTATTTTCGTCTTCTTCACTTGAGCTCTGGATACTGTATCTGCTGGAACGTAGGACCTGACAGAATCAACCCATACAGGTATTTATTTTTGATAAATAATATGTTGGTTAGTCTGTGAAGTAATATAATCTTTTTAGAATGATGTTTAAATGAGAATATAACAAAAATATTGATAGGTTGTTGTTTAAAAGTCACATCTTTTTTATCTTTTTTGCAGTGAGAAAAAGTGAAGAAGTGTTATGAGGACATACAAGCATCAGCTAGGTGCATGTCCCTACCATGGCGGTGCCGTGGCCGAGCGGTTAGCACGCTCGCCTACCACCTAGGCGGCCCGGGTTCGATCCCAGGGACCCGCATGTGGTATTCGTGGTGGACGAAGCGGCGTCAGGGCGGGTTTTCTCCGGGTACTCCGGTTTCCCCCGCCATCTCATTCCACCGGTGCTCCATCTTCATTCCATGTATCATCAGTGTCACCGCCTGCGGTGCCGTAGTAGTAAAAGCGGGCGTTAAACACTACAACAACAACTGTCCCTACCATAATTACACAGAGGATAGCCTAAATGAAGCGGTGAAATTGGTGCTAACGAAGAAACAGTGGTACTGCCGATGTACGAGAAGTCAGGAGCAGTGAAGAGATGATGAAATCCACTGGGATAAAAGAGAAAGAAAGGATTTCACAATCTTCAAACTATCATAAGAAGTCTTCCCATGTAGAGATGATAGATGAAGAGACAGACAACAGAAGTGTCTCTTTGCAAATCTGATGAGTGCATGGAATGGCATGAAGGGGATTCAAATGCCTCAGACGTAGACGGTGCTCTCAAATACTAGCAATGTGTTCCATGAGAATGTTTCAAATATCTTCCAAGTGGAGCATTTTGTGGTGGTCACTTTCGAGGGTAAACTTTTTCCTGGAAAGGTGACTGATATCAAGCACAAGGCATACATGGTGAGCGTCACGGAACAATAAAAAAAATCTATTGGAGATGGCCTGTCGTTTACCTGAGTTTGTGCAATAGTTCCAATAAACCTTTCATGGTTTAAGTTTGTGACAATCATTTTTCTTCTAGCTTTTCAAGATGAAAAAAGGTGTCACAATGTTACCCCATCTGGCGTGGCAAGTTTGTGACGACTTTCAACTATAATTTGTCTGTTGCTATTAAATATGCAGACATGTGGATTATAATACTGCATAGAGGAAGTATGTATAAATATTGTGCAACAGTCTATTTTAATTTTCATTATAAATTCAACAACCGGAGAAGTTAAAACCTCAAAATCTGTCACAAAGTAACCCCATCTGACAGTAACTGAAAGTTTAGCTTATCACATACTGAGGTACTTTTTAGTCGTGGTGAATTACTTTACTAAAAATTGTACAAGTGACATGCAAACTGATAATGGGGTTAACATCTCTGGTTTCTTCCTTGAAATAAACAAGACACTGCTGATAAAGTGAAATGGCACTGTATGTAATCACATGGGTCCGCGATGTTTATGTACTACATGCAAGTCTGGAAGATAACCTGACACCTGTATGGTCTTATTAATACAAAAGTAAACTTGATCATAAACCACTGCACAACTGTCACATCTAAAATATACCTCTGAATTAAATTATTTTGTTGTTTAACGACGCTGTCAATTGCCAGGATCACATCAGCATCACCAGTGTGCCGGAATTTTGTCTCGCAGGAGTTCTTTTACATGCCAGTAAATCTACTGACATGGAGCTGTCGTTTTTAAGCACACTTAAAAACCATCAGCCTTAGCCGGATTTGAACCTGCGACCTTGGGAACAGTAGGCCAGCGTCTAACCAACTGAGCCACCCAGACCGACAAAAAAAAAAAAATACCTCTGTGCTAGGTAAAGCAATAAACCTTCAAACCTTCCAAACGAGTGTTTGTGTTATGTATTCACATTATTAGTGGCAAGCTTCTGATTATTACAGTAAAGTTTAACAATGACAAGTAGAAAACATAAAACTAAAAAAGGTTGTTGAGGTACACAGTGTCCAATAATCAGGATTCTATTGTATTGCTCACATAACTATTGGAAATGAAGAGATCCGAAATTACTGTCATAATTCATTCCTTTAACATGCATTTCCTTAATGCACCAAAAAGGAAACTCAACTGCATAAGGCATATCCCAGAATTGAGATGGACTCCATAACTCCCAGTCAGAAAACATTAAAAAGCAAAGCCTCTTATGGTACTGAATTTATAAAATATTGCTTGCCAGAGTTGAGTAAGCCTCCTAGAATATATGCAATTATTTTCTTTTGTCATGTATATTTCCAGAAAAAAATTAAACATGCAATTGTTAAGCATCTACAGGATAAAACAGAATAACTACTGTTAATTTTCTGATGTGATACAGGGCTGAAAATTAAACATTTTTTTCTTATTAAAGTATTGCCCAGAAATGCTACTTTGCAGCTCCTATGAATGGTAAGAAGATGAGGAAAGGGTGGAGAGGAGGGGGATGGCAGGGGGAAGAGGAGAAAATTTAGCCACTCTAGCAGATTTCAGTTCCTGTGCTTGGGCAGGCGGTCAACCATGTGAATACCCTGTGACAAGAAAATGGTGTGTTTTCTTAACATTACATGATTTTCATAGGAAACAAATCGGGGTTCAAAAGGTAAAGTGGGAGTAATGTTAGATTGGAAGCTGGTGGACCACACATCTGGCACACTACGTTACAGAAATAAAAACTGCTGAAATTGTATGAATGTGCAGCATTTGGCCTTTTAAATGCCTGAAAGTTGTTACACCATTTCCATATGACTCACTCAATTCCGAGCACTGATGTAAAAAGGGCTTTGTTATGGTTAACAATGTATCACCAATTGCCAGCATGTCCTTAGATATTATTCTTATTCTTAGTATTATTATTATTACTACGTATTCTATGTATATCCTTGAGCTTGGCTCACTCTAGGATCAAAAGAGCAACATGTAATACAACAATACAAATCCCGCATGCGCAGTACCCAACACGTCTTCTGCTATCCTCAAGCAATAATTCTGCTACGAAAGAAAACCTAACTAGGTAGGATGGGCCAACAGATTTTGGAATGGTAACTTGTATTTCATTCGCAACTGAAAAAATATTCTCTTATTTTACTCACTTTTTTCACTTATATTATTTTGACACCAACTAAGAACCAAACCTCCAATTAATGAAAATGTGACTGATTTTGATGAAGAAGAAGAACTCCCGCTATATATTAACTGCGGTTGGTGATGCATTGATGTAACTGCGAATTTCAGGCGACACGGTTGGCAACAGCCGCTTAGACCACACCCTCACCGCTCATACGACAAGCCCTACTATTGAAATAAATCAAGCAAGTGGATGATCAGGATCCAGTTGAACTAAACTACAGTTTTAAACTTCAGTGATTTGACATGTTGCAACCATATGATTGGTGTTACACGACTTATTCTAGTTGTTGCTTCGAGATAAGGTTAATTCACTCTGCATAGAATACAATAAATAGTTGGTGCTTGCAGTGATTTCAGAAACAATCTCCTACAATTCATGGCAATAATTATACATCAATCTGGGCACAAAATTCATTTACCTTATTTTCCAGAAAAAAAATTCGCATTCCAAATCCTTGTACCTTTTCTTCTTGTTGAATTGTGTATTTTGTCTAGTGATAAGCTATATATGTGACCTGCGCTTTTATCACTGTGAACGCAAAATCACGATCACTTCTATGACCGAGACCGCGTGTGCAGGTGGCTGAAATTTACACCACAGAACACCGATTAACACGTGCTTTACCCTGAATCTTGACACTGGGTTAGCTAACCAGTGTTGCCAGATTGGAGGAAAGGTCGCGGTTTGGCTGAACTGAAAAAACCCTGTCTGCGACAAATTTTTGTGAAAACAATATGCGAATTTTTGGACCACTAAAATATTTCTGTAAATTACGACTTTTATATTTGGTAACATTATACGTCCTTTGGTGGGAAGAAACCACTCACATGACATCAGGTCGGATACAGGGGGGGGGGGGGGGGAGGGTGCCAGGGGGCCCGAGCTCCCCTGTCATATCCTACTTTATTGCTATACCTAAATGCTATATGTGTGTTACCTCATCACGCAAAAATGGCCAAACCGATTACTATGAAAATTGGTACTTATATATGTACTACGTTTGACAGTTGGTCCCACTTAAAGAACAGATAATTGAGGTGGAAGGTTTTCTAATGGGGCCCAAATTGAATAAATCAAAATAACTTGTCCTTTTTGGGGAGTTTTTGCAAAAATGTTCCTTAGCAAATATTTTTACCCACGATGTTAAGTTTTGTAATAAGCAACATTTCGATTGGATGAACATTAAAGAGTTATTGGAATTTTTCTTTACCGCTATGTGGATACGTGTAACATCGGATTATAAGTTACGGTCGTTTAAATAGCCATATGGGACGGGGACAATTATGTGTTAAGTTTAAGATTTTTAAAAACTGTTGCTCATGACTTCCAGTATGGCTCTGCCTGAATCTGTCGCTTTCTAAAGCTTATTCTGTCACTTCAATTAGACAAGGTCTAGACACAATTGGGGAAATTTCTAATTTCGTTAGGGAATCTAATAAGCGGTCCTCACTCATGAAACAAAAATTTAGTGAAGTGTGCTCTCAGTAAAAGAAAACTAAACTGGTATCGCTGTGTGAAACTAGGTGGATAGAACATGATGCCAGTGACGGCTCGCAAAATTTAAGGGTGGGCAAAGTGTAACAATAATGATAATAATGATGATTACGACGACGATGATGATAACAACAACAATAATGATGATGATAATGATAATAATAATACTAATAATACTAATAATAATAATAATAATAATAATAATAATAATAATAATAATAATAATAATAATAATAATAATAATAATAATAATAATAATAATAATAATAATAATAATAATAATAATAATAATAATAATAATAATAATAATAATAATAATAATAATAATAATAATAATAATAATAATAATAATAATAATAATAATAATAATAATAAATATACAGTAGAACCCCGTTTATCTGAAATAAATGGGCACGAAGTCATTGCGGATAACACAAACAATATAGTGTTCGATTGTTTCATAAGTGCAGAGTGAATGAGTGTGACTTACGGACGAATTACCACCAAAACTAAAATGAATGAAGAAATTGAAAAATTGTCTGACTGTAGCAATGTGTTAAATAGCTAACACACTCCTCTTTTCATTGTCAGTGCGCCGCGAAAGCGAACTCTGTAATAGTTCACTAATTAAGTTGGTTATACTGGTATTACACAGAGTGATCATGAAACGATTCGGAATGCTGAGATCTTCGATCGTGGAGTATGGCTGTTCGGAAGAAGTCCTATAAATTCGGATTTGAGGCGGTAAGTGTTCTGAGTGCTGGCAGATGTATCTACGCATGCTCGGAGTGCGTATACAACGGGAATATTTCCTCTTCCATATTCAAGGGCTTCGTACTGAGGAAAGGGAGCCGAGCAGGCGCGGCTCCTCAGGGTAGGCAGGGTAGGCATTGCCTACCCTATCGTAATACATCAACAAATAATGTTTAACTATGATTCTGCATTTTATCATTTGAACCGTCATTTTTCCCTAAATTGCAGTTCAAGAAAAGTTTTCTCGGTTATAATGACCAGCGCATGGTCAAATCCTTTAATCTCAATTCCGATTCATCAAAACTGCGCTGCGTGTTTGAAACGCGCGGCAGAAATGATACGCATGGAACCTGGGTAGTGGAGAGCAGGCTAGCTTAACCTCTGCCTGCCCGGCCCCATTTTCTCAGTACGAGGCTCTTGAACAGGGATAAGGAAACATTCGGTCTGTATATGCACTCCGAGCATGCGTAGACGCGTCTGCCAGCAGTCCGAACACTTGCCTGCCCAAACCCGAATTTATGCGACATTTTCCGAACAGCCATACTCCACGAACGAAGATCTCAGATATCTGAATCTGTCGTTATCTCTGTGTAATACCAGTATGACTCGACTTAATTAGTGAACTATTACAAATTCCGCTTTCGCGGCGCACTGACAATGAAAAGAGGAGTGTTTTAGCTATTTAACACAAAGCTACAGTCAGACAATTTTTCAATTTCTTAATCTATTTTAGTCATGGGCGTCGCGAAACGGGGGCAAGGAGGGCCACGGCCCCCCCCCTTGGAAGTTGGTGAACTTAATGCGCAGTCAGTTACTGACTTTTAAACTATTATTTTAATTTTGATGTAAAGAACAATTTTTGTTTAGCACACATTAATACGGTTATCTGCAACAAATGCTATAAATTTTGACAGTAAAATAATGATTTAATATTATATGATTGCAAATTTCCAACATGTGCCCCCCCCCCCCTCTGGAAAAAAGTCTGCCGACACTCGTGATTTTAGTTTTGGCGGTAATTCGTCCGTAAGTCACACTCATTCACTCTGCTCTTATTAAACAACCAAACAATATATTGTTTGCGTTATCCGCATTGACTTCGTCCCCTATATTTCGGATAAACGGGGTTTATTATTATTATTATTATTATTATTATTATTATTATTATTATTATTATTATTATTATTATTATTATTATTATTATTATTATTATTATTATTATTATTATTATTATTATTATTATTGTTGTTGTTGTTGTGGTTTGTTACTGTTACACTTTGCCTACCCTAAAAGTTTGACTGCGAGCCGTCACTGGAGCCGAGCCAGCACAGGTTAAGCTAGCCGGCTCTCCACTACGCAGGTTCCATGTGTATCATTTCTGCCGCATGTTTCAAACACGCAGTGCAGTTTTGATGAATCGGAATTGAGATTCAAGGATTTGATCATGCGCTGGTCATTATAACCGAGAAAACTTTCCTTGAACTACAATTTATGAAAAATGACGGTTCAAATGATAAAATGCAGAATCATAGCTAAACATGATTTGTTGATGTATTACGGTAGGGCAGGCAATGCCTACCTTGAGGAGCTGCGCCTGCATGATGCTGCTTTATAGTTTAAGGAAATTTTCCCTGCAATAGTATCATTCCTAGAGGAAGCAGAGTCTTTTAATAAAACTGCACACATTTTACTCAACTCTATCCTGAAGTTTGAGTTCATAATTTCGCTAGTTAATGTAGCTGAAATATTGGGAATGACTCTACCTCTTTCCCGGCATCTCCAAAATCCAACTCTTGATCTAATTCAATGTTACCGAATGATTGAAGCAATTGAAGATACACTAAAAGAGTATCGTGATAACCGAACCTTTCATTCTGTTTTGAGAACGCCATCACAGTACCTAGCTAAAAATGTTGATATAGAAGTTAGTGTTTCTCGAATAGCATCCAGGCAAGCTTGTCGAAGTAACGTTCCTACAGCTTCTCCAGAAGATCACTATCGCATTAATGTTTTCCTTCCATTCTTGGATTACCTATTCAATGAACTATCCACTAGATTTTCTCATGACAAACATAAGTACATCCTTAAACTACAGAGCTTGATTCCTGGTTTTCAAAGTGATCTTACTTCCAATGCTGACGATATAGTAAAAGCTGCAGGCATTGACGAACAAGACTTGCCCGTAACCATTACAGAGCTTGGAGGGGAATTAAACATATGGTTTAGCTTTCGGAAAACTCAACAAAATAAACCGAAAACTGCTATTGAAACACTTACCCTAACCAGAAATAACTTCTATCCTAACATTAAGGAACTTTTAACAATGATATGCGTCATATGCTATGTTTTATGTATATAGCCCAAATTTAAGTTTTCCCCCTCTCAGAAACTCTGATTCGACCACTTGCTAATCCTTTTGTAGGTACAGCGGGAATATGGGAATACAATAGACTTATAGTCAATAGTAAAATCTTTTAAAGCTTGTCACTATGTGATAACTTTGAAATTTAAGTCCCTTTTGCATGATAAAAAATGAATAATGCCTTTCCATTTGAGAAAAGTATAAATATTGTAAAATTCAGAGAAATTACATGGAATACCTCTGAAATGGTTCTCTCTAAGGGGAAGAAAAGATCAGACATAAATCGTATTTTAATGAGATTTACAGTTTTTTGTGGAGTAAGATTTTGTTCATCTCTCATGGTTTACTGATTATGCAAAACTCATGCACAACGTAGAGATCACTATAAAGTTCACGGGGTCGTCGGTTCAAACCCGGCAGAGGGTGATCGACTTTTTTGGCTGTAAAATGCTTCGCACGGCTTCTTCAGGAAGGGAACTAAAGCCGGTAGTCCAGCGTCAGTGTCGGAGATTTACACTTAAAGAAACGTCACTCCCAATATATAGGCACAATAGCACGCTGAGTAGCATAGGAGTTAACGAGAGTCCATAAATAGAAACTCAGAGAACACACACGTTAGAGCCGTTTTTGATAAAACAAACATTTTTGAAAAATGATCCATGTAAAAGGTCGTCTGAGTGAGGATATTCTTGAATATGTTCGTGTCGCATCCTTGGAAGATGTTCAACTTAAATAATTAGGTAGGTACTTACCAAGTTGGCATTTAATTATCCTTAGTTTTTCAATTATGTTGTTCACATACACACGCACAGGCACGAACTTTTGTCTGAAAATGCTTTTTCTGCGTTAAGGAGTCTCAAAACATATATTTTCATTAAATTTCGATATCGAACGTTTGACTGGAGTACAATACTTCATCAGTAGAGAAAGCAAAACATATTCACCTTACCATGGGCCCAACGAAGTCTGCATCGCCAACATTCGGATTTCTTTGGAAACCCGGTTAGGATATTTCTTGAGCGTTTTTTGTTCCGGGGCTCTAATGACCTAGCTGGCGACGGGCCCTTAAACCCTAATCTCTCACCCACTCACTCACTCACTTTTTTGTTCCAAATTTTGAAGTCATCAAACGACAGAATTCCAGTTATACCAGTTTGGCAGATTTTTGATGCAGCAGTTGGAAATGTTGGTTTAAACTATTTTCCTTTGTTCCTTCATAATCACGCAAGCTGCATTTAAGTGAATATATAAATTTAATTATTGATATATCGTGTATCAAAGTACTGTGTACAGAATTGATTTAAAATATTAATACATAATAATTAAAAAAAAGTGTTTTCCTTCATCACGATAATCTCGCTGATGACATTTGAAAATTATAACTAAAATTTTTGTTGCAAAATTCACACTTGTACACGTACGAATGCGAACTTTTTAGGAGAGGTACATTTTCACTTAACCTTTCAGGATAAACAGAAATGTTTCCCCAGATTCGTATTGCAGTTGTATGTTTTCCCACACCGAAAGCACCAACTGTCTTGTTTCATTTATACTAATGATACTTCGGCTCATGTTTACAAACGTTCCCTTTTTTGCCAGCCAGATTCTAAGTGTCCGAACCTACCTTCTGCGCATGCGCCGGCAGTAGTTTCACAATCGCCCACTAGATTTCAGCACACGCTATTTCACGTCTGCCAACATTGCTTTTTACACTACACTAGTTTTCATTGCCAACACATTAAACACCGATATTTATTTAACACGTGATGCAACCACCTGCAGCAACCACTTGCAATCTAGCAGTAACATAACAATGACATACACCGCTATCGCGTAGCGCAACTCCATACATTATTACTGGCTCGTTCTTTATTATTATATTATTATGAGCCGAAATGGATATTGTTTAGGAAAGCTTACGCGATGATTTTGTGAGAATTTCGGCAAAGTCACACTCGGCAGTGGGATATATTTTTTTATTATATTTTTATTATGTTTATTATTTATCGTTCTTATACGAAGGTCAATAGCATAATGCCGACTCCCGCAAAAACATTCAAACTTACTATTAGGCAACAAACTCCTAGGGACATTCTGCTGTTGGCAGCGTTGCATTAACACAGCAACTTCGGCAACTTTCGTGACCATTCGTACACACTGCCGAATGGGACTTTGCCGAAATTCTGACCAACTCATCGCGGGAACGTTTCTAAACATTATCCGATAATTCTCCACTGAAAAAAGAAATTCATACACAGTAATAAAACTTCCACCCAATTAACACATATGCCTAAGGTCACTATAAAAATAAAACATTAAAATATATATATATATAAAATAAGTCCGGCCTTTCCGCTTCGGCTTTCTTCGCTGATATTCGGGAGCCGCAGGACGAGAACTGTCAAAACCTGCTCACGGCTTCGGTGATCATTGGCACCAGGCAATGCGTAGCTGGGAGGGTGTTTTGATGCAATGATGACAGTGGAGTGCTGAAAGATCCTGTTTTGAAAATGTAGGTTATACGTGTACGTATAACGTATATTTTGTACGTGTACAAAAATTATGTTGTAAGTGTTGTTTAGTGTTATTAATTGACTAACCTTTTAAATAAAACCACCGAACTAGCTTGGGCCAAGGTGAAACGAATGTAACAGGTGACTTATCTTTACAGAAATTGCATGATATAGCTCTTGAGGGTATATCATATGTGACCAAAACAGACTGGCAAGGGTTTTGTAAACATGTAGATAAGGTGGAGAACGATTACTGGGAAAAGGACGATATAGTTGAAAACATCATTGACAGTATTGTCATTGCACTGGGGGATGACAGCAGCGATTCTTCTTCTTTGGCCTCCTGCAGCGAAAATGAGTCTGGCCACTCCACTTATTTGAGGTGAGTATGTTGTTTTTATGAGCTAAATATATTGCATGAAGTGAATAACATTTAAAAGTCGCTATTCTGAGTGACTTCCTTGCTTTAACTTAGCGTGAGTACACATTCTGAGGTTGGTATCATTGCTGTAAACATACAGAAGCACGAATTCAGCTTCCAACAACTCTGTTTACCTGGAGTTGTTTACTGACATAGTGGCTAGCCACACCTCTGCCAGGGACCTTGAGCTGATGAGGAAGCAGTAGTTGGTTTGAGAGGTAGAACTGGAACTTAAAAATTCAATGCCACAGCTGGGATTTGAACCACAGACCCTCCGCTTACTAGGCGGGTGCTCTAACCATTAAGCTACTGCGATAGCTTGTCAGAATGACATTGAATTCTCAAACCAGTTCGTATTTTTCCCAGTAAACCACGAAGGCAGTCTCACATCAGAGACAATTACCCCAATGGTGACTTACTATTGTAAGTACTTTATGTCCTGGTATTAATTAACAATTAATTGATTACCATCTGAAGGTTAATTAATTCTGGGACATAAAGTACTTACAATAGTAAGTCACCATTGGGGTAATTGTCTCTGATGTGAGACTGCCTTTGTGGTTTACTGGGAAAAACACAAACTGGTTTGAGAATTTAATGTCATTCTAGCAGGTTGTCACAGTAGCTTAATGGTTAGAGCATCCGCCTAGTAAGTGGAGGGTCTGTGGTTCAAATCTTAGCTGTAGCATTGAATTTTTAAGTTTCAGTTGTACCTTTCAAACATTGCCCACGCACGGCTTGTGTGTTTAAAAACACCAACAGTAAGTTTGTTGGCATAAATAAATAATAAGTAGTTGGTTTGTTTGAAGCAGGAGTTATCTAATTATGCATAATCAGGCCAAGATCTAACAGAATGACGACGGGCCCTTAAACCCAACTCACTCACTTTTAACAGAATGAACACTTTCCATTACCCAAGTTCCAGTGCTTGTAGCACTTAATATACTTCCGCCATAGTAAATAACTAGTGCACTTAAGACATGGGCTTTTTATTTATTGAAATGTAGCTTCTAAATATGCACCTAAAAAGGAAGATAGTCAACTGCCCAGATGATGAATGGCATTACAGCCTTTGAAAGCACTTGTAAAAAACATCCAGTGAAGGACAGTGATGAAATTTAAACAAACTGCTAAGAACTACTTCACATAGTCCCTGTCATTTACCACAGTTTTATGCATTTTTAAATAAAATTTAGTCTACATACCTGCTCCTCTGTCCTATGTTTCTGTTATTTGGAGAGGTGCCTGAAAAATGTGGTTGTTCAAGACTGTTAATGTACATTGAGTTCTTATAAGGCTAACTGAAGAATATATTATATATTGGAAATGTTGATTATTTGCATGTAAGTGTGAAAGTCAAGGAAACTGCCTTGTCAGGAACAATTCTCGGAAATGTTTGGAGGTTAGCTTTCTCCAGTTAAGTCTTAACATTTGATTCTGTAAAAGAATATTGTTAAATATTAATTTTTGTTAGGACCATTTACATACCCTTCTAATGTCCATTTCTGTGTGCAAGGGATGTTTGCAAATTTCATGGTCTGGTAAAAAATAACACAAGATTGTTAACCCTACTTGTATTATAAACTTAGAATTAAATTCTCTACTTCTGGATCAGTATTACTTTTAATTTCATTATACCTTCATTATAAAACAATGCCCAACTTTGGCAAATAAGAGTGTGTGAATTATAGTGGCACTGTCTAGTGAACCATTTCATTTCTAGGAAGAGAAAAATGTCACAGGGAGACTTGAACACTCTTAATAGCTTCACTTACCTATTTATTATGCAGAACATATATCGTGCGCATGAGCTGACATTGTCAGGTGCCTGTTAAGTGCCAGATTAACTTTTGAGTTGAAAGGCTCGTGTCCTCTGGTGGCCTTCTGATAAACTAAATAATGGTCGCTTGATGCCGGCAAGTCTAAGTTCATTATCCATCATTCATGTACTTTTATATTAGATCTTTGGCAAATTATTCTATATATAAATCTATCACTTATGAAGTTCTTTGTGTTTCTGGGCTAATTTCAATGCCTTTGATGGTTTCTTCTTCATGGTTTTGAGCATCAGAAGCACTCATTTGTTGGTCTGTTTGAATTTGATGAAACATCAGTGTTCCTTAAAACTGTGCCTATCTAAATGAGGTGAACCCATGCTCACAATACATGTCCTGCATAATAGACATCTAAGTGAAACTGTTAGGTGGGTTCAGATGTATTTCAGTTATCTGATGTCCATTTAAAGATAGATACAAATAATGGTATGTTTGTTTTTTCACAGATGTTTTCACTAAATGGAAGATTAACAGAATTATGTAATATGGATATTAAAATGGAAATTAAAGAAGAGCCTCTACATCTGGAAAGAACATCAAGTGAGAAGAACGTGCTTGACCAGTCTGAAATGACAAAAACTGATGTGCACAATACCAGTCTTTTAAAGAAATACAAGAATAATGTATGCACTGACAGTAAAATGGATACCAACATTGAAATTAAAGATGAATTTCAGTTCTGTCTTGAAACATCAAACAAAACACAATCTCACATTGTAGACACTGCCTTCAAAAGTGAAATAGACTGTGCAATAGCAAGCAGCATTAGTGATATTGTTGCTAAAAAAGGAGTAAAAGATGATTTGTGGTGCCTCGAAAGCAACTCAAGTAAAATAAAACCCAAGTCAGAACAAACATTGCAGTGTGATTTAAAGGTAGGTTTCCATAATCACGTAATGCATTTCTATACAATATTTTATGAAAATAACAATCGTGATGAGACATTTCAAATGTCTATTGTTTGAAGCATATTCCATCTATAAACGTAGTCACTACTAAATTAAAGTCTCTTTTACAGTGTAATAGAATGAAATAAAAATGCACACCTATATAACATTGTTTTAGTGCACACATGTTGCTGAAATATAATAGGAGTATACAAATGTTAAAACTTACAATAACATTCTACACCTGAATAATCTCTTTCACATTGTAATTTAGTTAGCTTAAATCCTAAGAGCAATAAACTTTTATACTTCAAAGTTATACAACATTTATTAATGAAACAGTTTGTACACATTTATATTTATTTACATCAAGAACTTGCAGCTATTCTGAAGTGCATTTAAATACTCAATTGTGTCTTATATATAGGGACTACTCTTCCTCACCCTTAATATCCCATTAACTCTGTAAAATAATTTTTTTTGTCATGACCATGAATTTATAAGATTATAAATTTAATGTACTGCTCTAGTTGGTACACAGTACTATGTCAGCTAGAACTTATCTGTGTGTCAATCCCTCATGATCATGGTCTCCCTTCACTGAACTGTAACAAAATGTATAGCACCACTAGTGACCTCTAGTAAATGGTATACAGTGTTATGATAGACCAGAGCTTATCTGTGTGTGTATCCTTCATCATGATCATTGTCCTTCACTGGACTGTAACAAAATGTATAGCACCACTAGTGACCTCTAGTAAATGGTATACAGTGTTATGATAGACCAGAGCTTATCTGTGTGTCTATCCTTCATCATGATTATGGTCCCCCTTCACTGGACTGTAACAACATGTATAGCAGCACTAGTGACCTCTAGTAAATGGTATACAGTGTTATGATAGACCAGAGCTTGTCTGTGTGTCTATCCTTCATCATGATCATGGTCCCTCTTCACTGGGCTGTAACAAAATGCATAGCACCACTAGTGACCTCTAGTAAATGGTATACAGCGTTATGATAGACCAGAGCTTATCTGTGTGTCTATCCTTCATCATGATCATGGTCCCTCTTCACTGGACTGTAACAAAATGTATAGCACCACTAGTGACCTCTAGTAAATGGTATACAGTGTTATGATAGATCAGAGCTTATCTGTTTGTCTATTCTTCGTCATGATCGTGGTCTCTCTTCACTGGACTGTAACAAAATGCATAGCACCACTAGTGACCTCTAGTAAATGGTATACAGTGTTATGATAGACCAGAGCTTATCTGTGTGTCTATCCTTCATCATGATCATGGTCCCTCTTCACTGGACTGTAACAAAATGTATAGCACCACTAGTGACCTCTAGTAAATGGTATACAGTGTTATGATAGACCAGAGCTTATCTGTGTGTCTATCCTTCATCATGATCATGGTCCCTCTTCACTGGACTGTAACAAAACGTATAGCACCACTAGTGACCTCTAGTAAATGGTATACAGTGTTATGATAGATCAGAGCTTATCTGTTTGTCTATCCTTCGTCATGATCATGGTCCCTCTTCACTGGACTGTAACAAAATGTATAGCACCACTAGTGACCTCTAGTAAATGGTATACAGTGTTATGATAGATCAGAGCTTATCTGTTTGTCTATCCTTCGTCATGATCATGGTCCCCCTTCACTGGACTGTAACAAAATGTATAGCACCACTAGTGACCTCTAGTAAATGGTATACAGTGTTATGATAGACCAGAGCTTATCTGTGTGTCTATCCTTCATCATGATCATGGTCCCTCTTCACTGGACTGTAACAAAACGTATAGCACCACTAGTGACCTCTAGTAAATGGTATACAGTGTTATGATAGATCAGAGCTTATCTGTTTGTCTATCCTTCGTCATGATCATGGTCCCTCTTCACTGGACTGTAACAAAATGTATAGCACCACTAGTGACCTCTAGTAAATGGTATACAGTGTTATGATAGATCAGAGCTTATCTGTTTGTCTATCCTTCGTCATGATCATGGTCCCCCTTCACTGGACTGTAACAAAATGTATAGCACCACTAGTGACCTCTAGTAAATGGTATACAGTGTTATGATAGACCAGAGCTTATCTGTGTGTCTATCCTTCATCATGATCATGGTCCCTCTTCACTGGACTGTAACAAAATGTATAGCACCACTAGTGACCTCTAGTAAATGGTATACAGTGTTATGATAGACCAGAGCTTATCTGTGTGTCTATCCTTCATCATGATCATGGTCCCTCTTCACTGGACTGTAACAAAATGTATAGCACCACTAGTGACCTCTAGTAAATGGTATACAGCGTTATGATAGACCAGAGCTTATCTGTGTGTCTATCCTTCATCATGATCATGGTCCCTCTTCACTGGACTGTAACAAAATGTATAGCACCACTAGTGACCTCTAGTAAATGGTATACAGTGTTATGATAGACCAGAGCTTATCTGTGTGTCTATCCTTCATCATGATCATGGTCCCTCTTCACTGGACTGTAACAAAACGTATAGCACCACTAGTGACCTCTAGTAAATGGTATACAGTGTTATGATAGATCAGAGCTTATCTTTGTGTCTATCCTTCGTCATGATTGTGGCCTCTCTTCACTGGACTGTAACAAAATGTATTGCACCACTAGTGACCTCTAGTAAATGGTATACAGCGTTATGATAGACCAGAGCTTATCTGTGTGTCTATCCTTCATGGTCCCTCTTCACTGGACTGTAACAAAATGTATAGCACCACTAGTGACCTCTAGTAAATGGTATACAGTGTTATGATAGACCAGAGCTTATCTGTGTGTCTATCCTTCATGGTCCCTCTTCACTGGACTGTAACAAAATGTATAGCACCACTAGTGACCTCTAGTAAATGGTATACAGTGTTATGATAGACCAGAGTTTATCTGTGTGTCTATCCTTCATCATGATCATGGTGCCTCTTCACTAGACTGTAACAAAACGTATAGCACCACTAGTGACCTCTAGTAAATGGTATACAGTGTTATGATAGATCAGAGCTTATCTTTGTGTCTATCCTTCGTCATGATTGTGGCCTCTCTTCACTGGACTGTAACAAAATGTATTGCACCACTAGTGACCTCTAGTAGCCAGCACTAAACTGTCATGAACATTCAGTAACAGGCAATGTAAATTGTTTTATCTTATGTGTGGCCTGTGACTGCAGTATGAGTTTCCTTTTGCTTATAGGTTCTCTTGTGAAGCATAGAATATGCACTAGAAAGCTCTACACTATCTTAGGAAGTGTTCATTTCTTTAGCACATGCTTATTTGGGTACAGGGAAGCATTTTGGCATATAGAGAGAATGAAGCAGCACTGTTAGGTTGCAAGTCTTATGAAAGAAAAATTCCATTAGTTTTACATGTCATTTTGTGCATCTTCTGTGCTGAAAATTTTATGCATTTAAAATTTCTTGTTATCACATGGTTATGCTGTTCTGGATGAGGGAAACTTTCAGGTTTCATTACAGCCAACATTTCAGAAAGTTGGGAAGTTCTAAGTTTGTAGTGAATCAACATTTTTCAAAACTCCATTATCCATTTTTGGTTTGTTGTTCAACAGGTTTAAACCTAGCACTGCCAAACAAATTTAGTTCATTATTGGGTATTATATCTTGTCATGTTTGTAAAGATAGTTCTTAACACTGTTTAACAATTCCTTTTTTACATGAATCACACTAGAGATTACGGCAATCCTTAGTACAGAACTTATACTACCACCTTTGTGGACTCTACTGGTAACAAAATGTCTGAGCAATTTCTAAAACATATATTTTTTTTCAATTGGATATATCTTGTCATGTTTACAAAGGTAATATTTAACATTCTTTAATTATTTGTTTTCTACACGAATCACATTAGATATTACGCCAATCCTTATTGCAGAACTTATACTACCACGGGAGTGGGAGTGCTATGTCATCATCACTGTTTTAAAATTGGGTATCAAATCTTGTGATATTTATAAAGGTAATATTTAACATTGTTTGACTGTTTCCCTTTCACTTTTTTATATGGATCACACTATATAGACAGGGCAGTACTTTATGACCACTTGGACATTTCATTGCATCTCAAACAGACCAACAATGAAAACTTTGAAACAATAACACAATTCAATAGTACAGTGATTGACAATAACTATTAACTGCATGACTTTAATAAAAAATGTGATGTGTTGCACTCACATGACTTTCTCTGTTCTTGTATTGACCATTCTTTCAAATTCTTATTCCTATATCTTCTTTGCGTTAGTTAAGATAAACATTTGCAGAAATTATCTAATTGTGTATTTCCTTGTAGATGCAAGGGAAATATGAGAGTACAGTGGTCTTTGAGGGATAGTCAAATCTTTTAAAGATTTCAAATTTTGTTCTCTTTGCATGGCTAACATAAAAAAGTGAATAACCATGTTCCATTTGATGAAAGTTTATTTTCCAAAACCCACACAAATTACAAAGAATATCTCCAAAATGGTTCACTCTACAAAAAGATTTATTTGTACATAAATTGTGTGTTTTAGCAAGAGCTACATTTTTTGTACAGTAAGATTTGGCCTATCTGTTATGGTTTACCAGTTATGCAAGTCATCCGGAGTAAACAGGACTACATGGGCTATAGCCAGAAAATTCAAAATATTTATTTTGTCATAAAAATATCTAGCACATGCCATTTTAATCAAAATCATTTGAACCATTTTTGAGAAAATCAAAATTTTTGAAAAATTTTCCACATCAAGGGTAGTTTAGCATAGAGGAATTTTCTTAAAGATCTTTGTGTCACAATCTTAAGAGATTTTAAACTTAAATACCAATTTTGGTTTTTAATCAACTTTTTGTTTTTGAGTTATGTCCACATACACATGGATATTTTTATAAAAATGCTTTGTTTTATTTGGGGAGCCTCAAAGGATACTTCTTGAGAAATCTTGACATCAAATGTTTGGGTGGAATACAATACTTCCTCTAATTACTATACATAGTAAGGTCGCCATGGGGATCGAACTCGTGGCTTCTCGAATGCAGGTCATCCCGCTCAGTAACTCTAAAACAATAGTAAACACGAAAGCAAATTAAATAGGGAAAGGTGCAAGGAGTGTAAACTAATAGCAAGTGTGATAAGGGAGTGAATTATACTACTTTGTTGAAAGGGAGAGAATGGCTTGTCTGTACATATTTGATTGGCAAATACACAGCCAGTGGGAACAGTTATCGGCAATGAGTCCGTTTCATTATCCTTATGCCACATAGGTGCTATAATAGCACCTGTAATTCAATTGACTGATCTATACAAAATGTTTCATGTTATATTCAGTAATTTGTTTTATTATTTTGTTGCAGAATACAGCTCCGTGTATAATGGGGATAGATGAGGACTTCCCATTAATACAATCAGCAAGGTAAGAAGGGGACTGTGGAACACCTTAGATCAGGTGTTAGAAAAATGTTAGGGGCAAAGCAATACATCGCTGTGCTCCAATCATCACATGCTCAAACATAAAAACCCAGCAGTATATACTGCATTGACACAACAGGTTATTTCAAAACCACAAAAATGTAAAGGGAATTTCCTGTATATGTAAGTGTTAGAGAGGTTGAAAAGGATTTTGAGAACAAAAGCAGATGGCATGTTTTCACCATGCAATTTAGCAAAGCTGATTTAGGTTAACCAACTTTGAAATTTGATGCAATAAACATTTCTAAAAGTCACATTATTTGTGATTCCTCTTGAAGAAGTGCTATGCATATCCCTTTATAACAAATGATACAAGTTGAATAACTTCAGTTAGTGCATAACACAAGGCTACAACTGTTAAAACTACACTCATGTCTTTCCTTCATCTGTAATTGCAAGCTGGAAAATTGAAACGAGAAGAAATTCTTTATGTAGAGTAAGTTACATCAAGAAAGCCTTTGCTTAAGAGGTAGAACTGGAACTTAAAAATTCAATGCCACAACTGGGATTTGAACCACAGACCTTCCGCTTACCGGGTGGACGCTCTAACCACTGAGCGTTCTAGTTCTACCTCTTAAACTTTGCCCACACACGGCTTGTGTGTTTAAAAACACCAACAGTAAGTTTGTTGGCATAAATAAATAATAAAGCCTTTGCTGTTTATTTATCCTTTACATTTCAGAGCATGTATGGAAGAGGTGCAGAGTGACAGCAGATATGTGCCTCCTATGTTTGTCAATGCAGCTTTTGAAGATGGTTTGTCCATAACAGAGGATTATACAACAAAGAATGCCTATCAGCTTGATAGCAAGATGCCTCATCAAAGTGATTCAGTGTATCTGAAACAAAATTTCATGTTAGCTTCAGCCTCAAAGAAGCATGAGAATAAAAGACCTCATAAGTGTAAAATATGTCAAAAGAGTTTTAGATTTTTATCAAGGTTGAAGATACATAATTTTATTCATAGTGACAAAGGATCATATGAGTGTAAGATTTGTGGTAAAATTGTTGCTCATCTGTGGCAACTGCAATTGCATAAATACACTCATGAAGGCAAAAAGCTACACAAGTGTAGAGTTTGTGATAAGAGCTTTAACAAGATGTATTGCTTGAAAAGGCATTGTGTTAGAAGGCATAATCTCGTTCATCAGAGCAGAAAAACTTACAAGTGTGAAATTTGTGATAAAATCTTCACTAAAATGTCAAATTTGAAAAGGCATAGTTTTACTCATGAAGGCAAAAGACCATACAAATGTGAAATTTGTGGCAAGACCTTTGCTCGTGAATCAGATTCAAAAGCACACAATTTGATGCATGTAGGTGAAAGTCCATATAAGTGCTCAATCTGCTTAAAGACCTTTACGCGAGCTTCAAATTTGAAAAGACATAGTTTGACACATGAGAATAAAAGATTGCATAAATGTGAAATTTGTGAAAAGGGCTTTCAAGATGTATCACACTTAAAAAGACATGGTTTGATCCATGCAGGCATAAAGCCATACAAATGTAATATTTGTAAGAAAGGATTTACGCAGCTTACACACTTGAAAAGACATAATGAGACCCACCACAAATAACTCTAAACACAAAGTAATGTTGCATTTATATGCTGCTTTGAGAGGGAGGATTCCCACAACCAGATTGATGTCCTACCTGTATTACTTACTCTAATTAGAGAAAGTATTGCAATCCACTGAAACATTCAGTACCAAGATTTCATAACAATACATATTTTGAAAAATGAAAAATGTAGAAAAAACATTTTATGGGCAGAAAATAATATGTTATGCAATTAATGAAAGAATGCAGTTGTTTGGGGAGGGTGCTGGTTTAGCATGGTATAGTTTAGAGAGGTCAGAGAAGGTGGGAATATAGTGCAGTACAGTCTAACCATCATCAGCACAGTGTAGGTAAATAAGAATAAACTAAACAACCCACAGCAGATTAAACTTACTGTTCCCTTTATCACTAATGAAATATTTTCTTAATGCACTAGTGGTTGAATCCTCGATATAGAGCACAGTCTTTCATCTGCTATAAGAGATTCACATTCCAGTATTGCGGAACTGTACAGAGCATGCACCGGGAATGGTGACATAATACAGCTTATCTGTATGTGTTTGCACAAGCTTTCACTCCTGGCCCTCTGCATTCAGACAGCTAGTATCTAGTTATCCCATTAGCAAATCTAAAGTAATGATGATAACCAAGCATGTTGGTATCACACAGCCTGTCTCACCCTTAGATGATAGTATGGAGTTAAATGGGATATATCTGTCTCTATCTAGCGCATACAAGTTGCCATTAGCTTTGTCCTTTTCTACTCTCATGCTGTTGCCAGGTTCCTAATAGCATGATTTAAATATTCAGTAATAAATTTCAGGTTTGAACACATCCTATGCAGAATTTTTTTCCTATCAGGTTATATCCCTCTTAGAGTTGGGGAGGTTATGTTTCATCAGAATAGGATAATGGGTAGCATGCTAAGCTCTTTCCCATATAAAAACCATGTGGAAATAGGGAGTTTGTTTCAAAGTGCACTCTTTCCAAACTTGCATAAATTTCAGAATGTAATATTTCTGTTAAGCCAAAATAGGAAACAGGAGTGATAAGGACAATGTGAATTTGCAGTATTATTCCATAGCGTGTGAAACCACAAAGTTCTGCACTTGTAGATCACTATTAGTTTATTATCATAGTGTGTTAGTGTATTGTTATTGTCGTCGTCATCCCCACCGCCATCATCATCATTTACTAGTTTTATGTGATAATTTCACCTGTTATGGGCAGATGTATCACTCTTTTCCTACCCATCACCATCATCACTGTTGCCGTCACGGCCACCAACATCACCATCACTGCAATCGCAATAAAATTCTAAATTGGAAAGTAGAAGCGAAAAGAAGACCAGGGAAACCTAGGGAATGCTGGATGGATAGGGTAAAAAGGAGTGTGGAGAGATGAGGGTTAAAGGAGGAAGATGCTATGGACTGGGACTTATGGAGGCAGAAGATCGTTTCGGGATGAAGGAAACCTATTGTATTGTGGAATATTCCTTAATAAAAAATTATTATTACTATTATTATTGTTATTGCTATCGCTATTGTTAGTGTTATTAATATTAGTATTATTATTATTATTATTATTATTATTATTATTATTATTATTATTATTATTATTATTATTATTATTATTATTATTATTATTATTATTATTACTTATTATTATTATTATTATTATTATTATTATTATTATTATTATTATTATTATTATTATTATTATTATTACTTATTATTATTATTATTATTATTATTATTATTATTATTATTATTATTATTATTATTATTATTATTATTATTATTATTATTACTACTACTACTACTGTTACTGTTATGATTGTTGTTATTGTTATTATTGTCATCGTCAACATCATCATCACAACCACCGCCACCGCCGCGGCCACCACTACCACCACCATGATGATGATGATGATGATGATGATGATCAACAATTGCTGGTTTTATGTGATAATTTCACGTAACATGGTCAGATGTATTACTCTTTTCCCACTGAAGAAAGAGATCGCGGTATGTAACAACTGGAATATATCTATTGCTATATAGATACAAACAGGTTTCTCCACCCCCGTCGTCAGAAAGTCTGATTCGAACACTGAATGTATTGTACCTTTTATTCAGAGTATCCTCCCCAAGGTGTTGGAATTTTATGGTTGTTTTGTGCTTCATGCAAGACAATGTGATGTGCGTGGAGGAAGAAAAGATGACAAAAGGTGTTATTCCATTTTAATTGTCCAAAAATAATTCGTTCTCTGTACAGCAATAAAGAAATGTTAATGAATTTGTTTTCCTTATATGCTTGTTTGTATTGTCTCTTTAGTAATTTTATAAAATTTTTGATGTGAGCCCTTTGGTTGTCAAGGACCAATTAGCTATCCGGATGCAAGACAACTAGAATGATGATGTACGTGTCTAGTTCACGTCTAGCTAGACACACGCACGCACATGCCCGTGATGGGACTCACAGCCATCCACGCTGCTTTGTGAGGCGGAGTGATATACTGGCTTAACGATTAAGAAGGCACATGGCATGTGGTTCTGTGTCGAAGTGGTAAAATGTATTGATTATCAGTTTTCGTCTAATATCGTGCAATTTCTATCTTGTAAGTTTTGGTCTGTGGTTTTTGTTATGTGCACTTTCCCTGAGAGCTAAATATTGCGTCTAGCTGCCAGCTTTTGTTTTGCCTTAAATAGTGAGCTGTTGAAAATTGTTTGCTGAAAAACGAATGACAGGGTGATCATAGACAGTTTAGGCACTTGTTGAGGTCAACCGATTGCTAAACGATAGCATCTTGTAACACCGAACGTTTTCATTCGATAGGTTTGTTAGGTTTTGCCGTTTGTATGAACGTGTTAATGCATTCTCACTGGATAGTCATTACAGAGGATTGTGCAGCTGTATGCGAGGTAAGAGAAGCCATATGGATGACCCAGGAAGGCCAGGAACAGGAATCCTACTCATAATGTAGGTACGTATGTGGTTCTGTGTTGCGTTAAAATTACAGATGTTTGCATAACAGATGTAAAAACGGAGTTTGGGCATAAAAGTGTAATTGTTAATTAATTAATCAATCTTATATATTTAAACGAGCAATTCTTGTACACACATATATATGTATATAATTCCGCGTAACTTGGAAACGGCTCTAACGATTTCCATCAAATTTTGTATTCAGATAGGGTTTTGCTTTCTAAGTTCATCTATATAGATGTAATTCCCGAAAAAACGCGATTTTACATAAAAAATATCAATTTTTATTCCCGCTTCTACAGTGCAATTCTTGTATATACATATATTCATTCCCGTTATTTCAGAAACGGCTCTAAAGTTTTGGTTAAATTGTTGGATACATGCATATTATATTCACAGTGTTTTCTCTACTCACTTTTAGGTAACACATTCCCATCTCTTTCTCTACACACGCTTCTATAAACAATTTTCTACAAGAAACGTGATTTTACACACACAAAAACATTTTTATCCCCAGTTTTAAAATAAGTCATACCATGTTCTGTATGTTAGAAACACAAATACTATTACATTCACACTGTTTTCTCCTCGCACTTTTTGGTAACACATTCACACCTCTTTCTCTACTCACTCTTCTATATATAAGTCATACAATTTTCTGTATGTTTGAAATAGAGATGCTGCATGTTACATTCACAGTGGTTTCTCTACTTAAGTACTTTTAGGTAACACATTCACATCTCTTTCTCTACTCACTCTTCTATAAACAATTTTCCATAAAAACATGATTTTACACCAAAAATCATTTTTATCCCCACTTTTAAAATAAGTCATACCATGTTCTGTATGTTTGAAATAGAGATGCTGCATGTTACATTAACAGTGGTTTCTCTACTTAAGTACTTTTAGGTAACACACTCACATCTCTTTCTCTACTCACTCTTCTATAAACAATTTTCCATAAAAACACGATTTTACACCAAAAATCATTTTTATCCCCACTTTTAAAATAAGTCATACCATGTTCTGTATGTTTGAAATAGAAATGCTATTACATTGACACAGTTTTCTCCTCTCACTTTTAGGTAATACATTCACATCTCTTTCTCTACTCACTCTTCTTCAAAGAAGTCATACAATCTTCCGTATGCTTGAAATAGAAATGCTACATATTCATACTGTTTTCTCTACTCGCTTTTAGGTAACACATTCACATCTCTTTCTACTTACTCTTCTACAAATGTCATACAATTTTGTACATGTTTGAAATAGAAATGCTATGTATTACATTCACACTGTTTTCTCTACTTACTTTTGGGTAACACATTCATAACTGTTTCTCTATAATCTATATTTGATCTATACTTGACAGAATGCATTATAATAGTGCAATTATGTAAATTACCATCGCATATAATGTACCCTATGTAGTGAATAATTTACCTGTTGATGCAGTATTAAGGAATTCCTCCACAGTTTATGGGGAGCAAGGATATAAATCTGACTAAATTTTTCTTAGAGATTTTATGTTTAGTAGGGTTGCATAGTAGTTTTAGGTAACATTTTTATTGCAGAATAGCAATCTCCTTTCGGAAGAATTTTAAGCTATTTGCTGCTTTATGCAAATCATTTGTGATCATGCACAGCAAGGTTTGTTGTGAAGTTATAATTATCTAAAGAGAATATATGTATTTACCAGCAACAGTACGAATTTTTTGGGTTTTCAATAATGGCCTAAATGAATGACAGGGTGCAACACCACAAGTAATAAATATGCCCCTTTCTGTAACATAAATACTTGCTTACTCTGTGTTGGACTATTCCAGAAGATAATTCCATATCTCTACAGGGAGTGAAAATGGGCAAAATATGCTGTTCTTAAAACTTTTTCATCAAACAGATATTTTTAAATTTCTTAATGCAAAGCAAGCAGAGCTAAGTTTTGGTGGTTTGATTTTTATTTATTTTCTCCAGCTGAGCTTTTTATCTATTTGGAGTCATAGAAATTTTGTATCAGGTACTTTACCTATCTACCTTCACCGGCCTTACTTAGGTAGCAATGTAAACAAAGTGCAAAATTGTATTCCTCCATGGGCCCCTATGCTTGGCAGAAATAAGGCGCGGCTTTACATGTGCATTGTATGAACTGTCATCATCACTGGCTTCTGGCTTTTCCACTTTGTATTGTGTAGAAGCACAACTTTTGCATTCTTACATAAAATAAAGGATAACACACTTATGGTGATGGGTATATCTCACAATATTTTGTAATATGTTTAAAACAATGTTTTTTTATCACTAATAATGGGTTTCCTTGGTGATGCTTTATGTACTCCAAGACAGATATTATTTTGAGCAAACTCTTATGTTCTGTTCCTTCACTTCCTTATATGGGTGTGTGTAAATGCATTTCATGTCACAGTTAAATATGTTAATAACAGTGAATTTGCATATTAATGTATTTCATTGCTAGATGCTTTTCAAATTGTTTCTGTGAATAATTCTTGTAGTTCAAGGTGCATAAGCTTTCACGATCAGTGTCATAAAATATAAAATAATTATCTGGGCTTGCGGGCCATGGTCTAGTGGAAAATCTCCTTCCAGACATTTCGTTCGAAGCTGAATTGAATGGAATGTCTGGAAGGAGATTTTCCTCTAGGCCATGGTCCACAAGCCCAAATAATAATTTTGTATTCTTGTGGTTATTTTAAATTTAACATCATTTTGCATGTTAGTTAAACTATATTTTCATTTGTACCTACTTACATTGAAGCTGTTGTGGTTTGATCAACCAATGAAGTGCTACTCAAACACAAACTGTTTACATTGGTATCTAAAGTAAGCCCAGCGAAAGTATGGTTGCCAACTTTAATTGGAGCCAAAACTGGACAACTCATTTGAGAAGCGGCATTTGAGAAGCTCACTATACCATGATATTATATATGTTCATGTATCACTCAGTCAGTAAAATGCTGTTCTTAAACATTTCAATTTTAAACTAAACACATGGGATATGCCCTAATAGAATACAGCCATGACAAAATACTTCACTACGTCAATCAGCTGCATTCAACAATGAGTGCATGTTCATTTGTTCGACAAGAGGTCAAAGAAGCTTTGTATTTTTATTTTACTGCAGTGTCCAATGTCAAGTCATTTGAAAACCACTCCAATGGGGACAAAATTTTTAAAAAATGGAATTTATAAATATGAATTGAGATTAATTTTAAGGGGTCAAAAACTGAGCTTTTGATATCTGGTCGGGATGTTTGACCAAACTCCACAGTTTTATTTCAAAACTGGACTGTCCGGTCGAAAACTGGAGTTGGCAACACTAATGAAGATATAGTATAATTGCTGTATTTGATTGTTAGCTCATTTACTTGCTTATGCTTTGTTTTAAACTGAATAAAATTTGTTTCATCATAGTTTAACGACAGCTGATGTACTCAAATCGAATGTTGAGCTGTTCAAATGCTTTGTCGACAGAATCTCTTAATTGCTGATGCAACTTTTCAGATATAATCACACTAGTGTCATCTGCAAAAAGCACAACTATCAACCCTTTGTGAAGATTAAATGGCAAATGATTTATCATTTATAAATATCAAAATTGCCAGAGTGTAGAACCTTATATGACATCCTTTGTAATAAAACCTGGTTCAAAGTCATTTATGCTGGTTTTCTGGATTCTACTTGTTGAGTAAGATCTGAACCAATTTATAGAGATCCCATTGAAGCTATCAAATTTTATTATTTGCAGCAAGAGGTTGTAATTTATAGTGTCAAATGCCTTAGCTAGGTCACAAAATATTGCTAATGGTAATTCCTTTTAGTTCAAGGCTGTTAGTACTTCAGAAGTTTGCATGCAATTAGCATTTTCAATTGAGGTTGTTTTTCTATAATTGAGTCAAAGTTAAATATTTTTCATAACTCCTACTGAAAAAATTGAAAATATCAATAAAGTGTATACAAAAAATTTGTTTTCTCTTGAATTAATTAAATCCAAGCCATGTCGATATAATTTCTTTATATCTATATACTGAGCTCAAATTAAAAATTTAGGAGAGAAACCATAAACTGTAGGATCCAAGGGTCATTTCATATTAGCATATCAAAAAGTGATTTATCATTAATAAATATGTTAATAATTTAAGCACGGTTTGACATAGAACATTGAAATTTTGTTTATGTTGTATATTTTATGTTCTGAGGGTGTTGAAGAATTCAAAGCAATCTGAAGAAAACTGCCGATTTTTCAATTTTCGTAGGTGCATTGCCTTAAAGTGAATAATCAGGAAACTAATTCAAGCTCAAATTTAACATTTTTGTCTTGAAATTGTATAAAAAATTATCTTGGAGTAAACACATTTATCATATTAATGTTATGTAGTAATTTCTAAATGTTGAAGTATAATTCTGGTGAAAGGCTCAAGGTAAGGTCATTAATGTATCACAAAAATGTATAACAGGTTGGTTAATTCCACATTAGGGTATGGAGCAATTTTAATTTGCAGAATCATTTTATATAGAATTATTAAATAATGGCTGGAAATTTGTGGAATCCCTGCAAGAAGATGGAACACTTGAGAATTTGGTATTATCCCTTTTAGGAATTGAGCATTGTCTCGCTCATGAATCTGTGATGAAACTGTTTATTGGAACATAAGCTTTGGAGGGTTTGCAAGATTGATTGTACCAATAGTAAGCATTTTAAGTTAATTGTAGGGCCATTTGCAAGGCTGTAACATACATGCTAATGTGGTGAAGAAAAATGAATACTAGTACCCTAATATACAGTTTAGATGGAAACTTACTTTCAGTTAGGTGCTGATAAGTTTACACACTTTCAGGCAAGGAGATCCAGCAGTTTAGTTATACAGGGAATTCATGAACATTTATCTTTCAACTCACCTTTTATTGATGGATCCTAAAACAAAGAAGTTTTAATTGGGACAACTGTATATAGGTAAAGAACAGTTAATGAGTATGAATATTTGGTTTATTCAGCCAAACTTATGGGTATTGGATATGCTATAAAGTGTATAACTTAAAGAAGTTTAAAAGCGGTGTAGTATTTTGATTTATAACTGTATTGAACAAATTACAAAATTCAGCATCAACAAAATTTAATTCTGATGGAGAGTAAACCAAAAGTTCATGACACTAGTCATGAGGACATGCAAACTAAATTAGTGTCAGACATGTAGCCATAGAAACATAAAAGGTAATGTTGAAGTGACTCACAAGCTAAATAAATGCAGTTCAACTTCTCTAGCTCGCTTTGGACAGATTGTTCATGAGTACGTAGACCAGGTTTCCACACAATCATAGATTGGTAAGGGAGGTCACATAGAATGGCCAGCATGATCCCCAGATTTGTTACCTTTGGACTTCTTTCTTAGGGCTATTGGAAGTCAATAGACAAACCCAACAACTTAGAAGATCTGAAGCATTGAATAATGGGAGTGATGAGTCATTCTTAAATTCTGGTTAATTTATTCCATGGTTTCTGTGATCAAGTGTCATATTGCCAAGCAACTGAGAGCTGTCAGTTTGAACACAGAATTTAAAAGGTAAACTACATGTGTTTTTTTTTAAATTCTTCTTTACATTAATTTTTTATTGTGCTTACTTGTGGAAAGGCAATTGGCGAGTCCTATTTGAATCTGTAAATAACTGTAGGGATACCATTTGAAATAATAAAGTTGCAATCGCTTCCAGTTTAAATGGAAGTAGCAAAAATCATTAAAACAAGCTAGTTTATATTCCAAGAATAAACGTTTGCCACAGTAAAATAAATCTATATTGACAAAAACAAAGGATGGTCAAAACAGAAAAGAAAGAACATTCTACTCTGTTTAGCAAATAAATTTTTTAAAAATTTATTTAACAGTAATGAATTTTGCAGAATTATTTATTGTGGATTTTGAAGAGCTATTGAAGAGTACTATCCGAATGTGTAAAAAAATAAGGGATGTTCTGTCACAAATAAATTTCAGTTATTTCTGGTTAAACTGGAAGTAGCAAATGTCCTTAATGTGATTTTTGAGTTTGGTCTTAAAGACTACCTCCAAGCACCCAAGTTTCCTGTTATTCAGCCACACACTTCTAAAGTTATTCATGTGGTGGGGAGTTTTAAGTAATTTTATTTGTGTATTTAGTTTTTACATTTTTGTTTCCAGATCTTGCATGTAAGACAAGAATAGCATTTATTTTCCCAGACAAGTACAAAATGGATACCTTAAGAGAAATAAAGAAGGAACATTTTTGTGTGGAAGGAATATCTAATGAAATTAATTCCAACTCCAAAGTGCCTCAATTGAACGTACAGTTTGAAGCAGTTTATGTTACAGACTGCAACAATTGCAGTGTTAGTGTCAGTGAGAATGATGTGGTTAGGGAAACAAATATCAAAAAAGAATGTGACGCAGAAGAAGCATTGAATGAATCTGAATTACAACAGTCTCAAGTGTCATATGTGAGTTTAGAAGACAAAGTGGAATGTGAGGAGATGGTGCCACTGTCCAGTGATACTGAAATGGGCCCAAAATTAGAAATTAAAGAAGAACCTATGTGGGAGGACATAATGTCAACAGATATACATCAAGGAGGTTTAAGTTCAGATCCAGATCTGCCCCAAAATGGCATAAAGGTAAGGTTTATGCAAAGAGATAATCTAGTTACCAAAAATGCTCTTCAGGTATATAAACTTAATACTTAATACAAAATCTCAGTATATTATCTAATCCATCAAAATGCAATTATTCTGTATTCTTTGTAACATTTAAATAAATTCCTTCAAATGTTTCTTCACTTGTTCATACCATATGTTGCAACATATGTATCTTGCACTCGATACACTGACTGTCTGTAATTCTATAACCTATCCAGCCTTAAGGTGGGTACGGATGTCAACATTATGCCCCAGCACAGCTTTCAACGCGAGTGAAATGGTGGAAATAGTCCTTTACTACATTGAATATATTATTGCTTATTTAATACTTTGAAGTAATGAACGAGATGAATAAATACCATAATTCACCTTACAAAACATTTAAACATGAGCATAAATATTTCACTTCCATTTATTACCACGTAGTGGTAATTCTCTGATTGTGTTGTTACTCTAGTGAAGTGATGGTCTCACACTTGTATTACTAGTAATGCACGTGCAGTCAGTGTGGCGGAATGTTCAGTTTCTCAGACTAGTTAAGGAAACAAAAGTGGAAAACCTCTAAGAAGTGGTGAAAAGACTATTATATTATATGTGTTTAACTTTATCTTTCAACGTTATGACACTCTAGCTGTGAAAGACGTAACCAAATTGACGTGTGAAGCAGCTGGTATTTCAGTGTACACTGTTTCAAATGTGAGATTGGAAATTAAACAAACAGGAACTGTAAAAGTCCCTAAAAAGAAAAGGGAAGGACCATTTAGTGTTCTGGCAAAGTGGATGGCTGTTAAGTGTTATTCGCTTTAAAATGCATAGTTTCTTTTTAAACAATGGGCTTCCTATAATAGATAATGAACGGTCTTCCAAATTTTGGGTAAACCATGTCCCATACTTTGTTGAAAGACATTGGGTTTCAGTTTGCAAAAAGAAAGACAATCTGATATTTGATCGGGAAGCTATGATGGTGAGGAGACATTATGCGAGATCTGAGGGTGCCGTGCCTCAATCTGATGACTGAGGTTAATGTAAGTTTTTACTCACAAAATTACATTTCATAACTTTTCTTAACCAATTTCTTTAATTCATTAATGTAGTTTACTTAATAAATATGAGCAGAGTGCAATTCTAACCTCACACTGCTACAGTGAAAGATTTGACGGTTGCAACAACAGTGAGATGGAAATAACTGCACAGAGAATGTCAACACGTGCCCAACTTACTGCTGTTTTTTAGTTTCCTTATCTAGTGGGGGTGAGGTCACATGGACCTTTCTCAACTTCTACACACATGCCAGCAATCAGGTGTCCAGATCTTTCTCGAAAGTTCAGGAGAAAGTTCCTTTTGTGTAGCCACTTCAGTTTTGGTAGTCATACAGTTGCACTAGCCAGCCTGACCTTGAACACCTTTGCCCACTTGCTGGCCTGGCACGTGGTGTGAAGCAGCCTGACAATTCTTTGTGTTGTGCCATGCCCGGCATTACAGTACTAAAAGCACTAAATATCCTGGCATTAATATTGGTTGATGTTTGACACAGAACATTGATTAAAGAAGTCATTCACTGTGGTGCATTGCTATATTATGAAGAAAGTTGAAGGCCAGATATTGATAGGAGGTAGCTTGTGCCATATTTTCGTTAACTTGGATGAATGTTTGGACATCATTGTAATTTGTGTTATATCTGCCATTTTATATGTTCACAGTTGAATATGATAATCACTAGTTCTTTTTAAGAAATAACCAGTTACTTTGGAGAGTATCTTATTTATTCATTCATTATTTATTCAAGTTAGCTCTTCTCAGTTGATTTACCGTAACCCCTATTCTGAGAACTGGTATCTGTTCCCATGAACTATTCTCATTAAATTCATCTCGGATAATATCAACACTAGGAAAGCTGGACTTAACATGTATTCAAACTGCAGAAGTTATATTAAGATTCTTAGTGGTAATCAACTTATCAGCTGTTTCCTGAAAGTTAGAAAAGTTGTGTTCTTACATTTCCAGAATGGTGAAGGGATTGCTCATCATGGAACATTTTACAAGGTTGTGTAGATCTTTAGGAATATAACTTTTCATTAGCATCTTTCATTTTTCGATCAGCACAAAATTCAACGTTGCATGAAACTCTCCACTTACAAGAAATATGTGATCTATTTGATCCAACATGTGGTTAACAACTAGAAATATGTACATGAAAATCAGCATCCTGTTCTTGTTCTGACGATGCAATTGCCACTCCAAACGGTCATATTCCTTTTGCACTTGGCACCATTGTAAAGATGTAGCCTTACTATAGACTGCTTGACAAGGTCATGAGGGGTATGAGAAAGAATGTGAAGCTGCCAAGTTGTGTATGTGAGCTTATCACACATACACGGCAAAACAGTGTACACACACTCTGTTCACATGCAATCATATCTGCAGGGCATCATCTCCTATGTCTGCAGGTGTGAGATACCATTAATTTGTATTGCATTTGAGAGGTAGAACTGGAACTTAAAAATTCAATGCCACAGTTGGGATTTGGATCACTGACCCTCCACTTACCAGGCAGGTACTCTAACCATTAAGCTACTGTGACAACCTGCCAGAATGACATTGAATTCTCAGAACAGTTCATGTTTCTCCCAGAAAACCACAAAGGTAATCTCACATCAGAGACAGTTACCCCAATGGTGACTTACTATTATAAGTACTTCATGTACCAGGGTTAAGTAACCTTCAGATGGTTGTTATTATTTATGCCAACAAACTGTGGCATTGAATTTTGAAGTTCCAGTTCTGCCTCTCAAACATTGCCCACACACGGCTTGTGTGTTTAAAACAGCAACAGTAAGTTTGTTGGCATAAATAAATAATAACTGCATTGCATTAGTGACTATACACCAAGTTACTGATATTTTCCTGTAAAGCCTAGTCTAGTAAACAAGATAAGAAGCAATCATAATGCTCAACAACTAAGGTCAGTACTCCCTGTCACTTTGCCAAGTACTCGTAGTTTCCCATAGTGCTTTTGTAGGGTAAAGCAGGATGCTGTAATACCATTGTATAGTAAACTTTCATTTTTAAAAACTTTGCACTTAACCCCTTTGTAAGGTTCACCATTCAAGTATTACAGATACAATGTGATGTATAGTAGTAAATTAGTGCTTCATTATTGTATTTCATAAGAAAGATGGATATGCACATATTCTGTTCAGGTATTATACTATTTTGCACATCTTATTTAAATACACTGTAATAAAATGACAACTTGAAAAATCCCACTTCTGACACCAATGTGACAAAATCTAATCCAGTCACTTTATTTTTCTTCTGAACTTCTGCACATCATCATGGTTCTGTTCTACTGATGTTAACACAGTCTACAGACCTTTGTGATGTTACCACTCAACTGTTCATTCTCATAGCCTTGACTCAGTCCTTTCAGTGTCTTTCTTCACTTTCTCAACCCCTCATGCACAAACTTCAACAACATAATCACTCGACGCTCATTAAAACCCCTAAACATTGATACTACATACCTTTCATGATGACAGTATCACACATACACACACACAGTTGTCCTGCACTCACTGACACTGACCGACTAATGTAACTCTTTCCTCTGCTGTTTCCTCATCTTCGTACATAGTAGGATGATGTAACATGGAGCTTTCTTGACTTCCACAAACATGCCACATGCCCCTAAAGGTTCCAGCAATCCTTTGTTAAGTGCTATGCTCATTGTTGTTAGTCACATACACACAAACAGCTGTGCAAGGCTCTTTGGCCTTGAGTACCTTTGTTTGCTTGCCAGCCTGTATGTGGTATGATGTAGCTTAGCCTTGACTGTTCTTTGTTGTGCTCAGCATCACAGTACATTTACTCATTGTTGCTTCTAAAGAAACGGATCACTATAAGTCATCGAATTTTAATTCTTGTACTATATCTAGCCCTACATTTTCAACAAACTTGATGATTTCAAATCAGTGTACTATTTTTTCAGTTAAGTGTGATACTACATCTATCTCCAATCTCCCAAATAAACTCCCTGTTTCACTAGTGCAGGGATTTTCATTTAAGAACATAGCAACTCAAATTGTCGAGATTATACCATCTTATAAGCTATGTTTAGTACAATCATAACATTTTATTACAGGATCCTGGTTCATGTATAACTGGCATAGATGAGGATTTCCCATCAGCAGAATCAAGGTAAGATTGTTACTTCGTAAGCTTAGAGTGTTTGCCTACTACCCAGGCAATTGGTCTGAAAATGTCTCATTAGCAGCATTATCTGTTCACTGGTAAATGGTTTTAAAAATCTCTTGCATAGCAAATTGTATTATTTGTTTTTTTAAATGTAGCATGAAATTTTCCTAATCAACATGGCAGCCAGGTGTTCTTTAATATTAACATATGCCCCTTACATATATGTGGCTCCCAGCATTGATAATTTCCCTTATAACATTTCAGGTTAGGTGCAGATATATCAAACAGTGGTTTGCACATGACTTCAGCCTTAGAAAGTGAACACAGCATGAGTATGGGAGATTGCAGGTTCAGTACAGTTGAAGTTACAGAGGAAAATGTTAATGAAAACAGTTTTACTCAGAATTCCAACATGGTCGATCAGACTCCTAAACTGTATACCTGCGGAACATGCAAGAAGAGATTTGACAACATAGCACAATTGAAAAACCATCAAGTGACACATTCAGGCAGCAAAGCATTTATATGTGATATCTGTGGAAAGAATTTCAAACACAAATCAAGCCTAAAAACACACCGTTTATCTCACACAGGTGCAAAACCATGTATATGTGCAATCTGTGAGAAAAGTTTTACAAATATAGCACTGCTGAAAAGGCACCAAATGATACATTCAGATGATAAGCCACATAAGTGTGACATGTGTGATAAGAGCTTTACTCAGAGAGCAAAATTGAAAAGCCATGTGTTGATTCACTTTGGTACAAAGCCCTACAAGTGTGATGTCTGTGAGAAGAGGTTTACCCAGTTGACACACCTGAAATGTCATATGGTGGTTCATTCAGGCACAAAACCATTCAAATGTGACATCTGTGGCAGCAGTTTTAAACATAAAGCAAGCTTAAAAGTACATAATTTGTCACACTCAAATGAAAAACCATTCAAGTGTGCATTTTGTGAGAGGAGATTTAAGAATGTATCACAGATGAAGAGGCATGAACTGATACATTCAGATGACAAGCCGTACAAGTGTAATGTCTGTGAAAGAACCTTCACTCAGAACTCAATTCTCAAGGGTCATGTCTTGATTCACTTTGGCACAAAACCATACAAATGTGATATCTGTGAAAGGAGGTTTAACCAAAAATCACTCCTTCAAAGGCATAGTTTGACACATTCTGGCAAGAAACCACACAAATGTGACATTTGTGAGAAAAGTTTTGGTCGTCTATCAAACCTTAAAAGACATAAGTTAATACATAAGGGGTAAAAACTGCACCATTGCACTGTGTGACTCCAATTTAGGCAGCCAAAATTAAATAAAGAATCACTTTTTAAGGTAGGAATATGATGGTTTAGTATATTACACCCTAAAGCATCTTGTGGCACTTTTCTTCAATCAGTTTGAGCAAAGCATCTGGTTTATACCTTACCGTAAACAGCAGTATCTTGTTGGTGGCTCCAAACCACTCCAGACAGCAATAGCCAACATCAGTTTGTCGCAGTGAGTGGTAAACTGTGGTGATATTTTTTGTGTTCTAGCTATGGAAGTTGAAGGTAAAACTATGCATCATAAGTTTATGCTATTCTTACCCACATATTATGATAAAATTACATGTGTGCTGCTCTAAATATTACGTTAACCAGAGTGTAGAAAAATTGCTATAAAATGCTGTATCTGGAATTCATATATATAATTTTTGCATGTCTTAAGAACATACATCCAAGAGGTTTCACCGCTATATTTGCTCCATTTTGAGTTATTTTTTTCAGTTGCATGATTTCCCGGAGAGAAGTTTTTGACATTGGTGCAAATCCAACAAGTACAATTACATTCTAAAGAAAATGCTATCGAAAATCCCGCAGAAGCTTTATGCATTAGTATGAAAAACACATTACATTTGTTCTGTTTGAATGTAAATATCAGCTGGTCCAAAACTTATCTCTGAGAAATCGTGCACAGCGCAACTGAAAAAAATAAATAACTCAAAATTGGGCAAATGTAGCTGCAAAACCTCTTGCATGCATGTTCTTGAGACATGTAGTAATAATATGTATAAATTCCAAAGATAGTGTTTTATAACAATTTTTCTAGGTTGTAACGGTTCGTAGCTTGGGTGGTCAAGGTCAGTTTACCTTGATAATGGCACAGAGGTAGTGGTGTATTGAATTTAACTCAATTTTATTGAAATGAAGTTATTAGTCTCTACATAGTTTGTGTTATTTGTGAATTTTTCTAAACTCTGTTTAAATAAAGAAAACTAGAAATGTAAAAGCAAAACACACAATAATATTTAGAAGAGCACACACATAAATTTTGCCATAATAGGTGGGTGAGAATAGCATAAACTTAACTTCAATAGCTAGAACATACAAGAAATATCACGACTGTTAACCACTCTCTGTGACAAAGTGATGTTTGCTATTACTCTTTTGCAGTGGTTTGGAGCCACTAACATTATGCTATTGTTTACTGCAAGATATAAACCAGATACCCTGCTCAAATTGGTTAAAACAAGTGCCACAACAAAACATCAAACTATCATATTCCCACCTTAAAAAGTGATTTTTTGAATTTTGGCTATCTAGATTCACAGTAACCAAGAATGGAAGCATGAAGAACAATGACAAAGTTTTTTTTATTGCATCTGTAAAATCATGTTACATGATATGAAATTATCAATTTAGTACATTACATGAAAAAAGATAATGAAAAGCTAAAAGTTGTGAAGCTAATGTAAGTAAACCTTAATTTTAATATTAAAAAGAAAACAGTTTGTACAGTCAGTACCAAGTATAATAAAAGTATAGCATACCAGTTTATTTTAATTAACATTTATATTGTTTTATAGTAATAATATTTACATCAATTTCCATAACTGTATTATTTGTTTAATACTTCTGGTTAGCATTCAAGTATTCCTCCTTGTGCCCGCCTCGGTACGATGATGGTTAGTGTGCCCACCTCACATTCAAGAGGTCGCGAGTTTGAATCTTGCTTAGGGTGAGTTATCCAGATAAGGATTTTTCTGAGGTTTTCCCTTATTCTGAGAAGAAGAATGTCTGGTAAGTTAAAGCTCTATGGACCTCGGACTCATTTGTGCGTCATTTCTCCCATTTCATTCATTCACCATCCAATATGACATTAAGTCGGAGAACATTAATTAAAAAAAAAATGTTCTTCATTGAATAATCTATTTACCAGATACATCTTCAGGTTATTCTTGAACTTTGTTGGGGAAATAAGTTGTAGTTCAATAGGAAATTTATTGTAAAGATGAATAATTACATTCTATTTGAGGCAGATAAATGACCTTAGTTTTCAAAATTGTTTTTGTGTTTAAGGTATTTATAATTAAATAATATAATACTTTATTGCTTCAAAAAACCAACAGGGTTGGTTATTGCCTTTATTTTATATATAGGATTATAAATCATTCTTGGAAAGAATCAAAGGACAAGCATATACAGAGGTATTTTTTAGAGGTGGCACGTGACCTTGCTCGGATGTGTGCGAGTGACATCACGCAAAGCGTTGGTGGGGGTAAGTTTCCACCAGCAGCCTGCTGGCTAGTGGGTTAGAAGTCAAAGAGATATTAACCAGACACCCCTTTTATCTTGCAATAGACAAGTGGACTCGACCATGAACTACTGTTCAACATTACGTCACACGCCACCTTTAAAAATACCTCTGTACATGTGTGTGTGTGGTCTGTGTGCACATGGATCCTTTAACTGCTGTTGTGGAGTCCCTGGGACTCTGGCAAAAATAAATTATTTAATAATCTCAGTGTTTTCCCACCAGATGGCATGTGCAATTCAGTATCTCCACATGGTAGGGAGAACTGTTCTGCGCTCAGTTGCCAACAATACCAGTATGCAAACAGTGGACCTGAGAGACTGTTGGGCTCCGCAATGCACTTAGGGTAATGCTCCTGACAGCGACTATGTCCCTGAATCCTAAAAGAATTAAACTTAAGGATCTTAACTTTGATGAAATTGTTCAAAGATGTATTGAGGAATGTGACTCAGAGTTTTTAAGCCAAGATAGTGATAGTGATACCAACATTACTACCAAGGACATTGTCACAAGTGATCATGAAACGGCTAATGAGATTTCTAATAGTATGTTTGAGCATCATGAAGTGCAGGCTATTGAGAGTGAACAAGAAAGTGGCACAACAGACAAGGTAAGTGATACAAGTTATCAAAGCTACAATTATTTCTAGAGAAAAAACAGATACAAATGGGCTGTCACTGAACCAAACCGAAATGTTAGAACAGCAGCTCACAATATACTTAAGTTGCCACATAATAAAAATGCTCTGCCTAAAATTGAACCACTGGAAGCTTGGCAGCAAATTTTCTCACAAGATATACTAGATATCATTGAATGTTTTATTGGCTTGTCTGAGGTTTGATACTCCTGAAGAGAAAATGGTAAGAGTGAAAACTTGCCCAGCCGCAGCTGTATCTCATATTAAAAATAATGAAAGGTCTCAGTCGGCTTATTCTTTGGGAGCCAACGCAGATGTGGGCAAAGTGCTGGTTGACTTTAGCGGCAGATGGAAATTCAAAATGTATTTGCCAAGCAAACCAGTAAAATATGGCTTGAAAGTGCAATGCCTTGTTGATGCACTATACATTCAACACCTACATATACTGTGGTAAGGGAACCGATTCGTTAGAGGATGTTACAGAAGAAGAAAAATAATTTTCCATTCCAAATCAAGCTGTCATTCGTCTCTGCAATCCTATATTTGGAAGCAACAGAAATGTTACCACCGATAACTAGCACTTTTCAGTAGAGCTGGTTGACTACCTTTTTGAAGAATCAACTTACTTAATGTTGAAACTACACAAAAAAAAAAAAAGAAGAAAAAAAAAGAAGATTTCCAGAGTGCCAAAGAAACACAAAGCTGTTATACTGATTTCATCAATGCATCAGTCCAAACAGGATATTGATGGTCTGCCTGAGAATAATGCATTTTATAATAAAACAATGGTTTACGTTGTTTTGTAGTGCGTTAAAAGCTTGTGTATTAAATAACGTCCACAGTTTCTGCAGACATCAATAACATATATAAAATTATTGCTAAAAGTGCTCTTCTTAAAGTAAAATATCGTGACTTCAAATAATAACATGTATGATGCATTTTTAAACAGCATACATATAAGACGCCTCAGAGACGTCACGTTACCTGTGTGACAAGTTTTTCACGTCGTCAGTTAGGGGTTAAAACGATTCCGATTCGATTGGAACAAAGCCAACATAAGATGCTTTTACATTAGCATCCATCTTGCGATGAGCTTACAATTTACATTTTACGCTTTGTTTTTGCACTAGTCTTGAGGTAGAGACGATTTAACTTATCTAGGCATGAGTGTTACTGAAACAAGATTGGTATTCTGTCATGGCTAGGCGGGATAAAGCCGCCGCGGCAATAATCACTGCCTGGCAGATAATGTTATTGGATCACGGAGGCAGTAAACCGATTCCTTTCCTACTTAAAACGAAGATTACTAATTAATGTCAGCGGTAGCGATTTTTAGATAAAAACTGAAGCCTAGCAATGATCAATCCAAAGGATGCTTGTTTAAATACAGTAGTTTGTTATTTTGTTCGTAACGCTCTAATGAAAACTCAGTGGAACATAAGAAGAAATGTCCTTTTAGTGTTACTGACGAAATCGGTCCGAGTACAAATATGTATCTGAAAAAATATTATGTTTGTGAATGACGCTGGTCAGCTCACAAGATCATATCAGCGCTGCCAGTGTGCCGGAATTTCGTGTCTTTTACATGCCCGTAAAACCTACTCACATGGGACTGTCGCTTTCAAACTAGCGGTGTGCTACGGATTTAACCCTCAAGTGGTGACAGATTTTGTCACATTGCAGGTAACATAGGTCTCTCAGACCCTGTAACTTTTATGTCATATTATTTTCACATTGTATAAGAAGTAAATTCAATAATATGGTGAATTATCAGAACCACCTGCGTGGCTAACGTCTGCTAGTTGTAAGTCTAGCTGAACCATCACCTGAGTTTGGCATCACACATTTACATGCAGGCCCACTTTTGACATTTACATCCAAGCTGAAATAAAAACTAACATGTCACAGAATGTTGATTATTTATGAAGAGAGTGAACTATGAAGCCTTGTTGGTAAATTTGTAACAAGTAATGACAATTGCAAAGCCACAGTTTCACATCAAAGACTTTATTTCCAGGTTATTATGAGCTCAAAGTTCTAATCATTTTTAATACCATCTGTCAGTAACTTAATACTATGTAGCACAGTATGCACATTCAATATCCACATCTGTGAGCTGTGAGAAATACTTGTGATAATTATTACTTAAGTTGCTAAAAACATGTACTGTTATTATCCATTGTTATAAATCTACCAAACGGCTGTCATTACCATTGACATAAGTACATTTTGTATACCTCTGATCTCTTATTGTACAAAGAAATGATTGTTATTTGTAATACATTACAAAGCCATATTTTCACATCAAAGACATGCATGTTTGTTTATTTCATTTTATGTTAAATGCATTGAACTTTATTTTGATGGCAATAGAAGGTCTTTGGAATTTTTTTTACAAATAATTACTGTATTTTTGTGATCATCTAGTTCATATTTATTATGACTTCCTAGTTAGGGTATTACTTATTTTATTACTGTTCATTATTGTTGAAACTTGTGCACTTTACAGTATGTTTGGTCATAATTTCATTATTTCTTTTTTATTATAAATTACTCTTTTGTTAAAATTGAAGAAGCCAATAATTGTGTATGAAAATCAACAAACTGTGAATAAATTAAATTAGAAACAACAAATAGTCTAATATTCACAGTAACACACAGAAAAATATGAAACTTAAATTTCCTCAGTTTGGTGCAAGTGAAAGAGATGTGGTTCCTTGTATGGTGCAGCATATCAGACTTTTGGGCGTTTTGTTTCTCAAAAGTAAGTTGAGTAACTTAGAAATAAGATAATTGGACTGTACAGAGAATAATTGAAAGATTATTAGTCAAAATTTTCTGTATTCATTCAAAGTAGGAAACAAAATTTCATTTTATAACTGATAATAGCAAATTATGATCAAGTACAATTGGAGAGAGAGTTTTCAGTTAGAACCCTGTTCCGTGTGTACTCCACCCATTTAATTAATGTCTGTGCAAATCTGTAACATTAGTGTATTAGCCGTTATATCTGAATTAGTTATTATAGTACGTGATAGATTCATTTATTTTAAAGAAAATCACAACAACATTATCTGTTATTAGTTCCAATGATGGTGATTTCTAAAGGTGGAAAAGGAATAATCACAACTGTTTTAAACCAACTAGTTATAAGGTGAAATATCTTCCAGGCTGTTTTGCTGTGGTCTGCTGGAGATTGGTGTTCCACATGTTTCATCTACAGTGTGGTAGGCATCCTCAGTGGCACTGTTGAAGTTTTCTTGGAGAATGTATCACTACATCTGAACTATTAACTGTCAGTGTCACTTAACAGTTCAAACATGGCGGTACCTTCTCCAAGGAGCCTTTGATACCACTAGTGAGGATGTCTACCGTAGCTGTAGACGAAAGTCTGGAACACCAATCTCCAGCAGAACACAGCAAAACAGCCTGGAATATATTTCATCTTATAATTTCAATGCTGGCTGTGAAAGCCTACATACTTTAACAACTTACTTGTGTTTGAATTGAATTCTATTGTGTCATTGTTGCCACAAGATACTCAGTATACTATTGCTGTATAAAAAAAATAAAAAAGCTTTATGTTGAAATCGTGATCATGTCCTTTCGTTATCATAAAACTTCTGTTTAAAAAAACCTTGTGCAACAATTATCTTAGTTTAATTTTAAGAATTTAAGTAATTGTGATTTTCTCTCTTATAGCATTGCAAGATTCCTGCATTAGGTTTAAGAAAAAGCAGATCTCTTTACATTTTGAAATGTCTTGTATTTAAAGAAAAATGCTAACTTCCTAGGAAGATAGTGCTTAATTTACATAGAATGTATCATACTTAAAGTGCAGGCTTTTATGCCTAACTTTTATTAATTTTGTGTTACTGAAGTTTTTGTTTCATTTCCTTCAGGGATTGTAATGTGACAATAGTATCCATATATATAGCTGATCACAACATGGACCAAATAAGTGAAATCAAAGAACCTCCCTGTAGTAAGAAGAAATTATGTGAAGAAATTAAATCCGGAGTAGAACAGTCTCAATTTGAAGTAGTTTATGTAACAGAGTCTAAGATTGTGGGTGATGATAAATTGGATACAAAAATAAAAATAAAAGAAGATCCTTTACAAAAACTATTATTGAATAAAGTGAAGTTTGAAGCACAAGTGTCTCAGGTTTCACAGTTGGATACCCAAGAAAGCATTAATTTTGAATTGAATTGTAAGAATGATGAACTGGGTGCAAAAATTGAAGTGAAGGAAGAACCATTGTGGGAGGATAGAACATTGCCAGATGGATTGCCTCTGAAAGAATCAGATTCTCTGCCATATGATGACATAAAGGTAAGATTTATTATAGAAAAATATACTGTAGTTAAAACTGCAATCCCTCTCATGATCTAGACTGCTGAGGGAAAATAGTACTATAGTTCTCAAAAATAGAATTGAGTTGTTTTCATTATCTTAAAAAAGAGTCTTTCATAAGACAACTTATAAGCTTGTGAGAGAGGGAGGATTAATAAAAAGAGCTCCTAGTAAAGTAAGGTTTGTATGTCTTATGACATTTAATTGTACTAGGATGCTCAATACTGCGAGTAGGTTTAGGCAACTTACCTACACACATACACACAGCAATAGATGAGTTGATGTCTCAACCTCAAAGTTTATGTTTGCAAATTAACAACCATTTATGGAACTGTTTGTTTCTTTGTTCGTTTGGTCCCACTGCGTGCAGACTCAGGGATGTTGAACATATACAAGTGGGACATGCATCATGACTAATAGAATACCCATCACCAATAACACTAGTATTTCTGTCTATCTTTGTAAGAAGAAAACGAAGGTTCTTTTTTTTTTAATTTTTATACTCATCTTTACATTTTGTGAACAAATGCTGAACAACTTTATCCATATTAGATATTGCTTTGAAATGGACTCCTTTACTTACTAACTGAACATATGATGCTATGATGGAGTAACTGAATCAGAGTTAACACTTTTGGACTTCGCTAACTTTTACATTTGTAGTAGTGTGTTTCTTGCACCTTGTTTACATCATCAGCTACCTGAAAGTTGAATGATGTTGATTTGTTTCTGGAGTACTATGTACAAACCTAATTTCATCACCTGTAAGTATCCAGCCCACAACTCATTGCCATAAATATGGTACTGCTGCAGAAAAGAGAATGCTAATTCTGTGTTTTCTGGATTTAGTCCCTTTGAATATTCACTTTACTCTTCTTCTTTAAGTTAAACCATATTTTATATAATCTTGTCTTTTTTGTTCTTTTGCAAAAAAATTTTAAAATTATTTAAAGTGTTTTGACTAAAAATATGAGGATTAAGCTATTATTCTTTATTTGAATCATTTTGTCACTAATACTCTTACTGTAATACTATAGAAATGCTTAGCCTTTTTTAAAGTTATGTGGCAATTTTGTATTTATTTAAATGTGTAGTTTATGCGAGCTGAGTTTTTTCAATTTTATTCATCCATAGATCAAATGCACGATATTCGATATATCGGGTGTGTAAAACAAAATATTAACATTATTTCTTAACCTCTTGAGCGATGGCCATTTAAAACGTCCGTGAGCCAAGAACTGCTAGCATTTAAATTGTTAAATGCTTCGTATATACACAGTTGTATTTTGTGTAAATATTAAGTTATTTTAATGAAACAAAAACTGGTATAAAACTCGTTATATGCAGTATAAATGTACGTCATCAGCAAAGTTGACTTGTATTTACAAAACGTTGAAATGGCACAATTTTGTTTCACTGTGGTGAAAAGTCAACTTTGCTCTGTCGAACGCATCTAATATAAGTTCTCGGAAGGAAACAGTAAAGAAACACCCATTGTATGTGTGGCTTATGCATCAGCATACTGTGTAATAAAGCACTACTGTATGCGTGGTCTCTTGAGTCATCAGAATAGAGCAACATTGCAACTTTTGCTTACGCGAGTTTCGTAACTGAGTAGAGTCCATGTCTTTCTTTGTTGAAATACATACGTATACTTTCCTGCTTGTAGCTGAAGGGAGAAGTGGTATAAAAAGATATTTTTGCACCTACTGAATATAACCATATACAATTGTTTGGGGATTTGGACAGCTCTCTAAACCCACACAGGACAATGACCGACATTGACTACCGACTATAAATAGCTCGCTATAAATAGCATACTGTGTAATAAAGCACTACTGTATGCGTGGTCTCTTGAGTCATCAGAATAGAGCAACATTGCAACTTTTGCTTACGCGAGTTTCGTAACTGAGTAGAGTCCATGTCTTTCTTTGTTGAAATACATACGTATACTTTCCTGCTTGTAGCTGAAGGGAGAAGTGGTATAAAAAGATATTTTTGCACCTACTGAATATAACCATATACAATTGTTTGGGGATTTGGACAGCTCTCTAAACCCACACAGGACAATGACCGACATTGACTACCGACTATAAATAGCTCGCAGCCTAATTGAACAATACCAAGTTGGGGGTTGAAAATCCAAAACCCCTGCACCCCTCAGACTTCAAGGAAAACATTATCCTAAAAGGATACCACCAACAGCAAAGAAGCCCTGCCCATTTCGAAAGTGTTTCGTGTGCCGCAAGAAGGGAATTCGCGAATGTGGAGATGTACGTACCCTTGTGTGTTTATCCCTGTTTTGAGGTAAATCACTGCAGAATGAACATATTAAGGTAAGCCAATAAAGTATATAGACCTTATGAAAATGTTTCATAAAGGGAAAATTATAATAAGTTGAGTTGGATAAGGGATAAATAAGGGTTAAATGCTTAAACGCACAGGACGTGTATACACGCCCATATCGCTCATCCGTCATTTTAAATGGACGTGATTTCACGTCGATATCCCTCAAGAGATTAAGGCATACAAAATAGTACAATTTTATAGTAAGTCTACAAGTAGTACATTTTACATAATTTACAACTCCTATAAGCTGTATATACATTTACTCAACAAGTATTCTTGCAATTTACTTTTAAATTTTGATTTTGAGAGATCAGTCAAAATTTTAATCTCATTTGTTTCTTAACATTAACTGTTTCCAGAGTATTTACTGTTGAATGAAAGTTGTGGTGAAATTTACTTGGAAGACATTAAAGAAAATTACTTTAAATAAATATGAATCATAAAATAATGTGTCTTTTAATTTGAAACAAATATATTAGTAATTAATGTGATCAATTAAAATTACAAGAATTAAAGAATTAGAATAAAAAATTGTAGTTTCTACATTCAACATTAAAACTTTTAAATCTTAAACACTATTTTTGTGAAACAAATCATTAAAATAATTTCAGATTTATTTTGACATAAAGAATAGTGAACTAGATCTGTTTAAAAATATGTTTGTTGCATTGAATAAATTTATAATTATGATTTTCTTGGAATGTACCAGTTTCTAATCTGCCGACTATTCTAACTAAATCAAGAAATGGATTTGGAGCACCTCAAAATCTGTACTCTGACCATAAATATATGTGTGAAGAATATTGGAGTGAAAGAAGATTAATGACTTTATTGTCAAATGCGTGGCATTAGAAAGTAACATTTTATAACAAAAGCACACCTGTATAAGGAAAATTAGGTTTGCTAAGATGGGAAATACTAACACCTGTCATTTGCACATCCTAGTTGTTTAGGACATTCTTATAAACATCTATTTTTGAGATACCTTATGAGTTCCTAAGAATATTGAGCGAAACACTTATTTGAAAAAGGTGTCATTTTGGGGAGAGGAGCTCGAGTTCAGATACTCGAAAGTGTACTGAGCAATTTATTATGATGTAAACTATCCTTTGCGCATTTATAATTTGGATGAGTTAATGTGAACATTTTTCTTTATTATCAAATGGTTAACTACAACGATAGGGTGTTACCTATTTCAAGTAAAGACAATAAGAGTAACATAATATATATTTTGGCATATACTGAGATGCAGGAAAATTCATTTCGATCCCAACAGATCTGTGAGCAAAAACAAAATATGTTGCCAAACCTGTTTAACCTACGTTTTGTAACCTGCCATATTTTAAGCCGAGACTCAGGGGTCTCCGCCTAGGGGATATGTGAATGGCGACCACAAGGTACCCAAGCTGAGCAGAACATTACTTCCACTTACTGGTGTTTTGCTCCTCACTGTAACTTTTCTATCTGACCTTACCTTGGTCATCTCTTGTTCTCTTCCGACCCCGATGCTATTAGGGTTCCTGAGGGCTAGGGAGTCTTTATTTTTCCAACCTCTCCATTTCTCTAATTTCTCTATAAAACCTTAACCCCTAACATGCTGACCTGTCATGGCATGTAATACGTCCTCTGATTTGTAATCAGAGGATATGGTCGGTGAATTTATTTTGATAACTCTCCCGGCCAGGTCGGTGAGACCCATAAACCAACGACAGGTGTGGTCCTCCAGACATTCTGGGGATTGTGAGAGAGCGATGTGACCGCCAAAACATAAAAATATGGTGCTCTCTAAAAAGCGGTTACTATTACTACTATTGCTCTCTTCAATAACATCAGTGAAAAATATTGGAGAGCAAGATGAATAATGATTTCATTGTCAGAAATCCAGCATTAGCTAACAACTATTTCAAGCTACTTGAAGTACTGACTTATAACCTAAACTTAGTAGAATGCACTCATTTTATTACAGGGTACTACTTCATGCATCACTGGGGTAGAGGAAGACTTCCCATCAGCAGACTCACGCAGGTAAGAGCTAAAGAACAGAAATTTATTAACTCCTTGGTATCAGTTGTTTGAATACACATAACACAGGTTGGCCAATAACACTGTGAATTAAAGTTACCCCTTTAAATTTGGATATGTTCAAGCAAACTATTGAATTAATTCCATTATTTTTGTAAGGATGTAGGAGAGTAACAAAATGGTATGTAGAAAAAATGTATAAAAACAATACCACATTAAAATGTTTTATGAATGACAAGCCAAGAGCCAGGATTTGAGAGAGACCTATTGTAGCTACACTGCTCTGCTTAAAACAAGGGCTGAAAAATCATGCATTTTGTGTTCAGGAGGATCAGTAATATGGTTTTACAAACACGGAGAAACTTTTTAATATTAATCAGGAATTGGAGAAATGGCTTTAATCTTCCTATTTCGAGTGCCAGTCCGTTGGCCTGGGCCTTACACTATCGTCAGTTTTAGGCAACGACCCAGTATCTGTAAATACAGTGCTGCAGTTTTGTTCCACAATTGATTTTATGAAGCAAGTGTAAGGTTATTTTATTTCAGAGATTTTAGCCTTTTAGATTGCCGTATTTTTGGGTTTTTTAACGTTTTTGTGTTTTTTACTTTGTAGCAATTTTAAGTTTCTGTTTTTAGCATTTTAAATGAAACGTTTTAATAGTTGTTTAGCTGTTTTTATCTCTTTTAACCTTAGATTTTTAGTTTTTAATGGGTGATGTTTTAACACTTGACCGTACGTAATTTTACTTTAGGACTCGGGGCCCTAATGACCAAGTTGTCGACGTGCCCTTAAACCCAACACACTCACTCATTCAATCTTCCTATTTCACTTTTGAAAAACAGTAAAGACTAGTTTTGTAGAGCACATTGTGCATCACCAGCTACATAGATCGGCTGCATGTGTAGACTGACAAGTCACGGGTGTGGAACACTAACTACTGTACTAACCTGCATCTCAACAGATGTTGAAATTGATGGTCCTCAATGTGAACACACTCCCTATATCTTGGAAAACAGTTCGTCACAAAAGTTCAGGTTGATTGTATTTCTCATGTGATGTCCTTCAATTCTTGTAACATGTGTGGATTTGATGTGTACATTTTATTCTTCAACATTCCCCAAAATAAAAATGATATGGAGATAGGTCAGGGAAACGAGTGGGCCACAATCCTTAAGTATTCGGTTACCAACACATCTCATGATTCATGCAACAATTTGAAGTAGTGGGTGCTATAGCTAAATCCTGCTGAAACCACTCACATAATCTTTCATTTCCTATTAGTTGCAGAAAAAAAAATTTAAAATGGAATATACATAAACATGTGAATCAACTATTGTATTGTAAAATATGGGACCGATAATTATACGCACTCACTGTGCACCAAATCCCAACTTTTCCAGTGTGGTGAAGAACTTCATGAAGAATATGGGGATTTTCAGTGGAAAATATTATTTATCGGTCTTGAGTTCAATTTCGGTGGCACCATAGCCAAGCAGTTAGACTGTTTGCCTACAAGCTAGGTGGCCCAGGTTCGATTCCAGGTACCCGCATGTGGTATTTTTGGTGGACAAAGCTGCATCTGGGTAGGTTGTCTCTGGGCTCTCCAGTCTCCCATGTCACTAATTTTACCAATTGCTCCATAGTCACCTTTCCATTTATCCATCTCACCTGCATTTCATATCGTTCTCTTCCTCACTATCATACCTGGTGTTTGGCTGGCACTCGCTTCCAGGTCTTCACTCTGTTCAGTCCATGGGTTTCTCTGCTCCCTGACAGCAGTCTGACCCTAGTCACTGGCTTGTCAGTCCTACACAAGGGGAGGGTAATCAGATAAAGAAGAATTCAATTTCCCTCAAAGTCAAATGCATATTCAGGTGCAGCTCAAAAACACTGGGATTGTGGAGGTTAATCTCTGCTAACGGTTTCATTGTAGAAAAGAGCTGATAGATTTTTCTGTTTGTTTATTAAACATGTGATGTAAATGTTCTTTTAACATGGTTCAACGTATCCTTTGATTTTCCCAATGTATAGTTTGTCACAATCCAGGAAGCTGTTCCATTTCATTTCAGACAGCAGGAAATCTTATATTTTTGGGGGCTGGGGCTCAATTTTCTGTCATCTAATGTTGTTTTCTAGTGCCTTGATCTGGCCATGAAGCCATTAGCATTTGTGCTTTCCAATACTTTTGAACTGTAGTTTCTTCTGATGTTAATGCTTCACAGATCTTCAAGTGGTCTTCTTAGGACTCATACTCATGTATGTGGCTTTCATGTAACTGTTTTCTTAATGGGCACCAGTTTTACAATGTGGCAGTTACATCACCCGACTTAAACCTGCATTTTGCAAGGGGGACCACACCTATCATTGGTCAACGGGTCCATCGGACCTAGCTGGGAGGACTAAATAGGTGGTATTTAGATCCACCGACCTTCCCCTCATGTGCCTCTGAGGGACACTGTTGTACTGTGATAGGCCAGCACATATGTAAATGGCATTTCCTCCATTTTAGATGAAACAGTTATACCGCTGTGATTCGGTCTCCAGAGCCTCATGTGTTAAAAGCAGGGTGCACCATGGGGGATGGGAATTGGGTAGGAGAGGCTATAGGAGGCGCATCACTACCCCTTACACCCCAAGACATTAACATCTAATGTTAATGTCTTGCAAAATCACAGCTATGATAGACAACTGGTTCCAAGTTTTTTCCAGGTGAAAATTACTATTGTTTGAAAAAATTATGTGATTCTGAGACTCGCAGCTCAGAAACTATTCAACATAAAATTCTGAAATGAAATTGGAAATGATAATATTGTGTAGTTTTTGACAATATTTACTCAGTATTTCTAGAACCTAAATTTATTGTAATTTTCTTAATATTTTGCATTTTTTCACAAAAGTGCCATTCTAAATGGAGTATAAATTATACCATATTATTCAGCATTTGATTTTAAAACAATATTAGTTAACGTTTTTATGGTATCTGTAAGGTGCAACTGTAGAAAAAGTAAAAAGTAAAAGAAACAGTGTCAAACCTGCAGGTCATGCTGCACCACACCACTCATTAGTTACATGAAGGGCCTTATCTATCCGCAACTATTAATGTTCTGCGAGAGGGTGCTGACAAGTGAGACAATAAGAGATTGTGAATAAACATCCTTCTTTTGTTCTCCTGACCTACGCAAGTGACTTTCTTGCCATGTGTGGTAATGCCCATGTGTTTTGTTTATTAGTTATGAAGTTATTTTTGGTCAGAAGGAACATAAACAGCCTCCCCTCCCAACGCTGCTTTGTACAGTTCACTATGTACTTCACAGGTTGCATAAATTGGAGAGACAAACTTTATGTAAAACACAACTGCTTCAATCCCTTGGAATTAATGTACCACAAAAGAGTAGATGTTAAATTTCTCCAAATGTTATCACCTCAAATGGCAGAAAAATACTATATCCTAGACTGATACAAAAGATCTTTAAGAATTTGTCATATCTGTGGAGTTGAAGTAACCCTTTGCTGATGTAGTCCTGGGAAGAAATTTCCGTAGCCTGGACAGAGCTTTAAATTTGCTGCTAGAGCTACACAAATGGGAGCAAAACTTCATGCAAAAGTGGTCTATGTTACTGTACTTACCTACACTGCAGTTGATTATCAAATTTAGCTGAGCTAAACGGAGGATTGTTGATGCACTGGAACAGCTTGTGCTGCTTACACTGTCCACTAATATGGAGATTTTAAATTTGTTTTAACTTTGTAAACACTTCAGACCGAGATAAAGTATCCATGTCATAAAAAACACATAGCAATGAAAAAGCGTTCGGCTATAAATAGTAATGTGTATAAAATGTAAACAGACACACGAACACTATGTACACATATGCACGTCACACACTTCTCATTATGACAGAACAATTAGTTTTTATAATTGACAAGCATGTGATAGCGCTCCAAACATTCGCCGATACACTTGACCGGTTTATTTGCACACGTGTTGCAGTGGAAATGTGTTTCTTTTCTCGCCCCCTTGAGTTTTCGATTGCTGCAGACAATACAGTTTTTGTGTTTTTTCCCTTAAAGTGGTATATAAAATGTGGTGCATTGTTTAGCCTTTCCTCTCTCTCAGCCGTACCGGGGTGTGACCTTAGCCTTGGGTTGCATATGCATTTCACCAGACTCCGACAAGTCACCTGTATTTTACATGGGACGAGGGATGGGTACTTGCCTGGGAATTTTGAACCTTGTACAAAATGTACGAGTTTACTGTTGCTACTCCAGGCACCAGAAAAATAATTTGCGCCACCACTGCAATGATTTTTGTATAAAAGCATATGTTGCGCAATAATGATCCATGCTATCCACGCCTCCCATGTGTTTGGTATAATCAAGTACACACAGCGGTTTTTCTACATCTTTCCTTGTGCCTCCCTTCAAAATTGTTGTAGTTTTCTGCATAGAGGTATCATGAAGTGTAGATATCATCAAGACTACCCTTTTGTCTTTCCATCCCATAACCAACACATTGCCATTCTGGTAAGACCTGGTTTCACCACATTTTAGTTTTTTCAAAACTGCCTGCTTGACAGGTTTTGGGTTGCCTACCCTACCAGAAATTATAGTGCCCATGGTGTGACATTCACGTCTGCCTAACTCCTTTGCTAAATCTACACTACTATAATAGCAATCTGTAAATAAATGTATGTAATGTAAATAAACTCTGAGTTTATGTAACTAACTCTGGCAGCTGAGTGTTATGTACGTACAGCGCAAGCTTAAATATATGTTGTTTCATTACTTTTTTCCAGTTGCAAACAAGGGGTACCATAAAACTGAAAACTGTAATTAATGTGCAGTTTAATAAGTTTAATGTTTAAGACACTTATATGCATGAATAAAAGGGTATTAGAAAGTGTGTAACTATTGCAATGTTATTGTTATATACCAAGCTATAAACCTTTAAGAGGCAACTTTCTGAAATTTGTATTCTTTCACAGTAACTGACACATGTAGAAATAATGATTTTAAGAAACGTGAGGTCAATTGTCTCATTTTTTGGTCCGATTTGAAATGAAATAGTCCGTATATATTCTTTATAGCATGGTATTTTATTCAGATTTAGTTGCAGCATAAAAAAATATCATACACCAACTTAAACAATAGGAGAGAAACGTACTAAGAAAGATTTAAGGACCAAAATGTTTGGAAAATTCATAGTAACCTTGCATTAGAAAAACTATACCAGAAACCCAATATTGTGTCATGTATAAAGCACAGAAGACTTGAATGGGTTGGCTATTTGATAGGCATGGAAGACACCAGAAGTGTTAAGAGGATTTTCACTGGAAAACTGGAAGGGGAAGAGATAGAAGTCGGTCAAGGCTGAGCTGGTTGGATTATGTTGAGTAGGATTTGAGAGTTTTGGGAATAACAAAATGGAGGAAGATGACTGGAGACCAGGCTGAGCAATCTGTCATACTGAAGGAGGGATTAGCTAGGCTGTAACAGCTGTTTTACCCAAGAAGAAGATTAAAAAATGTATAATTCTTGATGGTGCTTTTAAGGGTAGTAAACTTTGAGGAAGAAGCAATATCGCAAAATCCTAATTAATTACCTGTGCCCATTCTGAGTTAATCATGGTGCACTGTAAAAAACTTAAGATTCAATCTTACTTTTACTCTTTGTTCCCTGGAGGTCCAAAAGCATATAAAACCTCAGGGAAACTGCATAATTCTCTAAACATCCCATTGACTGGTAAAGTCATAAAAAACTTGCAGCAGCAGTTGTGTATTCAGTTGGAGTATGGAAGCAACACAGCAAATATCATGAATAAAAGGTTGTGTTGTGTATTTTCCTGGTAGATAAATAAGTATATATTTAAAAATCTGCTGTGTTGTACTCACATGACTTTCTCTGCTTTGGTACTAACCGTAGTTAGAAACTTTTATTCCCCTAACTTCATGTTAATTGAGATAAACATTTGTGGAAATTAACTTATTGCTTATTTCCTTGTAGGTAGAAGGGGAATATGGGAATACATAGTTTTTGAGATTCTGTTCCATTTGCATCGCTATGATGTGAAAAAGCAAGTAACAGGCTTCCATTTGACAAAAGTATAAGTATTCCAAAACTCACTTAGATAACAAAGAATACCTCCAAAATGGTACATTCAACAAAAAAAAAATTATTTGGGCATAAATTGTGTGTTTTAGCAAGATCTACAATGGTCGGTGAATTCTCACAGTCAGGTTGGTGAGAACCGTAAACCAACGACAGGTGTGGTCCTCCAGACATTCTGGGGGTTGTGAGAGAGTGGTGTAACTGCCAAAACATAAAAATATTGTGCTCTCTAAAAGGCAGTTACTATTACTGCTGAGTCTCTTCAATGTTTATGAAATATTGCAGAGCAAGAGGATTAATGACTTCATTGTCAGAAATCCAGCATTAGCCAACAACAATTTTTCTATAGTAAAATTTGGTCTCTCCCTTACAGTTTACCAGTTATGCAAAAGTCATCCAGAGTAAACAGGATTACATAGGCTATAGCCAGAAAATTCAAAGTATACATTTCATTTGTGGGGTAGTAAGGGGTAGTGATGCGCCTCCTATAGCCTCTCCTACCCAATTCCCATCCTCATCCTGCCCGTGGTGCACCCTGCTTTTAACAGATGAGGCTCTGGGGACCCAATCACAGCGGTATAACTGTTTCATCTAAAATGGAGGAAATGTCATTTACATATGTGCTGGCCTATCACAGCACAACAGCGTCCCTCAGAGGCACATGAGGGGAAGGTCGGTGGATCTAAATATCATCTATTTAGTCCTCCCGGCTAGGTCCGATGGACCCGTTGACCAACGACAGGTGTGGTCCCCCTTGCAAAATGGGGGTTTAAGTCGGGTGATGTAACTGCCACATTGTAAAACTGGTGCCCGTTAAGAAAACAGTTACATGAAAGCCACATACATGAATATGAGTCCTAAAGATAAACATTCCGGAGTTAAAACTGTCCCCCAATCGGATCTCCGGGTGGGGACATCTTTAGGCAAATTTCATCTTTCCAATACTTTAAGAATTCTACAATGGAATGCAGGAGGCATGTCCCAGCCTAAAAAACACAGCAAAAAGGGCCAGTTTCACAAATTTTGTAGAACATATGGACTATAGGAAAGATGGAAATAAAATATACAAATTCCTTAATAAAACAAAATTATCAAAAAATACAACTGAACCATTAAAATATAATAACGAGCTCCAAAAACCTCATGACTATCAATGTGGAAAAAACAAATTATGAATTATTTACACTAAAATACAAACCAGTTAATGTTAGCATAAATTATAATGGTAAACCACTCAAAGCAGTTGATGATGCCAAATACTTAGGCATCACTTTCGACAGAAAGCTAAGTTGGAAAAAACATATAACAAACATCTCAGAAAAGGTTGAAAAGAAATTGCAAATCCTGAAAAGGTTAGCTGGTGCTAAATGGGGCTGCTCAAGGAGAGTCCTTAACACAGCATACAAAATGTATATTAAACCAAACCTCTTGTACTGTTCTGAAGCTTTAATAACAGCAGCAAATGCTAACATCAATAAACTTGAACAAATACAAAATCAGGCTCTTCGCCTAATCACTGGAGCAGTTAAATCCACACCTATTGATGCCATGCTTGCCTTAACACGGACCCCATCAATAACAACAAAAATAGAAGAACAAGCATTGCTCCAACACGAGAAAATGTTACGACTGCCAAACTCTAAATGGAAAGAAGAGAACCTCCCCCATTCAATCCTTAAAACTCATAGTAGTTTCCTAGAAAAGGTAACACAGATTAAATCCAAATTGAACATTCCTAACACCAGAGAAAATCTACTTATAAGAGAAAATCCATTGGAATTATTGTAACCTACCTTCAATTTGGAATTAATAGAGGAAATAAGTAAATCAGACACACCAAAAGAAATACAAAAACTTCTAGCTCTGGAAACAATCAATACTAGGTATCCCACAGAAGAATGGCTGCACATATATACTGATGGATCCTCGAAGGAAAACCTTACTGGAGCTGGAGTTACGTGTTCACATTTTTCCTTTTATCATTCTGTTGGCAGAGACACAACAAATTATGATGGAGAAATAGAGGCTATATACATTGCTCTCCCACAATTATTAAATCTTCCCTTAAATAAATTTAACAAGGCAGTAATTCTTTCAGATTCTAAAGCTGCAATTCAGGGAATATGTTCAAATACTACAAAGAAGTCAACAAAAATTAGAGAATGCTACAAAATGTTAACACAACTCCAAAAAGTTAATAAGACTGTTCATCTCCAATGGATTCCAGCACACTGTGGAGTCATGGGGAACGAAGCTGCAGACTCACTTGCAAAGAAAGGCACAACAATAAAACAAAATTCTAAATTCAATTTCTCATATTCCTCAATAAAACGCTTGATCATAAAAAATTTTTGTCATTCATATCTACAAGAAATAGAAACAAATGCCAAAGATAAAAAATGGATTACACTACTTTCCAATCCAGATATAATCCCCCAGAGACCAAGGAAAACAGCTGTTGCAGCCTTCCAACTATTGACAAATCATGACTGTTTGGCAAGTCATCTCTACAGAATAGGTATCTCAGCCTCACCAATATGTGTCCTGTGTAACGATCCAGCAGAAATGAACGAAGACCACTTGAAGACCTGTGAAGCATTAAGATCAGAAGAAACTACAGTTCAAAAGTATTGGAAAGCACGAATGCTAATGGCTTCATTGCCAGATGCAAGGCACTAGAAAACAACAACAACAACAACATTTCATTTGTCATAAAAGTATTAAACATATGGCAATTTAGTCAAAATCATTAGAGCCATTTTCAAGAAAATCAAAATTTCCAAAAAATTCTCCATGTAAGTTTAGGGTGGAGGAATTTTCTTCAAATCTTTGTGTCACATCTTTAAAAGGTATTAAACTTAAATATCAATACTAGTTTGTAACCAACTTTTTGTTTTTGAGTAATGTTATGCACTGGCTGACACACACACACATATGGACCTTTTACTGAAAATGCTTTTTTTTTTATTCAGAGAGCTTCAGAACATATTGCTGGTGAAATATCAACATCAAATTTTTGGGTGGAATACAATAATTACTATACATGGTAGAAAAAATAAAAATGCCATAGTTGAGTTAAAAATAGCACATTTCTCTCATTAGCATCAGTGTGTTACTAAACATTCTACAATTAAGGGAGAATTCTATTATTTTGTATATACTTTTTCTTCCACTTATTATCTTCATTAAAACATTTCAGATTGCCCGCTGATACATCAGGCAATGATAGCAGTGAAACTTCGAGTTTTCTCACCAATTCATATGAATCACAGAGCAAACTTGGCTTACAAGAGAGAGAAATCAGTTTTGATTCTAAAAAGATTATTAATGAAACGAATGAAGAGTCTCTTAATGAAAACAGGTGTACACAGGCATCACCTTTTTCACGGGTATCATCTCAAGATGAACCAGTACCTTTTAAATGTTTGAAATGTGATAAGCAGTTTAAAAAAATGTCGGAACTCTATAGGCATGAGTCAATACATTCTGGCATAAAACCATATAAATGCAGTGTATGTGAGAAAAGCTTTGCACAAATGACCCATTTGAATCGGCATATTTTTACTCACTCAGGAAGAAAGCCTTACAAATGTAAATTGTGTGATAAAAGCTTTGGAGAACAGTACTTGTTGAAAAACCATAGTCTGACTCATTCAGGCATAAAACCACATAAATGTGATATTTGTCAGAAGAGTTTTCATACCAGGTCAATTTTGAACAAGCACATTCTGACACATTCAGCCCAGCTAAAGTCATACAAATGTGACATTTGTGAGAGGGGCTATAAGGGTCCATCTGAGCTGAAAAAGCACAAAGTGATGCAGTTGGGCACAGCACCACATAAATGTGATATCTGTGAGAAGAAATTTACCCAGATATCACACCTGAAAAGGCATATTGTTATTCATGCAAGTACCAAAGCATACAAATGTGAAATTTGTGAGAGGAGTTTTGTAGATGAGATAAGATTAAAAAGGCACACTTTGGTTCATTTAGAAACTAAACCATATCACTGTGAGGTTTGTAACAAGAGTTTTACATTGATGTCAAGCTTGAAAACTCATACTCTAATTCATTCTGAAACAAAACCATTTAAGTGTGACATTTGTGAACAAAGGTTTAGTCATAGATCAAGCTTTAAAGTGCATCAGTTGCAACATTTGGACACAGAGACTTGCAAGTGTGTGACTTGTGGAAAAAGCTTCAAAAATACATTTTTGCTGAAACGACATCAGATAATACATTCAGATTCAAGACCCTACAAGTGTGACATCTGTAAGAAGAGTTTTACTCAAATGTCATATTTAAAAAGTCATGCTTTGATTCATTCAGAACGAAGACATAACTGTGAAATCTGTGGAAAGAACTTTCTTAAGAGATCATTACTGAATACTCATAAGTTGATGCATTCAGATGAAAAGCTTTACAAATGTGATGTTTGCAAGAAGAAGTTTACACATCTGTCATCCTTGAATAAACACACATTCAAGCATTTGGATACCAAACCATTTCAGTGTGACCTTTGTGGGAAAAGTTTTAATGATAAAACAGTGTTAAAATTTCACATATTCACTCATTCAGAAGAGAAACCTTACAAGTGTGATGTTTGTGGAAAGAGTTTCAGTCATGTGTCAAACATGAAAAGGCACAGTCTTATACATTTGGAGACAAAAGCATAGTTAAATATGAGCTGAAGCTCTCCTGGGAATGGACATACACTGTGTTCACAGGCTTCCAGCCAGGTAAATGGGTTAAACATCAACATTTTGGGAGCATGCATCTCTCTCATCTTCAGGATGTTGAATGTTTAGGGCAGATGAAAACTAACTAGGTATTATTAAATAGCTGTTAAGTTTTTCATTTGATGGAATAATATTGGAAATACTGCAAATATAGAAAAACATTAAATAGGATAGTGATTTCTTAGCCTGCATAGTACCAACGATGGCCACAAGGCAGTACACTTAACAATAACAAAGATGGCCATTCATGTTACAGTAAGAGAATGAGCACAGATTGTTTCATGCTGTGAGGTGTGGAATTTGTTCATTCTTGTGCAGAGATGGTAGCATACAGTGAAGGGAAGGAATGCAACAATTCATCCAGAGACAAAAATTGTCATGCGAAGGTAGTGACCACAAGTTTGGCAAAGGATGCAGCAAAAAGAGGTCATCATCCACATCTCGATGTGGAAGTTTCCAGGATGTGAACCTCATGAGTGACCTGCAAGCCCAGACCTGACACCCTGTAACTTTTCTTATAGGGCTGGGCAAAAAAGGAGGTGTACCAAACAAAACCTCTCTCATTGGATGAATTGGAAGTACAGATTTCAGAAGTTCTTGCCAACATCCCATACAACTTCCTCCAGGAAGCTGTGGATTCCATCCCTGGTCGTTTGAGGAGAATGGTCAAGGCCATGGGTGCTTACATTAAAATTTAATTTGCTAGAATTTTAACCCTTTTGTTGCCAAGCTAAATGCTATACTGCTATACTGCTTAAACTGCCAGCCCTAAATATGGAGAAATGTAAATTTTTACACAAAGCTTTCTACTCACCTCAATTTTGAATCTATTGAGTTGAGATTTTTTGCAGTCACTTCTGAAATGTTGCTTTACATTTATACACACTTTTGAGAACATTAATCTAGTACACATATTTTTAAAAAAAGCTTTGAATTGTTAACTTTTTATTTCTATATTTTAATTTTCCACTTTCAGTTTATTTTTGACACCATAATTATTATCACACACCAATTTTGCTCTTGCTTGTAAATTAATCATTATATTATTTATAAGATTACAAATTTTGAAACTTTATGTTTAAAATTGTTGAAATGAACACGGTTAATTATATGAACTGCAATTTAGGGCTTTTTCTTGGCGAACACTATTGAACACTTATGTTCCAAAAAGGTGCACATTTGTAAATAATTACATCTTGCCAGTTGATATCAAGTTCATCTTCATCCTGATCTGTGGCATTTCATGCAGGAGACTGCATAGAACACACATTGTTGTTTATTTTGTTTGTCACTGTGATCACTAAGAGAAATATTACTACAGGTAATTAAGGAAAATGAAGCTATTAACAGTGAAGCAACAAGATTCTAAAGTAAGAACAAATTAGAAACTAAAAACTTCACTTATCTTAGTAAGCTATACAGCTTTGAGAATGATTTGGAGTCAACTTGAAACTTGAGTCAGTTTTGCAAAAAGAACTTGCAACATTAAAGATAAGTGAAGTTTTTAGTTTCTAATTTGTTCTTACTTTAGAATTACTACAGCTGTCACTTTCCAGCAATGCTGCTGCAATTTCTTCTGTCAAAGATTAGTTATTCGAGTAAGCCATTCTTTAATGGTCATTAAGCAAATGCCACGAGATATCACTGTATATAGAATAAATAATTAAGCTCTGCACGCAACAAGCTACAAGACGTGTTTACTGCTCTCTTCTTCTAGCACGTGGCAACCTCAAAAAGAAAAATTAATTGTACAGGAAATGCCGAGATTAACAAACAAACAATGATACCAACACACAGTTTACATATCAATAGATTAGATAGAGATGGACACATACACCATGTGTTGCATAATTTGTAAATTATTTGAACGTGAAAAACCAACCTCAACAGATCGGATAGGATTATGGCATTATTCAAAGGCAATTGGCATCGGATTTCTTTGGATCTTGACAGCCAAAGGGCTAAGGTGTTTAATTACATTCCCATACAACAGTGTACATACTGTATTCATTTCAAATAAATAACTCTGTAAACATAAACATTATACATCAGTTTCAATACCTAGTTACTTCCCACCCATCCTACATAGAGCCCAAGAAGTCTGGATTGGCCAAACATGTTTCAAAATAGACCAATGAGACAAATTAAGAGACATGACTTTCTTCACCAAGTGTGACTAACTGGGAGTGCAGGGTCAAGGAGGCGCTGGCCATGCTCAACTATGATGCTTAGCTACAGTCCAATTCTGCTTGGAAACTGGCCATAAAGATTAAAATGGAACAACTCAAGAAGAGAAAAGTAGTCAACCTAAGCAGCCATAGAAGCCTTCTGCAGCTTTGTGACATTGAGAATGCCTGCCTTCTTGTACCAGGACTATTTTACTGGCTTAGTGCCTTTCAGGTCCATGCTAGCCACTGTGGAAAGTATATAGACTGGCCATATAAACCTCTTAGCCATTGAGTATCCTGAAGGTTGGGAACATCTATGTTTAATCTATTTATGTGGTTCGAGGCCTGAGAACAGATTAAGATATATTTCTTCCTACTATCTTTATTAAAAGCTTTGATTACTTATCAGAGGTTAAAATGCTATGTGTTTGATGCCAGGGAATGAAAAAGGCTAATTTGAACACAGTGCTATGGAACATTAAAATTAACATAAGAGAATAGTAATGCATATATCCCTTTTTATGCTTTTTGACATATTTATCACCTTGTTTCATATCTGGCTATTGCCACTGTTTTTTTTTTTTTTTTTTACTTTTTGTGTATATTTTCCCTGTTGCTAGTATTTTTATTTTCGAGTGAAATTTATATCTGGCTATTGCCATGAATCTTTTAACCAACCTGAATCTAAGAAAAGCATTTAGGAAAGGTCTGTGTGAACTCAAAAATTTAAAGTCAGTTAAAATCCAAAATTGGCATTTAAGTTTAATATCTTTCAAAACTGCGATGTGAAGATTTTGAAGAAAATTGCCCCACTCTGGACTACTCTATGAATGGAAAATTTTTGCAAAATTTTTATTTTCTCAAAAATGACTAACAATTTTAATTAAAATGCCATATATTTAGGATGCTTTTTTGGCAAATGAAATGTGTATTTTTAATTCTCTGTCTATAGTGCATGTAGTCCTGTTTATTCTTAATGACTTTTGCATAACTGGTAAATCATAAGAGATAGACCAAATCTTACTATACAAAAAATATAGATCTTGATAAAATACACAGTTTATGTCCAAATGAATTTTTTTGTGGAGTGAATGATTTCAGAGATATTCCTTGTTATTTGTGTGAGCATTGTAATACTTATACTTTCCACAAATGAAAGATTGTTATTCTGTTTTTTATATCTTAGCCATGCAAAGAGAACAAAATTTGAAAGCTTCAAAATATTTGAAATCACTCAAAGCCTACGGTATTCCTATATTCCACTTGCATCTAGAAGAAAATTAGTGTGAGGATAATTTCTAAAATTGTTTATCTCAAGTAGCATTAAGAAGATAGAGGAATAAGAGTTTGTAAGAACAGTCTGTACAAGAGTAGAGAAAGTCATGTTAGTGTAACACATCAGATTATTGATTTCAAGCAGGCCAATATGTATAGTATCACTTGTTTTTATAGTTTAAAATTATCCGAAACTACTGAATTTAAATTTTGTTATTCTTGTGATTAATAATTTGCATTATAAATTTTCAGGTTGCCTACAAGTATACCAATCAGTGGAACTTGTGACTTCCTTAGCAGTATCAGTGGAACAGAAACTAAATGCAGCATACAGGAGAGAGATGCCAATTTTGATTTTAAAGAAGGTGTGATATATGAAAGGAATGAAGCATTCTTTAGTGAAGATGACTGCAGTCAAAAGTTCAGTGTTATAGCTCAGGATGAAAATGCAACTTACAGTTGCTCAGCATGTGACAAGAACTTTAATAAAGTATCTGATCTGAAAAGGCATCAGCTGATACATTCAAGCGTAAAACGATTTACATGTATTGTTTGTGACAAGAGATTTACCCAAATGGCACATCTGAAAAGTCACAGTTTTATTCATTGTAACACAAAACCTCACAAATGTAACTTTTGTGACAAGAGTTTCACCCAGAAATCACAGCTGAAAAGCCATATGTTGATTCACTTAGGCACAAAACCATTCATATGTAATATGTGTGGGAAGGGCTTTAACAAAAGGTCAATTTTGAAGAGACATACCATGATACATTTAGGTACAAATCCATATAAATGTGACATTTGTGAGAAAAGTTTCCTTGGTGTGTCTGAGCTGAAAAGGCATAAATTGATACACTCTGGCACAAAACCATACAAATGTGACATCTGTGAGAAGAAGTTCAGCCAGTTGGTGCACTTGAAAAACCATATGCTGATTCATTCAGGCACCAAAGACTACAAATGCCATGCTTGTGACAAAACCTTTTCCCTTGAAACACAATTGAAACGGCATCTTCCAGTTCATTCAGAAACAAAGGCACACACCTGTGGCATTTGCAATAAGAGCTTTACTCTGATTGCAACATTAAAAAGTCATAAAGCAACTCATTCTGACATAAAACCATTCAAATGTGATATTTGTGAGAGGGGTTTTAAACAGAAGTCAAGTTTAAAAATGCATACTGCAATTCATTCAGATACAAAACCGTTTAAGTGCTCCATTTGTGGAAAGAGTTTTAGTAATAGATCCCAAATGAAAAGACATCAGTTGCTACATTCAGACACAAAACCATACAAATGTGACATTTGTGGTAAAATGTTTACTCAGGTTGTGCACCTGAAAAGCCATGTTTTCACCCATTCAAGCACAAAACCGTATAAATGTGACATTTGTGAGAAGGGTTTTGTTCAAAAGTGTGGACTAAAAAACCATATGTTGATGCATTCAGGCAGAAAGGCATTTCAATGTGACATTTGTGAAAAGAGGTTCACTCTCATCTCAAGCTTGAGAAATCATAATTTAATTCATTCTGATACAAAACCATTCAAGTGTGACATTTGTGAACAACAGTTTACTCACAGGTCAAGCTTTAAGGTGCATAAGTTGGTACATATGGACGCACAGCATTGTAAGTGTGTAATTTGTGGGAAGAGCTTTAAAAATACATTGTTACTGAAAAGGCATCAATTAATACATTCAGGTATAAAACAATACAAATGTGACAACTGTGAAAAGACATTTACTCAGCTTTCATACTTGAAAAAACATGTTTTAATTCATTTAGACAGAAAACATAATTGTGAAATTTGTGGAAGGATTTTTACCCACAAATCGCTGCTCAACAGACATATCTTGGTGCATTCAGAAACAAAGCCACATAAGTGTGACATTTGTGAGAAGAGGTTTACACAAATGGGACACTTGAATACACATATGCTGAAACATTTGGATACAAAACCACATCAATGTGACATCTGTGGGAAACGCTTTAATGACAAAACAGTATTAAAATTTCATATCTTCACTCATTCGGATGAAAAACCATACAAATGCAATATTTGTGAAAAGACCTTTAGTCATATTTCAAACATGAAAAGACACAACATGATTCATCTCAACACAAAATAATAGTTATGTATTTGTATTTATGAGGTTTTAATCACATTCACACCTTAAAGGGTACAGTTTTTGGTGTCAAGGAATTGATGGCATTTGCTGTTTATTATTTCATATTAAGCAGCATGTTGGAAAGGTGAATCAGACTTGAAAGCTGCAATAATCACAAATTTTCCATAGCTCATTCCCTAGATGTGACACTGAATTTTTCAAGTCTGTTTTATTTTATCAGCAAGACAAGTGTCTAATTGATGTAGGGAAGTACTGTGAAATCAGTGCCAGAAAATACTTAAATCCATAATAATGATAACATTAAGCAGATGTAACAATGTAGTAAGCCCTAAATTTTTATGCTTCAATTAAAAAGCCAAATTTGGATTTGCCTAATTGTTAATGGGATTATTTACAGTTAATTCTTAATCAGACCTTTTGTAGTATATTGAATTTCTAACTTGAACTTGTAATGATTGAGAGCACAGTTTAATTTACTTTAGTGCCAACTTAGCAACACACAGGGGTAAGTTGTAGCTTTCTATAGAAGATAGATTGTGGACAAGTTTGTCACAATTTATGTAAGCTCTGCTGTCTATCCCTTAAACATCGTTAGTTAGATACTGGACTACTGATTCCAAGGTTGCAGGTTCAAACCATGCCCAGACCAATGGTTTTTAAACATGTACAAAAGTTTATGTGAACTAACATAAAGAAGATATAGGCATTAGAGTTTGTAAGAATGGTTAGTACAGGAGTAGAGAAAGTCATGCAAGTGCAACACATCAGATGTTTTATTGTTCCATTTATACCCAGTCTCTAACTTCAATGGTCGTATCAGCAGGCTATCCTTTGGGAGCCTATTGCCTATGCATACCTTCCTTTCCTTTTTCAGCACTGTGCTGGACAAAAGTTACAGAATCTGTCCCCTTAGTCCAAGGCCAGCAGATTTTTATTTCCGGGGACTTCTTAGGAAGTATGCGACTGAAATACTAGCATGCTTCAGAAGGTGGGAAGACAGCGTCCTCCTTAGTTAAATGCCATGTTCCATGTAGATTTTGGGATGACAGTCCACTGGAAGTCTATAATGCATAGCAGCACTTATTTGTACGAATTTTTAACTGGTTACAATGCCTGAAGTTTAAACTGTGCAAATGTATCTTAAAGTGCCAACAATGCTGGATGTAGCAATGTTTATGGAACTGAACCACATACATGCATAGTGGCACTTCCATTTATAGTGCAGAGCTGTATGCTACATACTCAGCTATGTGCATGCCATTGGAAATTAGAAGACCAGCTCATTTTGAGTGATCCCATTACTGCAATTCAGAGCCTTCATGTGCTATACAACTACTATGCTGTTGTACAGTGTATGCAGGATGCCCTCCAAGTTTTACATGCTTCTGGTGTTAATGTGGTGTGTGCATGGATTCCAGGTCATGCTGGTTTGGTGGGAAATGAAATGGCAGATCTGGCAGCAAAGATGGGAACCACAGAACCAAGTATTACAATATCTTGCATTACTATGGAATGACTTTAGGCTCCAAGTGCTGTTTTGCAGACACAAAGAATGTTCAGCTCTTCTTGGAAATAAGCTTAGAGCAGAGAAGGAAATTCTGATAAACTGGGTAACGTCCTCTCATGTAGCTCATGGCAAGATGATCTTGGGTCAGTTGTATATTGGCTACTGCAATTTTATGCATGGCTATCCTTTTAATGCGGACCCTGCTCCTTGTCAGTCTGTCACGTGCTACTAGTGTATTTTCGTGGTGCAGCTTTGGCACTCTACAACTACCAGTCAATCTTGTAGAGATCGCGGCAGATGATAACCAAGTGGTCGAAAGGACTTTTAAATTTTTGTCAGTGGTAAACTTTCAGCTAAGAATTTAGAATTATGGATTTCTAATTTTGATATCTTTCGAACCTTTTTAGTATTTTTTTTATTTTTATTCTGGGATTTGCAATGATTAGTTGTGGATATTTATCTATATTTGTGACATTTGCTAGGACTTCTATTTTGAATTGGTTTTTATCTCTATTTTTTGCCACCGTTCATTTTGTAAGGGTGTTGATGACCCAGTAATTGAGGAGGCTCAAATATATACCACATAGGATCTGTCTAAGTGAAACCCAATGGTACAGATTGAAAATATGGGTATTTTATATCAAATTGTGGTCTATGCATACATCTGCAGGGAGGAAAAAGGCAGAAAACAAGTTATAACATTTCTAATACCGTGAATTCTGCTTTACGTTTAAGTTGGCGGTCCCCTTTGCGAATGTTCAGTAGCAGGAAGTTGACTATATTTGTCCTAATACAATAATGGGGTACTAGTGTAAATATTCTTTGTATTATTCAGTAGCTCCATTTCACAATTTGGGAGGTTTTTTTATGGTTTTATTTATTAATTTTTTGTTTTAGTGTTTAATGCCTACTTTTACTACATGCGGCAACACAGGCAATCACACTGATGATCAGGGCCCATATGTTTATGAAATGTCATAATTTTGCATTTTTCTATTTTTTTTCCATGGAAAATATAAGTGAAGCACAATTTTATCTATGGTGATTGTAGAATTCTTATGGGACATATACTCACATTTTGTCTTTTTTAACATTATTTCTCATTTTTCATATTATGGTCAAATTTTCTGTTAAATTTTGATATTTATGGCATATTCTTTTACATTTTTATTCCAGTTTCACATTTGTATGTGCTTGCAGTCATCTCATAGACCATTTTTTTGTCACATCTTACAATTATTTTTCTTAGAAATATGTTTCTGTAACTTTGCAGAGTAAGCTGCATAGGAAGTGACAGATGCAAAGGAAGCACAGACTGTTTAGTACACCTGATGTCAGGTTTTCTGCCCAGGTCAATTGTTTCCATAATTAAAATTCTCAACATTCTATTTGTTCAGTCTCTTGCGATACTTAATGGCAGATATGCAACCAACCCTCATTTACTGGACAGATTTCATTGTAGTGACCGCGAATATTCTTAGTTCATCAAGCCTAAAACTAGCAGTTCGATAAAATACACTGATCAGCATGCTCGCAATGTAACTTCACAAGAACTACTGACTGCCTGTTACGAAGATATTTTAAATAGAATACACTCTTGCGTGCTGGTAACAAAATCTGGGTTTCTATGGATGAAACAACCAAATGTGAAGGGAGATATATGATGAACAATGTTGAGAGGTGTTTTTCCCTTACAAATCAATGTTGTGTGCAAATAGAAGATTGTTCATTTTTGAAAATCTGAAAGTGCATGTAATTTGTTAGTGTAATTCTTTCTGATTACCTTTTGAAATATCACATTTATTTCATTCTGTGCAGAACTGAGGGTTACCTCCAGATTGAGCAATAAAATAAATTAAACATGTAAATGCAGGATTTACATTATGGGATAGAAAAGAAAGGGCAGAGACATTGAACCAATTATGAGTTACTCCTATGTTACAACATATACAAAATTATAGAGAAAATGGATAGAACACATTAATAGAATGGGAAGACCTCAATTGCCTAGACAAATTTTAAATTGCCAAGCATGGGAAAAGAAAACTATGAAGACCTAAAAAAAGATGGCATGACAGCAGAACAGGTCACATGGACTAATCTCCATAAAAGGAAGAAAAATGCAACAATAACATTAATATTATTTATGTCTTTACTGTTGGGTGTGCTAGATTTTTAATGTACATATTCAATATGTTAATTCAAACAGCATTAAAATTTTGGAAGATTTTGAAAACATGCCCACAAAATTGTAGGTTATAATTATGGTAATATTTTCAAATTTTTTGGGTCATAAATGCACGTATATTTCTAACAGATTTAGTTCGTAAACATCCGGGCCCTTCTGAATGATACATGGAATAAAGATGGAGCACTGGTGAAACGAGATAGCAGGGGAAACCGGAGAACCAGGAGGAAACCCGCCCCTGCGCCGCCTTGTCCATCACAAATCCCACATGCGGTCTCCTAGGATCGAACCCGGATCGCTTTGGTAAGAGGCTAATGGTCTAACCACACAGCCATAATACGGAAGTGCGGTAGTGGAGCCGTTATTACGGCTGTATTAGATTGAGGGTTATTTTCATTCTCACAATCTGTGAATTTAATTCTACAGTTGCGATTTCTTCTGCGTATTCCATGCACATTTTGCTGTGCCTTGCAGAGAATGCATTTGTGGAAAACAGTTTTCTACAGAGAGCACACATTACACTTCCGTTCCTTGAATTGATATGATCCGTATTCGAAACTAACCTTTCGATAATGAATTTTCTGATATGACCATATAAATTATTCCTATGGATAAATGCAAATCTACAATCAGTCACCGGAGCTAATGTCCGTTGTTATTGACTCGTATACCGTTTTAACCTTGATTCGTGAATAATTTTCAAGCACACAGTTTAACAAAATAAAAAACATTTTCAATTTATTCTTCGTTTTTGACTCTAATCACGGTTTGCTGACAACTGATCATGCATGCCACATGAAGTTGTACACGCACCAGGAATAATTCCAGTAGTGAGCTATTTGTTGTTTTTGGTGTGGAAATGCATCCAGTTCACATACTGTGTTGAGTGGCGTTAAATTGCTTCTTGTTTGCTGATATTTTAAGAGTGCGGCAGTTTACCGTTTCGTAAGTCTGGCCTTGGATTTTCTTTATTTGTTATTCTCACTAATTACCTATACGTAATTGGCGTCTTCACAAAGCTTAGATAATTGTTTTTTCTTTTTTGGGGGGGGGGGAAGGGGGGAGGTAGGCTTAAACTTTAAAATTCTTCCCTCATAGCCTCAATAATAGAAGGAAATACGTAAAGAAGCTTAATGCATAAGTCAGGAATGCTCTTGAAACCGGCAGATGCGGATCGTAAAAATTAAAAAGGTGGGTAAGAGTACGGCTTGTGTACCTGAGTGACGCGCACTGCCTATTGTACGAGCGCACGCGTGATTTTGTTGGAAGTACAAATAAAAAAATCAGATGTGTTACACTCACATGACTTTCTCTACTCTTGTACTAACCATTCTTACAAACTCTTATTCCTATATCCTTTTCGTGTTAGTTGAGATAAACATTTGTACAAATTATCTTATTGCTTATTTCCTTGTAGGTACAAGGGGTATATTGGAATACAATAGGCTTTGAGCGATAGTCAAATCTTGTAAAACTTTGATGTTCCGTTGTCATTGCACACTTAACATATAAAAAATGAACAACAATGTTCCATTTCATGAAAGTTTTAAGTTTTCCGAAACTCACACACATAACAAGGAATATCTCCGAAATGGTTCACCCTACAAGAAAATTTATTGAGACATAAATTGTGTATTTTAGCAAGATCTACATTTTTTGTATAGTATGATTTGGTCTATCTCTAACGGTTTACCAGTTATGCAAAAGTTGTCCAGAGTAAATTTGACTACAGGGGCTGTAGCCAGAAAATTCAAGATACACATTTAATTTGTCATAAAAATATCTCAAACATATGACATTTTAATCAAAATCGTTAGAGCGGTTTTCTTCAAAATCTCTGTGTTGCATCCTTGAAAGACACAAAACTTAAATACCAACTTTGGTTTTTAACTACTTTTCGTTTTTGAGTTATGCTGTCCACACACACACACACACACACACACGGACCTTTTTCTAAAAATGCTTTTTTTTTATTCAGGGGGTCTCAAAACATCTTTCCAGTGAAATCTCGACATCCAATTTTTTAGGTGGAATACAATACTTACCCTTCTTACCAGTAGAGAAAGTAAAAATAGTGTCTAATGTAACGTATTGACCAAAACCCAAATTTTGTTACGAGGAAAGTTCCCATGATGCTTTGGGTGAAGCGCATGTAGTTAATTTCATTCGACTGCTTCATTTTCTGCTGGCCTCAACAAAGTGCTATTTACAGACATTTACAGAAAAATTACATGTTGTGTGTGACAATTGTTTTTCTTTACCTGAATACCCTCCCTTTATGTATGACTTACTACAAGCCAGTGCCCAGGGTCAGACCTGGAGTGAAGCCTGGGGAGACAGGGTAGACAGCATCTACCCTAGAAACTGCAAAACAAAATTTCTTTAACTTTTGCGTGAAGCAGATATTTGTTAGGAAGTTTTCCTCTCTATTCCATCATTTGCGCAACTTTGCTACAGAGATGCGGTTCCGGACTGTCTATGGTAGACATTCGCCTGTCTGTGTATTTTGCTATGCTTAGAGCATGGGAGAAACAAGCGTGCCATCTGACACCGATTTGTGAACTACGTATATATATATATATATGTGTGTGTGTGTGTTCTGGAAACGGCTCTAACAATTTGAATCAAGTTTTGTATTCATATAACCTTCTGCTTATTAAGTTTGTCTATATAAGTGCCATTCCTGAAAGAAAGCAATTTTAGTTTTCTCCCGAAGCGAGTCGATGGTGACGGATGATGGCAAGATGAATCTGTCTCTCCTGTTAATTACTTCACGCCTTGCCACTGGGTCAGACGCCTATCGGGAAGCAGGTATGAGAGTGAGGAAGCGGATGATACGAAATGCAGGCGAAATCGATGATTGGAAGGGTGATTGTGGAGCAGTTGGTGCATTCAGTGGTGGGGAAACCCAGAGAAAACTCCCCAGATGCCGCTTGGTCACGGCCATTAGATATGGTCAATTATTATTCCTAAATGTGTATTTAGATAATGTAGCATATTGAGCAAAACACTCCACATAGATTTTCCCGCACTTTTAACACTATATTTCACTATTTAATTGCACAAGTATTAAGAATGCACAGATAATTTAGTATATTGACCAAAACACACCATGTCACATGTAAATAAACCGTAATGATGGGCTGTGGTGTAGAATTGTTGAAATGACTAATTCACCATCAGCAGTTATATGCGTCATGAATTTTAGAATTTCTTCTAACATAGAATCACAATTTACAATTTGTGACCTTGCAACTAGAGAAAATCAAGTGACTAAAGCAAACCCGCTGGCTGGTTACATTTATACTAGCTGATGCACAGCTGTTCTGTTGTATTGTAATCTTGACTCAAACACGTAACAACTGTGCACTACTCACTGACAATTAAACTAAATCCACTTATTAGCCGTCTGCTTATATAGTGCCTGAATTACTAGCAACTTTTGTGGAAACCAAAGTTTGTTGAGGCTTCTGCAATAAACTAGTCCTGAATGTTGAGAACTTCCAGATATGCACGTATCAGAATTTGATCTGAGCTGGCTACTGTTGCAGCTGCACTTACAAGTAGTGGTGTGAGGCAACTGTCACTTGATCCTCCTTTATGCATCAATATTGTGACAATATATCATAAACAGTTTTAAAAAATCTGGTGTGTTGAACTCACATGACTTTTTCTACTCCTGTACTAACCATTCTTACAAACTCTTATTCCTTTACCTTCTTTGTATAAGATGAGATAAACATTTGCAGAAATTATTGTATTGTTTATTTTCTTGTAGGTACAAGGCAATATGGGTATACAGTAGGCTTTGAGCAATAGTAAAATATTTTAAAGCTTTGAGATTTCGCTCTTTTTGCACACTAAGATATAAAATAATGAATGATGATCTTCCATTTAATGAAAGTTTATGTTTTCCAGGACTCGCCCAAATAACAAGGAATATTCTAAAGTAAGAACAAATTAGAAACTAAAAACTTCACTTATCTTAGTAATGTTGCATGTTCTTTTTGCACAAACTGACTCGAGTTTCAAGTTGTCTCCAACTCATTCTCAAAGCTTCAATTTTCCTTATTTATAATAAAAGTTTCAATTAATTTGGTTAAGACTTAGAAATTATTAACTTTCCTAATTAGTGAATACACTTATTAAAGCCAGTAGCACCTAACACTTCTAATTTTTTCAGATATGCTAGAACAAGGCAAAAATGGATAGCAAACGAGAAATCAAAGAAGAACCTTGTAGTGAAGAAGCAATATTGACTGATATTAATTCTGGGTCAGAAGATTCACAATGTCCAAAGGATAAAATTGTTTCTGAAGTACAATGTAAGAATTACACTGATCTGGATGTGAAAACAGAAATAAAAGAAGAACCTTTATGGGAAGAGAAAACATTGACACTAATGAAGTGTTGGACAGGGTTATCCCTCGATTCAGATACTGTGACACAGAAAGAAATAAAGGTAAGTTTTATATCAGGAAATATTGTGCTTTTAAATGTTCCACATGTACATATGGTATAAACTATGTGCTTCAAATAGATCTAGATTTTATAAATAGTAAGATTTTGGCTATTGCTTAAAGCTTATTAATATGTGTAACAATTGGGATAAGCCATTCAAACTGAGTGAGATTCCACATAAAACTCCCACAAATTGGAAGCTTTGATGGCAATAATTATTAATGAGCACTTCTCAGATTATCAACTGTGTAATATCTATAACATTATTTGAGCTTTCAGGCATACTAAATTCCATGTCCATCATCAGAAAAAAATGATAGCCATGAACTTTAGCATGACTGAAAGCTCAAAAAAAGGTTATAGATATGATATAGTTGGTAACCTGAGAAGTGCTAATTAATTCCCAATAAATTCAAGATTTTAACACTTTGTTCAGTTTTCACTAAACTCATTAGGTATTCATTGTCTACACACTAGGTTTTCATTGTATTCACTAGGTTTTCACTGTCCACACCTAGATTTTGCCATCTTTGCACTAGTTTCCTATTGTATTCACCCAATTTTGACTGTCTTTTCATCTTCTCACAAGACTTTCACTGTATTCACTAGGTTTTCACTGTCTACTCACTAGATTTTTGCTGTCACACTAGGTTTCCATTGAGTAACTATTATTGATGAGGACTGTCTCAGTGCAAATGCACACCACCAATGAGGTTGTTCATTATGGTGCTTTGATGTTTTCGAATGGAAAATTCCCAGCATAACACATGGTGCTTGGAGCAATCTGTGGTCTGGTCTCCATGATCTAATGGTAATGTGCAAGTTTCTGGTTTCCAAGGTTGTGGATTCAAACCCAGTGGAGGGCAATGCATTTTTTTGTATGTAAAATTCCTTAGCCTGGCTTGCCTCAGAATTGAAGTACAGCCATTGGTTCCATGTCATGTATTCACAACACTTAAAGAACCTCAAGACTGATAAAGAGGCCTCTGAGCAAAATTAAACAGTCTTTGATGTCCAGTATAGAATGGGATGCTGAGAACCATAGCAGTTAACTAGCGTCCATAGATAAAAAAAAAAAGAAAAGAAAATCTGTGGCCTGGTAATATAAAGAATGCAGTGCATATGTTAGTAGATTATTATATAATTTTATTCCAGTGAACTTAAAAGAATATTTGAAATATTTTATTAAAAAAAATTTTGATTAAGGATTCTTCTACAATACAGTAGTTCCCTTCAGCCCAAATGGAAATTGCTCAACCACAGATTTCTGTTCTCTGCATCTTCTTTGAAATCTTTGTTGATCATGTTTCTTCTTACTTCCTCCAGCCTCTATTCTCTGGGCTTCTCCTGGCCTCAACATTCCAATCCAACATAATTTTTGGGATTCTATTACTCTGAGTAATGGCCACTGCAAACAGTAGATGATGTAACAAATGTTGTTGACTAATTGGAATTCCCATTGATTTACATCTGTTTGTAATATGTTCTTACATGTATTATGATTATGATCATGATCTTTAGCATTTTGCAATGGAAGTATGCAAGTTCACATAATGAGATAATTGAGTTCCTTTGCAGTTGCAAGCATATTTCAAATACTAACTTCACTACTTGATGTTGTTTCACTGTAGGACACTGTTTCATGTATAACTGGAATAGATGAGGACTTCCCATCCACAGATTCCTTAAGGTAAGAACTATCATTATGTAGCTATTAAATTTAATTCCACATATGTTATTTGTTTGTATTCTTTAACAACTGTCTGGTTGAATTTCCTTGCTATCTTTACATTTATGTTCAGACTATACCAGTATGTGGAGCATTATATTTCCATAGGCTGCTAGCACAATGATTGTATGACTTGTCAAGTTAATTTTGCTAGCTTTATCAACAAAGACTACTCATGCTGGTAACAGTATAGTGATGAGTATGGAAATTATTCAAGTATAGGCTAATACAAGTTTTAGTTTAGTAAAAGTACTCAGCTATAGTAGGTAGAGCAACTATTGCATTGCATGCAAATATTTCACAGGATATACATACAGTAAAAGCCCAAAATAGCACAGTCTGAAATACCACACATTTGGATGTAATGAAAATATATTGTACTTATTATTTATTTATGCCAACAAACTTACTGTTGGTGTTTTTAAACACACAAGCCGTGTGTGGGCAAAGTTTGAGAGGTAGAACTGGAACTTAAAAATTCAATGTCACAACGCTCAGTTGGTTAGAGCAGCCGCCCGGTAAGCGGAAGGTCTGTGGTTCAAATCCCAGTTGTGGCATTGAATTTTTAAGTTCCAGTTCTACCTCTCAATATAGTGTACTTTTTATTTTTTGTTCTTGAAAGTTGAGTAAACTTTTCTTCAAAGAGTGGCACTGGAATATACTTTTCACTACCCTTAGCATGGATCTTGGCCACTACAGCCGCTGCATACATAGCGTTGACCTAGGCCACAGCATTGCTAAGATTTTCCCAAAGTAAGACATGCACATGGAAGAAGGTTTTCTGCATGTTAGTGAAGTGATAAGTACCATAAACTATATGATTTTGTGTATGGAGGAGCAAAATAAATCAAACAGTATCTCCATCTTGCTGCATTCAAACAATATCCGGAGAAAATGTATGTGTGTGTTTGTCTGCCAGTCTATGGACAGCATAACTCAAAAATGAAAAGCTGGTTAAAAACCAAAGTTGGAATTTAAGTTTAATATCTTTCAAGGATGCTACACAAAGATTGGGAAGAAAATCTTTCCACCCTGAGCTACCCTTTACATGGTAAATTTTTTCAAAATTTTGATTTTCTCAAAAACAGCTCTAAATGATTTTGATCAAAGTGTCATATGTTTAAGATATTTTTATGACAAGTGAAATGTATATTTTGAATTCTCTGGCTATAGTGTATATAGTCCTGTGTACTCTGGATGACTTTTGAATAACTTGTGAACCATAAACGATAGACGAAATCTTACTATACAAAAACATGTTGATCTCACTAAAACACACAATTTATGTCCAAATTAATTTTTGTGTAGAGAAATTTCGGAGATATTGCGTGTTATTTGTGTGAGTTTTGGAACAGTTAAACTTTCGCCAACTAGATTGCTATTCATTTTTTATATGTTAGCCATGCAAAGAGAATGGAATTTGAAAGCTTTAAAAGATTTGACTATTGCTCAAAGCCTACTGCATTCCCATATTCCCCTGGTAGCTACAAGGAAATAAGCAGTAAGGTAATTTCTACAAATGTTTATCTCAACTAACATGAAAAAGATATAGAAATAAGAGTTTGTAAGAATGGTTAGTACAAGAGTAGAGAAAGTCATATGAGTGCAACAAATCAGATGTTTTGAACAATTTTCTCTCATCCTTGTAAGACACTCAACGTAGTGCTTGAGGTATGCTGTAAACAAACGTATAACACAAATGTGCTTTTTTCTAATTTTTTTCTGTCTGGTGATATCTCAGTATGGGTGAATGAATGAATGAGTGAATGAAGGAAGGGAGAGAGGAAGGAGAACTTTAACCTCTTCAGTGCTATGGACGTAAAAGCACGTCCATTTAAAATGGCAGATAGTGGCTATGGACATGCATACACGTCCTGTGCGTTTGTGCATTTAACCCTTATTTATCCCTTATCTAACTTGACTTATTTTAATTTTCCCTTTGTGAAACATTTAAGTAAATGCTATATACTTTACTGGCTTGCCTTTATATGTTCCTTCTGCAGTGATATGCTTCAAAACGGATAAACACACAAGGGCACATTTCCACATTCGCTAATTCCCTTCTTGCAGCACATGAAACACTTTCGAGATGGGCAGGACTTCTTTGTTGTTGGCGGTATCCTTTTAGGATAATGTTTTCCTCGAAGTCTGAGGGGTGTAAGGGTTCTGGATTTTGTACCTCCAGTATGAAGAGGCCTCTCAATGTGGTATTGTTCAGTTAGGCTGCAAGCTATTGATAGTCAGAAGCCCAGGTAGGTCATTATCTAGTGTGGGTTTAGAGCTCTCCAAATTACCAAATATTTGTATATGGTTATATCCAGTTAGTGCAAAAATACCTTTTTATACCACTTCTCACTTCAGCTGCAAGCAGGAAAGTATATATATGTATTACAACAAAGAAAGAAGTGGAGCCTGCTACCCAAGTTACAAAACACGTGTAAGGAAAAGTTGCAAACATGCTTTATTCTGATGACTCACAGACCACACATACACTAGTGCTTTATTTCACACTATGCTTTGTTTTGCTGATGCACAGGCCACACATACAATGGGTCGACTACTGTTTCTTTCAGAGAACTTATATTAGATGCGTGCGACAGAGGAAAGTTAACTTTTCACCACAGTGAAACAAAATAGTGCCATTTCAGTGATTTGTAAATGAAGCTCTACTTTGCTGATGATGTATATGTACACTGCATATAACGAGTTTTATATCAGTTTTTGTTTCATTAAAATAACTTAATATTTACGCAAAATACAGCTGTGTATTTACGAAGCACTTCTAGTGCATTTAAATGCCCTGCGCTGGATATTGGGTAGCAGTTCTTGGCCTGCAGAGGTTTTAAATGGCCAGCGCTCAAGAGTTAAGAGCAGTGGCAATTTAACTTACTAAGGTATAATTTTTGAATGTTCAGACTAGCTTGTCACCTTAAAAACACCTATTCTTCTGTGATACCACTGGGTTATAATAGCAGTTTGTGGTGTTACCTTTTAGAATGGCTACCTAGCAACTGATGCTAAGATAAGATTTCTTGCAATGCCATTCACAGAAATGTTCCTAACTTAAATATCATTAATGGCTACAAAATAAGAGAGACAAAGAATGGGATTTTTTCCTTTAAATAATTGGTATAGTGACATACCAAAAGGACTGCACACAATTCACATCTTGCTTTAGTTTACTACTGCCACTGTCAGCACTGTTATGTAACTTAGCAATTATTGTAATATTAAAGGTTCTTGTTCACAGATTTATCACTTGATACTTTTCCTTTTGTTGATAATGTGTATTAAAATATTTCAGGTCACCTGCAGACACAATACTTCTTAAGTCTTCTAACTTCCTTACCAGTTCAGTTTCAGAAAATGAACACAGCTTAGACGTCAAAGAATTGAAGTATGATGTTGAAGAAGATGATGTGAATGAAGCATCCCTTGATGAAAACAGCTCTGCTGAGGACTCAACAGTGAAAAGTGACTTTGTAACCAAGCAGAGGGCAAAACTATGCAAGTGTCCAACTTGTGGAAAGAGCTATAAATATACATATTCTCTTAAACGGCATCAGCTTTCACATTCAGGAATCAAACCACATGCAGATTCAGATACAAAACCTCATAAATGTACCTTTTGTGACAAGAGATTTACTCAGTTGTCACATCTGAAAAGCCATATCAAGACTCATTCAGGCTCCAAACCATACAGATGTGACATTTGTGACAAGAGTTTTAGTCGTGGATCAGACCTCAATAGGCATAAATGGGTACATTCAAGCTCAAAACCATATAGATGTGATGTATGTGACAAGAGCTTTAGTGGTAACTCAATCCTGCAAGCCCATAAACTGACACATTCAGACTGCAAACCATACAAATGTGAACTGTGTGACAAGAGCTTCAATTACAGGTCAGACCTGAACAGGCACAAATGGGTCCATTCAGAGTCAAAGCCGTACAGCTGTGATATATGTGATAAGAGTTTCACTGCTAAATCAGTCCTGGAAACACACAAACTAGTACATTCAGGCTCCAGACCATACAAATGTGACATATGTGACATGCATTTCAATTATAGGTCAGTCCTAGTTACCCATAAACTGATTCATTCAAATGCATACATTCATTCAGGCTCAAATGCATACAAGTGTAACTTCTGTGAGAAAACTTTTGTGCATAGGTCATACTTGAACAGGCATAAGACAATACATTTAGGCACTAAACCATACAAATGTGCCAGTTGTGATAAAAGTTTTAATCGTACATCAGACTTGAACAGGCATAAACTGAAACATTTGGGCTTAAATCCATACAAATGTAGCAGTTGTGGAAAGAGTTTTCATCGTACGTCAGATCTGAATAGCCATAAATTGATACATACAGGCTCAAAACCTTATAAATGTGACACTTGTGACAAGAGTTTTAATCGTAAATCAAATTTGAATAGGCATATATGGACACATTCAGGGTCAAAACCGTATAAATGTGACTTATGTGATAAGAGCTTTGCTGGTGTATCTGTTCTGAAAGTGCATAAACTGGTACATGAAGATTCAAAACCATTCAAATGTGATGTATGTGGCATGCGCTTTAACTATAGGTCAGTCTTGAGCAGACACAGATTACTGCATTCAGCCACCAAGTCTTAGAAGTGCAACATATATCACAAGAGAGTTCGGTATTCTAAAAGCATGATACATTTACACATAATGTGCAATATTTGTGAGAAAATGTTTATATATAAATGTATATATAATGGTATATATAAGCACTTGTTAGAAAAACTGTAGAAATATACAGCTGTATACAATTAATTGTCATTCATTGACTTGGCGCATGCTAACCAAATGTTCACATTCCTGCGATTCTGTTTTATTACTATCTGCTTATGCACTTGTACAAGTTTCAAGCATTGTTACAAAATGTTACAAGTCATCAAATCTGTTTTACATAAGTTACAGAGAATTATATAACGTAAAGGTTATTGTAAGAACAATAGAGTTACAGATGAAAGGAAGAGAGTTACAGATATTCATAAGTGATTAGGTTTGTACACATTTTTCTATTAAGAAGTGTTTTAATTTACTTGAAACCATCTTGTACCATTTAATGTCTTGATGGTTGATTGTAGTTTGTGATATAGCATTTGTCCTAATATACAAACATCGTTGTCAGTCAATTTTTGGCAGTCTATTTCCAGTAATAGTCATTATTATGTCTAGTATAATAGTTAAGTACATCTTTAGTTTGCCTACTCACTTTTGTTGACAGTAAAGAGAATTATCATATTTATACAGAGTGAATAGATCATAGGAATTTTATTATCTTTATACATGTTTACACAGGAGTCATTATTTAAATTAAAAATTAGCCTAACACACTTTTTCTGTAGGATGAATGCTCTTGGACAGCATTCCCATATTTCTATTCTGTATGACATGGAAATATAACTTCATAATAGAGCATTTTTAATAGGCTAGGATCACCTGTGGGCTTAAAGTATCTCATAAATATGGACTTACTAATTTTTATGCATGTATGTTCAATGTGAGTAGACCAAGTCACATTATTGTCCGCATATTGTCGACCCAGGAATTTATGTTACTTATGTTGTGTATCACTTAGTCACATCTACTAATTCTTGCAATTTTAGTACTTCAGCCAATCAGACTCATTGAACTAGCCACATTGTGATAACCACCAAACTGATAGCATCAACAGTGAGGAATACACTGCATATCCTGTACTCTCTCCCATGAACCTAACAGGTTGCAGTGGCTTCATATTACTTTTCAATGTTTCTGAATGCTGAACACCTGGAATATTGTGACCATTATGCAATGATGATTATGCAGTAAAATATGGTGTTTGTGCTGCAGCTATCCTTGATTAATTGATATAAATTCCTGAGTAGCTGTATATCTAATGTTAACATCAAGACTGTATATTTTGTATTAGTGATAGTTTGTCTTATATTGCAGGTCACCTATAGACATATCATACAGTGGTGGAACTTCTAACTGCCTCAACAGTTCACTTTTAGAAAATAACTGCATGGACAAGGTCAGTTTTGATGACAAAATTGCTGATATTCATGAGAAAGTGCACAGCTCTACCCATATATCAGCTGTGGACACTAATATTTTAATTCAGAATAGTGCAAAATCACACAAATGTTTAACTTGTGGGAGGACCTTTATAGCTGTATATAATCTGAAAAGGCATGAGTTGACACATTCTGGTATTAAGCCACATTCTTGTGACATATGTGGAAGGCGATTTAATCGCATGTCAAATCTAAACAGACATAAATTAAAGTACTCTTATTCAAAGCCATACAAGTGTAACATGTGTGAGAAAAGATTTACTGTCCAGTCAGCGCTCAAGGATCACACATTCACACATTCAGGTGTAAAAGCTTATCGTTGTGACATATGTCAGAAAGAATTTCAAACTAAGTCTAATTTTAAAAGGCATACACTGGTACATTCAGTTGAGAAACTATACAAGTGTGACACATGTCTCAAGAGCTTTAATGAAAAATATGCCCTAAGAACACATATATTGATACATTCAGGAACAAAACCACACAAGTGTGATTTATGTGACAGGAGCTTTGTTTTTAAGTCATCTATGAAGAAGCACAAAGCGATGCACTCAGGCTTAAAAGTATACATATGCAGCATATGTAACAAGAGCTTTACTAGTGAAACATTCCTCAACAGGCACAAATTGGTACATTCACATGCAAAACCAAATATGTGTGACATTTGTGGTGTGTTTTTTAAATACCAGTCCTCATTGATAAGACACAGAATGGCACATTCAGTCACAAAAGAGTATAAATGTGACATTTGTGAGCAAAGCTTCAATAAGTTGGCAAACCTAAAGAGACATAAATTGCTCCATGAGGACAGGCAAAAGTAAGCATTTATACAAAATGGTTGATCCTAAAACACGGAAGTGTTTTATAAATACAGTTGTACTTTATTTTACCTTTAAAAATGTATAATGGCCTTGTACTAAAATGAGTCGTACACGGTTACTTCTAATTTAAGTACACTGGGAAGTGTCTTTACCACAATGATGCCAAATTATTCCAACAGTTAAAAAAATGTTATAGAAAAAAACCAATCATTGAAATGAACTGAAATTTGTAGTATAGTCTAATTATTTGTGTATTAGATAACTACTGGTTTCATCAAAAGAATCGATCTGTATGTAAATAATACCTAAAATGTACCCCTCCACTTACTCTCTCTGATTGGAGCAGTATTGCACTACTTTGGTAACCATGTGGAGTGTGGAACTATCATTGTCTGCTTTTGACCCACCAACCTCTTCATGCAATAGTTTAAAACAAGTCACTGAATAGGTAAGAGTTTTGTAAAGCACTCTGCACTAAAACCATAACAAATATATCCTCATGGTCAACAATGATCTTCCATTTCTTTTCCGGAACTCAAAACCAATATTAAGTAACAATGTGTAAAAGAAACTTCCCTTGAACAGAGGAAGGTTGGTGTCACAGTTGACAAATGCAAACACTTTCTTGATTGTAGATGGCTCATTTATGAGGAAGAAATGATGGATTTTTTGATGTCCTATCCTCTTAACAAATTCATCAAACTGAACTTCTATTTCCTTGATTTTTCCAGGTATGGTTAACTTGCATGTTTTTAAATTTACACTGCACGTGGAATTTATACTTAATGCAGACAGACCTGCAAATTCTGCTGTCAGGTTAGCAAATCCTTGATAGCCGAAGTGGGATATTTCTCACATTCAGAATTATATTTATAACTTTCTCACCACTAGTTAAAGGCTTCCCTTATGCAATGTTTTACAAACCCCCATGATGGTTCACTAATGGTGTTAGCTTCCCCCCTCTCAGAGATGAATAGCAGAAGGCATATAACTTCCTAAAAGTCAAAATTGAATGTCTAGAGATTTTAAAACAATTATGCCCAAAACTGAAAAACTACAACAGGAAAAAAAATAGATAACCTAAACAAGAAACCAGAGGTGTATCTAAAAGTAGACAAAGGCAATTCCCTGGTTATTTTGGATAAAGAAGAATACAACTGTTGAGCTAACCTTATGCTAGATAGGGCAGAGTATGAAGAAATCCTGAAAAATCCTCTAATCACTTATACTTCATCAACCAATAAAGCTGTACAAGTTGCAAAAACATTATCAGGAACAGAAAAATTTAACCTAAAACCCTCTAATCCCTTACTGCCACGATTGTATTGCCTACCAAAAGTGCACAAACAGGACAATAGCATGAGATCCATCATCAACAGCAATCATCCACTTACCACATCGCTAAATGGCTAGCAAACAAGCTAAAATCTTACACAAAATTTGAAAGTTTAAGAATTGAGAATTCCCTGGAACTCATAAAATACCTACAGAACTACAATATTCCTGAAGGCCACATAATGGTTTCTTTCAACATTACATCTCTTTTTACCAGCATCCCGGTGGAAAAAATACCTACACTCATTAGGAGATGGTTGACTTAGACTACAATAAACCCCACAGAAATAAAAAACATCATTAACCTTATGGAAATCTGCACAAAGAATAATTTCACACTTAACAATAAATTCTACAGACAATACAATGAAGAGCCCACTGTCACCATTTTTAGCAGAATGTACATGAGCTATTTCAAAAATCACATAGCAATTCCTTTCCACATATGTTCAAATTTGGAGAAGATACTAGACGACATCTTTGACATCATCTCTCAGAAACAAAAGGAAGACTCTTTGAAATTACTAAACCTACTGGACAACTATATAAAGTTTACAATTGAAATAGAAGATGACACATTACCTTTCCTGGACCTCAAAATTACTAAATATTTAGATGGTATAAAATTTGAATAAATGCAGTAATAAATGCACTGTATGATTCTATTTAAATTACTGAATTAGCATTGATAACAGACGTGATCTGTATTAATAGCAGGCAAATATTAACATGGAAAAAATGACCGTTTTCCCCTACAAGTAGGAACAAATTATTGGATTGACTCCTATATTTCAATAAAAACTTCATACACCATGATATAGCAGATAATCAGGACTTTAAGTGCATAGGTTTCATAATTGAATACCTGCACACAAAACAGTTTAACAGACAAAACTGAAATTCAGAAAAGACAAAAAACAAATTTTGGCTATTCCACTTAATATATACAAAGTTATACACACAGTGAAACTTTTCAAATGTTTTCGAAGTAAATGAATTGACCTATAGACACTCATAGTTTCTTTTACACTTATTTATGTCCGAACCCGTTTCGAAGACCAGTGTCTTCATTTTCAACTGTTTCTTGATTGCCGGTTGAAGAGGAAACATCTGTTGTGGTAGACAACATAATGAAGCTTTTAGTGAGCAAGCCAGGTAGCAGCAAAGTCACTAACCGAACAGATGTTTCCTCTTCAACCAGCAGTTGACAAACTGTCGAGAATGAAGGCACTGGCCTTCAAAATGCATCCGGACGAAAATAAATGTAAGTGCCTATAGGTCGACTCATTTACTTCTAAAAAAAATCTGATGTGTTGCACTCACATGACTTTCTCTACTCTTGTACTAACCATTCTTACAAACTCTTATTCCTAGATCTTCTTCATGTTAGTTAAGATAAACATTTATTCAAATTTTCTTATCGCCAATTTCCTTGTAGGTGCAAGGGGAATATTAGAATACAGTAAGCTTTGAGCGATTCTCAAATCTTTTAAAGTTTTGAGATCCCGTTCTCTTTGTATGAACGATGTTCCATTGCACGAAAGTTCTAAGTTTTCCGAAAGTGACACACAAAACAAGGAATACCTCCTAAATGGTTCACTCTATAAAAAAAAAAGATTAATTGACACATAAATTGTGTATTTTAGTAAGATCTACATCTCTTGTAGAGTGAGATTTAGTCTGTATCTTACGGTTTTAAAGTTATTCAAAACTCATCCAGACTAAACAGGACTACATAGATTATAGCCAGAAAATTCAAAGTATACATTTCATTTGTCATAAAAATATCTCAAACATATGGCATTTTAATCAAAATCGTTAGTCATTTTTCAAGAAAATCAAAATTTTTGAAAAAGTTTCTATGTAAGGGGTAGTTTAGGGTGGGGATATTTTCTTCAAAATCTTCATGTCGCATCCCTGAAAGACATTAAACTTAAATACCAACTTTGGTTTTCAATCGACTTTTCGATCTTTAGTTATGCTGTCCACAGACTGACAGACAGACACACGGACCTTTTTCCAAAAATGCTTTTTTTTTAGATTCAGGGGACCTCAAAACATATTTCTGATGAAACCTCGACATCGAACTTTTGGGTGGAATACAATACTTCCTCTGCTTACCAGTAGAGAAAGTAAAAATATTGGCCATATTTTATTGACACATGTTTTCAATTTTTATTCTGTGGAAAGAATAAAAGAAAGTCACATAAAACAGCACATGTACAAAGAACTTTTGGGTTCCTGTGCATACACAAAAAATCTACAAATAAATATTGTCATAGCCATTTGTGTAATAAATATTTGTTTTATTCTGTGTATAATAAGAATTTCAACATATATCTAAATTAAAAAATATTATTGAGCTGCTCAAAGAATACAAAACTACACAATTAGAAAACCATTGGAAATTATGACTACAGTTATGCCTTTATAAAATGGCTAATGGTATTGTAGGTAATACAACAAATAAAGTTACACTCTTAAAAGTGAAATCTAGATATGTTCATTTTATTACATGAAATAAAGAACATTAGTTTATTAAAAATGGACCGTCACAAAAATGATATAGATTGTAATTATGTAAATAAGACATGTTAGATTGCAGCAGTTTATATGATTCCTGAATACCTCATCTTTCTCTAGATGTACATCATTTGACAAAATATTAAGCCCTGTACAGGCAGTGTATTATTGTCCTTTTATTATGAAGGACCAATAATGTACTACTTATACAGGTTAGTAAGAAGTCCCATCTAAATGAGTTTTGAAGCAAGTGGCTGATTAACATGAAACTTTTTGCATGAAAACAGTCAAGTACAGGGAACTCAAAAATTATATTAACATTTTTTCCTACTTCCCATTTAACCAGAAGTGACTAGAACTTTCATATTTTTTACAGATTTGGATAATACTCCTCAATGGCTTTTCAACACATAGCAACAATAGAAAAATAAAAAATCTGACCTTTTTGGTTGAGTTGACTAGTTGTCAAAGAGTTGACTAATCTTTTAGCTGCATAAAATGGTAAATTAACTATAGATTTTTGTACACCGCTGGTACCCTTTTTTGCAAGAAAATTAGCTTTCTCATTACCACTCAGTCCACAGTGAGCCGGTATCCATTGGAAGACTAGGTGTTTTTGAAGTGCTGTTAGATGGCTAAGCATCCTTCAACATTCTATAATAGTTTGGTTTTTTGGTGACAACTTGGAAGTAATTGCTATAATTGCTGCCCTGGAATCTGAGAGAATAACTGCTTGATGAAAATGTGAAATTGTGTACAAAAGATTTTGTAGGGCCATTCGAATTGCTTCAATTTCTCCATCAAAGTTAGTAGTTCCATAACTTAAAGATTTGTAATAGGAAAAGAGGTGACATGTGACTCCAGCACCTGCTCCATCTTGGTTTGATATCAATGATCCATCAGTATAAATATGGAGCCACTCGTGTTCTGGAAATCTAGTATGGATTGTCTCTAATGCCAATAATTTTAGAACACTAGTTGGAGTATCACTTTTTCTTAACTTCTTCTGTCAGGTGTAAATAATATGTGATGTCTAATGTATGTGTTGGATTGACTTTAGATACGAAGCTATCCTTTGAATTAGGAAGGTGTACATCCTTCTTGATGTCTTGAATTTTGGAAAGAAAGCTCTCCTGAGTCTTTAGTGTATGTGTAAAATTTCTCTTGTGCCATGTATTGAATGGGAGTCTGATCAACTTTTCGTGTTGAATAAGAGCCGCTTTTTCTATTTCATATTCAATGGGGTATTGGTTGGTTAGTATTTCCATAGCTGCTATTGCTGTGGTTTTGGTAGCACCTGTAATTAATCTCAGACGTTGGTTTTGAAAGATTTGAATTTTCTTGGTGTTTGCTGTTACAAGAACTTCGCTGCAGTAAGTAAATAATGGTTTGATATATACATTGTATGTTGTGTTAAGCGTTGCTCCTGTTAGACGTTTTAACAGTGAAAGGCGCCTCTCTGCTCTTTGTATTACATTTTCTATTTGTTTGGTCCATGTAAGTTTGGTATCAAATGTAACTCCTAAATACTTTGCTTCCTTTGTTTCTGGTAATCGTTGACCCTCAAAATTTAGTTTTATTTTTAGTGGTTTTTTCTTTGTGAAAAGATTTGATAGTTTGATTTTGTTGTATTAACAGTCATTAAATTTTCTTTGGTCCACCTCTGTAAGTTGGTTAAGGATTGTTGCATGGTTTTTTCCAGTTCTGTACTTTTGCTTTTTGGTTTTGAAGTCCACATTCCCAAGTCATCAGCAAATAGCGCACACTTCACACCTGATTCTTGTATTTGTTGTGGTAGATCATTAATAAATATATTAAAAAGTGTAGTGCTGAGCACTGCACCTTGTGGCAAGCCACGGTGTCCTTGTTTATATTTAGATATATTTCTTCCATATCTGGTTGCAATAAAGCGTTGTGTTAGGAAATGACATAGCCATGAAAACATTGGACCTTGTATCCCTATTTTTTTTACTTTCTTTAGTAGTTTTGTTCTGCATATAGAATCATATGCACTTTGAAAATCAATAAAAACTGATAAATTATCTTCTTTTCTATTGAAGTAGTCTTGGATTTCTTGACTGAGAAGTAAGACTTGTTCATTTGTAGAGTGGAACTCTCTGAATCCAGCTTGACATGGGGATATTAAATTTTGTGATTCTAGGAACCAATTTAACCTGTTTGACACCATTCTTTCTATCACTTTTGCTATTATGCTGGTAAGAGCTATTGGTCTATAATTTTTTATTTCTGATGCTGTTTTGTCTTTCTTCAAGAGTGGGACAATTATTGCTTTTCGCCATTCAGCAGGTACAGTGGTTTTCCAGGATAGATTGTAGAGTTTCAGTAGTTGTTGTTTTGCTGTTTTTCCAAGGTTTTTTATGAACTCTGGATGTATGTGATCTGGTCCAGGAGACTTTTTGTTTTTTAGATTATTTATTGCAATGTTCAATTCTTGCATATTAAAATTTTGAAAAAAGATATTGCACTGAGTGTTAGGATTCCATTCTCTTTCTTGTTTCAAATCTTTCTTAAATTCTTTACGTTCCTTTTTATTATTTCTTGTTACTTTGTGTGAATTAGCATAATATTTATTGAAGGTTTTGGCTATGACTGCATCATTTACTAACATTTTATTGTTGTGTATGATAGGTGTGCTGTTGTTTTCTTTCCTGTCCTTGACATTTTTTATGAACTTATGAGCTTTGTTACCATCTGTCCTATAATCCATTTTTTCTAAGAAATTATTAAAGTGATTCCTTTTAGCAGTATTAATTTCTTTTTTTAGTGAGGCACATTTCTTCTGCCATATTTGTGTATCTGATACGTTTTTTGTTTGTTCAGCTGTATTTCTAGCTATATCCCTTTGTTTTTTGAGTTCTTCTAACTGGGGGTTGCAAAAGGGTTTGAAATTTTTAATTCTTCCACGAGGAATATGTTTTTTTTTAGTTTCTAGTATGACTTTACAGAATTCTTTGTTCATATGATCTGGTTGGTTATGCAGCTGTGAGTTTGTTTGTTCTTTAAATTTATGTTCTAATTCAGTTTTATATATGTTCCAATCTGCTTTTTTGAAGTTCCAATACAGATTCGTAAGACCTTGACTGTTATTTGTATTCTCTAGTTTTATATCAGCAATTACTGCTCTGTGACCAGAACTTGGATCTTCTATAACTTGTAAAAATTATAGAAGATCCAAGTAAATATGGGTACTACCAAACATTTAAACAGTAATTCCCGAGTATCCTCCAAAAACAGCAGTTGCAACCTTCAGGTTGATTATAGGACATAATTATCTGGCAAAACATTTAAACAGAATTGGGATATATGCTTCAGCACTCTGCCCTCTATGTGATCTGCAAGAGGAAATGGATCGAGGCCACCTTCATATATGCCCGGCCACTTCTAGTGCCCCATCCATCAGTGAAAAATATTGGAGAGCAAGAGGATTAATGACTTCATTGTCACAAATCCAGCATTAGCTAACATTTTTTGTATGGTAAGATTTGGTCTATCTCTTATGGTTTACCAGTTATGCATAAAGAATCCAATATAACTACAGGTGCTGTAGCCAGAAAATTCAAGATATAAATTTTATTTGTCATAGAAATATCTCAAACATATAGCATTTTAATCAAAATCGTTAGCCATTTTCAAGAAAATCAAAATTATCAAAAAATTTTCCATGTAAAGGGTAGTTTAGGGTGGAGCAATTTTCGTCAAAATGTTTTTGTTGCATCCTCGAAAGACATTAACCTTAGATACCAACTTTTCATTTTTGAGTTATGCTGTCCACAGACTGACAGACACACACACACACATGGACCTTTTTCCCAAAATGCCTGTTTTGGATTCAGGGGGCTCAAAACATATTTCCAGTGAAATCTTGACATCAAATTTTTGGGTGAAAAAAAGAACTAAACAAGCATTAAAAAAAGGGGAAAAAATTCTAGTCCAGCTTCTAAATTCTGTGTTCAAATGGTAGTCCTAAGGTCCTTGACAATAGACATTGATCATAGAAACTCCTTAAACAATAACAACCAGCGTCTAGGAATTTGTGCTCATTTCTTCCATTATTTGATGCTCCGCATCAGTTGTTGGGTCTGTCCCAATATGCACAAGTCTGGGGATCTTGACTTTCCCTACTTTTCATCATTGTGTGAAAACCTGGTCTAAGTCTGATGAACAAGTCCACCAAAGTGAGCTGGAGCTCATAGAACTTACAAGGTGAACTGCATTTACTTTTCTTTTTATACTTATCTTGTTTTTCTATTGTGGGTACTTGTTGAAAATCTATTGAAAAGTTGGATCTGTAAATCTGTAAACAAATGTTGTTGTTAGCTAATGCTGGATTTCTGACAATGAAGTCATTAATCCTCTTGCTCTCCAACATTTTTCACTGATGGAAATATTGAAGAGACTCAGCAGTAAATGTAACCGCGTTTTATAGAGCACCATATTTTTATGTTTTGGCGGTCACATTGCTCTCTCACAACCCCCAGAATGTCTGGAGGACCACACCTGTCGTTGGTTTACGGGTCTCACCGACCATATCCTCTAATTACCAATCAGAGGACGTATTACATGCCATGACAGGTCAGCATGTTAGGGGTTAAGGTTTTATAGAGAAATTAGAGAAATGGAGAGGTTGGAAAAATGTTTACAGTACATACATTTTACATGTAGCACAAGTAATTTGCTGGTAACTTTTCTCTCTCAGTCAGTGTGTGGCTTATTTTCACACAAAATCTCTTTTTTTTTTATTTCTTCTTCGAAATTTAGGACTGCAGCTTACATGCAGAGGTAGCTTATTTTAAGGCCAAAAAGTTAAGACAGTCAGAGTGCTGATGACAAAGTAAAGGCCTTTTAATACATGTTTTAGATATAAAATCATTGCAGATATGTGGTGAAAATCCATCTTAATTTTTTATAAGCTATTTTAAGTAAACAAATGTAGGATGTACCATTTAGAATGTGAAATTTGCAGTCGCTTTCACATAAACCTGAAATAGCAAAGGTTTCTAAAATAAATTTGTGTTCCATGAATATAAAGAAAATACAGCATTTCATTCAAATATAAGAAATTTGCAGTTACTTCAGGCTAAACTGGAAGTAACATAATCTTAATGTAATTTGTTATGTGCCTATACATGCTTATCTCCATACACAGAGTTACATATTAATCAGTCACATGGCTCAACAGTTATTTAGGTAGTACGAGACTTCAAACTAATTCTGCATGTTGAGGTACTACTTATTCATATTTATACTGTTAACAGTTTTCCTCTCTTTTACATTATATATATCTTTAAATATTTATTTTTATGTTTGAAGTAGGTATACAGAGATGTATAATAAATTCATAGTGTCATAATTGCAACAATGCTCCGTAATTGTCAGAATAAACAAATAAATATTTCAAATTATACCACATAGGGAAATACATAAGCAATATGTATACTCGTTCATGATAAGGTAAACCTCAGAAAGTCAAAATATAACAAGTCTTAAGATGAGGATGTCAGTTACGTTCTATACTATTTAATGTTTATTGATATCTGGAAGTAACCAGTAATGCAAACATGCATATACGAACAATTCGCAATACTGAGATTCCAGGCATATTATGAGATCTATCCCAGAAGTACCTGACCTAACAAAGATAGCACAAAAGTGTTGGAAATGGACATTGTCTAGTCTCCTTTCAGCCTGATACACCTTTCCCGTTTTACCACCAAGCCATTTCTCCAAGTTTGGAAATGGAAAATAATCAGAGGGGGGTAAATAGAGTGCATGAGGAAGCAATTCAAACATTAAGTCACTGATTGTGGCCATAGAGATAATGGATGTGTGAACTGGTGCATTGTCTTGATGAAACAAAACTTTCATTTTCACTAAACGTGGCTGTTTCTCCTTGATTTCCTCATTCGAATGTTGCAACAAATTCACATAATTACTTCTTTCTTGGTTTCCAGTAAGGTCTGCATCTTATTGGCCTTTTCAATTTCTTAAAAAAGCCAACAAGGCAGGGCTCATACAGAAACTAAGAAAGAAGTAATGGACAAAGGCCATGGAAGTCTATATAATCATTTAATTTTGCATAATACTCACCAATGATTGTTCTTCCTTTCATGAAATAATCAATAAAATTATCCCACGTGCATCCCAAAAAACTGACGCCATGGCCTTGCCTGCAGATGGAACTGTCTTCAACTTCTTTGGTGGCGATTCTCTTATCAATCCACTGTTAGGATTGCTCCTTCATCTCAGGTGTGAAGTGATGGACTTGTTACACACTCAGCTTTATTGTGGCTAAACGTTGCTGTACACTCATCTAAAACATCCTCATATTTTTTGTTCCATTATGAACATGTGGTACCCATCTTGTGAACAGTTTTCTCATGTTCAAATTTTCAGTCAGTATGCGATATACAGCACCTTTGAAATGCCTGCAATGTCTGGTAGCTCATGCACTTTCAGTTGAATGTTATCCAGTACCATTTTCTGAGTTTTCTTTACAATTTCTGGCCCAATCACCTCATTTTGATGGCCACTATAATGAATATCTTTCTTAATTTTTAATGCTATAGAACTTTCATTTTTATTGTAATATTAATGCTGACTTTACTCAGGGGTCTCCGTCTAGGGGATATGTGAATGGCAATCACAAGGTACCCAAGCTGAGCAGAACATTACTTCCACTTACTGGTGTTTTGCTCTTCACTGTAACTTTTCTATCTGACCTTACCTTGGTCATCTCTTGTTCTCTTCCGACCCCGATGCTATTAGAGTTCCTGAGGGCTAGGGAGTCTTTATTTTTCCAACCTCTCCATTTCTCTATAAAACCTTAACTCCTAACATGCTGACCTGTCATGGCATGTAATACGTCCTCTGATTAGTAATCAGGGGATATGGTTGGTGAATTTATTTTGATTAATTCTCCCGGTCAGGTTGGTGAGACCCATAAACCAACAGGTGTGGTCCTCCAGACATTCTGGGGGTTGTGAGAGAGCGATGTGACCGCCAAAACATAAAAATATGGTGCTCTCTAAAAAGTGGTTACATTTACTGCTAAGTCTCTTCAATATTTATGAAGTGAAAAATATAAGAGAGCAGGAGGATTAATGACTTCATTGTCAGAAATCCAGCATTAGCTAACAACATAATGAATATTCCGCTTTAAAAATGCAGTCTAGTAGTGAAGGTAAGTGTAAATAAGTGACTCAAAATAACCTCAAATTGGCCACGATAATGTTCGTTTTGGCAGCTCATATGGCCTCTCTTAACAATATAGCGTTTTCAAGCTTAAGCTTTATAAGGCTGGTACTTTTTCTACCATAGTCATTTGTGTAGAGCAACCACCACTATCTATACATCAGGTCAGGTGCTTCTAGGACAGTTCTCGTAGATGAATAATTTGAAAACCACTGTATGATAGTTTAGTTCTAAGAGTTTAAGTTATTTTCTCTATTGTTGGAAATTAACCTTGGTTATAGAACTGAACACAGTTCTACACAGAGCATCCTTTTATTTGTGCAGGTTCCAGTAATTATACCTACAAGAACTATCCTAAAGTCCAACAAAATAGTAATCTTTCTTTACATGAGCCATAAAATTAATGCACAAAAGTTTTATTAGAAATATTGAACTTGTGTTGTCGCTGTTTGTTGATTGAGGAGGCATGTATCTTACAAATTCAGACAGTTTAGGCATGGAACAGCACTAATGTTTTGAACAGCTGATTTTCTGCTTAGTGTAAGGAGCAACTCAACAATGCCCTAACTTGTGTAAGACACTGCAATGTAATACTCCCAGCTTCGTTCTGTCTACTCAGCACAGGTTTGACTGTTGAAAATGTCAACTCTCCAAGACGTTACAAAACAATTTTGGGATAAACCCATTTGAATTTCCCAAGAGTACACCTGTTCAACCTGGGAAAGGTTCATTTAAAAAATGTTCAGTATAATTTCAGAATAAAGCTCTGTTTATATAGTTCACACTCTCTGGACATGTTTTTTCATAATTCATTTGGCATACTAGAGATATTGTTTTTCTCATTCTACGTATAATCGTTTTGACATTCAGGAAAAGATAGTGCATTTTGAATACTAGCAGCAACTTGATGAACACTGTGGTAGTTGTACATTTGAACAAGTGGATGACTTTTTAGTTTCTCCACCATGTACATAGTAGACATTATATCAATCTGAAAGTCTGATACCCACTACTCAACACAGTGATACATTTTGAGGACTCGTGCATACAAAAAAATCATCTTTAGCAGCTTGTGTGTACAAAATAACTCAAAAATGAAAACCTGCAGAAATGTCACATTTGGTATTTAAATTCAGTATTTCCTAAAGATGTGCCAAATAGATAGATTTTGATGAAAATCACCCCATCTGTCTACCTTTTATGTGGAACATTTTTGAAAATTTTCATTTTCTCAAAAATGGCTCCCCACTATTTTGATTGAAACACCGCTCTCTAAAAAGCGGTTACTATTACTGTTATTGCTCTCTTCAATGGAAAAATATTGGAGAGCAAGAGGATTAATGACTTCATTGTCAAAAATCCAGCATTAGCTAACAACAACATATATAAGATATTTACACCATAAATAAAATGTGCATTTGAACTTTCTGGGAATGGCCTGTGACTCTTTCTCATCTGGAAGAAATCTGTATGATCTTGTACATCTGGTAACCATTAAGTGATGCATGAAAATATACTATACAAAAAATATAGCCCCTTTCAAAAATGCTCAACTTGTAACCTTCTTGTGGTATGTGCCATTTTGAAGATCTCCTTTATTAAATGGTTTGAATTGATGAATGCTTTGGTAAACCAATATTGTTTATGATGCTTGAAATCGAACTTGGGCTAGACTTCATTTCTTGAAAGGAAGTAGGCTGTCCTGTTAACTTTCAGTTATTTTCTGTGATTCCATAGAAAGAGAGCTTTAAGGCCAGTATATAGTTTCCAGTTCTTAGGAGTGAGTGAGTGGTGATGTTTAAGAGCCCATCGACAACTAGGTCCATCCGGTTCTTAAGCATTTGACTGTTGCTACTTCTATGAAATATTCACGCAATGTTTTTAAAGCTGTTATGTATCAAACTGTGCCTTTTCAAACTGGATGCACAAGTATACATTTTCTCACATATGTTACAGTTGTATAGCTTTCTGTCTTCATGAATCAAAAGGTGTCTGTTTAGTGCTGATTTAAGAGGAAAGACGTCACTGCAAATTTCGCACCTGTATTGTGCACCCTCATGCAATAACATATGCTTTTTCACTGATGCCACATGAAAGAAGTTCCTTCCACAAATTTTACACCTGTGCTGCTTTTTGCCCTTATGAACAACAAGGTGATCCTGCAACTGGGAGTTACGGGAGAAGTATTTGCCACAAATTTCACACTTGTACTCTTTGACATCTTGGTGAATTTGCTCATGAGTTTTCAGAAGATTTACATGAGAAAAGCTTTTTCCACAAAACTTGCACTTGTTTGGGTTACTGTCATTGTGGATTACTCTATGTCTGTTTAACGCTGACATTTGAGCAAGTCTCTTTCCACAAGTTTCACATTTATATTGTTTTACATTGTCGTGAATTTTCTTATGCACTCTCAGATGTGACATTTGATAGAAGCGCTTTTCACAAAAGTCACAATTATATGGTCTGATATTATTATGGGCGGTGTCACGGTGAAAATTCAGTCCAGACTTGCAGGCATAACTGTTATCACAGTTTTCACACTTATATGGTTTGATGCCTTCATGAATCACTTTGTGTATTTTCAAACTTGAAAGGCGAGAGAATCTCTTGGAACAGATTTTGCATTTATGTGGCTTTGCTCCAGTATGAGTTACCTCATGACTTTGTAACCTTGATGCACACGGGAAGCTCTTCTCACAAAATTCACACTTGTAAGGCTTTATACCAGCATGAATTTGCTTATGTATTTTCAAGTATGACATTTGAGAAAACCTCTTCTCACAAATGTCACACTTATGTGGTTTAATTCCAGTGTGGGTTACTTCATGTCTTTGTAATCTTGACATGCATGTGAACCTTTTCTCACAAAGTTTACATTTGTGTGGTTGTGCACCCTGATGAATTAATTTATGGACTTTGAGATGGTCTGGCTGAGAGAAACTCTTCTGGCATAAGTCACACTTATGAGATCTTATGCCACTGTGTATGAGGCCATGTCTTTTCAGCATTGATGGGTTCCTGAAATTCTTGCCACAGATTTCACATTTGTATGGTTTTAAAACTTTGTGAACTTGCTCATGTGTTTTCAAGGATGAAAGCTGAAGAAAGTTCATTGAACATTTTTTACACTGATATGTTTTGTTGGCACTATGGGTTATTTCATGCCCTGTGAGTTTTAACATACTAGGAAACTCCTTCTTACAAATATTACACCTGTGCTTCTTTTGGTTACTCTGAGTTAAAACATGGCAATCGGTCTGTTCCTGATGAAGCATTTGATGCTGTTTTAAACTAAATAAATGAAAGAATTCACTCAGACAATGTTCACACTTGTATGACTTTTTCCCAGAATGAATAAAACTGTGTCTTTTTAGGGACTGCAGTCGAGAAAAAGCTTTGTCACAAACTTCACATTTAAATGAATCTTTTTGTGCATGAGTCAATTTGTGTTTTTTCAACTGAAAAGCTGAAGCAAAAGTCTTGCTACAAAGTTTGCAATGATATGTACTTGTAGAGTTCATTGAGTTAATCTGCATATTCGTACATGAAGCTTCATTGACTTCATTTGGAGCATCTTCTTTCACTATTAGACAGTGTTCTTGCATTAAAGATGAATTAGTTCCTCCGCTGTGAGTTTCTTCCATTTCTAACCTGAAATGTTTCAAGACATAACTCACTACTAGAACTCTTGCTATTGGGGTTACAAGTACATGCAGAATGTCATGTTATGGAAGCAATGAATAAGGCAATAACTCAGTAGTAATAAATCAAAAGTTTTGTAGTCACATCAAGCTTTGAGGCACTTGGAGGTTATAGAACCTATTTTTACTATCTCTACTACCTATAGTAAGTAGAAGAAGCAATGTACTTCACCTAAAAATTTGATGACATTTCCTGGGAAATACATGTTTTGAGGCTTCCTGAATCCACAAAAAGCATTTTTAGAAAACATTTGTGTGTGTGCATGTGTGTGTGGACAGCATAACTCAAAAACGAAAAGTTGGTATTTAGGTTTAATATCTTTCAAGGAAAATTTTTCCATCCTAAACTACCCTTTATATAAAATATTTTTGGTTTTCTTGAAAATAGCTGTGACAATTTGGATTAAAATGCCATATGCTTAAGATACAAGGACAAATCAAAAAGTCTTTGCCCCTATTTTTTTCTGGTAAAATAAAATACATACAGCCAACTAAACCTGTAGATATTATTCCTTGTACCTTTCACTATTTTTCCACATAGTCCCTGTGCCAGTTCAGACATTTGTCCCATTGCAGCACTAACTTAGCAATACTGCTGCGGTACAAGTTGGCTGTCTGACTACGGAACCACTGTCGCACTGCTGTCTTAACTTTGTCATTGCAAGTGAACCACTGTCCAGCCAGGAACTTCTTTTCAGTGGACTGAAAAGCTGAAAATCACTAGGGGCAAGATCCGAGCTATATGCTGGATGCTCTAGAAACTCCAGTGAAATTTCCTTAGCTTGCCAACAGCCTTGTTTGCCAGATGTGGTCTCGCATTGTTGTGGAGGATGATCACGTCAACATAGAGAATCCTGTGGCACTTCTTTCTGATCACATTCCACAGATGACAGTTTTGAACAATATCTGTCAGCATTGGGTAGCACCTTGTGGCATGAAATCCAGCACAAGCGGTCTGGGGCAATCCCAGAATGCTGTTAACATCACTTTGTGAACAGATGGCACAGTTTAGGAATTTCTTTTTCACAGGAGACAGCAGAGTATAGTGTGAAACATCTGCAGATGTTTCCACACCATACTCTTCTGTTTTGATTTCAGCATGTATTGCAGTACCCAGGTTTCATCGCCAGTAACAATGCAATCCAGGAAATTGTCACCCTCCTCAGCATATCGTTGAAGATGATTCAAAGAACGAATCATTTGCTTGCCTTTCATCACATCATCCAAATGCTTAGCAACCCATTGACATGAAACCTTCCTGTACCTTAAGCGCTTGTGAATGATATTGAAAGCACTCCCAAAAGAAATGTTGAGCTCCTGAGGAATGTCTTTGATGCGTATGTGCTGCTCTTTCACCATCACAATCACATGGGCAATATTGTCATCAGTCACCAACACAAGTAGTGTCCCTGCATGCTCATTATCGTACAGGTTTTCATGGCCGTTTGTGAACTAGAACACCACCATCTCACACTTCTCAAACCAAGACATCTTTCCCCATATGTTGGCTGCATTTCCCTGTAGATCTTGGTTGGCGTTTTGTCCCTTACTCCATAGAAAGTAGATCACACTTCATTGGTTGTAAGCTGTGGATGTGTTAAGCACACCTAACATTTTGAATGTGCTGACAACAGCTGGAAAGGACCAGTCCGTGAAAAGTCCACTACTTCGAATGTATATGTTGGTTTTTTTTTACATTTGTCATTCAGTCGAAAAAATAGGGGCAAAGACCTTTCTATTTGCCTTCGTATTTTTATTACAAATGAAATGTATATTTTGGATTTTCTGACTATAGCCCATGTAGTCCTATTTACTCTTGATGACTTTTGCATAACTGGTAATCAGAGGATGTGTTACATGCCATGACATGTCAGTGTAATGTAGATCTCGTTAAAACACACAAGTTATGTCTATACATATTTTTTTGTCTAGTGAACCACTTAAGATATATTCCTTGTAATTTGTGTGAGTTTTGCAGTATTCAAACTTCTCTCAAATGGAAGATCGATATTCATATTTTTATCTGATTGGTTGAGCACACAGAATGAAATTTGAAAATCGCTCAAAACCTCCTTTGCATCAACACCACTAATGTAAAAAAAACAGTAGTAAAACAGCAATAACATTAAAAACTGGATTTATTTAGTTTTCTTCCTCAGAAAGCTATGGCCTGGGACCAATCACAGCATTCTCTGCAGTCACGTACTTAGAGCCGCTAGGAACATTTGTGTACTTCTAGTGGCTTTATTTCGGCAGCACTATAAGAGATCTCACCCTGAATTAGCATTTGTGTTATAGAGGGCATATTCAAAATAAATTGTTTAGTTAAAATTCACAAGTAGAATGATTACACTTTAATTTCACTTAGGTTATTTTCATTGTTTTGACGGCATCATCCACAATGTAGTAAAGTCTGGGGTACCACAGGGATCAGTACTGGGACCTACACTATTCTTGATCTATATAAATAATTTACCTGAACCGGAGAACAGCAAGGTGATCTCTTATGCAGATGATACATCTATATTATGTTGGAATGATGGTCGAGAAGGCTTAGAAGAAAAAATGACAAGTGCAGTCTGTGAAATATCACAGTACTTACTAAATAATGGGCTAACATTAAATATAGGGAAGACAAAAGTCATGACATTTCAGAAAGATAATGTGAATATAAACATTAACAATATTGCATTAGAACAAGTAAAATGCTTTAAATTATTGGGAGTACACATAGAAGATGATTTAACCTACAATACACACATAGAAATACTCTGTAATAAAATGAACTCAGGGCTGTACCTATTGAGACAGCAAAATATGGTGAAATTAATATTCTTAAATCAGCTTATTATGGCATTGTTTACCCGCATTTAACATATGGAATTGAAATTTGAGGGGGAACGAGTAAAACCAACATGGACAGATTATTAAAGATACAAAAAAAACGCATACAAACTATATACCATCTTCATTTTCGACAATCCTGTCGGGAAACATTCAAAACTCAAAATATCCTAACTGTGATCTCACTTTATGTGTCCAGAACTATTATGCTTGTTAAAGAAAAAAAGAAGTTTAACTTTTTCAATAACGACTGCCATAAATATGACACAAGAAGTGCAAATGATTACCATAGGGTGAGCACGAATAAAAGTCAAACCAATAAGGACCCATATAAAATAGGAGCTATATTATATAATAAATTACCATTAGCAGTTAAAAATAGGACAGACTCAAAATTTAAAGCTACTCTAAAATCATTTCTAATAGATAAATGTTTGTATAATATTGCTGAACTATAATGAATGTTGTATTTAGATGTAAATATTTAATGATATATCTTGTAATAACCAATGGCATTGTAAACTACATAAATGATACAAGGTTGTACTATTGTATTTTGTATAATAATTATGTATTAATTATAGTGTGCAATATATGATATATCCCATGTCATGTAAAATGATCAGTGGATGAATAAATCTTATACAATGTGCCTACTGATGTGAAGTATGATATCAAGTTCAAAGTAAAAAGAGAGGGCAGCACCATGTGCGCTTCATAGGACTTGCATTCAGAGGTACTGCATTCAATTTCAGTGGAATACCCACTCTCATCTTGGGCTTTTTGTGGTTTTCCCTAGTTGATAGGAAAATTCTGGAGTGTCTCTCATCTATTATGATCTACTTTCTCTTAACTTTGTTCTCATGCTTCAAGTCTCCTAGTTTTGTGGCATATGGAGGTGCTGGATAGATGGAGCAGAAAGATTCTCTATAAACACTACAGGCTGCTTGGTTGCACATGACATTCATTTTGAGACAGAATATATGGTTAGACCCTGAAAGGAAAGCACTTATGTAAATATTTGTTGCAAATGTAGTTTATTTTTCATGTTGGTAAGGATTTGTTGAGTACTGAAAATGTATTGCTATTTTCTCAATTGTTACAGAAAAAGAGTTGTTTAACCTCTTCAGGGATATGGACGTGAAATCACGTCCATTTAAAATGACGAATGAGCGATATGGGCGTGTATACACGTCCTGTGCGTTTAAACATTTAACCCTTGTCCAACTCAACTTATTTTAATTTTCCCTTTATGAAACATTTTAGTAAAGTCTATATACTTTACTGGCTTACCTTAATATGTTCCTTCTGCAGTGATTTACCTCAAAAGAGGGATAAACACACAAGGGTACGTACATCTCCACATTCGCGAATTCCCTTCTTGCGGCACACGAGGAGATGGGCGGGACTTCTTTGCTGTTGGTGGTATTCTTTTAAGATAATGTTTTCCTTGAAGTCTGAGGGGTGCAGGGGTTTTGGATTTTCAACCCCCAACGTGGTATTGTTCAATTAGGCTGCGAGCTATTTATAGTCGGTAGTCAAGGTCGGTCATTGTCCTGTGTGGGTTTAGAGAGCTGTCCAAATCCCCAAAAAAATTGTATATGGTTATATCCAGTTGGTGCAAAAACACCTTTTTATACCACTTCTCCCTTCAGCTACAAGCAGGAAAGAATATGTATGTATTTCAACAAAGAAAGACATGGACTCTACTAAGTTACGAAACTCGCGTAAGCAAAAGTTGCAATGTTGATCTATTCTGATGACTCAAGAGACCACGCATACAGTAGTGCTTTATGACACATAAGCCGCACATACAATAGTTGTTTCTTTACTGTTTCTTTCTGAGAACTTATATTAGATGTGTTCGACAGAGCAAAGTTGACTTTTCACCACAGTGAAACAAAATAGTGCCATTTCAACGTTTTCAACTCAACTTCGCTGATGACGTACATTTATACTGCATATAACGAGTTTTATACCAGTTTTTGTTTCATTAAAATAACTTAATATTTACACAAAATACAGCTGTGTATATACAACGCACTTTAAATGCCCTGTGCTGGATATTGGGTAGCAGTTCTCTGCTCGCGGATGTTTTAAATGGCCATCGCTCAAGAGGTTAAAAATGTCATAAATGTTAAGTTACATGTACAAATTTAATATGTATAAAAGTGTAGGGAGGATAGATAAAGATTGCTTCCCTAACATTACAGGAACTATTTAGTCAAAGTGTATTTTGTGGCAAAATGAAGCGAAATGCGGATGAATACAAAAGCAGTGTGTAAAGTGGTGCCAATTTTTTCATTAGCGTCCTAGGCTTCGGAGAGTGAAGACACATTTTCGTAACATGCTTAGATGTGGATCTAAAATATCTAATAACGTGAAAAGACTGTCAACAGAGTATATACAGGTGCAACGAAAGTTAATTTAATTGCAACGAGTGTAATATTTGACAAAAAAAGTGTGAATAAAAGTGATATAGTGAAGTTACATCCTGTGTTCGTTCATTTAACCCTGTACTAAGACCTGGCATAGAAAAAAGAATCACATAGCTCAACTAAAAGTGTAATTATTAAAAACCCAGCACCAATCTTCTGCTTTGGGCAGCTCTAGTAGTCACCACGGAACTACTATACATGTCTGTGGCTTGTACAGTTCTTGAACTTGAGCCCTTGCTCCTGACAGTTGGAAGCTGCAACAGATATCCCCATGTCACAATGTGCAATCTGTCCCCTCTGTTACACACCTTACAACTTTATGTATTCCAGGCTCATTTCTGTCACTTCATTAATACATTGTCTAAAATGACAGATGCTTGAAGAAGATTAGACTAAAAAAATTTGTTATACATTTGTCTCTTTCTGGTCATGTATCATATAATTAAAAAAATCTGATGTGTTACACTCACATGACTTTCTCTACTTTTGTACTAACCATTCTTACAAACTCTTATTCCTATGTTACTAGAAGATATTTCCGGGCTGTTATGCCGTGGTCTGCTGGAGTTAGAACTGCCAGACGTTTCGTCCACAACTGCGGTAGACATCTTCAGTGGCGCGGACGTAGTCTCCTCGGAGAAATAAGCGTAGCGTCTGAGGTGTCGGCTGTCCGAGCTGCTGTATTTATACCCCGAGCGGCCTCCGCTGATTGGTCCGGCTGGCGGACGGCAGGGCAGGGGTGGGAGGTTCCATCCAAGGTGTTGTTTCCTCTTGATTGGTTCATTTTTATTATTCCTGTTAACCGTTGTTTCTTGCTTTCAATGACGGGGTACCAGTTGTTGTTCAGTTTCAAGGCTTCTTCCTTCTTATTGAAACTGTGGGGATGTTTGTAAATCTCAATGGCTTCGCGTTGTAGCCGGGCATGGTAGTGTGTAGTGGATGACAGAATGCTGGTATCCTGGAACTTGATGATGTGTTCGCCCCGGAGGCCGCTCGGGGTATAAATACAGCAGCTCGGACAGCCGACACCTCAGACGCTACGCTTATTTCTCCGAGGAGACTACGTCCGCGCCACTGAAGATGTCTACCTCAGTTGTGGACGAAACGTCTGGCAGTTCTAACTCCAGCAGACCACGGCATAACAGCCCGGAAATATCTTCTAGTAACATTGACTCCGGCCGTGAAAGCCTACGCTCTCTTATTCCTATATCATCTTCGTGTTAGTTAAGATAAACATTTCTACAGATTATCTTATTGTTTATTTCCTGGTAGGTGCAACGGGAACTTAGAATACAGTAGGCTTTTTGCGATAGTTAAATGTTTTAAAGGTTTGAGATTCTATTGATATTGCACACTTAACATATAAAAAAATGAACAACGATGATCCATTTTATGGAAGTTCTAAGTTTTCCGAAACTCACACGTATAACATGGAATATCTCCGAAATGGTTCACCCTACAAGAAAATTTATTTAGATATAAATTGTGTATTTTAGAAAGATCTACATTTTTTGTACAGTGCGATTTGGTCTATCTCTAACGGTTTACCAGTTATGCAAAAGTTGTCCAGAGTAAATACGACTACAGGGGCTATAGCCAGAAAATTCAAGATATACATTTCATTTGTCATAAAAATATCTCTAACATATGACATTTTAATCAAAATCGTTAAGAGCCATTTTCAAGAAAATCAAAATTTTCGAAAAATTTTCCATGTGAAGGGTAGTTTAGGGTGGGGATATTTTCTTCAAAATCTTCGTGTCACATCCTTGAAAGACGTTAAACTTAAATATCAACTTTTGTTTTTAATCGACTGAGTTATGCTGTCCACAGACTGACAGACACACAGACTGACAGACACACAGACTGACACACACATGGGCCTTTTTCTAAAAATGCTTTTTTTGGATTCAGGGGGGTCTCAAAACATATATTTCTGGTGAAATCTCAACATCGAATTTTTGGGTGGAATACAATACTTCCCTTACTTACCAGTAGAGAAAGTAAAAACACTCAACCAAATCACAAAGCAAAATGAATGAGTTGTAACATAATTGGAAGAAAGAGGTCCAACAGGAGTAGATGTGCTTTTGTTACTCACATAAGCTTCAATACCCAATGGCAGATGTCTATTGCTGATACCTATAAGCACCTGCCATCCCTTGTCATAATCCAATACATGTGAACACTGCTGACGTAAACATTCAGAAGGGTTCACTTACAACCTACAAAAGCATACTATATGCAGGTAACAGTATTTGTACTAGATTCTAACTCTATTTTTACATTGTTCAATATGGATTTAATAACATAAAGCTATAGTGTAAACCAGTCGAAACTGCAATAATTGAACAATGAATGAGGTAAATGACAGATTGAGGCCTAGCCATACACATTTGTGTGGTGATCTAGCAGTCCTGGGCGGCACTGTGGCCAAGTGGTTAGACCACTCATCTAACACCGTTCATTCCCAGGGACCCACATGTGGTATTCAATGTGGAGAAAGCTGCGTCACGGCGGCTCTTCTCCAGGTTCTCCAGTTTCCCCAGCCACTGCTCCATCAACACTATTCCCTTCATCCATTTCATTTCACCCCCTTCCTCACTATCATACCTGGTGCTTGGCTGACCACCCACTTCCAGGTGTTCACTCTGTCCGGTCCATAGGTTCCTCTGCTCCCCGATGGGTATCTGACCATAAGCACTGGCTTGTAAGTCCTGAGGGTTAGTTCTCCATATGGGAAGGATACTCAGATAGCGAGAGAGATCTGGAATCCTTACCTTGGTAACTCTGGTAATCCTAAGTGTTCATCTGACCCAGGGCCCATCAAGGGACTTCCCTGCAACAAAATAACAAGGTACTACAATCCATACTAGATTTCCAGAATGCGAATGGCTGCATATTTATACTGATGGATCATTGATATCAAACCAAGATGGAGCAGGTGCTGGAGTCACATGTCACCTCTTTTCCTATTACAAATCTTTAAGTTATGGAACTACTAACTTTGATGGAGAAATTGAAGCAATTCGAATGGCCCTACAAAATCTTTTGTACAGAATTTCACATTTTCAGCAAGCAGTTATTCTCTCAGATTCCAGGGCAGCAATTGTAGCAATTACTTCCAAGTTGTCAACAAAAAACCAAACAATTATAGAATGTTGGAAACTCCTTACCCATCTAACAGCACTTCAAAAACACCTAGTCTTCCAATGGATACCAGCTCACTGTGGACTGAGTGGTAATGAGAAAGCTGATTTTCTTGCAAAAATGGGTACCGGCAGTGTACAGAAATCTATAATTAATCTACCATTTTATGCAGCTAAAAGGTTAGTCAATTCTGAATTCAAAAAAATTATTGCAAAACATTACTATGAAAAATCGAAGAATAAAATATGGGAACTACCAAACATTCAAATAGTAATTCCTGAGTATCCTCGAAAAACAGCAGTTGCAACCTTAAGGTTGATTACAGGACATGATTGTCTGGCAAAACATTTAAGCCCGGCCACTTCTAGTGCCCCATCTATCAGTGAAAAATATTGGAGAGCAAGAGGATTAATGACTTCATTGTCAGAAATCCAGCATTAGCTAACAACAACATTCAGTTCTTCTTCTGGAAGAAAAATTCACATGAAAATACTTTTAAATTAATATAAACTGAGGCACACATAACATGTGTTTATATTAAATATGGCAAATTTCATAGATTTATGTTGCTCAAGGGTACTTAAAGCTTTGCAGTACCGTAATATAACCTGACTGTTTCACAAAAATATTAAAGATGTGACACTTGGAATGTGGTAACCACCCAAAAATTGAAGGCTGGAGATTTTTTCTGGACTTAAAAGCTGTGGTCTGTTGGAGTTTTGAAGTTCAGACATTTCGTCCACACCTGCGGTGGACATCATCGGTGGTGTAGTCTGAGTCTTCTCGGTGAAGGTTCAGTTACAACAGAATCGTTTATGACTGGAGGTGCCATATTTATATGTGGGCCACTCACAGGGGATTGGCTGGGCTTGAGCAGGAAGTGTGTGTCATATGGGTGGGCCACTCTGATTGCTGATTGGCCGGCTTCTTCTTTGTTGCTGATTGGTTTACATCATTTTTTCTGCATTAGTGCTTCTTTTTTATGTTCGAGTATCGGATGCCAGGTTTTGTTCAATTTTAGAGTTTCTTCCTTCCTGTTAAATTATTGGGGTGTTTGTAAATTTCTATGGCTTCACATTGTAGTCTGGCGTGGTAGTATGGCACCCAAAAATTTGTTTCTAGCTACACAGGGTAAATTATGTATTTAAACCCAATTCCTTTTCAGGTAGTTTTATTTTCTATGACTAAATTGCAAACAAATTTTAATCTTATATATAAAATGATACTTGCTTACTGTACAGCTACTGAATGGATCACACTAAATACAGTTTATATATTACATGATACATGCCAAATAATAAACTCCTGTTATCTGGGCACATGTTCTCAATGATTAGCTCAAATAATTGCAAGTATTCTGTATAGGAACATATGACCATACATCTCTGCAATATACGTGCACTGGTCCAAAATAAACCAAGAACAGGAACCCAAAGGGAACCAAAATGGGAATGCATATCTGGGACTCTTTTATCAATAACAAAGTGGAATATCAATTTTGCACATAAAGACATAAACTCACCAATGCTATTTTTTCACCCACTTCCAATTCAGTTGATACAATGCAGGTTACTCAACATAAAAAGTGTATACAGTTAACTGCAGATTCATTCAATAATTACAGGAAGATTTTGACCAGTGAAACTACTCAAATTAATTGAGGATCAGTTAGGTTTACACTATACCTCATTTGTAAAAATCGGATATGTTTTGAGAAGCTTCATTCCCATCTTCAGCTTACAAACTAGTTGATGTATGAGGTTTGCTCATAAAGAAAGGCCACATTTGTGATGTTCTCTATTCTCTGTTAATTTTTATCAGTCTATGCTGATATTTGTAGGTTTTTGCTACTGTTTGATGCCACTGCCTGTTCGGAGTTGCATATAAACAAACTGCAAGTGAAGGTTTTTCTAGAGCAAGCAACACTCAATGGAATTTCTTCAATTTTCATTTGCCCAACTTGCAACCAGAAAGAGGTGGCTGTTTTATGTCACAGGTACCTTGAATAATTTCTACACTGAAGAATCAGTCTAACATGCATAATATGAATCTAAAATACCATTTCTTTGGCACTTCATAGCCACCTGAGGACAAGCATTATGTAAGAGCATAACCCTGTCTGACAGCATGCCATGCTGGCAGTTCTTGATATTCTGTCTCAATCTCTGCAATGTGGCACAGTACCTGGCAGCAGTAACAGTCATACACATAGGTAGCCATTTCAGCAGTAGTGGGCCATCGACATCAAAGAAGCGCGTTAACATGACTTTACCAGCTCTAGTGGATATGCAAGCCTTCTTCGGGCATTGGGATGAGAGTGTAAGAGTGTAGCCATTCCATGCTCATGCTTTTGGTGGCTGGATCAAAGTGACTGTACCATGTTTCATCAGCAGCAATGATCCTTGAAAGGAATTGATTTCTCATCTTGTAGTACCACATAAGATGTTGCATGCATAGGCATGTTTTGGGCACACAAACCTAGCAGTATAGCAACCTTTCAAGTAGTATTGTGAGCACACTCCCAATGTTCATAGACATTTCCTCCGCTATTTCTTGAGTGGTGATTCACTTATTCATTTTCACAAGATGATCCACATCTACAACTGCTTCTTGGGTGATAACTGTGTGTACCTGAACAGGTAACAGCCTGTTCGCAGTACTGCTCCTTCCACTACAAAATTCCCTACACCATCGGAAAATCAATCTGCATTTCATACACTCCAAGCCATACACATTTTGCATTTGATGATAGATTTCAACAGCACTCACATTTTCCGCTGTTACAAATTACACGACCATGTGTTGACACTGTTTGGGGGTATGCATGATGTGAACAAATGCCTTTGAATGTGCTCCAATGCTATCACACATGCATCTGGCAGGATCACACATACTCCCAACACTCTGTGCCCTCTATAGGGGCATGTGCAGTCATCTTTCTCGTCAAATGGCAGGATTATGCCAGCATTACAGCAATGCCACTGTCATTAGAATGACCCTCATACTTCTATACTTTATTGTCTTTTGAGACAGTACAAGGTTATATTTCCCCCATTCCTGTTTCAAAAGATTCTGAACAAAATGTATTTTAACTTTTCTGTTAATGGCTACTATGAAGCAGCCTTTAAGCTGTTACAAAATGGGAGGTATCAAGCTAGTTTTTCAGTTGTAAGCATGTAATCTTTCACATTAATCTCTGTATATGAAAACAAAAAATCTGATGTGTTGCACTCACATGACTTTCTCTACTCTTGTACTAACCATTCTTACAAACACTTATTCCTATATCTTTTTCATGTTAGTTAAGATAAGCACTTGCACAAATTATCTTATTGCTTATTTCCTTGTAGGTGCAAGGGGAATATTAGAATACAGTAGGCTTTGTGCGATAGTCAAATGCTTTAAAGCTTTTAGATTCTGTTGTCTTTGCACACTTGACATATAAAAAAAAATGAATAACGACGATCCATTTCACGAAAATTCTAAGTTTTCCGAAACTCACACACATAACAAGGAATATCTCCGAAATGGTTCACCCTACAAGAAAATTTATTTAGATATAAATTGTATATTTTAGCAAGATCTACATTTTTTGTATAGTATGATCTGGTCTATCTCTTACCAGTTATGCAAAAGTCGTCCAGAGTAAATACGACTACAGGGGCTATAGCCAGAAAATTCAACATATTTCATTTGTCATCAAAATATCTCAAACATATGACATTTTAATCAAAATCGTTAGAGCCATTTTCAAGAAAATCAAAATTTTCGAAAAATTTTCCATGTAAAGGGTAGTTTAGGGTGGGGCTATTTTCTTGAAAATCTTCATGTCGCATCCTTGAACGACATTAAATTTAAACACCAACTTTGGTTTTTAACCAACTTTTCGTTTTTGAGTTATGCTGTCCACAGACTGACTGACACACAGACACACACACGGACCTTTTTCTAAAAATGCGTTTTTTGGATTCAGGGGGCCTCAAAACATATATTTCCGTTGAAATCTGGACATCAAATTTTTGGGTGGAATACAATACTTCCCCTACTTACCAGTAGAGAAAGTAAAAATGAAACTGCAACACAGATTCACTGGTTTTACTTCCGTTCCAAACGAAGCCATGCTAAAGATTTTTGGCTCACAGATATCTATTGCCCTTCCACAACCTCAGGAACCAGAGACTAAGATGTCAGCCCTAGACCACCGAGAACAACATGTAATTATGATAGGGTAACCCCAAACATTCATATATCAGATTACAGCAATTTACCTTCAAGTTATCCTCTGAAGCAGCAGTTAAACCTGTCTCTTGTTTTATTTTCACCAATCTTGTATGCTCCCACAGTGGTTCCTCCTTCACTTCTATTTTGTTGACCAGTTCACTATTACTGCACATGGCAGAGTTTTCCACACAATCTCCCTGATGCTGCACACACTCAAATTTTACTTCATTTGCTTTTATTTGGCAGCAAGGATCTTTAATTTCTTTCATGATATTCATGTTGTGGTTTGCAGTCAATGTATGTTTTTCTTCATTCACTTTAAAAGACCTGAAAAAAAAAAAAAGCAGCAATAGTAGTAGTGTTGGTTGATGAAAAAGCATAATCCATATGTGTAATTAGTGCAATTATCCTGTGGCAGATTGCTGTAAACTTGAAAGTGTGGCAAAAGTAACATTTGAAATTATAAGAAAACAATTTGAGGGCTGTAACACATCCCAGTCATATATTTTAATTACAGTTTTTATATACTAATTTATAAATTTTGACAGAATTCAACAAATACTGTGTGTTCTCAGACTGACCAGACTGCTCCACAGCAACACTGGACTGAGCAAGGACCTGTGTACTCTCCGAGTTACGCGTAAAGGACTGGCAGGTTGCAGGAACCAAACACTAACTTACATTAGACTTATCTGCATCACAACAGATGTTGAAATTGATGATCTTCAACATGAACACATTCCCTATATGTTTGAAAAGAATTCTGGTTTACTTGCAAAGGCTCATGTTGACTGATTGTCTGTATTTCTCTCAAGATATTGTGCTTCAATTCTTGTAACGTTGACGTGTTTGATGCATACGCTTTATTCTTTAACATTCTCCATAAGTGAAACTCGCATGGAGATAAACCAGAGAATGAGATTGCCACAATCCTTGACCAATTACTGTCCCCATTGCCACTTCCAATTCAAGCACAGAATTACCAGCAGTATGAGCTGTAGCTGAATCCTATTGAAACCAGTCACACAATCTTTCATTTCTTCTTAATTGTGGAAAAAAATATTTCAAATAGACTTTATATAAATGTGTGAATCAACTTGTGTTATAAAATTGAGACTGATATTTCTATGCATGGTGAGGAACTTTATGAATAATTTGGTGATTTTCGGTATCCCAGTATCAATTGTTCTGAGTAGAAATGTGACCTTGAAGATACAAGCACGCTCCATCAATTAAGAACGTTAAAGGTAGGTCCACCTCATCATTATGAACTGACTGCTGAAATCAACTGTAATAATTAACCCTACTTACAGGATCTTGTGGTTATAAAGCATGAACTTTGAAGTTTCAGAAGTTTTGCTACCACAAAAGCTGATGTATTGGAAATGTTAATCACTTGTACTAAACGTTTTAATGATTTTTATTCATGGGGAACATTAAGTAATAAAGTGTAAGAGTTAAATCTGCAAATATTACAAGAATTGAAGGGCAATATCACGAGACAAACACATCCAACCAGTCAACATGAACTTTTGTGAGTAAACCAGAATTATTTTCGGAGATATAGGGAATGTGTTCATGTTGAAGATCATCAATTTCAACATCTGATGTGATGCAGGTAAGTCTAATGCAAGTTAGTACAGAAGGTAGTGCTCTGTACCCGTAACTTTCCGGCCCTTTATGCATAACTCCAGTGGAGAGCATGTGGGGCAGTCTGGTCGGTCTGAGAACACACTGTATAATAAATATTTGGAGACTAAAATTTTAATATTTCATATCACTAAACCAGTTTTGCGACTCAATTACTTGCATCCTCAGTAGAACTTATAGCTATGGTCATTGCCATGAAACAATTTTAATGACAAGCTATTTTATAGCTTATGTGTTATACTCAGTGTACATGAGTAAGACCTGCAGGTTACAATGTGACAAAGCTGCAAGATAACTCGTATTAATATAACTCTTGTAACGCAGTGCAGCTTTTACACCATAACCTTCACATTGTGCATTTTCAAATGTCACATGCAAGAGAAGATCTATTTAGAAGTTAGGAATTGGTATACCTCAACATCTAAACAAATAAAAATGTTATGCCCTTACAATGACCTGCTGCTACAAAGTTCATAGGTGTTTTTGTTTGACCTCTTAATAAATGTCTGAGTCTCCAAATGTATCTTAAAAAAGAAGCATTTTTAAAAAATTGTTGTATTTGTTAGGTATTCTCTTTAAGCAAACAAAAAAGTAAATAAAATAAGCTCTTAAATGATACAGCAAACTTACTCTGGCAGTTCCATTGATGGAAATTCATTATGCATCCAAACAACTGATGTTACACTCTCCTGCAATTAAATATAATATTATGATTATTTAACTATGTACACATATGCACCAGAAGGCAAAAAGTGAAAAATAAAATGGTCTTAGGTATCACATTAAGAAAATATGCGTTAACATAGATTTGCCTGGTTTCTGGAATTTGGGTAAACCATGAGACCTGCTGTCTGGAATCATTTCTATCACAGAAGACAGAAAAAGGAGAAAAAAAAATAAGAAAGGAAAGAAAAGAAAAAAGAGTGAAAGCTAAAGATTTTGCTATGAAAGAAAATGTCTTAAAATTAATGGCAGTGGGTTACAAAAGTTTATAGGGTTAATAGTCACTCCTAAAACACTATTTTGTATCACTTTAACAAGAAGGTAAATGGAGAAGTTTTGATCAAAAATCATATTTATTCATGTATCTACAGTGGAAACTTATATGTCAACAGTGAACAAAAGCCATGTGATTACTTTAGGAATTGGTTTTGGAGCATGTTAGCACTTTTTAGCAGTTGCATATGTTAGACTGTAACCTGCCCATTCATGGCTTTTAGGATGACTCCTTATAAGAAAATCATGGCACTGTGAGCAAAGCATGACAATTTGCTCTTATTGCACAGTTCTATGGGTAGAATCAACTTAAATTAGGAAGTAAAATCTGGTGAATTGGTGAAGTTCTACTTGGCCTCCCTCACATTTAAACAGAAATCACTTCCTTGCAATCCTGGATTATTGGGATTTAGATACGCAAACCCTATGGCCATGCTCTGTTGTCACTCCCCTTCTCATGTAAAACATCCCTTGGCTGCGCTTTATGGTTTAGGGCCCTATATAATTTGTTCTTCACATATTTGTTAACCGTATATTGGCAGTTCCAAAATTGCATAAACATTGAGATAGAACAAAGGAGACTGCTGAGAAACTTAGAAACCATTTTCCACTATAGAAATATAAATTTTTCTCCATTTCCAAAATAAAAACCATAAAACGTCAGGCCATTTATGTTCAAATTTATATCTTTGTGCTATAAGCAAACAAACCAAGTAGCCAAACAACCTCACAAGAAGACTGCTATACTAATGCTAATGAAAGTGCTGTCTAATGTAGAAGTGTTACCTTCACATCAATCTCTGTAGCAGATGCTGAAATCAGAGGTAACTGTGTTGTAGATGTTCTCTCTTCCAACCAGTGTTCCTCCTTTATTTCTATCTTCATGTTTTCTTCTTTGGACAAGGCAGTGCTCTTCCTGTTCATTGCAAAACAAGGCTAACCTTCCTTATCCTGAAACACAACACTCCTGAAATGGAGACAAAGGCAACGAAAATATTTAAGTTAGTGGCTTAGGAGAAAATATTAAGACTTCCACAACCTTAAATTCAGCCTCTGCCCTTTCTGAAATACATATTTTTGTAGCAAAATCACCATTGAGTGTTGTTAAAGGACTTATCGCCAATGCACATGCATAGAAAGAACTGTGAACCCAAGTATAATCCACTGGTTTCTAAATTGCAAGAAAATATGTTATCCCAAACCATTGGGGTTTAGCTTCACAGATCCTAAGGCTATCTTTATCACCATTCCATGGTCATTACTGTACTCCCTCAGCTATGCTTTGCAGCTTAGGGTGTAGTCATACGAATTGTGTAGCTAAAGGCCAATAAATCAGGATAGCAGAGAAATGGTTTCCAAATATTGTCAATCCAGTGGACTTTGCTTGTGATTTAAGTTGGCAGTCTCCATCATGCATGTGCAATAGTGGGAAGAAGCTCATGTTTGTTGTCCTTATGCCATTATTTTCCTATAAAAGAAAACATAAAATGGGTGGGTGGGTTCTAGGTTCTCCATGTGACATCGACTTCTAAGTAATTACATAATTCTCTTTCACTTTAACCACTCTTTTAATTCAGGGCCCGAGTACTGTAGAAGCATAGAAAGAAATTAAATAATATTGATCTGAAGCTTTCTTGGCAAAGAACATATTCAAGATGTTCTTGGGCTTCGAGCCAGGTGTAGTGATGCATAGCCATCGACGTTTTGGGAGTGTACATCTCACCCATCATCAAGAGGATGAATGACTAACAAGAGTGAAAGGACCAGTATATGTACTGTCCACTAGTACAGACCGAGCAGAAAACACCAAGTCTAACCTGAAGGTGGTGTTTTCTGAGCTGGTCCACAATCGCAACAACCATCAGACAAGCCGACTGCTACTGCCTGCATCCCATATACTGGCAATCTATCTGCTAGAATCAGTAGAACTCTCACCAAACACAATGCCACAAATTGCCTTTGAAGATCAAACACTGAGTGAGACCGGTAAAGGACAAACTGGATCTTAATATACGAGGGGTATACCGTATACCCTGTGAATGCGGGATGCCGTACATAGGGCAAACCGGCAGGACCATTTCCACCAGTCAGGGAGCACGAACGGTCCATACGCTTAATGCAGCCTGACAAGTCAGGACTGGCGGAACCTGCTTTGAAAAAGGCCACAGGGCTAACTTCAAAGAAACGACCATTGTGGCAAAATGTAGCAGTTTCTGGGTTAAGGAAGCTCAGTCCGTCTCCTCCGAGAAGAGCACACTGAACCAGGATGCCAGATTGCAGTTTAGTCCCTCCCGGAAACCAGGCTTAAAGTTGGAGATCGACCAGCTCATCTGTACCAGCAGACAGTACATATACTGGCCCTTTCACTCTTGATAGTCATTCATCATCCTGATGATGGGAGAGATGTACACTCCCAAAATGTTGATGGCTCTTCATCACTACACATCTTGAATTAAATAATATTAGTCACTATAATATAGCTTCTTTATACCCTTAGAATTAACCTTCATTGACATACTGGTCAAAGGGAAGTTATTATATTCCTTCTAATATGTACTTCATAGAAGCATTACAAGCAGAAAAGGCTAATGGTATTTTGTTTTTTGATCAGCCGACTTAAAAAATATAAATCGCTTTTGTTCCAATTGGAATGAATAATTCCACAAGAATGTACAAAGATAATAGTTTGCTACTTGTAAGATACATACAGAACGTATTTCTGATATAGTTTTGGTAATAATTATGGGGCATCACACAGTTTCGAAATAATTAATCACCTAAAAGAAATAACGGAATATTCCAAGCAGCTTTTTCAGATGTGAAGAAATTCAGCATATTGCAGTGAAGTTGCTCAGGGATCTAAACTGGCTTCTGGATGGAAACAAGTCCATTGCTTGCACACATGATGCTGGGTGCTATTATATTTTAGGAGATAGCAAGTGCAACTGGCATTCTAAATGACCTACACCCACACAGTAAAAACGGCAGGGCATGGCAGTACATATAGTAGTAAATGCATTATATTACATACATCTATTGCTTGCCTGGCCAATATGACCAAGGATTCCTCATAAACTGTAGTAAGGCATTTGATTGTATTGCTTCGGTTCACAAGAAATGCAAAGCGAGCAATAGTTAACAATCTGGGTCCCGACTCACTCAATGTCACTTAACACTTCTCCTGGACAAAGGAGGATCTGCCACAACTGCCTGCAGTGTGACATAGTACAGCAGATGGTCTGCCTTCTACCTGTGCTAGCGAGTGATGGGGAAAACAACTTGATCGGAGGGTTGGTGGGCAGATACATGGTGTGTCAGATCAGCGCCATGGGTTTGCACTATAAGTATTTAATCTGTAAAAGGTACCTGTCACACTTGAATTTGCAGATGCAGCAGGTCAGGTAGATTTATCCAGATATAATGGACCTGTGACTAAGAGGATCAAGCAAGAAATGAACACCACGACCTACATTTATACTGGTCAATCAGTAGTTAATCAGTAAAAGAACAAAAATCATAACAATTACTATGTTTCCATGTGGAATTGAACTTGATTTGAATTCATTCCCATTTCCACATATCCATGTTGAATTCAATTTGGGAATGAGATCGCTTTGGTTAGTCGATCTGGGTGGATCAGTTGGTTAGACAGTGGTCTACTGATCCCAAGATCACTGGTTTAAATCCAGCCTAAATAGATGGTTTTTAGGGACGAACTTCCGGCACACCGGTGACAGCATCTTTCAACAACAAAGTAATTATTATATCACTTTGGATATGCAAGGCTGAAACAAAATAATTCAAGCTTTTATGTTGGTCCCTTGGTTTATGTTAGCGAACCTGTAAAAATATCATGGGCGTCGGCAGAACTTTTCTTATGGGGGGGGGGGGGGGTTCATGTTAAACGTTTGCAAATTATATTAATTCATTGGAATTGACTGTATATTAAATTAACTTCCAAGGGACCGGGGGGAGGGTAGGGCTTCGCGATGCCCATAAAAGGGGTGAGGGAGAAGGGCGGGTCTTCGCGTTCGCGATGCCCATCAAAGATGTTTTCTGCGTATTTGAACAAGGTTTTGAGGTTAGTGAATGTTTTGGGGAAGAATAGAAACACTAAAATTGGCTTTCCTTACTTTTATTACACCACTTCCACTAAGAAAACAATGACGAGCGTGCAGCGTGTTACACACAGAACACGTAGGTGTTACAACGAGTACAGTACAAGTCAGCATCTTTGACGGATTCAAATCGATCTGTGTTTCCATGCAACACAATTTCGATCTGATCCCAGGAAATAAACGGATCGGATCCAGTGGTTGAGCTTCGTTTGAATCCACAGTTCCATGCGGTATTCAATCCGATAAAAGAACTCAATACGTACTGAATTCTCCACGGAAACATATAGTTTAGTGTATGTATTTCGTTCACCATAGTTTGTGTGTATGTATATAGAAATTTTTGAAGTTCTCCACGTGAATTAACAACATGAATACTTACAAGCACTGCACCAGAAAATCAAAATTTATTTGATGAATAGCATCCTTTGAAACTTCATACAGAAGTCTGATAAAATACTTTCCTTATGTACTCGATTAATAAATGAATATGTACACGCTATGGTAATTAAGAGGTTGGTTGGAATGCCTCAGTAAATATAACCATTACCACATTATTTTCAGCTTCACAGTATACCTACAATATTTAAACCTACAAATTTTCACAAATGTTATGTTTTCTGATAAATGTTGTTATTTACATATTCATTTACGGAGCTTGCGAAGTTTTAAACAAGCGAAACATAATAAATATCACACAACGCACAAATGTCACGACAGACACGGCCCATTTAATGAAATACTGTAAAATCAACTGCAAGAAGAGGAATAAACGTCTTCTAGACAATTTTCTATTAAAATGTGTCTTATTTATGGTTATTGGGCGTATTCAGCTTCAAGTGTTAGTGGTCGAGTGGAATGTTACGTGAATGTTTGCCGTCTAAGAATAAAGTACTTTGCAGTTTGTAGTGGGGTAAGTAAAATAAAATCTTTATATTTGGGTGAACTCTTAATTTAGCAATATTTTTCTTAATTGGTATTACATCTCGTTCTGGAATAAACAGCTTTGTATGTTCTTTTGAGCGCCTCCGTAGCGCAGTTGCTAGCGCACTTACTTCTGGCGCGGAGGACCCGGGTTCGATCCCCGGTACCAGCATGGGGAGGGGTGCACTCAGCCTCGTTAGGTCCCTGGGGGGGGGGGGCAGCAATTGAGCCAATAGGTCGCGAAGGCCGCATAACCAGCGGGAGGGATCGGGGCGCCGACCACGTACGACCCTCCAGCACTGCACCCCACTCATGACGCCTGTAGTGGGCAGAGGCGGGGGACGCTAAATATTTGCCGCGACGAAAGATGCCATTCGCTAATTATAACTTAATTATATAATGACTAAACAGTAGGAAGTCGCCGAAAAAGCCTAGTGAAAGTTTAGAACAAAATTCAATTTGTATCTGTTGATATGTTAGTCATATAATTACAGGGAGGTTTTGATATGTTTTTCCATTATCCCTTTTTGTTGCTTCTATTTTTGTGTCTGTATATAATGAGCTTTATGTGCTATTCTGTATATTTATTGACATGTTTGTACTGATTGGCATGTTCATTGTTCCTGCCCTCCATGTGAACTCGCTGAACGCAATCTAATCTAATCAAAGTGCACATCACAGATCTTTGTATAACTGCCGGGGGATTGGAAACCACAAAATGGAACTTTTGACATTTATTTTAACCATGCTTTTAGGCTCTATAATAGGGTTACCAGTTATTTTATCGAAATGTAGCACATTTGATAAAAATGTAGGACACAATGATAAAAAATCTGATGTGTTGTACTCACATGACTTTCTCTACTCTTGTACCAACTGCTCTTAGAAACTTATTCCTTTATGTTCATCATATTAGTTGAGATAAACATTTGCAGGAATTATCTTATTGCTGATTTTGTTGTAGCTGCAAGGGGAGTATGGGAATATAGTAGGCTTTGAGCGATAGTCAAATCTTTTAAAACTGGTTGCTGTTACAGTAGTAGTACCCTTAATTACTTCACGGGGAAGCACAGGGTATTGATAGGCACATATCATACTCTCTTGTTTGCTAATGCTTCTTTTTCCAATTCTTTTCAGCCAGCTCGGCTTCTTCCTTGATTGTGTTGCACCACATTGCTCTAGGTCTTCCTCTTCACCTCAGTCCATGGAGATTCCAGTAAAATGCCATTTTGGAACATCGTTTTCTGTTCTTCATGCATGTCCAATCTACTTCCTAAATTTGATCTCTCTACTAATTTCATTCAGATCTCCTCTTTTCCTAAGTTGTTAGTCATAATCTCGGGCCTCCAGATACCCATAACATTTCTCAGGCATCAATTCGTGAAGACAGTTTTTTATCGACGTGCTTCACTGCCTTCCAAGTTTCACAGCCATACAATAAAATTGATTTTACATGTAAGTTAAATAGTCTTAGTTTAAGCCTTAAAGAAATTTGCTTTTATCTCCAAATCGATTTCAGTTGAAAAAAAATTTTTTTTGCTTTCTTTATTCTAGCAGTGACATCTTCATCTGAGCTACCGTTCAGCATGATTATAGTTCCCAGATATGTAAATTCATCTGTACTTTCTCTCTCTTCTCTTTCTAAGATAAGAGCAAAATCAACACTATTATGGATTCTCATGCATTTTGTGTTATATTTATTTATCTCTTAACCAAAATTGGCCACCATTATTCAGGCCTTGAAGTTTACCATTTATATCTGAGAATTTATGCGCTACAGGCAGACATTGTCTGCACATTCCACACTTTATCTTGCATTTAATCCCCACTGATAATGGCGTCTTCAGCTACATAGGCCATTCAACAGATCATCCATTATCATCCATCATCAAATTGCCTCTAGAGATTAAAACTATAAGAAAATGTAACTTTAAAACTTGTTTAAAAAATTATTTGATCAAAATATGTTTCTGTTCTCTTGATGAACTGTAAACATGTTTATGTAAATATCTGTATGTGTAAATGTAAATATTTAATTTTGACAATGTCTGAAACTTGTATACAAGTCTATAGGCAATAAAGAATTATTGTTATGATTATGATTATTGTTATTATTATTATTATTGTTATTGTTATTGTTACTGTTACTGTTACTGTTACTATTACTATTATTATTATTATTATTATTATTATTATTATTATTATTATTATTATTATTATTATTATTATTATTATTATTATTATTATTATTATTATTATTATTATTATTATTATTATTATTATTATTATTATTATTATTATTATTATTATTATTATTATTATTATTATTATTATTATTATTATTATTATTATTATTATTATTATTATTATTATTATTATTATTATTATTATTACTATTACTATTACTTATACTATTACTATTACTACTATTACTATTACTATTCCTATCATTATCATTATTATTATTATTCATAACCAAAATGAACAAGAATGAGGACAACAGACAACCCTGATTGACCTCTGTTTCCGCAGCTAAGGTTTACTAAGCCATCCATTATGTGAGACATAGTACATACTATTGTTATAAAGATCTTAAATAGTATTGATAATTTTAGTTCTAATCCTAATCTTACTCAGCCTTTTCCAGATACCTTCCTTGTTCAACAGGTCGAAGGCCTTAACAAAGTCAACAAATATCAGATATAATGGGTTATTCCATCCAGAAGGTTGCTCCATTATTATTCTCAAAGCACTGATAAGATCAGTAAAAGACTTTTTAGGTCTAAAACCATATTGTGACTTTCTGAGTATAACTTCCACTGTTCCTCTAATTTGATTCAGGATGACTCTTTTGAACATTTTAATTGGAGCGGACAATAAAGTTATACTGCACCAGTTTCGCGTCTTGAAAGGTTACCTAGTTTGGATATTTCAGTAATTATTCCTTTATCCCACTCTTTAATTATCTTCTCATTTCACCATATGATTATGAAAAGAGGAAGTAGAATACCTGAAGCCAAATCTGGATCTACCTTTAACATTTTCCACATTTATATGAGTATCAATACCAAGGGCTTTACCACTTTTGCTATATGAAGGCTCTGAAATTCTGTTCTCTTTGCACGGCCAAGAGATAAAAAGTGAATAATGACCTCCCATTTAAGAAAAGCTTAAGTATTGCAAAAGTCACACAAATAACAAAGAAATGATTCACTCCACAAAAAAATCTGATGTGTGGCACTCACATGACTTTCTCTACTTGTGTACTGACCATTCTTACAAGCTCTTATTCCTATATCTTCTATGTGTTAGTTGAGGTAAACATTTCCAAAAATTATCTTATTGTTTATCTTCTTGAGAGTGCAAGGGGAATACGAAAATTCAATAGACTTCAAGCAATAGTCAAAACTTTCAAATTCTGTTCTCTTTGCACAGTTAACGTAAAATATGAATAATGATGTTCTGTTTGACAGAAGTACAGTTCTCCAAAACCCGCATAAATGACAAGGAATATTTTCAAAATAGTTCACTCTACAAACAAATGTATTTACACATAATTGTATGTTTTAGCAAGATCTACATTTTTTGTATTGTAAGATTTTGTTTATCTCTTATGGTTTACCAGTTATGCAAAAGTCATCCAGAGTAAACAGGACTACATAGGATATAGCCAGAAAATTCAAGATATACATTTCATTTGCCTTAAAGATATCTCAAACACATGGCATTTTAATCAAAATCATTAGAGCCATTCTCAAGAATATCAACATTTTTCATGTAAAGGTAGATTAGGGTGGAAGAAATCTACTAAAAATCTTTGTTGCAAAATTGAAAGAATTAAAACTTAAATACCAACTGTGGTTTTTAACCAAGTTTTCATTTTTGAGTTATGCTGTCCACTGACTGACACACACGCACGCACACACACACACGCAGCCCCACCCCCACACCTGCACACACACAGTTTCTAAAAATGCTTTTTCTTGATTTAGAAGGCTCAAAACACATTTCTGGTGAAATTTCGAACTCAAATTTTTGGGTGGAATACAATACTTCCTCTACTTACTACACATAGTGGAGAAAGTAAAAATTTGTAATAAGCAATTTGAATGACAAAAGGCTACAGAGCGTGCACATGAGGAATGTTGTTACTTTGACAATCAGCATTTATAAAGAATGTGAACAGAAGCATTGTATAGAATTTAATTGAGAGTAGTTAACAAGGATTCATTTTCAAAACGCTCTTTATACCCTTTTACTTTCTCTACTATGTATAATAAGTAGAGGAAGTTTTGTATTCCACCCAAAAATTTGATGTTAAGATTTCACTGAAAATATATGTTTTGAGGCTCACTGAATACAAAGGAAGCATTTTTACACACATGTATGTGTGTGTGTATGTTTCTATCAGTCTGTGGTTAAAAACCAGAATTTATATTTAAGTTTAATATCTTTTAAGCATGTGAAACTAAAATTTTGAAGAAAATTCCTCCACCTTAAACTACCCTTTACAGGGAACACTTTTGAAAATTTTGATTTGTTCGAAAATGGCTATAACAATTTTGATTAAAATACCTTATGTTTGAAACATTTTTATGAAAAATGAAATGTATATTTTGAATTTTCTGGTTATAGCCTACTTGGTCTTGTTTACTCTTGATGACCTTTGAATAACTTGTAAGCCATAAGGGATAGACCAAATCTTACTACACAAAAATGTAGATGTCATTAAAACACACAATTTGTGTCTGAAGGCATTGTTTTGTGAAGTGAACCATTTTGGAGGTATTCCTAGTTATTTGTGTGACTTTGGCATCACTTAAAACTTTTCTCAAATGCAAGGTGATTATTCAGTTTTTTATCTGTTTGGCCATGCAGAGAGAATGGAATTTGAAAGCTTTAAAAGATACAACTATTGCTCAAGGCCTAATGTATTCTCATATCCCCCTTGCATGTATAAGAAAATCAGTAGTAAGATAATTTATACATATGTTTATCTCGACTAACATGAAGAAGATAGAAAAACAAAAGTTCGTAAGAATGGTTAGCACAAGAGTAGAGAAACTCATGTGAGTGCTACACATCAGATTTTTATGTACATAACAAAGCTTCTAATTGCTGGTTTCTTTCTTTTTCAGATATTGTAATGAGAGTCAAGGATAATATTCATTTTTACAGACCAACACAACATGGATACCATCAGAAAAATCAATGAAGAAGCTTGTGGAGAAAGAATATCAAATGAAATGAATTCCAAATCAGAAGAGTCCCGTTCGAGTTTGCAGTTTGAGTCGGTTTATGCAGCACACTTTGTGGATACATTTGCCATGTACAATGATGATCAAATGAATATGAAATCTGAAATCAAAGAAGAACCTGTGTGGGAGGAGGAAACATTAGCAGCTATCAAGTGTCAGCCAGAAGTAATTCTTCATTCAGGTGATGATTTAAAGGTAAGGTTTTAGCACAGGAAACTATCTTATGAGTATAAACAGTTGCAAACCTCAGAAAAAAAACCTTGTGTTGCACTTTACTCTTGTACTAACTGTTCTTACAAACTCTTATTACTGTATCTTCTTCTTGTTACTTGAGATAAACATGTACAGAAATTATTTTATTGTTTATTTCCTTGTAGGTGCAAGGGAAATATTAGAATACGGTAGGCTTTGAGGGATAGTCAAATCTTTTAAAGGTTTGAGATCCCGTTCTCTTTGCACACTTAACATATAAAAAAAAAATGAACAAGGATGTTGCATTTCATGAAAATGTAAGCTTTCCGAAACTGACACAAATAACAAGGAGTATCTCCAAAATGGTTCAGTAGACAAAAAATTATTTAGACATAAATTGTGTATTTTAGTGAGATCTACATATTTTGTATATTAAGATTCTGTCTATCTGTTATGGTTTACTAGTTATTCAATAGTCATCAGAGTAAACAGGACTACATAGGCCATAGCCAGAAAATTCAAAATATACATTTCGTTTGTGATAAAAATATCTTAAACATATGTCATTTTAATCAAAATCATTAGAGCGATTTTCAAGAAAATCAAAGTTTTTGAAAGATATGCTATGTAAAGGGTAGTATGAAATGGGACTATTTTCTTAAAAATCTTTGTGTTGCATCCTTGAAAAACATTAAACTCAAATACCAACTTTGGTTTTTAACCGAATTTTCATGCTTGAGTTATGCTGTCCACAGACTGACAGACACACACACACACACACACACACACACACACACACACACACACACACACACACACACACAGAACTGTTTCTAAAAATGCTTTTTTTTTGATTCAGGGAGTCTCAAAACATATATTTCCAGTGAAATCTTGACATCAAATTTTTGAGTGGAATACAATACTTCTTCTACATACCAGTCGAGAAGGTAATAAAACTTGTTTATGCTTATTGCTGTCAAATATCCCATATGTTGTTATTTAACTACTTCTGTCATGAGGAGGCTGACTCAAGGACAAAGTTACAAAAACAAAATTGTGTAGGATGAACATTGGTGCAATTTTTCAATAATGCTTTAGTGATGGTGCTGAGCTTTTGACTCTTTCGTTATCTCAAGTCGTAGTACAGGGTGAAATAACGTGGACACAGGATAAAACTTTTTCACAATCTTTCATTTGCACCTTTTTCACTGGGAATTATACACGTGTTATTTAGGTGAACATTCTATGAACTCCTACCGACTTATGAGTGTGACAGTTTCACTTATTATATTACTATCATCATCATCTGCGACAGGACTTCCACATAATTTACGTCAATTATAATAAATAGTGTCTCAGAAGCTTTGAATAAGTGTGGTCCTAATGGTTGGAAGGTTTGTCCCTTATTTAAATAAAAAGAAAGTTACTTGGCACTGTATTGTGTTAATGGATTGAAGGTTACAGGGTTATTTATATTGCCAGATGGTTACCGTAATTCTGCTTATGGCTACACGAAGCTATCTGAGATGTGTAACATTTTATATATTAAATTTAGTACAAAACTGTGATTTCCTTACAGGATACAACAGCATGCATAACTGGAATAGAAGATTTCCCATCAGCAGAATCACCAAGGTAAGAATACAGGTTATAGAGATGTTGAAGAAACTCTACCTCTGTGATTTGTATTATGTAATGTTTCACGGAACTTGCTTTATGCTGTTGAAAAGTGTCTGTCTTCTGCAACATCAGACATAGCTTAATATATATGACTTTTGCATACAAGTTAAAAGTAAACGATAAACTTCTTTTACACTATTATAGATGTTCCAGTGACAATGTAAGTATAGCATGCCATATGCCCCACATTCTTTATAAGGTGTACCAGAAACCTGTATGTATTATGTGAGTGAATTTTATAAACAGGGTGTAATTGAAATAAGATTCATCCTTTAAAACGGCAGCAGGTGTGCGGCAGCTTACAGTGCTGCCAATTTAGTTTTGTTTCAATAATTAAGCTGTCATGCCAAGCACATGACAATAGCTCTAGATGTGCTTTGACTGTTTATTCAGGTGCCCAATCTCATATTGCCACATTATGATATTCAGTTATCTAAATTTTTTTGATCCTAACATAATTGATTCTCTTGTGGAAAACACAAACAGAGATATATAAATGAAAATGGATCATCTGTGAATTACACGAAAGGTAGAGATAGCAGAAATAATTCTGCTTCTGAAATAATGGCTCTATTAAGAGCATTGTTTCTCATTGCTGTATAAAAAGGACACACAAATGTATTAACCTCTTGAGGGATATCCACGTGAAATCACGTCCATTTAAAATGACGGATGAGCGATATGGGCGTGTACACACCTCCTGTGCGTTTAAGCATTTAACCCTTATTTATCCCTTATCCAACTCAACTTATTATAATTTTCCCTTTATGAAACATTTTAGTAAGGTCTATATACTTTATTGGCTTACCTTAATATGTTCGTTCTGCAGTGATTTACCTCAAAACAGGGATAAACACACAAGGGTACGTACATCTCCACATTCGCGAATTCCCTTCTTGCGGCACATGAGGAGATGGGCGGGACTTCTTTGCTGTTGGTGGTATCCTTTTAAGATAATGTTTTCCTTGAAGTCTGAGGGGTGCAGGGGTTTTGGATTTTCAACCCCCAACGTGGTATTGTTCAATTAGGCTGCGAGCTATTTATAGTCGGTAGTCAAGGTCGGTCATTGTCCTGTGTGGGTTTAGAGAGCTGTCCAAATCCCCAAAAAATTGTATATGGTTATATCCAGTTGGTGCAAAAACACCCTTTTATACCACTTCTCCCTTCAGCTACAAGCAGGAAAGAATACGTATGTATTTCAACAAAGAAAGACACGGACTCTACTAAGTTACGAAACTCGCGTAAGCAAAAGTTGCAATGTTGATCTATTCTGATGACTCAAGAGACCACGCATACAGTAGTGCTTTATTACACAGTATGCTGACGCATAAGCCACACATACAATGGGTGTTTCTTTACTATTTCTTTCCGAGAACTTATATTAGATGTGTTCGACAGAGCAAAGTTGACTTTTCACCACAGTGAAACAAAATTGTGCCATTTGAACGTTTTATAAATATAACTCAACTTTGCTGATGACGTACATTTATACTGCAAATAACGAGTTTTATACCAATTTTTGTTTCATTAAAATTACTTAATATATACACAAAATACAGCTGTGTATATACGAAGCACTTTTAGTGCATTTAACAATTTAAATGCTAGCAGTTCTCGGCTCGCGGACGTTTTAAATGGCCATCGCTCAAGAGGTTAAGAGTTGTGGGCATCAAATGGAATATGAATGACTGTTCTAAGGGCAGCATTTATCTACAAGTGCTTTCTTGGTATTTGACAATACTTCCACAAGAAAGGAATGACTTGCAGCCGTCCGCAACTTCTACTCTGCAATTTTGAACAACTGCAAAAAAAAAAGCTATAGTCCAGGGGAGTTCACAACCATAGATGAAATGCTTGTTCCATTTTGTGGACATTGTGGCTTTGGGCAGTACATGCCCAATAAGCGTGCCAAGTATGATCTGAAGTTGTATGCATTGTGCAATAGCAAGATGTTTTAAACCTGCAATTTTGAAGTATATTGTGGCAAAAAGAATCCTGGACCATATCCTGCATCTAACCAGCCTATGAATATTGTGGAAAGACTAGTTGAACCAATCAAGGGCATGCACAGGAATGTAACTACAGGCAACTATTACAATAGCAATCCTTTGCATAGCATCTTCTACAAAATGGGCTAACCTTCATAGGGATGCTGAAAAAGAACAAGAAGGAAATTGCTCTGGAATTTTTGCCAAACAGGTCGCAAGAAACTGGAAACTGCCTTTTCAGATTTCAAGATTACTTCTGTTTTGTTTCATATCAAACAAAAAGAAATAAGGTTGTAGTTTTCCTGTCATCAATGCATGAAACTAATGAAAGAGACACCACTACAGGAAGTCTGTTGTAAATTTGGACTGTAAAGCCACAAAAGGTGGAGTAGATACTGTTAATTACATGTGTACAGTGTATTCTATACAAACAACAACAACAAGGTGGCCTTTGGCCTTGTTTTTCTGTTATCTGGATATTACTGGGATGAATTCCCAAGTGTAATTCTTCGCAAACAATCCAGAGAAAAAGTTCAGAAGAAGAACACACCTTACAAATCTTGCCTTAGCTCTAATGGAGAACCATTTGAAAGAAAGGGCCCAACTTTCTACTCTACCAAGGGATATCCAAGGATTTCTATTGCCTTGTCAATCAACCACCAAAAGTAATGAAAACGCTAAAAGGTGTGGGAGATGTCATCTTTGTGGTGCTCAAAAAACAAACAAACCTGTGACATGCAATATTTATAAAACTTTGTTTGCAAGCAATACTGTTACAGCATTGTTAGGTGTAATGATTGTAGAGTTTCTCCAGAGGAAGAAAGTGTTGTTGTTAGCTAATGTTGGATTTCTGACAATGAAATCGTTAATCCTCTTGTGCTCCAATATTTTTCACTGATGGATGGGGCACTAGAAGTGGCCGGGCATATTTGAAGGTGGTCTCGATCCATTTTCTCTTGCGGATCACATAGAGGGCACAGTGGTGAAGAATATATCCCAATTCTGTTTAAATGTTTTGCCAGACCATTATGTGCTGTGTTCAACCTGAAGGTTGTAACTGCTGTTTTTCGAGGATACTCAGGAATTACTGTTTGAATGTTTGGTAGTTCCCATCTTTTATTTTTTGATTTTTCATAGTAATATTTAAGAGGAAGAAAGTGTGTGATCCTTGATAATTGTTCATGGTTTTATTTTTTTATTTTTAATTGACTGTCTTGTTGATTATTGCGATAAACATATAGTATTTTTGTTTCTATTTATTAAACATTGTTGTAAATGTTGCTGTAATAATGAACTATAATGTCACTATAATCTATGTTGGAATTTATTTACCATTTATTAGTAAACTAAAGCTGAGGAAACAGTTCTGAAACAGTCTGTCAGTATTCTGCAATCATTTTAATTTGCCAGTGCACATTTTCATGTACTTCATCATATGTATTTGCATATAAATTCTATTAAATACTGGCATCAAGAATGATCTTACCTGTTGTTTATAACCCCCATATATTAATTCCACCAGAAAACCATGAAGTTTGCGTGTTAAATGGTATTTTAGTTAGGCAGCACTGAGTGCTGCATGCACCCACTGACGTAATTATCAACAGGGCACATTTAAACACAGTATTCCCATATAGTTCAGTTCACAGCAACAGTGATGTAAACTATAACTTGGTAATTTGAGTTATATTTTGTAACACTTCAGAGCAGTTGCGTATAGGTTATGGAAGACATATTTCAGGAATTCATTGCCCCATCAGTTCCATGTTTATATGCTAGTGTTTCTCCTTATGATTATTGCATATTTCTGCTGAGGAACAGAGAAATTTTTGCATTAGAATGTTCCATAGCACCCATCAGCCTTTTATAAACAAAAAAAAAAGAAGTCTTTAAACATATTATATCAGAAGTTTAAACAGTAGTACATGACATCATTTTTGTCCTCTAAAGCAGCTTTTCCATTACAAATGTACTTACTCCAAATTAAAAGAGAAACTCCCAAAGGAAAGCACAGCAAAATAATGTATCAAGAGTATAAACCTCAAACCAGGTAACCAGTGGTAAGCATAACAACCGACTTTGATAACTCATGAAAAATATGGCCTATGTAACAGAACTTTCAATAAGAACAAGTATAATGTGTTTGAAAAAACAAGTACCACTTTAGAAAATGCACCCACAGGCATTCTAATGCAAAGTTCATCCTTCCTACACAATAGAGGGAAGCAATGACCACGAGGAGAACACTGATGGGAGAGATTAGCCCCTGAAACATATGACCTAAGTGTGTAAAAATGTATTAATAATACCAAATGATTTTATTCTTTGGTATCCTAAGGAAGTCCATGGAGTCAAGATGGCCACAGTTTGGTGTTTGTGAACCAGAATACTCTGTTGAATTTGCATGAAACTAGAATCAATGTGTATATGTTCTGTGCCAGCTGTTTTTATAAAAGGGAGTGATGAAATCTTTGTTTCAAGGCTGTATTTAGTGGGTAACAGATAAAGATTATGATGGCGAGGACTAATGTATTTTAAATTAAAATCTGGATTGTGCCAAAATTAACTTATATTCACAAATCATATCACTTTTTAAACCTACCTATTCTTCAAGCCAATGTTCATAACTATTTGGGATATGACAAATTTGCCTCTTACAAATATTTCTCACATGAAGTTCAATGCCATCACTTTTATGATAAGCGTCCGTGGATATAAATTGTATACTATTTCTTTTCTGCACAAACACTATTGGATTTTCTGTTATTTCTGGTTAAAATTTCAGATTACCAAAACGTTCTCCAAAATTTACATCATGCACTTGCTGCCATTTGCAAAAAATTTCAGCATTAATATCACAACTGTACTGAAAAAAGATTAACTATTTGTTCTTGGTTAGGGAACTTAGCCACCACAGCTTCTCATTTGCCTTTTTTTTATGATTTTGACTTATAGTCAATGTTTGCCATGTTCCACTTTACCAAATACAAGTGCCAATAGGGCACTAGGGCACAATATAACATTTATATTACAGGAAATTGGCCTGTTTTGGTTAGACAGAAATATAACAAATATCAGCATGAATCATCCTGAGCTTATAATTTGTGCTACATTACTAATATATTATATTTCAGGTTACCTGCCGACACATCATGCAGTGGCAGTAGCTTCCTTACCAGTCCACTTTCAGGAAACAAGCACAGTATAGAAATTAAAGAACCAAATTTTGAATTTAAAGAAGTGAATGAGTTGACCTTTTCTATAAACTGTTCTACTCAAAATTCAGCTATTATTAAACAAAACAAAAAACGAAGCAAGTGCTCTATATGTGACAAGACCTATAAAAATGCATACGAGCTGAAAAAGCATCAACTTATACATTCAGGCACAAAAGAATACCAATGTAAAGTCTGTGAGAAGAGATTTACACAAAAGGCTCACTTGAACAGCCACAACTTGACTCATACAGGCATAAAGGCCTTTGAATGTGATGTCTGTGACAAAAGGTTTACTCAACAGTGCAAGTTGAAGAGCCACAAGTTGATTCATTTGGGCACAAAGCCATACAAGTGTGACATCTGTGGAAGAAGCTTTACTCACAGAGCTTACCTGAAAAGTCATATTCTGGTTCATTCCATTGGAAAAGCGTACAAGTGTGACTTTTGCGAGAAGGTCTTCACTCAAATGGCATACTTGAAAAGTCATGTTTTGATTCATTCAGGCACAAAACCACACCGATGTGACATTTGTGGCAAGAGTTTTAAGGATAAATCAGTTCTGAGAAGGCATAACTGGGTACATTCAGGCATAAAACCATATAAGTGTGACATTTGTGAGAAGAACTTTGTACAAGCATCTCACTTGAAAAGACACATTTTGTTTCATTTGGGCACAAAGCCACATGAGTGTAACATTTGTGGGAAGCACTTTAATGATAAGTCAGTCCTGAACAGGCATAGTATGGTACATTCAGGTGTAAAACCATACAGGTGTGAGATCTGTGGCAACTGCTTTAGTCGTATGTCAAACCTCAAACGACATAACTCAATACACTCATCTGTGAAAATATAGTTGATTGTGCAAACACTTCTGCAATCTGAAGTAGTATTATCTGTTGCATTTAAGTTCAGTTTAACAGATACACAGTTGATGAAGAGTGCTTTATGATAAATAGTGTTATTCATGGCAGCAGAAATAATATAGGTACGGTATCAAATAAGTTGAAATAGTTATTTATTTATGCCAACAAACTTACTGTTGGTGTTTTTAAACACACAAGCCGTGTGTGGGAGAAATACGAACTGGCTTGAGAATTTAATGCCATTCTGGCAGTTTGTCACAATAGCTCAGTGGTTAGAGCGTCCGCCCGGCAAGCGGAAGGTCTGTGGTTCAAATCCCAGTTGTGGCATTGAATTTTTAAGTTCCAGTTCTACCTCTTAAGTTGAAATAGATTTATAGGTATAAATTATTGTTCTTTGATGTTAATACTTCTTAGGTTAAAGAAAAAGTTACATCATGTTTGAAAAGTTTAATGTCACATTCAGTAGTCAGACTTTCAGCTTCCCAGCTACCATGAACTTCTTGTGATCTGTTTCCTCATTTAATTTTAATGAGACATTTGTTGTATGGGTTGTAGCAGAATGTAATTGTAATATACTTGTGTACATTAATTTTATACATTTCTACAAAGAGGAGTGTGATTATGTTATCCCTGCACTGCCCATTAACTATATCTTTGAAAAATATATGATCTATAAGTCTGCGAGCATTCACAGCACACCAAACAGAAATTATTTGGTTCTATAAAGAAATTTGATGTACAAGATTAGGTTTTTCTCTACTGCAATAGCTATTCCGTCATGTCAGTACATGGCTGTGTAAATAAAACATTCTCTACAGAACTGTTGGTATACATTTAACCCATATGACAAGCTATACTTGCAAAGGCAGTAATGACATGTCACTATTCCATTCATCCATTTCACCTATGTTTCATATCCCCTTCCTCTCTCTCATACCTGGTGCTTGGCTGAACACCCACTTCATGGTCTTCACTTTATCCGGTCCATAGTTTCGTCTCACCCTTGGTACTGGCTTGTAAGTCTTGGGGGCTGCAAGGCCCACATAAGGGAAGGGTAATCAGGTAAAGAAAAAGAAGATAGGTAAACTGAAACATAAAGAATCATTGTCTACAAAGAATTGCTGTGTGTGAAATGGAAGGATAACAGAGACATGTATTTCCTCTCTTTGAAACACATCTGAGAAGCAGAAAAAACTCACAGAGTGGAGGTAAAGAAACCAAATTGTGCTCTTGAATACTTTTGTGAATCAAAAGGTTTGTTTTCTATAATGTAATGAACAGATAAAGATTACAGGAAAGTACCACTTGTGATCTACTATGTTTACATGGGGAATTGAAATCAATTTCAATCCAATCCCATTCTCAATACGATCCACATTTCCATATTGAAATCAATCTGAATAAGAACAATTTAGATGTGCAAGGCTCAAGCATAGACAAATCAAACTTTTACTTTGGTCACTTACATTATGTTGACAAACCTGTAAAAAGCATGTTTCTGTGTATTTTAAGCAGGTTTTGAGGTTGACAAATGTTTTTTACAAGAATATATTGCGAGATCTTAGAAAGAATAAAAGGGATTGTTGTGCTTCATTACAGCACTTTTGAAAAGAACACAAAATGACAAGAGTGGAGCATGTTACAATGTCTAGCAAGACATATCTCTGACATATTAACATTCATTCTTCTAAAATTGTAGCAACTCCTCTTCTTAAGGATTAAGGCAGGGTATGAGTCCATCGAAGTTAGGCCTTTCATCCCGAACACATCCAGGTTATTAAGTGCCAGCGCTTTGGATATACAAGCGAGCTTTGTAAGGGACTAGCTACATGCCCTCAATGTGGGGATGAATTCCACGATGGTGCATGTACAGCAGCTCCGTCATGCGTGAACTGCAGAGGTGAACATCCATCTAGTTCCCAAGATTGCCCCCGTTTTGTAGAGGAAAGAGCGATCCAAGAGATACGGGTTAAAGAGATGGTGCCCTTCTCAGAAGCCCGGAAGCTCTTGCATCTACGCCAACCCTCTGTTTCCAGATCCGGAACCTATAGCTCAGTTGCAGCTAAAGCGGTACCGAGCAGAGAGATCGCAACACAGACCAGCGATTTCAATGGGGCAACAATTTTAGAAAAGACACTTGTTGCCCGTAGCTCAATTCCAAAGCCCACAAATCAGCGCGCACATCTGTATCAACGTGTACAAAATCTGTTGGTGAAAAAAATTCAACTGTTAGATCACCAACGAAAATGTCAAACTCGACACAGAAGACTAGCAGATCTGTAATCTACAATGCCTCACCGATAAAGTTTTTAAGAAGCTATAGCTCAGTTGCAGCTAAAGCGGTACCGAGCAGAGAGATCGCAACACAGACCAGCGATTTCAATGGGGCAACAATTTTAGAAAAGACACTTGTTGCCCGTAGCTCTATTCCAAAGCCCACAAATCAGCGCGCACATCTGTATCAACGTGTACAAAATCTGTTGGTGAAAAAAATTCAACTGTTAGATCACCAACGAAAATGTCAAACTCGACACAGAAGACTAGCAGATCTGTAATCTACAATGCCTCACCGATAAAGTTTTTAAGAAGAACTACACAAAGAACGATTTCCTCAAGGAAGATAAGCCTGATCCCAGTACATCAAAAGGATATAAGAGTCAGAGAAGATCTCCTCGAAGATCCTCTTCAGGGGTGGACTCAGACCGGCGTCTTTCATCTTCGCCGGTCTCCATCAGCAACCGGTTCGAGACACTTGAACCCACGTTCGCTATGGGAAAACGAACGTCCTCGGCAGAGGACATGGGCTTAGATCAATCTGCCCACACTGGGAGCACCCCAGTTCAAAGAGGCGCGAAAAAGCGTCTGAGAAGAATGCCAGGCCAAGAGAAAAGAAAAGGGCGAAATTAGTTCGACCACTACCTGTTCCAAAGTAATCACAGTTACCTTGGAAAACTTATTCCATACAGATATTAATATGGCTGTCCTACAGTGCAACATACGTGGTATTAGAACACAACGGCCAGAACTTGAGCTTTTGCTCAAAGAAAACGAACCTCTGGTCGCATGTTTGCAAGAGACTAAGCTGCGCCCTCAAGACGCTTTCCATTTAAGGCGATACACCCCAGTACGGTGTGATGTCACACCAGAAGACGGTGCCCGCCTCGGTAGCGAGATGGTTAGCGTGTCTGCCTCACGTTCAAGAGGTCGTGAGTTCGAATCTCTCACTCAGGGTAAGTTATCCGGATAAGGTTTTTTCCCGAGGTTTTCCCTACCCTGAGAAGACGAATGGCGGTTTGCAATAAGGATCCTACTGCCAGACAGCCATTTCACCATTTGCAATTTATACTTGCCTCCGTCCCATGACTTCTCGCACATTGATTTAGAAGATCTAGTTTCCCAGTTTCTGTTGGTGGGAGACTTCAATGTGTACCACCCACTTTGGGGTTCAAGTCGCGCTTGTGCGAGAGGTAGGTACGCTCATTGCCGATTTCTTGGACAGTTACAACCTAGCTCTCCTCAACACTGACTCTTACAATAGTTTCTCGCACATTGATCTTGCAGTTTGTTCACCTCAGTTGGCAGTCTCCTTATAATGGAATGTCATCTCTGATTTATACTCTGGTAACCACTTCCCATCACCGTCACCACCACCACCACCACCACCACCACCACCACCACCACCACCATCATCATCATCATAATCATCATCAAGATCTTTAGATTTTATATATTTTGATCAATCTAGTAAGATAATACTAATAAAAATCATGTATATTCAAGCTTATTGCAGCTAAACATGGGAATGAAGGAAAAATACAATTTAAAAAATAAATGCTAGCATAGAAGCACAAAAATAAGCAGGGGCCCACTAGGCCTCACGTAAGTAACAGTGTTCTACCAAGGCGCAGGCCTAACAGAGGGTTAAGGATGTTAAAAAAATTAAAATTATTTTGTTGTTTAACGACGCTGTCAATCGCCAGGATTACATCAGCGTCGCCGGTGTGCCGGAATTTCGTCCCGCAGGAGTTCTTTTACATGCCAGTAAATCTACTGACATGGAGCTGTCGTTTTTAAGCACACTTAAAAACCATCGGTCTGGGCCGGATTTGAACTCGCGACCTTGAGATCAGTAGGCCAGCGTCTAACCAACTGAGCTACCCAGACCGACATTAAGGATGTTGGCGACGTCCGTTGGATTTTTTATAACAACCCCAATGAACTACCTACCACCTAAAATTGATTTGATTGTAACTCATCACAATAGTTCAGCTTGTCCTTTCTTTGGCATTGTAATGAACATTGTAAAACGACGGAATTATTTGCAGTCACTCAAATTCGTTAAACTTACTTTGCGAACTTTACAATATTGAAAACCTCAAGCTAATTCCTCGAGTTTCCCTTAAACACATTTGGGGGTTATGTCTAAGCTCCTGCCCTAATTCTTCGTGTCTCGCTAAAATAAAATGAATTTTTTTTTTTTTATTTCTAACCCTGAAAAGTCAGTTTACTTTGATACAACAGCTGATTAAAATGTGATTAAATCCGATTTAATCAAGTATATTCTCAAAATCCACTACCTTTTTTTACATTAAAAAAAAATATTCTAAATGTGATACATGCAGCTGTCAAACGATAGTCTACCACAAACGCCATATATTGTAAGTAGGTAATCCGAAGTGTCAATTCCCATAGAAAATTAAAAATTTCGGCTGTTCCTTGGGATTTTCCTAAGGTTCTATTTTTCTAAGCCATCCCGTTGTTGAGGCAAATAAAACAAAAAAGAAATTATTCAAATCGATTGAATGCTTGCTTTATTTCCGGATTGCTGATTTCTCTTCCAGTGCTTGCTTGATCGATGTAGTTCTGCTTTCTTTGTAGATCGCAGTCATCTTCTTCGGTGGCAGTGCCGATATATGGTATGACACTTAAAATCTGGGACTATCAACCAACTAGTTAACATTAAATCGAAGTGAGTATTACCACTAATTCTTATACGGGTTTAAAATTTCTTTGAAGACACATTAAGTTTGGAAAAGGTAAATAACTGATGTCATAGCAGTGGCAATCCAGCTGAAGAATGCATGTTCAACTGACAGGTAACATAATAGATACTACAATCACTTGGTTATTATGCAGAAGTTGGGCTTCCAGTTTAAGCCAGTTTTACACTCTTAACGGGACCAGCTTGGGTTGGAGGGGGGGGGGGGGGTTGGGCTTATGGGTGGGGAGATGATTGAGAAGAAATCCGCGACCGTCTTTAGTATCCTGGTCCAATTCCTTAGTCTGCTGTACTGTGTCGTGACTAACGAAAGTTACGTACTGTGCCTATTGACGTCACATGCCAACGTGCGACTAACAATCATTGCCACTATTACGCTAATACAAACGTGAGCCATAGTTGAGGTGCTGAGGGATCCTGGCCATAGGGCTCAGCCAAGATATTAAGGACCTTAAGGTGGCGTTAACATGCATTACACATACAATTTGTGAATCAGGTAACCAGTATATTGGTAAATCATAAAATTGTTTTATTGTAATATCTTTATTGTATTTTTAGTTACAGGTTGTTGAACTTGACATTTCTAAAGTGGGTCTAACAATTTAAATGCCATTTTATTCTGCACTTCAGTATTATAATTTTTCTACATAAAACGTTTTAAATTGCACCCTAAATCACTGTAAAGTTGAAAGTTTGTATGGTAAATGGCATAATGTGGCAATTGAAAAACTAGAATGTGTAGGCCATGAATGAGCAGTTTCGGGGCTACAGTGGAGTAGACTGCCCCAGGTACACTCAATTTCCTGTTAATTATGTTTTAAATTATAAAACATACCTACCTTTTCTCACGAACTATTGGCTAGAATTACATAAATTTTTCGTTGTTATGAAATATATAATTTTTGAAACTGAACCTAAAACATTCATCATTCTGCTAACAATTGCATGTAAAAAACATCCCAAATTTAGAAGTTGAAAATGAATTTTTTAAAATTAACTAAAAAATAATCAAAACACAAATTGCAAATATAGGTCGAGGTTATGGATGTATATGAGGTAGTTCATATAAATTTTGGCATCATTAGTTTTCATCCGAAAGTAAATTACCTTTATCTTTTTATTTATATTAATGGATGAAAAATCTTGTAAAACGACTTGCATTAGGTATAAGACATTGAAATTTATTCAGTAGTTTGATAGTTATGATAATAAGCACACAAATGTCAAACAAATTGGATATATCTACCCAGAGAAATGATTTTTTTAACGGAGAAAAAATGCATTTTGCAACTTAAGGTCACCTCAAGTCACAAAGCATAGCTGAGGGCATCTTCTGTAAGAAGAGAAGCACAATAGTGCAACTGCAAAGTGACAACCAAGCATAGCTGGAACATTAGTGTAGCTGAAACCCAATGATCCAGGAAACTAGCAAATTTTACTCCCTCCTTTATGTTGGCACAAAATTGTTGTATAAGCACAGCTAAAACATGTTTAGTATTGTATAAATAATACTTTATATATATAGGAATGAGAGTCAACCTAAAACATGAAGCGAAATCTGCTAATTTTGCATATATTGGGGTTTTAGCTACGCTCCACTCGCATTATAGAAATATCTCTTGGCTAAACTTTGCAGCTTAGATACCTCAAGGCCTGAGTTGATTTGTGCTTGGTTTTGCTTAAGCCGTACATGTTAGTCTCATGTACACAGCAGACTGGAATTGAACCCCAATAGCAAAAATGCCCCTTAATTTACTTTCCTGTTTTTCAGTTCTCTCAAACAATTGTTGGCTTTGACACTCATACTTACCAAAACTGCTTCACACAACAAACAATTCTGATCTGATGAATAAATATCGAAAACTCTGAAGACATAGACTTGCACTTCTCTCATTGATGACTGTACACACACACACACACACAATGCTAACAGCTGTCTCATTCAACACTCTTCAACACCTTGCTTTATAGACGAGAACAGCGTAGCACAGATTTTTCTCAAAGTTCACTTCTTCTCGAACCCCTTGTAAATAAGCTAGCAGTTAGAAATCTAACACAGTTTGGAAATGCTTTACTCTGCCATACTCATTGTTGCCAGTCATATATTCACAACTGGTGTGAGGTAGCTTGATCTTGGCTTTCTTTGATGTGTGGCAGCCGGCATTACATTGTAATAACAACACTAACACACTATAACACTGAAATATGCACCTCACAGTGTATGAACCTCTGTATAGTACAGACTTTACATCAACTAATTAGGAAGAGGGAACAGAACTGGTTCTAAACAGGATAGGCAAACTATAATAGGATTATATGTCTAAATAAAAGCTGCATAATATAGATACAAAATTGAGAAGTACCAGTTAAATATTGTTTGTAACTTTATTTTATGTGTGCATGAATCTGTATTATTTAACTTCAAGTTTCATTTCCTTTTTGTTTTCAGCCATAGTAATGAGAGTAAAGGATAGCATGGATACTGTAAGAAAAATCAAAGAAGAACCTTCTATGGAAACAACATTAAGTGAAAGTAAATCAGACTCAGAAGAACCTCAGATTCCACATTTGGACTTGCAAGGCAAGGGGAATTTTGAAATGGAATGTAAGAAAAATGAACCAGATATAAAAGTAGAAGTCAAAGAGGAACCTTTGTGGGAGGATATAATATCAACAGACTTAATTTCAACAGCACAGGATAACATAAAGGTAATTGTTTATGTAACAACATACTGTAGTTTTAATTATTCTTTATATTAACAAAGAAGATCTTAGTGAACTGATATTAATTTCAGAATATGTTGTTTGTCCCAATAATAATCTTACTAATAATTATTTCCTTAATCAGCTGAGTATTAATGGCAAATGAAGTGAACAACATAGGTTGAATGTAGTTAAGAGATGAAAATAGACATTAGGTACCTACACTTTCCAAATTACTTTCTCAATCCTGAAAGATAATGGAATGGCCAGTGAAGGAAGCACTCTTCTGCTAGGCCAATATTCTGAAAATCACAGCTTCAGGTGCACAAGCACTTTGTTTATCTGAACTGGTGAAACCAGAGGTAATCCAGATTAACAATAATATGCACTTTCAGATATCTAAACCCAAGAGTATTTTAAAGGAGGGTGAGAGAGACTGTGTGTGTGTGTGTGTGTGTGTGTAGAGAGAGATACCAGCTTTGTTATGAGGGACTAGTTTCAGGAGGCATTACTTCATTTTAATCTCAGGATCCTGACATGAGCTGTATAAAGGAGAAAGTAATAGTTTGATATGTACAGACTGTGATGAAGCTTGGTGTTTTCTAATATGTTACATAATAACAGAAAAACAAGCAAACTCAAGGACCACAAACAAGGAAATTTCCCACAATTGATACACTTGTCAAAGAAATGAAACAGGTTTACCAGGAGAAATACGAACTGGTTTGAGAATTTAATACCATTCTGGTAGTTTGTCACAATAGCTCAGTGGTTAGAGCAGCCGCCCGGTAAGCGGTAGGTCTGTGGTTCAAATCCCAGTTGTGGCATTGAATTTTTAAGTTCCAGTTCTACCTCTCAAAGGGATTTCCAATTTGTTGTGAATAGGTTGTAATTGCCTTTATGTCTTAGATCCTTTTTGTTGTGAAAAACCTGTGAACATTCAGGTTTATCTTATACGTGAGACCATGTTAGATTCAGGCCAATACAGTATAATCAGTATATGTGATGTTTGAAGATGCTAGAGAAGTTTGCATAAAAGCATCACATCAGATATTTTATTTATAAATGACCAATACAGTCTTAAATAATGAATGTCATAATATGCTCTACTACCAAGGACTGTATAAGAACTAACGTATCTCATTAGTATTTAATGGGTTGTATACTTATCAGTAATAAAAGGCATATTTGCTCTTCATAAATTACAGAAGCAATAAAATGCTGCAAAAAACATTGAACTTCATAACTCTGCATTTTTCTCACTGTAACAGGAATGAGAAAACATACGTTGAGTACAACAGTATTAGCACAATAGATCTGCTAACCAACATGAAAAACGTGGAAAAGGTGGTGTAAAAGGTAGGAAATAGAGTACCAAGGAAACATCTACCAGTAGAAACAGAGATGCAAATGAATAAGAAACACTTCAAAAAAATGAGAAGCAGGTTAAATTGAAAGAAATAGATGTAGCAGTTGGAAAGGAACAATAGAGCAATAATACGGGCAAGGGAATTGATTCAGGAAGGAAGAATAGCCAATGCATTAGTGGAATTGGAAAACATTTTGCAGAGAACCCCAAAGGGAAGAGTACAATGCAAGCAAACAGCAAAGACATGGTTCAATTAAGAATGTCACCACAGAAGGAAGGAAGCAATAAACATGCAGCATAAAGTACTCAGGAGGCTGATGGAAGATGCAGTTAAACAATATGCCAAAGGAAGGAGGACATATAAAGAATTAATATGAGGAGAAAAAAACTAATACTATGAGAAACAGGGAAGTGACAGAAGAAGCAGAAAACGACCCATACCACATTTTAAAAACAAAGAACTCCAAGTTCCCAAGAGAAATACCTATGGAAGCATGGACAAGTCATTTCAAACAGATACTGGGAGGGAAAGACACAAGACCCACAAGAGATAGCAACAAATAGAAGGCAGAATGGGAAGAGAGTATCGCAAAAGAAGAGCTAGAAAAAATAATAGCCTAAAGAAGAAAAAAACATGCAGCCCTGATGAAATATACAACCAGCAACTAAGAAGTGTCCATGATGCTGGAAGTGTGGACAGAGCTGCTAAATGAGTGCATGTTGCAAGGAATAATCTCAGGCAAATGGAGTTGCACAAGGAGCAAAATGCTATACAAAGGGAAGGGAGTTCCAGGTGATGTGAGCACCTGCAGGGACATAGCAGTAGAATGCACACTATACAAGGTAATGATGATGCTGGTCACAAGAAGGATGGCAGAGATGGTGGACCACCTCTTTTCCCAGAAGAGCAATTTGGCTTTCAGAAACAAAGATCCACATTAGAAGCCATCAAATGCCAACAAAGAGTCACTGAATAAACTCTAAGTACACCTGGAGAGAAACTACATGCAGTATTCATGAACTTAACAAAGGCATATGATATAATTAACCTCTTGAGTGATGGCCATTTAAAACGTCTGCGAGCCGAGAACTGCTAGCATTTAAATTGTTAAATGTGCTAAAAGTGCTTCGTATATACACAGCTGTATTTTGTGAAATATTAAGTTATTTTAGTGAACCAAAAACTGGTATAAAACTCGTTATATGCAGTATACATGTACGTTATCAGCAAAGTTGAGTTGCATTTACAAAATCTTGAAATGGCACTATTTTGTTTCACTGTGGTGAAAAGTTAACTTTGCTCTGTCGAATGCATCTAATATAAGTTCTCTGAAAGAAACAGTAGTTGACCCAGTGTATGTGTGGCTTATGCCTCAGCAAAAACAAGGCATAATGTGACATAAAGCACTTGTATATGCATGGTCTCTTGCGTCATCAGAATAGAGCATGTTTGCAACTTTTGCTTCCGCGTGTTTCGTAACTTAGTAGACTCTGTTTTCTTTTCTATGTTGAAATACATACATATACTTTCCTGCTTGTAGCTGAAGTGAGAAGTGGTATAAAAAGGTATTTTTGCACCAACTGGACATAACCATATACAATTGTTTGGTAATTTGGAGAGCTCTAAACCCACACAGGACAATGACCTACCTGGACTTCCGACTATCAATAGCTCACAGCCTAATTGAACAATACCACGTTGGTGGTAGAATACCCAAAACCCCTGGACCCCTCAGATTTCAAGGAAAACATTATCCTAAAAGGATACCACCAACAGCAAAGAAGTCCCACCCACCTCAAAAGTGTTTCGTGTGCTGCAAGAAGGGAATTCGCGAATGTGGAGATGTACCCTTGTGTGTTTATCCCTGTTTTGAGGCATATCACTGCACAAGGAACATATAAAGGTAAGCCAGTAAAGTATATAGATGAGTATACATTCCCATATTGCTCATCCGTCATTTTAAATGGACGTGATTTCACGTCCACATCGCTGAAGAGGTTAGCAGGAGTAAACTATTAGAAAAATTAGCAAAGGCAATCAGAGAACAAAATCCAATAACAAGAATAACCAAAAATATCTTGGCAAACAACAGAGTGCTGGTGGATGGCAACGTCGCAATATGGGAACCACTAACACAAAGCAGAGGAGTATTGCAAGGGGACCCAATGACCCCACATCTTTACAGCATGGTGACAATGGATGTGATTGAGGCAACAGAGACAGAGAGTGAGAATGTACATCTACACAGATGATATGGTGATGGTACCAAGATCAATAAACAACCTACAGACGGCAGTAAACAGGCCAGCAGAATGGGCAGAAAACAATGAACTAATACTCAAGAGAGGAAAATCTGTAATGCTGACTCTCAAGAGAGGAGGAAGACATCCAGTAGGAGATGACATAAAGCTACAGGACGAACTGCTGAAAATGGTAAGCAACTTCAAATACAAGGGTATAAAGCTACAGGACCAACTGCTGAAAATAGTAAATAACTTCAAGTACCTGGATATAAGGCTACAGGACAAACTGCTGAAAATGGTAAACAACTTAAAATGTCTGGGTATAAAGCTACAGACATAAGGACACATGTCTGGACATGCACATGCACAGGACACATAAAGGACAAAATAGCATCTGCAGTGAAAGCTATGTATAACATCAAACATATGGGCAAAATATCTCTAAAGACGGTGATGGAATTGTTCAAAGCAAAAATAGTGCCAACAATAACCTACGGACTGCAACTGATACGGGAGCACCTGACAAAAAGAAATTTAGAGAACATAGAGAAAGTAAAGGCAACATTCATGAAGAAGATTCTGTGTCTATCAAAGTACTCACTGTCCAGATTGACATATGAAACTTGCAGAGAGACAGTGTGGACAGAAGAACTCTCATTACAAGTACTGTTACTGGCAACAGAGGCATACGAGCAAACAGTGAAGGAACACTAAAGGAAAAACGCTGAAGTATGGGAAGATTTCAACATCATAGACATAATGACCAAGCAAGACTGGAAGGACCCAAACTACGAATTAACGCATCTTGCAACAATGTTTGCAGCACATGGTTTCCACTACTTGATACAGAAGCAAAAGAGACACCATGAGCTAGGCGAAGAATGCATTAGTGCGTTATGTGGGAAACAAGGCATAAGATATCATGTGGAAGTGTGTGAAAAGAGAATAATATCCTTAAGGAAATTTTTCTGTTGGGTCAAATAGACTAAGCAAAAGTGAAGTGAAACAGAAAGATAACAGGTGGAACAAATAGAGGAACAGGACAAGCTACACATAATATGTAGTGTCTTAATGTACTTGTATCAATGCACATTGTGTGACATCCTAATATTAAATTAAATAACTCTGCATTTCCTTCCTGAGCATACTTTGAATAGTTGTATGGTGTTGCCATGTCATTAAGTCCAACCATGGTATCAAGCACATGTTCATAAATGTTCAAATGAGCAATCATAATGTATGTTACAGGTCGCGCGTTACTTCTTGACGAATGAAAATTTTATATGAAAGGTTAAATGCGAGCCACTACTCAGCTTGTGCGGGAATGCTGGCATCGAAAGAGAGCGGAGGTACAGTCTGCAGTGAGATGAAGCACATGCTTCTGAGCTGAAGTAGTACAACACTACAAATAAATTTATCACACTTTCAGTAATATCAGCCACACGTATTATACACTATACCTCTAGAACTGTTTCCACTTAACTTTATTGCATTTCTTCTATTCCCGACATTTCTTCCTCGTCTGAATTACTGTTATTTTCGTTGCACGCATACATCTGTACCGCACTAAACTTTTGAAGTCGACTGTATACACAAACGTGACAGAGGAAAACAGAGGTGTCTGTTATCGCAGCATAAACATTTGCTGACCTGTTTATTAAGGGTAGGCCAGCTCACTAGATTCCTGTTCAAGGTCATTCGTCAAGAACAAACACACAACCTATACATGAGAAAGTCATGTTAGTGTGGCCACATTGGAAACTTGATTTATTGCAGTGTAGTGTATCATTTGATTGTAGGATGCTGCTTCATGTATAACTGGAATAGATGATGACTTCCCATCACTAGAAGCAGAATCTCCAAGGTAAGAGTGTTAGACCAATATGTTCATAGTATTTCAGGGAAATGGATCTCTGTCCTTTGTGTACATACCCAACTCACATTCATTATTACCACACATCTTAATTGTGTTTGCTTCACATACATTATTCCCAGTGAAAGTGTTGGTATGCAATATTTCATAAACAATGTATTTTACCATAGTGATTGTACAGGATTACTTAAAAATCGCATACCACCTAAATAATTTTTGAAACACGTGGCTGATTATCCTAAAACTTTGTGTATGAAAATAGTCGTTTACATTGATCTCATAAATTAAATTAATGATTTTGTGCTAGTTCTAGTGTGACCAGAAGTATCTGCAACTTTATTTTAAATGGAACAGGCCATAACTTTTTATGGCTTTAGGTGGTGCTCACAGATTTTCATCGAGTGCCCACAATAGAAAATCAAATGAAAATGAAACAAGAATAAACCAAAAAAAAAAAAAAAAAGTTTGTTCAGCCTCCAAATCCAGTGTTTAAATTGGTCAGGTGGTTGACAATGTGGTTAAAACAGCCAAATAGAAACACCAGAAGATCTGTGGTTTGAATCCCTCTATGTTATTGAATTTTTCAGTCTAATTCTACCCTTTCAAAGCTTGTAGATATTTAATGTCAGATTAATGTCTCTAGTTCTGCATGTAGTCTCTGGTGCCTTTTTTGTGTAGCAAAATTATTGTGCTTGTTTTCCGCTCTTCTGGAATTTCTTCTGTTGTTGAAGATTTGGCAGAATATGGGTGTTAAATGACTTTCAGAAGTTTCAGTAGTTCATTGCTTATCCCATCTTCTCTTGGTGCTTTCCTGTTTTTTTTTAATTCAATAATTGGCAGTTCTGATTTTGCTGTACAAAATCAGTGGTGATTGTGTTACAGAATAATAGACTGTACTAAATTAGTTGATCATTTCATGTGGGTTCTGCTTATATTCTGACCTCAACTTTAGAAGCTGTATTGATGTGAACGTACTCTACTGTGAAATCATGGAAAATTGAAGCTATTAACAGCAAAGCAACAGAATCTAAAATAAGAACAAATTAGAAACTAAAAGCTTCACTTATCTTAGTGCAATATTACTAAGATAAGTGAAGCTCTTGGTTTCTAATTTGTTCTTATTTTAGAACTTTACTGTTGCTCTGTATAATAGTTTTTGTTATGCCAGAAAGTAATTAGAAATCATAGATAACACTGTTGAACGGTTTATGAGGAATTAGTTGCAGTAAATGTTGGTTTGTTGAGTTAGTGGAAGAAAGTCATAAGGAGCAAAGTGATGAACAGCTAGCATGACTAGTGTAAAATAAATGAAAGATAATACTTAATGCAGTGGACACCCAATTTGACTTATAGTAAGTTGCAACAGTTTTCATCCCCTAGAGTTCAAATCATGCTTACTCCAGAAGGTCCAGAAATAGATTATTTTGAGCTTTATATAAATTCCAATTTTTGTGTCCAAATTGCAAAGGAAAGTCCCTCAGATTCAAGCTGAAGAAGCAGATGCAGAATGGGAAGATACAAATTCAAGGAAAACATAGGCCTCTCTAGGAATTTTGTTACACATGAGGATGGTGGGTTTACGTTTAACTTAAGATTACTTTTTGGGTGGTTTTTGGGTGTGTCCAGTTTTAAGACAAGCAATGACCTTACTTCTAAAGTAAGAACAAATTAGAAACTAAAAACTTCACTTATCTTAGTAATGTTTGCATCATACATAATAAGTTTGCACATGTTACTAACCAGACTGTTGAAGCAATGGTAGGCTTAAAAGGGCAATTCTTTCTAAAACAGCATATGGCTACTAAACCAACAAAACAGAGGATAAAGATCTGGGATGTTACAGATCATGCAAGTGGGTATTTATTAGCATGCAAAGTCTATTTTGGTAAAAAGAGGTGAGAAACAACAATCGCCTACTTGGAGAACAGGTCGTGTTAAGTTATGTGTAGAAAAAAAAACATGGTATTGTAATGTCTTATCATTTTGATGTTCCTTTTGGATAAGGGAATATAATATGTTTGTGGTACAACTCATCCTGAAAGGAATAACCGACCAAAAGAACTTCCAGAGTCAAATTATCTGAAGCTGAAAAGGCATAATTTTTGCAAACTGTAACATAATGGTGTAACTGCAGTATTGTAGAATGATAATACATGTTATTTTATTACACTGGACAACAAAAAATTTGTTTACACAAAACATATTCCTTATGTATGTTGACGTGCTGAGTTCAATTATGGCCTTTATTTTTGTGTAACACCCTCAGTTTTTTAGTAAATCGTGTACTTACATCTCTAGTCATTTATAAATAAAATGTAAAGTCACCGTAATATCAAAGATTAACTGGTAATATGTAGAAGAATCCTCAATAATAAAATTACATGTAATTTTGTAAAAGTAACTACTTAACATACCTGAAAACATTGCTAACTCATTTTCAGGTCCATCCTGTACTGCTGTCAGTTGAATTTCTGCCGTTTGCTGCTTCTGTACTTTCCTGTGGTTTCTCTTATGAGGTTCCAGCAGTAATCTGCAAGCATATTGGGATTCCATCTTCCTTGATACCTTTTCTCCATTTGGGAAATATCTTCTTGCAATCTTTCTCCATGTTCATCACTACCTTGTCCTAGATTTGCAGGGAAAAAATCCAAATGGGAATGCAGGAAGTGCATTTTGAGAGTCATGTTGCAACTTAGATTCCTATAGGCCCCAGTAATTTCTCAATTGTTCGTAATTTTGTGCTATAGTATTACCTATGAACTGTTCGCAAATGGTCTTGAATGATATCCATGCTTCAAGTTCCACATGATTCAATGTACTTTCAAACAGCTGATCTTTCATTAGTTCTCAAATCTGAGGCTCAACAAAAATGCCTTCCTTCATCTTAGAAGCACTGATTCTTGGAAATTTTTCTTCTAGGTGTTTGAAACCTGTTCCAGATTTGTCTAATGCCTTGACAAAATTGTTCATTAGCCTTAATTTTATATGAAGTGGAGGCAATCAAATTTTGCATCTATCAACCAATGTTTCAGTTGTGATATTCTTTTCTCCAGGGACAAAATTGTATATGTATATCGTAATGTTTGGATCTATCACAGCTATCCCATTTCAACAAAAAGCAGTAATATTTTGTATATCCGCTTTGTAATCCTAACAGTATTCCAATCATTGTGAAATCACCACAGATGGACCAGTTGTACTTGTCATAATGCAATTTTTGTAATATTAGCTGCATATTTTTGTAACTTTCTTTCATTTGTACTGCATGACCAATGGGTACCGATGGTTGTGTATTACCATTATGTAAAAGCACAGCTTTCAAACTTAATTTTGAAGCATCTATGAAGAGCCTCCATTCATCTGGGTTGTGAGTTTTACCAAGAGCATTCATCAAACCATCAATATCACAGCAATATCTCAAATTCTCTTCCATTCTGAAATATTTAATCAGGTACTGTTCTCGTCGAAAAATTGATATGAATGTATCTCTGTGTAACAAAATTCCATTCCTTTAGCCTAGAACCTAAAAGTTCTACTTGGGCTTTGGAAAGATTTAAGTCTCGGACCTGTAACGGGATCGTGACTTGGAGCGCCGTTTGTAGCGGTTTCTGGACGTTGGGTGCCGGATTTAGGTAGGCATGAGAGGATGTTTCTCGGGCGCGAGGTTAGATGACAACACAACACAGGATTTTACTAAGTTTATTCTTCAACACTTCATTTGCCTCGAATTTCCGACCTGAGCAAGTTTCTGGTGCTTCTCTCTTAGGTTGCTAACTGCTTTACGTTCACTAATCACCGTTGCACTTCATACCTCGACGTTTCTTTTTGGCGCGAGAGCTATACTCATTTAGCGATACCAGGTTTACACTTCTAGTCACATCGCCACCCAGACTCAAACTGTCAGACCGTTACACTTTCCACCTCGACGTTCCTTTTTGGCGCGAAGCTATACTTATTTAGCGCTACGAGGTTTACACTCCTGGGCACATCGCCATCCAGACCCAACTGTCAGACCGTTGCACTTTGCACCTCGATTTCCCATACTGTCCATTCGATACATTATTTAACTGTTTAATGAACTCTAATGTGACTAAATTAAGGACATAGATTTGATTTCTTTAGTTCTAGAGGCCTTTAGAAACTTGTTCAGGTCAACCTACTTTCAAAAGGCAATTTCTTTGCACAATACCAAGTTATACTTATATCTAAAATCTTATATTTATGTACATTCTTAATCTAAAATTACAAATATATACGTAGAAGTTCCCGTCTCAAATGCGCCGGATTTTGTAACAAGAAAAACAGGAAGATCTTTGAGAGATTTCTCCTTTTTTTTTTTGGTTACCAAATTCTATTTTCCTCCGAAGTCCTGACTTCAGCTTAACCTACACATGAAAATGTCCACTTCCTCGTAGTATACCTTTGCTTTCAATTATCTACCTGTCTTGGACTTTCACCTTCTTCCTTTACAATATCACACATATAGGTCACTGACACAGGTTCTCCTTGTCTACCTGGCCCATGTAAACACAAGGGTTCAATGTCTTCCAGGGTTCCTTAGTTCATAACCAGAGTTTCACATAATGACATTGTGTACTTCTAATCTACTCACATTTACAAGCTACTAATTTTACATTTTCTTTTTTTTTTTTTTTTTTTTTTTTTTTTTTAAATTCTTAAACCAGTGTTTCATATAATGACATTCTGCACTGCTAATCTAATCACACTTACGAGCTACTAATTGTACACTTATTTCTACCTATTTTCACCTATATCCTTCCAAGTTTACCATTGTTCCTTCATCTGTCTTTTTTAACTTATTTACCGCTTCGCGCGTATTTTAAACCATCATTTTCATTTCAATTGTTGCTTGTTAGTGTTTCCCGCATCTTCGGTCTCCCTTTGATAAGTAATTAGATCAAATTTACAATTACTGTATGATACAGTTTACACTTTTAATATCATTTATGTAATTTCTGTCATAGCCGTAATCAATCTGTGATTTCCTTCCATTTTTCATTTAATAAGTACTACAACGAGTTATAACGTTCTCAGCGATTAGGACTCTAATCCGGTTTTAGCATTTTTCTACCTTTCTCGCCTTGTGCATGGCTTTGCATTGGTCTACTTTTGTTTTTATTTAGTTATTTATTTTCACGGTCAACTTTATCATTTTTATCTCAACATACTTTTCGGCAGCTTCTACTTCAATTGTTCTTTTATAAGTTCGCGCATCTCAAAATACTTTTCGGCAGCTTCTACTTCAATTATTCTTTCATAAGTTCGCGCATCTCAGTTCACTTTTCGGCAGCATCTACATAAATTATTCTTTCATAAGTTCGCGCACCTCAGTTTACTTTTCGCCGCTTCTACATCAATTGTTCTTTTATATGTTCGCGCCCACTCTGTTAATGAATTGGATCTCCACTATTCTATCGGTTCGAATCCCCTTTTGTTTCATCTATTCCACGGTCAACTTTATTTATTCATTTTTTTTTCTCAGTCTCTTTTCACGCCGGGTACTTAAGTCAATTTTTTTTTTCAAGCTATTTAGTAAAGTAGGTAAATAAATCTTTCCTTGTTACTCTCTACTGTTTTCAATCCCGTAACTCGGTTCATTGGCCGTAAATACAGCTGGTTCGGTCGTCTGTCGTCCCTTTTCGCCTTGGTGTGGTCACAATGAGGACCGTGGCTATCCGCCTGCCCCTTATCTATTGTAAAGATCTTTACTACGCGTTTCACAAATGACTGTTGGTTTCGTGTATCAATATGGATTTCCCCTTTCGTTTTCTTTCTGATCTTATGATTCCTTTTGCCTTTTTCGTCTTTCTTTTTCACTCGTTCCGCGGCCAATTTCCTAAGCATTAATTTTATCTTACTTTGTGTAGTCGCATCCCAGTACATATTGATAAACATTTGCCTGAAATACTCGTAAGAACAATTTTCCCCCAAAACAAGCTTTAACCACGTCAGAGATCTATTTTTCAGAGCCTTACGCACAACAAACATTTTGAGCTGTTCCGGTATATCCTTTATCTCGAAATAGCGGTCTAAGTCGATAAGGAATTGCTTAGGATTTATGTCCTCAGACTCTTCAAAAATGGGAACAGACACTTCATTCAGTAATTGGCCATATTGACTAAGACTATTTCCTGTATTAGACGGGTTCACGTGGAAGGAGCTAGGTGTCACATTTTCTATAGCTACAGCCTCATGCTGTGCGCTATTTACAATTGAGTTATTTCCATTACTGTCAACTGCGCTTGTCGCATTACCATTATTAATACTTCTTAATTGTATCTCTATTCTCTCTACAGATCCCTGGATTTCCACTATTCTACTCTCGTTCTTTTTTGAACGGTTATCTACCTCTAGATGAGCTAATAGCTGTCTCTCCGTGTTTTCCTTAAGTTTATTAATTTCTTGTCCCTCAGCTTCTAATTCAGCGTGCACTACCTGCAAAGTTTCATTTACCTCCCCATGCACTGCGTTCTTAATAGCTGTTAGCTCATCCGTCAGCATTTTCCTAGTTTCTACATTTTTTCTTTCACACATCTCTTTCATACGTTCTAAATTTTCGTCTACGTTAATTCTAAAGGAATTTAACCCTTCCTGGATTTCGGAAATGCTCCCCTGCTGTGTATTTAATTGCTCCCTCATTCTCTCCTCAAATTCCTGGTGCTTTTGATCTAAATGTTCTTTGAGCTTTGATTCTTGGGTCCTAAATCCTTCGTCTAAGAGTTCTTTAACTTGACCACCCATGTTCTCTAATCTACTACTCATTTCGTTTAGTTCTTTACCCTGACCACTAATTTTACTTTCCAATTTCTCACCCATTTCGTTAACCTGACCACCCATATTCTCTATTCTACTACTCATTTCGTTTAGTTCTTTACCCTGACCACTAATTTTACTTTCCAATTTCTCACCCATATTCTCTATTCTAGTACTCATTTCGTTTATTTTTTTCAAGAGTATCTTAAAGCAATCTCCCGAAGTATTCCCTACTGCATCGCTGCTCTCAGCACTGTTTTCTTTACTCTGTTCTAACGACTCCATTTTGGTATTTCTACTTAGCTTTCCGCTACGAAGGAGCATCTATGTAAAATTACCTTATTCTAATCTTCCCCATTCAATCATACAGTATATAATGTCCTCTCATTCTTCCACACATTTGTTTCCATGCATCTACTATTTTAACTGTGATATATATTGTCTTTACCTAGGATTGTTTTGTTTAACTCTAACCTTTCGGTGACTTGCGTTGCTGGGTTGATGTGGTCGTCCTCTGATGTTGATTGTCTCGCTTGTTGAAAACAGCACCTCGTGCGCCTTTCCTCCGAGGTCTTGAGGCTGTTTCCTGTCGCTCGTGATGTTACTTGGTCGTCGGCTCCTTTTCGCGTCCACGGCTTCTACTGCTGTCCCTGGGTTGAAGTTCACCTTCTTCCTACGCGTCGATTTATTCTCGCCGAGTCAACTGCTTCCCTCGGTGATCCTCTAGTTGTCATTCTTTGTCGAGCCACCACGTTGGGATGCCATTTGTAACGGGATCGTGACTTGGAGCGCCGTTTGTAGCGGTTTCTGGACGTTGGGTGCCGGATTTAGGTAGGCATGAGAGGATGTTTCTCGGGCGCGAGGTTAGATGACAACACAACACAGGATTTTACTAAGTTTATTCTTCAACACTTCATTTGCCTCGAATTTCCGACCTGAGCAAGTTTCTGGTGCTTCTCTCTTAGGTTGCTAACTGCTTTACGTTCACTAATCACCGTTGCACTTCATACCTCGACGTTTCTTTTTGGCGCGAGAGCTATACTCATTTAGCGATACCAGGTTTACACTTCTAGTCACATCGCCACCCAGACTCAAACTGTCAGACCGTTACACTTTCCACCTCGACGTTCCTTTTTGGCGCGAAGCTATACTTATTTAGCGCTACGAGGTTTACACTCCTGGGCACATCGCCATCCAGACCCAACTGTCAGACCGTTGCACTTTGCACCTCGATTTCCCATACTGTCCATTCGATACATTATTTAACTGTTTAATGAACTCTAATGTGACTAAATTAAGGACATAGATTTGATTTCTTTAGTTCTAGAGGCCTTTAGAAACTTGTTCAGGTCAACCTACTTTCAAAAGGCAATTTCTTTGCACAATACCAAGTTATACTTATATCTAAAATCTTATATTTATGTACATTCTTAATCTAAAATTACAAATATATACGTAGAAGTTCCCGTCTCAGACCAAATCATTTGACTCTCCCTGAGTTACTTCATGATGCATGTTGGGATCTGGGTCTTCAAATTCTGATCCTGAGCTTGATTGAACTACTGGGTTATCACTTTTTTCAGAATCATCTTCTAATGTCCAGAATTCAGGAGGAACAGGTATGGGTATCTCATCACTGTGAGCAACAGGTCTAATAACTTATGGAATAGTGTAGGGATTCAAAAATAAACAGATGAGACATTTGGAAATATAATAATTTATTCACTATTAGGAGACACAAAAACAGGAAATAAATTGTCAAAAGCAAAATTATCATAACACCACGGTCCTTACTAACTAAAGCAGTAAAATAATAAAAAATAAATGTTATCACTATTAGATCTTGTTTACTATGTCAGTCACTATAACAGAAATTTAAGCATTTACAGCCAGTGCTAATACAGGAAAAACTTTGCACCATTGAATTCAGCACTAAAATCCACATAATAAAACACCCAATTTCATGCTCAAAAATTGTTGGCTGATGTCCAGTGTTATCTACTAACTCTGATACTACAGTTGCTGCAATTGAAATCTGTACATTGTTAACGTAAGGAAAATCTTTACGTTGACAATGTGCTCAGTTTGTTCTTCTACCACTATACAAAGGAGCGGCGGAGCCGCAAATCACGTGATTCTTGAGTGCACAGTAGCAGCTTGCTTCTATTAGCAGGCCAGGTCTCACGTCAGTCTCTGGTATTTGTACAGAGTGTTCTGTTTCCAGTTTGTCGTCATTAAATTTTTAACCTGAGTGCCATTTTTAAAGCTGTGTATTTATGATTATAATTCAAATAATGGGATGCAAGAAGCTCACTTCTGAGGAGAAGACTCGTACTTTAACTCTATTGGAAGTAGGTACCTCTGTAATTCGTGTAGCTGCCGATCTAAAGGTTTCAAGACGAGCTGTTTATGACCTAAAAACAGCAGCATCATCTTTTCCACCTGGTGCCACCCCAAGATGAAAAATGGGCTCAGTGGTAAAAGAAAGTCTTCAACAAGAACTGACCTGCTAAAATGTGAAGTGATGGCTGATCCATGGATTACAGTGGCAGGGTTAAAGAAGAAACACCCAGATCTTCCTAACAATGTTGCAATAAGGACCATTCAACATTGACTTCAAAAAGACTTAGGTTTACCAAGTCGGTGTGCAGCCAAGAAGCCTCTTCTAACTGAAGCTATGAAGAAGAAAAGGATACATTTTTGCAAGATGTATCAGTACTGGACATCAGAGGACTGGCACAAAGTAATGTTTTCTGATGAAAGCACTTTCAAACTGGTCAGAGGAAAGTCCAAAATGGTGAGGAGGCCAAAAACTGTCATGATATGATCCAAAGTTTACTGTCAAACCTGTTAAACATCCAGAAAGTGTGATGGTATAGGATGCTTTTAGTGGCAATTATGGTAGAGGTGGCTTGTACTTTCTCCCAAAGAATATCACAATGAGGGGAAGTAATTATTTAGAAGTGTTACAACAGCATTTGGTCACATTTTGGCCGATTCATCAGTGTCAGCACTTCATGCATGATGGTGCCCCTGCACATTGGACAAAGATGGTTCAGAAGTAGCTGAAAGATAATAGTATACCTGTACTTGAATGACCTGGTAACTCTCCTGACCTAAATCCGATAGAAAATGCTTGGAATCAAATGAAAAATAAAATAGAAGAGCTGCAACCATCAAGTATTCAGTAGCTACAAGAAGTGTTGAAGAAGTTGTGGGTGGAAATGGACAAAAACTATTTTGAATATCTAGCAGACTCAATGCCTAGGAAACTCCTGAAAGTGATAAAAGTTAAGGGAAATATGACCAAGTACTAATTGTATGCAGAAGTTAAAAATAAAACCATGTAAAGTCAGTGTTTGTTGTTTTTATTACCTGTAAAGATTTCCATTGCGGCGACTGTGTAACAGAGGGGAGGAAGAAAGGAAAAGTAGGAAAAGAAAAGAACAAATAAAGGAATCGTCCTAATGCACTGATAAACTAACGTAATATGGCAGGGATTGACCTCCCGGACCAAAGGACAGGGTATTATTACAGTCTTGGCCAACTCTCAAAAATTGGAAATAACAGTTCAAGTTCGTACTGAATGTTGCTGTTGTTAATGGTTTTGTAATATATGGGAGCCAAATGTAATAAATGTAACATGTTAGCCTTCATAGCATCCAGCAAAGTTACATGGTACTCTACATTGAATGACTTCCCTTTTCTGTATAGTCTACCAAGAATGTACATTCCAGAAATCTTTCCAACACATTAAGACTTCTTTCAACCTCTTGCACTCATTTTGTTTGGACTGCTACTGTTTCTCTGGCATGCAGTGACAAAGTTATGTTTCGACAACAGTTTCGTTATGTTAAAAAATGCCTTGTGATGAAACTCAATATGGCTTGGTCCTTTGACGTATTCATTTGTATGTCCTTATGATTGGAGTTTAACAAATGTGACACCTATTGAGCTACCAGCATTCTCATTTGCAAATGTTCATGCAAAACATGCCAGACATGAGGTAATGAGATCTTGGGAATGTCAGCAGGCCTTGATTCATTGACATTTGAGGCAAAATAATGCATCCTTACTAAATTTTCTTTAGTCATATTGGTAACTCCATATCCTATATGTTTGCCATAAAAAAGAAGGAACAGAAACATTTAAACTGTGTAGCCCATTTATTCACTGTAGAAAATTGTGCTGAAAGATCTTCCAAAGTGGCACCCTACTATTCTATTTTTTTATTTCAGTTGCAGTACAACTTTTAGCAACAACATTTAATCACTGCATGGCTTCATTTTATTTATTTTCAGAAGAAGTCTCAACTTGTTTATTTTGCAGCACCATAGCGACCAAATAATTGAAAGTACATGTATGAAAGTCTACATTTTGCCATAACTTATCTTTGGTGTTTGATACTACCAACTTCATCTCTGTCAGACCAAGAACTTTATGAATGGCCCTCTTATATACCTATTCCTTTTCATTGATAACTTGCATTAAAACATTTCAGATCACCTGCAAACACATTGTGCAGTGACACCAGTGGAACTTTGAATTTAACCACAAGTTCAGGTTTTAAAACTTCTGTTATGGGCAAAAAGAATAAGGCATCCTTTCATCAAAAAGGCTTCTCTCAGAAGACAACTGTGAAAGTCAATAGAACCCAGGAGAGCAAACCACCACTCAAGTGCTCAATATGTGGAAAGAGTTTTAAACAAAGAAGTAATCTGAAAAGACATGAGTTGATACACTCTGTCCCTAAGCAATATACATGTGATGTTTGTGGAAGGATCTTCAGACTAATGCCTCATTTTAAAAGGCATGTTTCCTCTCATTCAGATCCAAAACCTCACAAATGTGACATTTGTGACAAAAGGTTTGCTCATTTGTCAAAACTGAAATGTCACAGGTTTATGCATTCCGGTACAAAACCATACAGCTGTGAGCTTTGTGAGAAGAGTTTTACTCAGCTGTCTTTACTGCAGAACCATGCCCTTACACATTCTGACTCAAAGCCATACAAGTGTGACATATGCAAGAAGGGCTACAATAACAAGGGATGTCTGATCAGACATGCATTGGTTCATTCTGAGACAAAACCATTTGAATGTGACATATGTAGTAAAGGCTTCAATGATAGGTCTGTCCTTATACGGCATAAAGTGATACATTCAGATGCAAAGCCATACAAGTGTAATATATGTGATAAGAGCTTTAATATTAAACCACGCCTGATCAGGCATAAATTGATTCATTCAGACACAAAACCATATCAGTGTGATATATGTAATAAAGGCTTTAATGATAGGTCAGTTCTAGTCAGGCACAAAGCAATACATTCAGATGCAAAACCTTATTCATGTGATAATTGTGAGAAAAGCTTTAATCGTATGTCAGCACTAAAAAGACATAAAATGAGACATGCAAGAGTAGCTTTAATTGCAGATCAGCAGTAACCAGACCTAAATTATAACAAAGGTAAGCACAGAGTTTCCCCTTGTACACTGAACCAAAGTCTGCTTGGCATTCTATTGTTTTTAATTCAGTGAATTTATACTATTGGAAAGTTAATAACCCTCTTGAAATAAAACAGTAATGCATTGTTAGTTCTTAATAAACCCCTGAGTGGTGTTTAGCATATAATATGCACAGCATTTATCAATCCACAGGATATCAGCCTTGTTAAGATTATAATGTTCAAGTGCTCAGCTATATTGAGCTATGTGGCCATCATCATGGGCATATTATTACAAGTACTGAAGGTGAGTTTAGAATGGGTCACAAGGTCCTTTAGACAGACCCCCACTTAATAAGTTGTTATAACGGTGCATTGTCGAGGTCATTCATCCTCATCAGTTTGTATGAGCTTTCAAATTCCCATGAAAGTGTAAAACTTATGTGAAAGTTTGTGTAAAGCAGAAATGGGTACAGTGACTTCTGCAGTAGCATGCTAGTAACTATACAGTCATATATTTTGGCCACGCTTACTTTAATCCAATGTCAGCATTGTACAAATTTGTCACTCTACCATGCATATTGTCATGGGCTATTCTTCAAAACACTTCCCGTCTACTGCTAACACAGGAACATTTGCCACATATATATGCAAGAAATGGCTGATTATTTTAATGGAGCAATAATTTTCTATACACCTACTCCTCTTCCCATGGCACAACAGCCCATCCAGGCCAAGGCCTACTGCCCGACCTCCGTGTCCCGCAGCTCTGCACATCAAGGGCATCATGAATGGGGTATAGTACTGGAAGGACGTATAGGATGTGTGCCTGGGAATGGTGTTAAGCCAATTATATATAATAAAAATATATAATTTCCTGTCCTTATCTAAGGTAAAAAATTGTTGAAAAATTAAAAATATATGCATGAATTCCATCTTGCCTATTAAACAAATGTGCATCAGGGTTCCACAATTTAGATTGCCTGGGAATGGAATTGCATATTTTTGCTATGTATTTTGACTGCAAACTAAGTATTGATAAAGTCCCCCTTCATTACTGTTAATTGATTGATCTGAAATGTGATCAAGAGATGCAAGCAAAATGTGATTCAAGGTCGTATCTTACGCAATTTTGTGAAGCATTCCCAAGAGGACACTTTCCTAGTCTCCATAAGCATGCAGAAATCTAGTGTTTATTTGGTTCCACATTTCTGTTATGAAAATAAACGAATCCCAAAAAGAAATCAACTGGCAGATGAACTTTCAACAGCAGTTCTTCACCCTAATACAATTCCTCCAAATCTGTAGAAACCAAGTAATTTGAATTAATATATCACAGTCATGATTCATTTTGTGTTTCTGGAAGTCTTTCATTGCAAAACCTTCATATTAAGCGGGGAAGAATAAAATTTTTATTTGAAACACAGTACCACAACTTGAATAAACCGTTTTTTATGTCCTTTACTGTACTAGTACACCATGCAAGCATGGAGTGCGTAAGTGGTCAACCTTGATGAAAAGGATATTTACTCATTTTAAATTCAGCTTCAATGTTAATGATGCTGCTGTTTTTTATATATAATGTGCTGAACTATGTATAAAGCAAGGGTTTAAATCAAAGGTGACGAAACAGTTGTCATTCACTTTTAACTTCTCAATTATTTATTGACAAAACTATTAAAAACCTATCCTTAAAAACTGGTAATAATGCAATTGACAAGATACAGTATAAAATTGATAGTGATTTGTGTATAAACAAAAGTTTCTATTGGTAATTTTATAAATTATATATCCTTAAAATCTTTGAAATGACCCAATATTGTTTACTGTATGTATATGTGTGTACATGAGGACCATAGGTAAGAGCTCAAGTGCACACATGCATGTGTGCATGTGGATGTACTATTATATATAGAATTGTCTCATTGTATGTAGAAAACAATCTTAATAATTTGTAATGGCATGAATTCAAAGAACTGTAATATAAAACATGTAAAATACAAGGACTGAAGTAAATATTCCTAGAGCATATGTAAGAATCTCTTTTTTTTTTTTTTTTTTTTTTTTTTTTTTTTTTTTTTTTTTTTTTTTTTTTTTGTTGAGGGGTTGTGCTTTTCAATAATTACACTGAACAACAAATTTCAACTTTTGTTTTTGGACTCGAACGAAAATAGGTGACTACATATTAGCTATGCTGAACTCAAATCTAAAATCCAAAATTCTCTATCACATACCATTTTCTGGAGAAGTCGGTTTCAATGTTTTTAAAAAACAACGCATACAATAGATGCAATTAAAATATTGTAATCAATTCTGAGGTGCAATAATTTCATAGCTCAACATTATAACGGAAAATTAATGCAGAATCCATAAATTATGGTTAATGTGAACTAACAATCCATATTTAGGTAACTTTCGTGCAAAAACTTAAAAATATTAATTTTGCTTTTTTTTAAAAACTTCTGAGAAGACTTCCACTTGTAGCTGACATCAGGAACTACCCTTATGAGCTGCAAACAATAGTCACCTAACATACTAGGTGACCACTTTCCACTGTATCGCTTTTCCATGGCACTTATATCCTGATGAAACCGTTCTCCGTACTCACCACTCACAGCCCCCGGGTTGGGAGGGAAGAAGTCCAAGTGCAACTGCAGAAAATGTATTTTTAAGGATATTCCTTGTAGTTGTCAATTTTTGTATTTCCCAGGAAATTTTTGCACACTGTCTTGAATCCCACCCATGCTGCTTTCTCGTTTTTGGAAAGTAGTTCTTCAAAATGCCTGTCTTCCATCAATTTGCATATTTGTGGACCAATAAAAATACTTTCTTTTAATTTTGCTTCACTTATTCTTGGTAAGTTTTCTTTCAAATACTTAAAACCCCTACTCACTCTGTTCAAAGCCTTTATAAAATTTTACATTAAGCCTAACTTAATGTGAAGTGGCGGTAGCAAAATTTTGTCTTTGTTAACTAATGCTTCATACTTAACACTCTTTTCACCCGGTATTAAAGCACTCCTCATAGGCCACTCAGTTACGTCATAATGTTTTCCTTTAGCCCAACTGTCCCTCTCACATATAAAACAACAAAAGTTGGTGAAACCACTCTGCATTCCCAGGAGTAATCCTACGACCTTTAAATCTCAACAGATTTGCCATTCATACTTTGCATAGTTTATAGCTTTCAAAACTATCTTCAAATTCTCATATGTTTCTTTCATCTGGACAGCATGAGCTATAGGGACGGAAGGATAAGAGTTACCATTATCTAATAAAACTGCCTTTAAACATAACTTTGGTGAATGAATGAAATGATACCATTCAGATGGCTTGTAATTGTTATTTAGTTGTTCCATGAGACCATTAAGAAAGAAGACTTTTCCAAGAAGTCATATTTAAGCCCCTTGTCAAAATGCTGAAGATACCTCACCTGCAATAAAATTTTTCCAGCCTTGAATAACAACAGATGTTGGGAGGGTGAGCCGACCGATAGAGGTTGCAGCAATAGAAGTGACGTAGTGCAGCAAATTTTTGTAAATCACAATAAGGGCAATATCTAAGAAACATTAGGTGATATCACAAAACAGATTTCAGTTCTGAAATTTGTGCATAAAAACCTATTAGAATTGCCTGTCTTTGGTCCAGTGCAAATTTCAGTGTTGTACAGTGTTATCTGAATGGCTTCAAGTTTATGAAGGAATGAAATAGTAAGTTTATGGACAATATTGTGTTTACAGCTAATTAGTTATTATCTAATGACTGGTTTTGACGTTTTCATCATTTTCCTTCTGGCTTCCCAACTCAGTATCTCTAAATCACCAGACTTGTTTTTCTTTATCTTCCTTTCATAGAAGTTTGAAAACAGTGTTGTATTAATTGACTCACCTTTTAAATTACATTGTTTTTCTTTGTTTAAGCGCTAATGACCTAGTTGTCGATGGGCCCTTAAACATCATCACTTAATTTGTCATAGATCAACAAGTGAACTTCGTCTATAACAGTTTCTTCTTTTTGACATAACACACACACTGCAGAGTGCCAAATCTTGATGCAGTATAGGTGATGGGCAAGACAGTCATGTCCTGTGATGAGTAAGAAACATCGCACTTCTGGGTGGTCCTGTCTTTTTGTTATTTAATACAGTTGTGTGATATTTTTCCATTCCCTTCTTCTTGCTGCTATAATGATTGCTTGAAGTTCTTCATATTTATTACCTGTTTTTGCTTCTTGTATCTTCTTACTTAAATTTGGCATTTTATTTATTGACGTTAGGCCTTTAGTTCCTTTCTTTGATAGTTGTTCTGCAGTTTTGTTATCCAGTAATGTGTGATGGTATCCACTGTAGACTTATGATCTTATTGTGGCTTTTTTAGGAAAGTTAAAAGTTTATGGCTTTCGTTTATGTTTGGGTCATCAGATATGTGGTTTGAGACTACGGATTGGATTGCTGCCTTGGAATCTATGAACAAGACTTCTTTGTTAAACTTCTGTATTCTGAAGACTAGATTATGTAAGGCAATTTGTATAGTAATTATTATTTATTTATGCCAACAAACTTACTGTTGGTATTTTTAAACACACAAGACGTGTGTGGGCAATGTTTGAGAGTTAGAACTGGAACTTAAAATTCCAGTTGTGGCATTGAATTTTTAAGTTTAAGACTAAGGTAAGGATGACCAGTCCAATGAGAGTTATTCCTGAATGTGATGCACTGCCTGAGATGTCCTGCATGAATTTCAGTTGATATCTTGTCTGTCCATTGTTACAAAACTGTAAACACTACATCAGATAAGGGAAGGTGTTAGTCACATGGCTGTTGGGAGAATTGCGCTTGGAAATCTTGTGTACCCATATCACTTTCATTAGCTGCAGGCAGACAGAGTCAAGAAAAACTTTCTACCATCATATGTTACAGAATTGTAGTGATTATGAATTCCTTAGTGATTATGAATTCCAACACTTTTGTTCACTAATGAGGCTGGGTTTATTCATGATGGTACTTCAATTTTTATAGTACTCATAACTGAACCAATGAAAATGCTTGTGAAGTATGACAGGGCAGACATCAACAGAGGTTCTGCATATCCATTTGAGCTACAATCATTCATGATGACCTTATTGGTTCCTATTTCTTCCCTCTGCATTGGAATGCAGAAACTTAGATACAGTTTTTCAGAAATAAGTTGCACCATTTATGTATTGATGTGCCTCTGAAAGTCACGCAACAAATATGATTAGATTAAATTGATTAGATTGGATTGCATTCAGTAAATTCACAAGTAGGCATGAAGGCCTATGAATATTGAACATGTTAACTGAAATGTACAAACATGTCAAAGGAAATGTACAGTATAGCATACTACATACAGGTAAAAAACCAAACAAACATAGCAGGCATAAATGAGAAACATAAATCAAATCTTTCCAGTTATAAGAACAACATTATGTGTATTTCCAAATACCAACTCACCTTTGTTATAAACTTTCACTAGGCTCTTCCTGCCACGTCCCATTATTTAGTTCTGTTATATAATTAGCAATGAAAGGAATTGTTTGTCAATTGTTCAATACATATACACTTAAGTAGCTTTCAAACAGGCATCAATTGTAATTAACAATGATTTGTCACTAATTAGCTAGAGACCACTTACAAAGCTACATAAGCATTATCAGGATAATTTATCTTTCTGGTAACCTTGTACAGAACAAAATGAGCTACAGACAACTTACAGAGCTAGATAGACATTAACAGGGTAGTTTGTCATTCAGATAATCTGGTATAAAATAAAATGATTTTGAGCAAAGGTACCCTTTAGCAGAAATTTTAAAAGCCTGGAAAATGTCAACGTTTTCTTTAAGGTCCTTAGGAAGAGCATCAAATATTTTTATAGCTTCATAGTATACACCTTTCTGGAGGCAAGAAAGTTTTACACTGGGATGATGGATGTTCTTTTGTTTAGTGTTTATCCCATGAATTTCATTGTTTGTTGTAAATATGGATCAAATGCATATAAAGAATTTTAGGATTGAGAATATATACACACAGGGTAAGATTAATATCCTCAGTCTTTTAAAAAGATTCTTGCATGAGCATCTGCTATGGGTCATGGAAATAATTCTTATAAGCTTCTTCTATATGAGGAATATTTGTTTAGTCTCTACTGAATTACCTCAAAAGAAATTCTATACTACATTATAGAATTCAAATATGTATGTAAACTAATTTAAGTGTGTCAATAGAACCCACATTTACCAGTGCTTGGGCAGCATAACAAGCAGAGCCGAGTTTGGGTAAGATACACTTAATGTGACCTTTCCAACCTAAATATTTGTGTACTTGAAGGCCCAGAAATTTTGTTGTCTATTTGTTCTAATAACATGTCATTAATCCCAATTTCACTTAGAGTGTGTGATATTTGATGAGTTGTAAATTTAGTCACTTATGTTTTATCTAGCAGATGATTTTTGCTGATGGTGTGCTGGCTCATTTTAATTGGATAGTGTGTAATTTCTTGATAAATTTCCCATAGATGGATTGGTCAAGGGGAATCATTGCATGGGCTTCTCAAACTCCTAATTTGAATCCTATGCATTTATTTGTCTGAAACATTTAAAATTCCTGATTTATATGATTTCCTGTACTGGAAACTAGACACTCAGAGTATCCACACTGGGTTTGACAAAATATGAAATACCCCAAGACTTTGCAACAGAGTAGGTAATATTGTCTTGGTTTTGGGAGGGTATCCCCCAGATATTTGATAGCAATAAAGATGCACCCTGTATTTCTTGCCATTTCTTTTTTTTTCCACATAATAAATTTCTCAATATTAGATACACTACTCCCATTTCTAAACATGTGCATAGATTTTTCATTAATACCATGAATATTAAATTTTTGTGTCTAGTTTTCTAAGATTCCTATGTTTAACACTCTTAACAATATATGGTGCTCTCTTAAAAGCGGTTACTATACTGCTATTGCTCTATGAGTGAAAAATATTGTAGAGCAAGAGGATTGGTGACTTCATTGTCAGAAGTCCAGCATTAGCTAACAACACTCTTAACAGTTATGTATCTACTACACAAGTTATTTTTTCTTTTTATTGGAAGGGAAATGCTTTATGCATGCCAAGTGTGGAACTCTGTAATAGGTATACCCACTAAAAAACCCTCCAGTTATTTCTTGCACACATTGGGGAAACTACTTCACAATGTGGCAATTATGTTTCTCTGTCTTTTTCATGATTCTTTTGCTTTTATAATTCTAGTTATGTTTTGAACAGTTCCCCATATCTTTTCACTTCCCAATATTAATGTTAGAACATTTTCCACAGTTATCTCTTCTCCAATCTGTTTTGCACATTTTTGTCCTATAGAATTCCATTTTGTACATTTTAATACAGTGTGTTCAGCTGTATCCTCTTCCTTGCAATGCAAACAGTTTACACTATTGGTCAAAGACATTTTAAATTTATTCCACAAGTAGCCAATGTTTATTGAAGTATGCACTCATGAACAAAAGTTGTGTGGTTCAGGATTACTGTACCTCAGCTGTTCTTCTGTCTTTGTTTCTTCCAGGCTTTCATTGCAAATAGCAGGAAGACCTTAAGCTTGGGAAGAAAGAGCAGCCATTAAACACTATCACTGTTGCTTCTGCTGAAAATCAATATATTAATTTAAATATAAAAGAAATATACTCTTATTATACACACCTGAAGCTATTAACAGTGATGCAATATAATCCACCAATAACACAAAATATGTGCAGACTAAAACTTGTTGTTGTTAGCTAATGCTGGATTTCTGACAATGAATTAATTAATTATTCTCTTGCTCTCCAATATTTTTCACAATGATATTGAAGAGAGCAATAGCAGTAATAGTAACCGTTTTTTAGAGAGCACCATATTTTTATGTACATTAAGTACATTTGTACTTTTTCACTTCATTGTTATGCTGTTCAATTGAATGCTAATAGTGATTATTCAATGAAAATTCTACTCCTGGATTTATTCCGAACAAAACTTCACTTCAATAAACTTGAGTTGTACTCAATACACAACGAATGCACGTTTCATCACTCAATTTTATTGAAGTAAAGTTATTAGTCTCTACATACTTTGTGTTATTGGTGAAATATACTCTTTATTTTAATAAAAAATATCATGTTTAATATACATATAGAATTTGCTTCACTTACTAAATGCATGTGCTACTTATTAGATAAAAGAAAAAGTTAACATGACAGGTATTTCATTATTGAATATTACTTCTTCAATTGTGCTTTTGTTAGGACATCACCAATAACCCAAGTATGCCTATGTTACCTCTGCACTCATTATGCTTTGTATCATTACTTGGAATTTTGATCTATTCTCTGCTCAGATTCTCATTATTAGGGTGGTTCTACCTCTCAAACTTGAATTATAGTTTTATGCAGTCACCTTTGAAACTCTGTATGCTTGGACCAGCAATACTTTGCACTTCTTTGTCCCTTCAAAATAAAATTATTTGTGCAACTCTTTAAAATAAGAGATTGTGTGACTTACAGTCCCTGAATAAGAGATAAATCTATTTTGTGAACCATATTGCATATTTGAAAAGAAGTAAGAGTCACTGGAAGCCAATGCTGGTAAATCTTATAGATGTGGTAGTGGTTCAGAGTGCAAGTTTTACAGCTTGGTGATCTCAGCCTCTCCAGTGCATTACCTAATTGGAAGAGAATCCTCTACTTTAATAAATATGGAAATTTGTCCTCCTTCAGCAAAGCTGTCTAATAATCTGTTACTAGTTTTGCCTTTTTCCAAATAGTCTACCACACCACACCACACCCCAGACATCCCAGGAAACAGCAGCTGTCCTTACCAAACACATGGCCATCTTTATGGTGCTCTCACTTACTCATACACTGTGCTTTTATCATTGCTATATCTTTGGCATGTGAGGGTTTTTCTTCAGTGTCAACAGTGTTGTACAATTGCAAAGAGTAGGTCAAGTTCTATTTGAACATGTTCTGGAACTTCTAGATGTTCTCTTGCTGGCATTTGTGATTGGTGGTTAACAAATGTGCTATTGAACTGCATGCGTTGTACATATTGTGTGTTGGCAATGTCAACAAGCTCACATATCTATATTCTGCTGTCATTTAACATGACATTCTAAATTTCCACAATGTTCTCTTCAGTCACAATAACTGGAAATCTTAGATATTTGCCATCAATAAAGGAAGAACAGGCACACTTAAATTTGTACCCAATTTGTTCACCATAGAAAATGTAGGTGAACAATTTAAAAAAAAACATCTCTTTTATTTCGGTTTGTGATAAGTCATTTAGTAACCAGACCTAATCACTGTGCGACTTCATTTTATTGATTTTTTGGAATAAATCTCAACTTGTTTATTTTCCAACACAACAGCAACCAAATTATTCTAACTACATGTGCGAAATTCTACATTTTGCCATAACTTAAAACAGTTATCTTTGGTAATTGATACTGCAAATTCCACCTCTATTAGACTGAGAGCTTTATGAATTACCCTTTTACATACATATTTGTTTTAATTGATAACTTACATTAAAACGTTTCAGATCACCCGCAAACACATTGTGCAGTAACAGCAGTGGAACTTTGAATTTAACCACAAATTCAGAATTTAAAAAGTGTGACTTACAAGTGAAGGAAGTGAATTTTGGATTTAAAACTTCTATTGTGCGCAAAAAGAACAAAGCATCCTTTCATCAAAAAGGCTTCTCTCAGACGACAACTGTGAAATTCAATAGAAACCAGGAGAGCAAACCACCACTCAAGTGTGCAATATGTGAAAAGAGTTTTAAACAAAGAAGTAATCTGAAAAGACATGAGTTGATTCACTCTGTCCCTAAACAATATACATGTGATGTTTGTGGAAGGATCTTCAGACTAAGGCCACATTTTGAAAGACATGTTTCCTCTCATTCAGATCCAAAACCTTATGAATGTGACATTTGTGACAAAAGGTTTGCTCATTCATCAAAGCTGAAACGCCACAGGTTTATACATTCAAGTGTAAGACCATACCAGTGCGACATTTGTGAGAAGAGTTTTGCCGAGTGGTGCTTATTGAAAACCCACACCCTTACACATTCTGACTCAAAGCCATACAAGTGTGACATATGCGAGAAAAGCTATAATAATAAGGGATGTCTGTTCAGGCATACATTGGTTCATTCAGACACAAAACCATATGAATGTGACATATGTAATAAAGGGTTCAATGATAGATCTGTCCTTATACGACATAAAGTGATACATTCAGATGCAAAGCCATACAAGTGTAATATATGTGAGAAACGCTTTAGTAGTAAGCCACGCCTGAGCAGACATAAATTGATTCATTTGGACATAAAACCATATCAGTGTAACATATGTCATAAAGGCTTTAATGATAGGTCAGTCCTGGTCAGGCACAAAGCAATACATTCAGGTGCAAGGCCATACTCATGTGATAATTGTGAGAAAAGCTTTAATCAAAGTTCAGCTCTAAAAAGACATAAATTGACACATGAAGGCCAAAAACCACACTAAAGTAAGATGTTATTTAATCCTAGGTCAGTAGTAAGCACATATAAGTTTAAATGCAGACAAACATAGACATCCTTACTCTCCAGTGCTACTCAAGCATTACACCAGTGACTTTTGTATTGTACTGTTGAACACTTTAAGCCATGTTAGAAACAAGAGATCACATGTCACTCTGGCATGCATCCCTGCTAATTTTGACTTAAAGGGACGTTAATTTCATAATTGCTGAAGTGTTGAATGTAAATCAAAGGTCACCTACTTCGTAGCTTATTTTCATCAAAACAATAATGATCTAGTCTTGAATATTCATATAAGGCAACTCAGAAGTTATTATGCACAAATTGATAGGGATTTTCATAACCAAAATATTTCTGATAGTATATTTTAATTTGTATATTTTTGAAATGTTATCAAAATACTGTAAGGGTGTGTCTTGGAGGTTATGTACAAATGGATTAGAATTGTTTAGTAATTGCAGTAGTCATCAAACTAGCAAACTATTTACAAATATACAAATTTGGATGTATAGATTTACAGTTTGTTTTGTTCATAAAATTCTTGCAATTAATAAAATGGGTTTTCTATTAGCTATTTATATAATCTATGTTTACATATGTATTTGAATTTTAAAACTCAGTATTTCGTGAATAATGGACTCTTTATTTTATAATATTTAAATGTTTCAGATGCAACTGCTCATCTTCATTGCTTTGTGTTTATGTATTATTTTCCTTGTATTATAAATGTGAAGGCTCTCTTTGACATTCACTAAAATATAGATATATACATTTTCTATTGGAGTAATTTCAAATTGTAACAAATAATGATTCATCATGTTGGATTTTGACTAAGTCTCTCAATATTCCAAGAACACTTTTCAGAATTGCTAATACTGCTATCCTAGGGTTGTTAACACACCTAAATATGTAGGCATGGCTAATAATACTCTGAAAGAGCAGAAAATGAGTCATTAAAACAAAAGTTTTAAATTATCATTTTTAACATTTTTGTCCTGAATGCTACAATTCCCTTCATATGTGATCAGTGTGACAACTTTGAGTTAGTTGTTTATCTATGATTATGTAAAGAAGTTCAACTATTTCACATGCAGTACCTTCTATTTATAGGTTTAATACTTTTTAAAGTAAACAGAATTGTTGTGCTATATGTTCATTCATGTAAAAGCCGTTTTCTTTAGACCAGAGTTGAGATGTTTCCTCAGCTGTTTTAGCAGATTCTGATACTTCATGATCTTTGTTTATATCAGGAAAGGATATCTGCATAGACAGCTGTGTGAGATGGAAAGCATTTTAATTTATGATTAATCATGATTAAGAAAAGTAAGGATCCAAAATCTGATATATGTAGAACTCTTTTGCACCAACTGATACTATTTGCTGAAATTTTTAAATATGGATATAGAAATATTTGTATTTTGATTTCTTATTACTTAAATTTCTTATTTCTTCCTGACCATGTTTCACACGGTCAAATCTTTTTCTTAGGTTAGACGTATGGCATATGCAAAAAATTCACCCTTAAAGGCTTGATGATTTTTCCTACTAGTGAATCCACTGCAAGTACTTTCCCTTGCAATATCCAAACTGAATGTTAAAGTACAAATGTTACCAATATCAGTCTATAGCTACTTGGTTTCCCCTATCTCTCTTTATATATAATTTGGGTAAATGTACTTTAGGATTACCAATGTACAATATTCTAGTCTCGGTGTAAGTATGGGTATACATAAAGCAGTGGCTATCATAAGCTAGGTTTCATAGACAGCTCTGTTTTTTTTGTTTTCAGAGATTAGTGATTAAAATGAACATCTGTAGCTTTGGTAACGAATTTGTATAGCTTTGAGAATGAGTTGGAGTCAACTTGAAACTCGAGTCAGTGTTTGAAAAAATAACTTGCAACATTACTAAGATAAGTGAAGTTTTTAGTTTCTAATTTGTTCTTACTTTAGAATTTCTGCAAATATTTATCTCAACTAACATGAAGATATAGGAATTAAAGTTTGTAAGATTGACTAGTACAAGAGTAGAGAAAGTCGTATGAGACTAACACTTAATTTTTTTTAAAAGCTGTGTTGCACTTTGTAATATAGCAAAGGGTGTGAGGAGCACCATGGAGGGAATATGGAGTACATGAAAATTGTCAATCTTTTTGAGCTGCATAAAAGCGCCTGCAGCAACTCTTATATACACACTCAAAGAATAACTTTTTTTATTTTTTCCTTTTATGAAACTAAACATTAAAAATGTTATTAGCCTAAGTTCATAACATTTTTTTTCATCTAAAAAGGACTTGTTTTCAGTATATTTTCATATCCAAAGTCCACTTGTAAAGTGACTACCAAACTGTTTCTTGAGGTTTAGAAGTTCAGTTTTGGTTTATATTTGCACATGCAGCAGCTGTTTCCAAATGCCTGCCCTCTGATTTGTTCAACTTGCATGAGTTAACTCTTCTTTTTGCTGAAATTTCAATATCAGTAGATTATATAAATCAATATAACTGTAAACCCTCATGGTTAAAACTGTTTCTGTCTGGTGGCTCAGATGGTTAGGCACTGGCCTAGATCCCAAAGGTCAGGGATTCAAACCTACTCCAGATCAATGGTTTTCGAGGGTGCTTACAAGCGAAAGCCTCATGTCAGCAAATTTACTGACACGTGGAAGATCTTATTCAAGATGTTCTTGGGCTTCAAGCCAGATGTAGTGATGAAGAGCCATTGATTTGGGAGTGCGCATCTCTCCCATTATCAGGATATATTGTGATATTCTTCTTATATTCTTCTTTACGTGATTACCTTCCCCTTGTGCAGTACTTACACCCCCTAGGACTTACAAGCCAGTGTCTAAAGTCAGATGTCTGTCGGGGAGCACAGGAACCTATAGACCGGACAGAGTAAAGGCCTGGAAGCAGGTGGTCAGGTATGAGAGTGAGAAAGAGGATATGAAATGCAGGCAAAATCGATGATTGGAAAGGTGATGATGAAGCAGTTGGTGGAAAGTGTGGCACAGGAAACTAGAGTGCCCAGATGCCATTTCATTCACCATGAATACCACATGAAAGTTCCTGGGATCAAACCTTGGGCACCTCCATGATAGGCAAATTGTGTAACCACTCAGCCATAGCACTGCTGAAAGAAATTCTACAGGGCAAAACTCCACTGTACCAGCAGTGCTGATGTAATCCTGGTAATTGAGTGCATCATCAATAAACAAAATAGACTATATATGTGTAGTTAAAATTGAAAGAAAACAGATCAACTTGCAGGCATGCAGCATGTCATGTTCTATTTGCTTCTCAAATGCCTCGCTCAGAGATTTTACTTGGAAAATGTTTTGAACTGCTTGATTTTCTCAGAAATGGCGTTAACAGTTTTGATTAAAAGGTATTTTGAAGGTATTTTCTTGACAAATAAAACCTTGAACTATCTATGAATAGTCCCCGAAATCTTCTCCATTCGGGATGACTTTTGTACAACTGGTAAAATGTAAGAGATAGACAAACTGTATAAAAAAATTATCTTTAAGCACACAAATTAGGTCAAATGTCTTCTTTTGTAAGCATATCACTAAAATTTCTGAATAAGATTTCTTTTAATTTAAAAGGTGAGTCAATTAATAACACTAAACAACACTTACAACCGTTACCAGAAGAAACATCAGAAGAAGCATCGCCATCCACACCATAAAACACCATGGAAACCCAGTTATTATCCGGTTGATAATGGAGGAAAGTTAACCTTCGAAATGCGTTCCGGAAAATTATGTTGTAAGTGTTGCTTAGTGTTATTAATTGACTCACCTTTTAAAGTATATTAATTATAACAACACTGTTTTCAAACTTCTTTTCTTTTACTTGGTGAAATAAAGTATTTACTTTATTTCATGATGAAATAAAGACCCATCTATCATTCCTAGCAAAATAAAGGTTATGAAAGAGATGGGCTTGTTAGCAATTTACTGTTCTTTTGAACTCATTTTTAACTCAGACATGAAGACAACTGACTTGTGGTGAAGTGGGGAACTTTTTGTTATGAAAAACAACTCTTCTGCACTTGTAAGATCATTTTGAACTACAGGTTGTAGGTTGTAGTCATGAATCAAGCCCTGATGGCAAACAGCTGCATACATCCATCAATAATGTAGTTTATATACACATATTAACTTGAGGATGACTTCAGGTTAAATATAACAGAGGATTGGCACACAGCAACTGTACCAAACTGCATGAACACAAAAAAGTGTGGCAAGAATGTTATTAAAGGTATTAATTTAACTTGGAATAATAAGGATAGTCATACACTTTCAATCCAAATAAATTTTACTTTAAATTATTGCTGAAATACAGTACATTTCCAATACTATAGTGCTATCATCACTGGCATATGCTGGGATTGTGACTTGGCTATCACTAGGCATACCAGATCAGGACTATAAGGGGTTGTTGATTAACCCGCCGTAAGGCACATGCCCAGGTCATGTATATTTTTGCACTTACATGCTTGTATTTATTTTTTTAAACTTCATTTTTCCTTCATTCCCATTAGCTTCATTTAGTTTAAATTTATATGTACAACTTTTATTAGCATTATCTTACTAGATAGGTCAAAGATAGACAAAATCTAGAATGAATACAGTATACATTATAATTTGTACTACACTACATGGAAAGATAATAAATGTATGTCAAGTGGAATGTGAGAAAAAAGTGTGTAACCATTAAGAGAAGCAAAGAATTGTCTGGTCCCTTAGTAAAAGTCATAGATTGAGGAAGTATAAGAACAGCATCAATCAATCTATTCAGTACTTTTCTTTAATCTTTTCACTATGTAAACGGTCAATAATATTTTTGTTGATAGTTCAATGAATGATCCATCCGTTGAGTCTCAAAATTTTCAAAGATGTGAAAGATTTGATATGCACTGTTGATCCCTTATATGTACCCAAAGCTGGGATTAAATACACTAAATTTGCAAAACTGGTATTCTTTGTTGCAAACAACAAGCATGGTCAGCAATAAAATTTATTTAATTTGCATGAGTCACCCACACATACCTATCATAATTATTTGTATTAAAATACCTTCTGTAAGTATTCTTATTTCTTTTGCTTCTGTTCACACTGCAAGTGTGGAAGAGCTGGAGTAGACCTCCCCTGTTTTACTATCACCAATTTATCCTCGTATTTGAACTGCGAGTATGGTCGTTTCAGTAATTGTTTTACTACACATTGCTTGTCCATTTTGAAGCATTGGCACTAGCAATTACCTTGGTACACTCTACACTATGAAGTAAATAATATTAATACAACTGTTGAGTACCGTAGCAATCGCACAATCAAAAACATGTTCTCCCTTTTAACTCCACATGCCGTTGCTATGCAGCCAGTTGTGTTCATACGGCATTTTAGAGATGCTCGTGTGAGTATAGCAACATGGGATTCCAAAGCCTTGTCATGCTTATTCCTGATTCTGCCACTTCACCTCTCTTTACCTGCATCGTAGCACATTTTGTGGCAGCAAACATCCGAAGTCCTATTCTCACCTCTGTTCAGTGGTAGAGAATGAGACATATTCCATCCTATGCACCAATAATTCTTCATGAGGGAAACTTGCTAGTATTGTAACTATTGTTATTAATATTACTTATTAATTTCTAGTTCACTTGTGATATGGGCTTCGATGATAGCTTTGATAGCCCACAATATATGACACTGGCTTTGATCCAGCTGCCTTCAGGCATGTGCTTATATTTGTTCTGCGATATTCATTCATGTAAACTGTAAAGGAAGGGTTTCTCTGAAAGATTGTCTATGCTGTAAAAAGGAAATCTTTACATTGAAGTGAAATGCATGTGATACTTTTTACAGAGCTAAACAAGTTATGGGTTTTAGCTGCACTGATGTTTCGGTTACATTGTCACTTTGCAGTTGTGGCCCAATTGCTCCACTTCCCTCATGCAAAGTATCCTTCAGCCACACTCTCCAGTTTATGACCCTCAATATCTCGGCTACACTTTGTAGCGTATGGTCTTCAATGTTGGCTAGCTATGAAGAAGATGCATTGAGTTTGACATAGGCATGTGATGCCTCTATGAAAGTAATTGCATTGTAAGTTATAACTGCATATAATTGTGGCAAAGTGCGCTTCAGGATATAAAGTGGACCTTTAATTTTGTTCAATATATGTATCTATTCCTCACACTTGGTGAATATAGGAATATTGCATTTGCCTCGGAATTACTTCTGCGAATCCTTTCACAATACGGGAGTTTAACCTGTTTCTTTACGCGAGATATTTACGATCGAGCTGCAAGGAAATTTGGGATATTTATTAGAACAGAGGAGTGACATTTTCGAAGTAGTTATCCAACTATAAGGATAATTTGTTTAGTAGTATGTCAAAATTAATTTATATTCCGTAAATATTGGAGTCTATGTGGAAATTGATATGCCGCATAAATATTTATCATTAGTTTTATTTATTTATTCTCTTTATTTTTTATCCCCGCGATGATTTTAAGAAAGAAAGTGGGAGGTAAAAGAACCCAATCAGATTCGACATATTAAGAACAAATTAAACATCGTTTGATATGTGCTATAACTAGAAATATTTCGGTGTTAGATTTTGCCTGGTGCGGAGTAGTAAGAAACAAACAAAAATAGTTTTCTAGTATAACTCCGGGATTTTGCTGCTGGTGTAGTAGTGAGGTTGCCGTCGCTAACTGAATTGCTTGATATGATGTTTATTTTGCTCCGAGTGTGGGGGAAATTGGGATAGTATGTCATTGAAAGGGGAGAAAGAGAAAAATGACTGTAAATTCGAATTATTAGACATCCCGAATCGATTAATTGCACAGCTGTAATGCTACTAATGTACTTAAATTGCTTTATGAATTATTGTACTATTATTATTTAAATTTCTTGGATTTATATGGTAATAAATTTAACGAGTATGATCCTGATCGAGGGCCTTTATAGGTCATTGCACTTCCGAATACTACTTTCTCCTGAACCTCTGGCAACGCTGCTACACGGGAGGTAATTTCACTTTGTGAATGGAGTGCGTCCAGCTGGACAAGCACGTCAGTGATAGTTGTCAAAACCGAGAGGTCGAAACTGGCTACGACTTTGAGAAGTAATATAGAGCTCAAACATCAATTAAAAATTATACATCAATGCACCAAGTAAGTAAGAATTAAAGAGGTATGTTTTGAAATACAAAATCATTATTACTACCTATTGGAAAAGCTCTCTGCCAGTGTACATAACTAGATTGGCCACGTAAGTACATGGATGTAATTGATAAATAAAAAGGGTGCCGAACCGGCATATAACTATTGAAATTCACTCTAATGTGTTTAAAACACATAACATAATACATTTAGTACCTTTACGCACATTTATACGAAGGGTAACCCAGTTGGCCTACATTTTCAAGACGTGCCCTACTTTCTAACTTGTATCCGGAAAATATTTTCAAGGTGACCTACATTGAAGTATTTGGTAATTTGTGCTTGCGATGTGCTCTACATTGATGCGATGGTGTCCGGAACTGCCCCTATAGCAATCCCTTACTTTTCCGCGTTTTTATGGATGTTTGCGTCCCGGAATGCGCGAACAATTGGTGATGACGGTTGCTCATTTTGGTTAGAATGTGGATAACCCCATTTCCTAGTCAAGCAGAAGATAAAGTCTGAAGTAGCAAAAAAGAAGGAAAATTGTTTTGTTCGACAGGTCCTTTTGATTTAGCAGTAGCCTTCTGGGCATCCGGTTGATGTAATTGTAGTTTTGTGTCACTTTTTTTTTTTTTTTTTTGCTTTTGTTTTCTTTTTTACTTTCTCTACTCTCTATAGTAAACAGAGGAAGTATTTGTATTCCACCCAAAAATTCGATGTCGAGATTTCACCGGAAATATATGTTTTGAGGCCCCCTGAATCCAAAAAAAAGCATTTTTAGAAAAAGGTCCGTGTGTGCGTCTGTCAGTCTGTGGACAGCATAACTCAAAAACGAAAAGTCGGTTAAAAGACAAAGTTGGTATTTAAGTTTAATGTCTTTGAAGGATGCGACTCGAAGATTTTGAAGCAAATAGCCCCACCCTAAACTACCCTTTACATGGAAGATTTTTCGAAAATTTTGATTTTCTTGAAAATGACTAACGATTTTGATTAAAATGTCATATGTTTCAGATATTTTGATGACAAATGAAATGTATATCTTGAATTTTCTGGCTATAGTCTATGTAGCCCTGTTTGCTCTGGATGACTCTTGTATAACTGGTAAACCATAAGACCAAATCTTGCTGTACAAAACATGTAGATCTTGCTAGTAGTCGTATTTACTCTGGACGACTTTTGCATAGCTGGTAAACCGTTAGAGATAGACCAAATCATACTATACAAAAAATGTAGATCTTGCTAAAATGTACAATTTATGTCTCAATAAATGTTCTTGTAGGTTGAACCAATTGGGAGATATTCCTTGTTATGTGTGTGAGTTTCGGAAAACTTAGAACTTTAGCAAAATGCAACAACGTTGTTCATTTTTTTATATGTTAATCGTGCAAAGAGAACGGAATCTCAAAGGTCAAAAAGATTTGACTGTCGAACAAAGCCTTCTGTATTCTAATATTCCCCTTGTACCCACAAGGAAATAAGCAATAAGATAATTTGTACAAATGTTTATCTTAACTAACATGGAGATATAGGAATAAGAGTTTGTTAGAATGGTTAGTACAAGAGTAGGGAAAGTCATGTGAGTGCAACACATCAGATTTTTACTTTCTCTACTACGTATAGTAAACAGAGGAAGTATTGTATTCTACCCAAAAATTCAATGTCGAGATTTCACCGAAATAAATGTTTTGAGGCCCTTGAATCCCCCCAAAAAGAAGCATTTTTTAGAAAAAGGGCCGTGTGCGTGTGTTTGTATGTCAGTCTGTGGGCAGCATAACTCAGAAAAGTCGGTTAAAAACCAAAGTTATTTAAGTTCAATGTCTCTTAAAGATGTTACGCGAGGATTATGAATAAAATTCCTCCACCCTAAACTACCCTTTATATGGGAAATTTTTAAAAAATGTTGATTTTCTTGGAAATTGCTCTTGACGATTTTGATTAAAATGCCATATGTTTAAGATTTTTTATGACAAATGAAATCTATATTTTGAATTTTCTGGCTATAGCCTATGTAGCCCTGTTTGCTCTGGATGGCTTTTGTATAACTGGTAAACCATAAGACCAAATCTTGCTGTACAAAACATGTAGATCTTGCTAAAACACACAATTTATATCTAAATACATTTTTTTGTAGAGTGAATCATTTTGGAGATATTCCTTGTTATTTGTGTGAGTCTTGGAAAACAATCTTTCGTCAAATGGAAAATTGATTGATTTTTTTTATATCTTAGCCGTGTAAAGAGAACTGAATCTCAAAGCTTTATAAGATTTGACTATCACTCAAAGCCTACTGATTTCCCATATTCCCCTTGTACCTACAAGAAAATAAACAATAAGATAATTTCTGAAAATGTTTATCTTAACCAACACGAAGAAGATAAAGGAATAAGAGTTTGTAAGAATGGTTAATGCAAGAGTAGAGAAAGTTATGTGAGGGCAACACATCAGACTTTCTCATTTATATGCCACCTTAAGCATGTAAGGCCACATCGGTGGTTTTTTCTTTAGAATAATTGCACATCTGCAATGATTATGGTTTGTGGTTTATGTAACTTTGGGTTTGTTTACATTGGGTTTTCTTTGTTAAGCATTAAATTCACATACACATTCACACTCACACTCATACTTATGACTCTAGGGAGGATGAGGAATAATTGGGGCTAAAGAAAAATTCCGCCCTCCCTACAGCCAGGAATCAAACCGATGACCTTTGGACTTGGAAGTTAGCATGCTAACCATGTGGCCACAGAGGTAGTTTATCATAGCTGGAACTTTTGCTAGGTGAAGGAAGTAGAAGAGACTTTAGTTTCCAATAATCAGTTTTGTTACTGTTTTTACAGAGTAAATTTTGGAGCACAGCTAAAGCATTGATTGCCCATAAATGTTACGTAGTTATAGCTTTTGCTGACCATGGTCTACAATACTGTGGCATGTTTACATGCAACTTTTTTTGTCCTCTGCTTGAAGTGTTTATTTCCTGTATTACACACTTAGAATAAGTGACAGTATTTGATTGTATTTATTTTTATTTGGGTCACCCAATTACTTCAGCAACTTTCCAGTATGTTTAACTAAATGTTTTTACCTTAAAACAATCAACGGCTAGTGTACAATATTGGAAAAAGGGAAAAAGGGTTTATGACACATGGTCAGGATTAAAATCTTCCTGTCGGTGTGGGTGACTCAGTTGGTTAGATGCGGGCCTACTGATCCCAAGGTCACAGGTTCAGATCTGGCCCAGACTGATGGTTTTGAAGTGTGCTTAAGAATGGCAGCTCCATGTCAGTAGGTCTACTGGCATGTAAAAGAACTGCAGGACGAAATTCTGGTACATTGGCGATACTGATGTGATCCTGGCAATTGACAGCTTCATTGAACAACAAAAAATTATTTTTAATAATAATTAGTCTTCCTTTCTCAGTCATGGCAACTGTATTCATATTGTGCATGACTGTCTTATAGCCTAAGTTATTTAAGCAGGTCATAGCTTATAAAAACATATACAACATTCTCTAATCACAAGTTTGAAAATATAAAACCAAAACAACCAATATCACAGACCAATAAAGTTTAGTATATATACTTATTATAAAAGCTACAGCTTGCTACTTTCAAAAGACAAATCTGAAGTAGTAATAGTAATATATAGAAAATGTTTACTGTGTTAAAATGGAATTTGACTGAATTGCAAGCCAATGCTTACATCCATATACCATTTTCATCTCATTCAGCTACATACTATTGTTACAAGAGCTTATTGTTATATCTGGTTTAATCTAATTGGAACAAACATCTAAGTATAGAAATAGTTTCATTACACATTCGTTTCAGGTTCAAGAGGCTGAAGTAATTTTCCTATCTTGAAAAAGTGGGTTGGTATATTTTTCTTGTGAAAAATATTGGAGAGCAAGAGGATTAATGACTTCATTGTCAGAAATCCAGCATTAGCTAACAACAACATATGCTGACTGTAAAAGTTTATTCTTTGCATAACACCAGAAACAATTGAAAGCCTGCAAAAAATTAAAACAAAACTGTAAACTATGTAAAAATTCAAACATATAATGAATATCTATGAAATGGTTAAGACATAAAAGAACCTAAATAGGGACACTGCATGCTCTCATGGTGTCTATATTTTTCCTTCAGTAAGGTTTTGTCAGTGTTTTACAGTTTGCCAGTTACACAAAATTTATTCAGAAGGAGAGGATTTCACAATCTATTTCCAGAACATTAAGTTGCACATTTTATTTGACATGAAAATAACTTAAAACAGTTGGTAATTTAATAAAAATTAAGTTGTTTTTGAGAAAATAAATATTACAGAAGTTTCCATGTAAATGGTATTGAGAGGAGGGGGTGTTCTTCATGTCACATCCTTGGAAGATGTTTGGTCCTGTTTTTTAGTCATGCTGTTCAGTGGTGTGCGCAGTAGACTGTAGACACTTTTTTTGTGTAAGTATATTTGGGTGAATTAATAAAGTCGGTGTCCCACGATCCAACTATTTGGTCCAAAGCATTGTGTACAACAAAATGTATCATGAGACATAGAGAATTGGATACAATTTTGTTGTATACAATTTCTATCCTGTTTTTGTATCCGATGTGATTGAGTTGTATCTAGTTTTCTCATCCAACAACATGAAATAACCCAATCAGCATCAGTAATGTAACAATATGGTGGACTACACAAGCAACATGTAGGCAGGTTTTTTGTGTGTGTTGCATTTGTGGCTTTTACAGAACCTGTAGCATTCAAATGGAAAATCTGCACTCAGGAGGCCATTGTATCCCTCATCTGAGCGTTTGAACACTTTGAGTTTTTGTTTTTATGAAATTAGTTGAAATCTCCTGTCCATCCATACTAAGATTAAAGCTATTGTTCCTTAGCTCTTTTGTGCTGTAATAGATTGTCTCATATTTGTGTCCTGGTGTATAATTTTGTCTTCAACACAGTGTAAAACATTGAGAAATAAATCAACTCATAGAAATTGCAATATTTTCCGGGTCATTTAACTTCTATTCATTTTGTAGTAGACCTAATATAGCTCAGCCTGTATCCTATTCTCTTCTTAGTAACTAAGACCATGTCCACTGTCTTTTACTTCTGATACATCTTTTCTTCCTATTTATACTAGTGAAAATATATCCCAAACCTGTACTTAGTGTATCAATCGCTAAATCAATATTTGCATCCACTATGTTTATTTCTCTCATTTGCTACGTGAATTGTCATTCATTTTGGACCAGAATGCATCATAGTGTGACAGTTTCTTTTGTGTGCATTTCCATTGGATACAAAAAGTTTGATCAAAACAGTTGGACCGTGGGACATTGGCTTAAGTAAAAAGTAGTTGATCACTTTGAAATAAACATTGCAGTATGTAAACTCAACTTTCTAGGATATTGATAGGATGTCATCAAACAATACTATACTCTGTTCATCAAGAGATTAGAGGAGATAAACAAAGCCACATGCATTTTGCCCACAGTGCACCCTCTTGACACTTTCGCCGTGTAAATAGTCCCTTGAAGAAATACTGTTAGTAAGGTCTGAAATGTTACTTAATGTTTGCTAAAGCATGAACTAAGTGTACTAAGCATAGTTAAAGTGTAAGAATACGCAGTTAAGTGAAGCTGTAACCAGCCTAATTCATTCTGTGCGCGCATTATTCAGTATGAAAGTAACATGGTGGAACAAGTGAGTTGTGAAACATAAGTGTGGCAAACTGTTGCGAAGTGGAGAAAAGACAACAATATTGAACGCGTTTAACAAGTTCTGCGAGAAATATCCCACACTTGCTATCGAAGACGTGCTGAAATTAACATCTGAGTTTACCGGTTTGTCAGTTGCAAGTATTTACAGCACACGCAAAGAAAAATCGTCACTTGGTGAAGATCCCGGCCTAAAGCTTCCACGTACCAGATAAATGGTAGATGTAGTTTGCGACAAATTTGTGAGATCTGCAATCCGTCGAAAAGTTCACCAGTTCTTTGTTAACAATGAACCCCCACCTTAAACAAAGTGCTGTTGGCAGTTAACTCTGATCCCAATCTTCCAGATTTAAAACGAACTTCCCGCCACAAGCTACTTCTGGAGATTGGTTTCGAGATTGTGAGCAGGAAATGAAAAAGTGTTGTTGTGGACAGAGATGACGTAAGTAGCAGTTAATTTCCATGTGCTACATGTTATTTGAATCAAGTAAATATATCCTTTTAGTAGTGTAAAATGCATATTATAACTACCCGTAGTGGTAGGTAACTGTGTTGCGTCATTGTGAATGCACGTGGCTGCAGAGTGATACAAACTGGTGCTTTGTTTATATCTCCTCTAATCTCTAGATGAACAGAGTATAGCTGCAGTATAATCTGGGCTTGGGCCGTGATCTACTGGGCTCCTCCTTCATTGATGTTTTATCTGCAACTGTAGCAGACATCTTCAGTGGTAATAGCAAGGTTGAAGTACTCTGGTGGAGGTTTCAACAACGACAACCTCCACCAGAATACTTTGATCTTGCTACTACTACTACTGAAGATGTCTACCGTAGTCGCAGACGAAACGTCTGGGAAGGACTCACCTCAAACTCCAACTTTTTGCGTTCTATTTAGCACTGTCTTATGATCCACCAAGTCTGCCTCTAACTCCAATTTTTTGCATTCTATTTAGCAGTATCTTATGATCCACCTAGTCATGGTGAAATCCCGGTATGTTCCAGTGCCCAACTCTTCTCTGTCAAGCACTTCATAAATACTATCCACAAAATACATTACAGCCATATCAATGGATTTGTTGCTTTTAAAGCCAAATTGGCAATTGATAGCTTTGTACCTTTTCAAAAACTTCATTAGGTATTGTAAATTCATTTTTAAAATTTTTTTAAAAAACTGAGAGGAATGCTATTGGTCTGTAGATTTTGGGATCTTGGTATTCACTCTTTTTATAAACAGGTTTAATTTTTGCTGTGTCTACTTCATTTGGAAAAAGTGTGCCTTCAATGGTATGATTTGCAAGATAACAGTGAGGGTTACATAAGAACTTAGCTTTTAATTATGAAGTTAGTACTTTCATCTAGTGCTATTGATTTTTTGTTCTTTAGTATTCTAATTATATTCAGTATCTCATTTTCTTTCCTAGTTCAAGAAATAATGAATGTATGTCAGAGTGCTCATAATAAGAATTTTCAATTCGTTTTTGCATTGATGTTTAAGGCATTTTCCATAATTTGTGTAAGGTGTTCATTAAAAATCTTAGCTACTTCTTCAGGGTTATTTATGGTAGAATAATCCTCTCTGTAGTTATATATTTTTTACACAGAGAAGTTTAGAGTGATTTCATTCCATATTGCTATAGGTGTATTATTAAATGTTGTCTTTTCAAGGTTATCTAGCTTTTTGGCACATTCAATGACTTACTTATATATTTTTTTAAAACAATTCATAAATATTTGAGAAGTATTTTTCTTTTTAGTTTGTTCCCTTAGCATCTCCAGTCTATCTTTGGAGGCTTTTACATCTTTTACTATCCAGTTAGGTGTATCCCTTCATTTTTACTCTTATCAAGGTGAATGCTATATTATAATAATGCTTGTGTGCTTGTAGATGTTAATAAATTTAGAACATACTCCTTCAACTATTTGTTTTAAATATATGTCCTCACAGATCTCTTTCTCCAACAAGTACTTAACCTCTTCAGCGATCTGGACATGAAATCATGTCCATTAAACGATATGGGCGTGTATACATGTCCTGTGCATTTGTGCATTTAACCCTTATTTATCCCTGATCTAACTCAACTTATTTTAATTTTCCCTTTATGAAACATTTAAGTAAAGTAAATACTTTACTGGCTTACCTTTATATGTTCCTTGTGCAGTGGTATGCCTCAAAACAGGGATAAACACACAAGGGTACATCTCCGTATTTGCAAATTCCCTTCTTGCGGCACACGAAACACTTTCGAGATGGGCGGGACTTCTTTGCTGTTGGTAGTATCCTTTTAGGATAATGTTTTCCTTGAAGTCTGAGGGGTGCAGGGGTTCTGGATTTTCTACCCCCCAACGTGGTATTGTTCAATTAGGCTGCAAGCTATAGATAGTCAGAAGTACAGGTAGGTCATTGTTCTGTGTGGGTTTAGAGCTCTCCAAATTACCAAACAATTGTATATGGTTATATTCAGTTGGTACAAAAATACCTTTTTATACCACTTCTCCTTTCAGCTACAAGCAGGAAAGTATACGTATGTATTTCAAGAAAGAAAGAACAGAGTCTACTAAGTTACAAAACACGCGTAAGCAAAAGTTGCAAACATACTCTATTCTGATGACTCAAGAGACCACGCATACACTAGTGCTTTGTCACATTATGTCTTGTTTTGCTGATGCATAAGCCACACATACAATGGGTCAACTAGTGTTTCTTTCAGAGAACTTATATTAGATGCGTTCGACAGAGCAAAGTTAACTTTTCACCACAGTGAAACAAAATAGTGCCATTTCAACGTTTTGTAAATGCAACTCAACTTTGCTGATGACGTACATGTATACTGCATATAACAAGTTTTATGCCAGTTTTTGTTTCATTAAAATAACTTAATATTTACACAAAATACAGCTGTGTATATATGAAGCAGTTTTAGCGCATTTAACAATTTAAATGCCCTGTGCTGGATGTTGGGTAGCAGTTCTCGGCTTGCGGATGTTTTAAATGGCCATCGCTCAAGAGGTTAAAGTATTGTATATTATTTGGATTTAGCTGGTTTTCTTTCTTATGGAAAAAACTACAATAAACAATTGTGCTTTTTGATTCCAAGCTAATGGAGATGAGATAAACGGGCCTTAAATATTTTTACATCATTAGTAATAAAGAGCGTTATTGACAAGCCATAATTGCTGTTCTTCAGGTGCTGTAATATGCTGCAAGAATAACGTGGATACATAAAAAAGTGGAATGTGTGCTTGACTAGAGCTTGTCATATGCAGCAATTAGAAAATGGATGTGAATGCAGAAATGGACGAGTCTTGTTCACTTGATGCAGAATCTTGTGATTCTGAAGAGCTCCAAATTTTACATAATACTTCACAACAGGAGCAGAAGACCACATCGGAGCCTGACAACACTACCACAGAAAATGATGAGACTAATATAGAAATCAAAGTAGAACCTTGGTGTGTGGATGATGATGACTCAGCCTCAGAAATAGAATGTGAGGTAGAACCGATTGTTGCTTCAGATCCTGTGTTGCAGAATGACAAGGTAAAGTGCAAAAGTTTAAAATACTCTCCCGTTAAATTTAACAGTTTTGATAAGCTTATTTCCAAAAATTTATATTGTAACTTTGTCCAATTTTCACCATCACTTCGCAGCAATCTTGGGAAACGTTAGCTGGCACTCAGTTACGGACAATCAAGGACACGGTACAACCCTGGCAAACATCTTGCAGGGAGTCCAGGCGTGAGGAGGTGATTTTAACCCGCCTGAGGATAGGCCACACTCAAGCCACGCATGCACACCTTTTGCGCGGTGATCTGGAGCCTGTCTGCAACGTGCAATGTTGCACATGTCCTTACTGATTGTCCGCGTTATGCTCGTGAGCGCCAGTCCTTTGGCCTGGGTCTTACACTCTGCACCGTGTTAGGCAACGACCCAGTAGCTGTAAATACAGTACTGGGGTTTGTTGCGCATATCGATTTTGGTAAGCAAGTGTAAGGTTTTTTTTATCTTGGCGGAAATATACTTTTAGGATTATTATTTATTTATGCCAACAAACTTACTGTTGGTGTTTTTAAACACACAAGCCGTGTGTGGGCAAAGTTTACCAGGAGAAATACGAACTGGCTTGAGAATTTAATGCCATTCTGGCAGTTTGTCACAATAGCTCAGTGGTTAGAGCGTCCGCCCGGCAAGTGGAAGGTCTGTGGTTCAAATCTCAGTTGTGGCATTGAATTTTTAAGTTCCAGTTCTACCTCTTATACTTTTAGGATGTTTTTACCCTTTTTTAACAGTGTAACCAGTTTACGTTTTTCATAATATAAGTTTTATTCGGTTTTTAATTTTCCTTTTTTATCTGTTTTAGCTCTCTTTTTAGTGGTTTTAACGTTCATTTTTAGGTATTTTAGCTTTAAAGGGGAGAGGTTTTATTTCTTTGATTGTTTTTATTTTGGACTTTGGGCCCTAATAACCTAGTTGTCGACGGGGCCGTAAACCCCACTACTCACTCACTCACTCACCATCACTTCACTAATATGAACTAGTTGAACTTTCACTGTGACTACTAGTTCATGCTGTCACTTCATTAATGTGAACTAGTTCAACTTTCTCTCTGACTATTACTTCATAGTAGTTCACTTAATGTCAAGTAGTTCAACTTTCACTATGGCTATTGGTTCACAGTGTAAGTTCCCTAATGTGAACTGGTTCAACTTTCACTATGATTATTAGTTCACAGTATCAGTTTACTAACGTGAACTTGTTGAACTTTCCCTGTCACTTCACTTTCTTCAGGACACTGGCTCTTCTTTTTCTACTTAACTGGGAAGTCGAATGCAAGATATCTCTAGTCTCTGAGGAAGCAGCACTCACTGTAAGTCATCACAAATGCACCTGTGGAATTGTCACTGCTTGGACGTTGGAAACAATAGCACAAGAGATTGAGGTTCTCTGAGTGCCTTTCCCATGCTAACTGCCTGGCTACAGCTGCTGTGTCTAAATAATGTACAATTTCAACTAAAATACTGCTCCAGGGAGCAACAGCTTGCCCCATGTTCCTTCCTTTTGTTGTGTTTTGTTGGTTTCCAATAATTGGAACATAGGATCTCTGTTTAAGAAACATTAGGAAAATGTGGATCATATGGTGTAGATGTTTTGAGGTTAGATAAACATGCACTAGTTGAGTAATATATAGATATAGTTAATGAATAATTAGCAATTACATGTAATGAACAGTACAAAGTAACTGCAAATGTTTGCTTCTTGGAAGTGTTGAACAGTTGAATAATAATATAGAACTATTTTGAAAGTTTAAATTAAATACCATTCTTTCACAGTTATTACCTTTAAACACTTGAATTACTCTAGAAGTTCTTTAAATTTTCTCTCCAGAATATGGAACTACTGTGTTTCCTTGTATTGCTGCACTTCAATTCAATTGTAGACTAGACTCAGTGTACTCAGAAGTTAAGTTTACTAGTATTACACTTACCATACTCACTTAAAACTTTCCTATTTCATCAACACGATAGCTGAGATTGTTAAGGCATGGACTTGTACATGACAGGTCTGTGGTCCAAAGCCTACCAGGATTGTCCTCCATGACTGATGTTTTCCTCAATGCTCGTAACTGGCAAATGCACAGCAGGTACTTATAATTTAGGGCTGGAATATTTCCTACTCAAATTTCTGTTCTAAATTTTCATTTCACATGTCATCCATGTCTACTATCTGTGATGCCCTATGTGGCAAGAGCAGGCATTAAACACTATCAAAGCAGGATCTGGTTACCGTCCTTCATAATGAAATGTGAAGTTAATATTTTAGTATAGATTTTGGAATGATAACTACAACTGAAAGTCTTATCAAAATGTGAAGAGATCTCATGTTAAACTTTGTATATATACGTGTCTGCCTAGCCTTGCAAAATAGATGCCAAAGCAGCGTACATTGGCATGCACGGTTTGATGCCATATTTAGCTGAACAAGTATTGTAACAAAATGATAATTCAACAAATCCCACTTCTGTCACCAGTTTAACAAAGATGACGAAGTCCAGTCTAATTACTTTTTTCTGTCACTTTATTTTACTCTAACTGAATGCACCAAAACAGTTCTTTTACTGATGTTAACGCAATCTACAGCCTTTTTTATGTAACTCTACTGTTTTCTTCCTGTAACTTTGTTCAGTCCCTTCACTGTCTTTCTTACTTTGTCTCTCGTACACTAATTCAGACAATATAATCTCTCAACTTCATTGAGGCTTTCTCACTTCGATGTGACATATCCTTCACCATGACAGTATACCACACACACAGTCAGTCTGGGTGGCTCAGTTGGTTAGATGCTGGCATACTGATCCCATTGTCGTGGGTTCAAATCCGGCCCAGACCGATTGTTTTTAAGTGTGCTTAAAAATGACAGCTCCATGCCAGTAGATTTACTGGCATGTAAAAGAACTCCTGTGGGACAAAATTTCAACACACTGGCAACCTTGCTGTGATCCTGGCAATAGACAGCGTCGTTAAACAATGAAATATTTATATTTACCACACACAGCTCTCTCACACTCACTGACATACTGACTAACTCATAAACTGCTTGCCTTCACATGCTGCTGTTATACCAGCCATGATGTGGCCAGACCTTTCTCGAACATCTACAAACATGATGGCTGCAGGATATTTCTTGAATGACCTGGAAAATCGCAGTTTTGATGTGCTGCTTGTTTGTTGTTAATCATGTTTGCTCATGTGAGTGGTGTGGGGACACTTGGTGCCAACTGGTCTTTGTTGTGCACCACACCCGACATCGCAGCATGAGCAAACCAAATTTAGCAAGTTCAATTTAATCTTGGTTTTATAGAAAAGGATTTATAATCCGGTTTTGAGTTATATGAGCATTTTGCTCTGCATACTTATTTGTAGATCACTTTATTTACCTTCTCAGTCTTCCTGTTAGGCTCATCATACTCGGGTGAAATGAAAGCATCTCAGAATCATTTCAGCATTGTTAATAGTTTCACTCGAGGTTTCATGAGCACTGGAAGAAAATTGTGCACAAAATAGTCGGATGTTCCCAAGTGATTCTTGACTGTAAACCACATCAAAGTTCTCTCAGCAGGTTCCAGAGTTTTATGTTCCTACACATTATAGGTTAAAATATGTCCATAGAAACATGGTTCTTATTGTTTTGATTAACCTAAAATGTAGCACTTTGTTTATTTTGTGGTCTAGGCTTACAAATGTCAATATAAATTGTTAGCTATTGCGTACATTTATAATTGTCTCATTGAATAATTTTCATTATAATCCCATTTTATAATAAAAGTACCTTGACAATGCTTGTGTGCTCACTATAATAACTTCTCAATATGACTCCTGCTTGTTTCAAGAGCTTATGATTCTAACATTAATATGCTACTTATTTCCAAAAGTTACTAGAGCAGGAATGGATGCACTGAAAATGTATTTAAGTTTAAATATTTGACATAGAAGCAATGTTGACAGTGAAGTTTCATTCATGTTGAAATAAGAAGAGTCACACTAATTTTTACAATTACTTCACTCACTTGTTTATTAAAAACTGGAACGTTTTCGAGAGATGTCTCTCTCATCTTCTGCAGTTGGTGACTCACCAACTGCAGAAGATGAGAGAGACATCTCTCGAAAACGTTCCAGTTTTTAATAAACAAGTGAGTGAAGTAATTGTAAAAATTAGTGTGACTCTTCTTATTTCAACATGTATTTAAGTTTATTAGTAATCCATGATGGATAATATTATTTTATTTCAGGGTACTGTCTTACGTGTAACTGGGGTAAATGAAGATTTACAATCTCCAGAATTAAGGTAAGGAAACCTTAAGATTATGGTAAATGTGCTCCTTATTGGCCACTACTTTGCTGTATACTTTGGCAGAGAAACTGTTGATTCTGCTCAAAAATGTGGTATTGTGATAGGACTAGAAATACATGTTTCAAGGCTTCTTGAATCCAAAGAAAGTATTTTTAGAAAAACGTCCATGTGTTTCTGAGCAGTATAACCAAACTAGAAATATTAAACACGGCGGAGAGCTATCGCACATGTTGGAATGAATTTACAGATTTTTAAATATGTTTTGGTTTATACACATATATGGCCAACCTACCCATGAAAGTGCTAATCAATGACAAAACTGATGATGAGGAAGATGTTCTCAGGAACTCGTCTTAAAAATACACAGAAGTGGAGGAAAAAGTTATTAATATTGGGATGTTAGTTTCAGGGGGTATGTAGCATGAACGTATAAAGTTGAACAAAAGGGCATGGGCGAGCATTCTTTTTAAATAAGGTTCAGTTTTCTGTATGAAACTTTTCTTTGTATTATATTCACCATAAATTGTTAACATTCATTATATTTACAATCTTCTCACTGTGGAAATCAATTACAAATTGGTTTTTGTATGCCCACTACTTGCGTGTTCATTTCTTGTTTCCACTTTATGTATTTAATTCACAATATTAGTTTATCAGTTATATTGCATAGACCACCTATTGCTCTTATAACACATACTGATGAAGATTAATGATTCTTCTTGGTTGCCATCTTAAGGAAGAACAATTATTTCTTCTTTATCTCTCTATGTACACATGAATGTTGGCTGTGCTTTGTTGTATGTCAGGCAAATAGTTTCGACAATACTAATGTAAACAAAATTAATATATACAAGGGTCATTCCATAAGTCCTGGCACCTGTGGTATAACACCCAATTATGCAAGAATGGGAAATTCATGCTGTGCATTACATAGTGAAGGCAGTGTGGATCTCAATGCCAACAGGAAATAGGATTAGAGGACAGGAGCTAGCAGCACAGGTTGAAAAGAAAAATATGTAATGGAACTCTTGTGTAAATTTATTGTACACCAGTACAAATGGAACAAATATCAATCAGTTAACATCCATGCCACCATTTTAATGCATTGGCTGTCATTCAAAATAGCCCCAGGGCATCCACACAGCGTTGCCAATGAAGGAGAAAGCGTTGAATGTCATGGACATTGCCATGCATTATCACCCAAAGCTTCTCATAATTCAGCATGGCCATGAGCAGCATTTCAGCCACCAAACACAGTAATTTTTGTATATGATCGCTATTCCAATCTGTTGTAACATGGCTAATCTCAGGCAAAAGGATGTTGGTGGTATTAACTAGCCATCTTTGCTTACAGTTGCCATTTTTGGTTGAATTTGGTACAGTTTGCCGTAGGGTTTGGAATGTATATACAGTAGTACAGTGATGCCGCATGTTCAAAAGATATCACATTTTTGTCAAGACTTACAGGACGAACTTTGTATTACATCAATAAACATCAAATGCACACTATGAATGTTAAGATAAATTAACATGTGTCCATTTCATATAAGTGATATATTTTGGGTATGGAACTTCCATTCAACAGGGGTAGCACATTTGCGTCTGGCATGGAGGACCAGGGTTTGATCACCAGTACCAGTGTGGGGATGTTTCTCCCACTGGGACATCTGGCATGGGGTGCACTTAGCCTCATTAGTTCCCGGAGGGGCCAATTGAGAAGCTACTTGATGAAGTAGCATGAGGACCGCATAACTGGCCGAGAGGGCCTAGGGTGCTGACCATGTCCCATGCTCCAGTACTGTATCCCACTCATAATGCCTATAATGGACAGAGATGGGAGACATAATGGCCAGGCGGCAAGCCTTGGTCCTTCACGGACTGTTGCATAGGTTGAGTTTTATATAACTACCATTACTAACTTGCTCCACATAAGTTAGTAATCTTGTTATTTACGTTCACTATCTTCCATGATGCAGCATAAACATTTTCACATAATACTACCTTTACATCTTCCCTCTTGTTATAATCCAATTAATAAAACTGATGTACTACTGACTTTATCGTAATGAAAAATTTAATAAAAGTGAAGTTAGTCCTGTTCAAGCCAAAACTTTTACCCTTGAAACCATCAATACAACATATGAGTGACTGGATTCATATCTATATTGATGGTTCTTTTCTGGATCAAAACGGAGCTGGAGTGAGTGCATTTTATCCATTCCTTTCATTGTATAAAAATGTGGGGAATATGTACAATCAATTTTGATGCTATTATTCATCACTTCAAAATTTATTCCCATGGTATACAGATGCAATGTAGTTATTCTATCTGATTGTAAAGCTACTACTTGGCCCAGTTTAAAACCTATCTCTTCAAAATGACTGGTAAATAGCAAAACTTTTGTATATTGTGATGAAAAGGACATACCAGAACATACTATTCTAAAATGTAATAAATGGCACAATCTAAGGTAGGAATATGTTTGACAAATTAGACAAAGTACGACTGTGGGAAATATAATAACATAAATGCTACAAAATGAAAAGAAATGGGCAGTTATCAAGGGAATGATAACTAGTATCCTCAAAGAAAGGCAAAATGATGAAAATAGGAGATAAACATGGTTGCCATATATTGTGAAGTAATACCGAAGGATAGTCTCGCAGTGTGCACTTTCGTCTAGCAGGGGTTTTTTAATTGGTGGAAGTCCAACTTGCCAGTGGCGTCTTTAAAAGATTTTTCCCCTGCACAAAAAGAAACCACCCTACGCCTCAAAATGCTGAAGATTAAAGAAATATATGGTATGATCAATTATATGCAGATTCTACATAAAAATATAGTCTTGCAGTTGATTTCTGCACACACTGGTGTTTTTGGAAATGAAATGGCTGATATTTTAGCAAAGAGAGGATCTAAAATAAATTTATTGGTAAAAGACACTTCTATGAAACAATTAAAAGAACTGTTAAAAGAAAAATAAGTAACTTCAAATTATGTTTAACAGATAACACTTTGAAATCAATAGTCATAATGGAAGAAAATTTTGGATGGTGCATTAGTAGTTCCTCATTTACCAAGAAAATCCTCTGTTGCTGAATTTCAAATGATCATAGGACATGATTGCTCGAGTAAACATCTTTTCAGAATTGTATAGTGACCTCTCGAAATTCTTTATTGTGTTCCATAGAAGAAGAAATGGACATGGAACATTTAAAAAATTGTGAATCCTTATGGCTTTTGAAACTGACATCTAAATATTTGGAAGCAAAAAGGAGAATGAGTTCGTTATTAACTCCTGAGCATTAGACACACCTATACCATAACATGAAAAAAAAGTTTATTTTCTGAGAAACGGTTTTTAATAATTTTGATCATAATAGACATAAGCAAGATATTTAGAGGACAAATAATGTGCATCTTGAGTATTGTGGAAATAGCCAGTGAAATCCTCTTCATTCAGCAGGAATTTTATATAATGTGTAAACCATAAGAGACAAGCCTAAAGAACATACTATAGAAAACAACTTTTTTGTGGCACCAGTTGTTTCCAACATATCTGTTATTACTAGTTTGAATTTGTCAGCTCATGTCATCGTTGTCAATTGATGTTATTCATTTGTTTCTTCCAGTGTCATGGAATCTTAATGCCTGCATATGGCATCCTGCTTTTTGAGCAAGTAACTATTGATTTGGTTTGTTCTTCTATCCCCGACAAGAAAACATGTAATGAAACTATTACTGCAAGAGTTTATTTTGATGATCATGTTAACATTGCCAGATTTTTCTTTTTGTGACATAATTCTGGCCTCATTTCCATAAATAGTGACTCATTCAATTTTAATTTCTTCCAGTTCTTAAGTAATTTGTTTTTCACATGTTACTCTATTTTGGCCTATATCTGTTGGGTACTATCTCCAGTCTTAATCAGTGGTGGTGGGGAACAGTAAGAGAAGAGAAAGCAAAAGCTTTGAGTTTAAGGTGTTTTTAATTCACAGTGAAATGGCACTGAAAATAAAAGACATGTTTATTGGTCTACAAAATAAGAAATATTATGAAAACTATGCAGTACATGATATGTCTGTTTAGAATACAATTGTGATGTGGCTATACTAGTATTTTCATTTTAGAGTGCTGAATGAAATACTTTAATCATTGCTTTTTTTTTTACACACACACATTATGTCTTCTTACAATCCTCAATGGTCTGCAGTTGCATAAAATTATTTTTGCAGTAAATGATTTTTGTGATTTGTACCACTGAATTCAAAATTTAAAGTCAGTAACATTAGCTTCTTTTCCCTTGTAGACCTTTGATTTAACAAATCCCTGCATTAAAAATAATGCATAGTAATACCCATTCCTTAGCAACCACATTCCAAAAGGTTGTAAAACTGTCCCTGAAACGTTTGCCACTGCAAGTGACTTGCTTACAACGGAGAGTATCCTCACGATACATTCTTAAGAAAGGGATCTGTGGTTGTCAAGTCTGTTAAACACTATTGTGCACTCAGAGTGTCTAGAGGGCACTGGAATGAGGAAGGCTGTTAAGACACGGGGAGTGCTATAAGGTGTGGTGATAGTGATGCCCATGACCTCATCTTATCCACCAATGGCGAAATGTTTCATTCATTGAAGTGAAAAGAGCGACCTCATCCTGCTGGAAAAAACACTGTCTAGGGTACCCTTTTTCTCAAATTGTGGCTTCAAAAGTGTTATCAATATCTCAAGTACAAGGTACCATGAATGCAAAACTGTATACAAAAAATGTAGATCTTGTTAAAACACACAAGTATGTCCAAATACATTTTTTTTTTTTTTTTTTTGTGGAGTGAACCATTTTGGAGATATTCCTTGTTATTTGTGTGAGTTTCGTGACACTTAAATCTGCTCAAATGGGAGGTAGTTATTCACTCTTTTATCTTTTGACATGCAAAGAGAATGGAATTTCAAAGTCTTCATATAGCGACCAGCTTTAAAAGATTTGACTATCGCACAAAGCTTCTTGTATTCCCATATTCCACTTGCCCTTACAAGTAAATATGCAATAAGATAATTTCTCCAAATGTTTATCTTGACTAACATGAAGAAGGTCGAGGACTTTTGTAAGTATAAGTACAAGAGTAGGGAAAGTCGTGTGAGCACAACACATCAGATTTGTTAATTATGGACTGTAAGTTTGGATTATCCAGAATTTTGGATTTGTAGTTTTTGGATTTGGATTAGCAGGGTTCTACTGTACTGGTAATAGCACACACCTTTTGTAAAAATACATTTGTTAAATTCAGGAACCTCAAAATATGTAATTCCAGTAAAATATTAATATAAAAATTATGGGTGGAATGTGATACTTCCTCCTGCTACTAGAGGGTAGTTACTAAAGTAAGTAAACATGCTGCAAGCATTGAATAATTTTCATCAGTATGAGAACCGGTATTATTTTACATTTTATTTTGTATCTTTATTTCAGGACAAGCATTGTTCTGAATGGAAGGACTTACTGCAGCATGCTACGAAGGAGAAAGCCTAACAACAATGCAAACAATGTTAACAGACAGCATGTTTGTGAAATTTGTGGAAATAGCTTTTCTGCAAAGCATAATTTAATCAGACATTATTTAATTCATGAAGGTAAGAGGCCTTACAAATGTGAAACGTGTGAGAAATCCTTTAGTCAGCTATATATACTGAGAAGACACATTTTGATCCATGAGGGCATTAAGGAACACGAATGTGATATTTGTGGAAAACAGTTTACTCAGTTGTCAACTTTGAAAAGACACCTTTTGATCCATGTAGGAACAAAGCCACACAAGTGTGGCATTTGTGATAAGACCTTCAGTCGGCAGTCAAACTTGAAAGTCCATATGCTGATACATGAGGGTAGAAGACTGCACCAGTGTAAAGTTTGTGACAAGAGATTTACTCATAAGTCAACCTTGAGAAGTCACGCTTCAACTCATGTGGTTAAACAAATACATAAATGTGAAGTTTGCGAGAAAACTTTTACTAGGGTGACAGAGTTCAAAAACCACTTAATGCTTCATGATGATTCAAAGCCATATAAGTGCATGTTCTGTGACAGAAGCTTTTCAAGTGTAGCCCGGTTTCATGCTCACACGCAAATGCATATAGACAAAAGGGAACATAGATGTGAATTTTGTGGGAAGGTGTTTCCATTCTTGTCAAAGTTAAAGAGACACATGACAATTCATGAAAACAAATCTGATTTCAATGAATTTGATTTACAAAGAGAAGTTGGTCATCACTTAGATATAAATTACGACCAGGAATATTAGTTCTGTGCTTCTTCTCTATTGTTTGTTGTAAAATGCCTTAAAGTGTCTTATCATGCTTTTATTTATCAGTTCATTGTTTTAGCATTTCTGGCTTGGAATCACTCTAAGTGTTTCTTATATTTAGCTCTTTAAAAGAGAGAGACAGACTCTGCAGCTTACACATACTCAAAAAACAGATTTTGTGGTAAACTTATTGGGAACTGATGGAAGAATGTACAAAATGGTTTGCTCAAACTTGATTTCTGTATAGTAATGGTTTGTGGTGTACAGGTAAAGCAACCACCTGTAATTATTTGTTATACCTTATGTTTTATTCAAAGCCACCTGACAGCTGAAGTAGACAAATAAATCAATCATCTATTACATACACAGGAACCAGTGTTTTTATTTATAAAATGTAAGGAGTTATGTGACCCACTGCCCACCACTATATATTCTTAGATCCCTTTTACACACAGTATAACTCCAATTAAATGTTAAAATGGAGATGGATAACCCAGCTTAATATAAACAGTATGTTTAATAAACAATTACACAGAAAATTTGCTAAACACACACCTCCTATGTTGCACATCTTGTATATTTAGAAAAATAACATTACAGTTCATTGCTGTATGCAGAGCAAGTCTGCATACAGCAGAGAGGTAAGAGACTGTTCTGTAAAACCAATATTTGCAAGTGCTTATTCATCCATTTATTTGTCCGTTTTGTAGATACATTGTTATGCAACAATATCACATTGACTCTATTTTCTGATAGCATAACCACATTTTCCAGTTTGAAAGTTAAACATAAGTAATACACAGTTGAAAGCACCAGAAGAACCTCTTAACTAGAGTACATACGAGAGCTACCTTTTCTTTCAAGGTCCAATGGGTGGCTAAACCAAAACTATGGTGAAAAGAAAAAATGTTTTATTTGCAACATTTAGCTATGCCTACATGCTACTTCTATACATAGTTGCTGCTCCGATGTACACAATTTTCATAGCATGGTACCAACTTTCCAATCACCTTGTCAGAGAAGGCACCTGCCTCTACGTCGGTCTGGGTGGCTCAGTTGGTTAGACGCTGGTCTACTGATCCCAAGGTCGCGGGTTCAAACCTGGCCCAGGTCGATGGTTTTTAAGTGTGCTTAAAAACGACAGCTCCATGTCAGTAGATTTACTGGCATGTAAAAGAACTCCTGCGGGACAAAATTCCGGCACACCGGCGACGCTGATGTGATCCTGGTAATTGACAGCGTCGTTAAACAATAAAATATTTTTTTTTTTTTTTAGCTGCCTCTACTCTCAGCCACTTCTCTATACAACTGGTCTGGAGCTCAGTGGTCTGTCCTCCTAGTCACAGTTTCATGCGAAGAAAGAGATGAAAATTAGATAGAGCTAAGTTCAGGTTGTATGGTGGGTGATCAAACATCCCATCAAAAACGTTGGAGCCTCTGAGTTGAAGCTGCAGTGTGCAGCACCCATTCATTGTATTTTCTGATCATTGCACATCTTGAGAACCCATCTTGCATACAGTTTGTAGTACTGTGATACTTCAAATTTCAGAAACAAATCACTCAACTCAGAAATTGTGAACCAACAATTTTCTTGAGTTGCCTGACCCACTTGCTGAACAAGATTAGTTGACACTCATTTCCCTCCATGACTGACTGCCTGCATCATGAACCTCTGTGCATCCTGTTTCAAAGTTCCTGCAGCATTGCCGCTCTTTGCTGTAACTCGTGAAAGTTTCACCATACACATTAGTCATTCATCAATGTATTTGGGCTGCATTGCACTCCTATGCATAAAGAACTTGAATTAGAGCATTCACTTCACATTTGACGTGAAACACTATTGTTTTAGGCATGTTTATGTGCTCACTGTGTGCTCAGAACTGACAAGTGTGATGTGACACGATCAATATGCATACTAGGGACACTGCACAAAATTTCAACTGATTTTCACCGTCTTTTTACTTTCTCTACTGGTAAGTAGGGGAAGTATTGTAATCCACCCAAAAATTCGATGTGGAGATTTCACCAGAAATATGTTTTGAGGCCTCCTGAATCCAAAAAAAGCATTTTTAGAAAAAGGTCTGTGTGTCAGTCTGTCAGTTTGTGGACAGCATAACTCAAAAACGAAAATTAGGTTAAAAACCAAAGTTGGTAGTTAAGTTTAATGTTGTTCAAGGATGTGGCACGAAGATTTTGAAGAAAATTGCCCCACCCTATACTACCCTTTACATGGAAAATTTTTCGAAAATTTTGATTTTCTTGAAAATGGCTCTAACAATTTCGATTAAAATGCCATATTTTTGTGACAAATGAAATGTATATCTTGAATTTTCTGGCTATAGCCCCTGTAGTCGTATTTACTCTGGACGACTTTTGCATAACTCGTAAATCGTTAGAGATAGACCAAATCATACTATACAAAAAATGTAGATCTTGGTAAAATACAAATTATGCCTCAATAAATTTTCTTGTAGGGTGAACCATTTCAGAGATATTCCTTGTTATATGTGTGAGTTTCGGAAAACTTAGAACTTTAGCGAAATGCAACAATGTTCATTTTTTTATATGTTAATCGACCAAATAGAACGAAATCTCAAAGGTCAAAAAGATTTGAATATCGCACAAAGCCTTCTGTATTCTAATATCTCCCTTGCACCTACAAGGACATAAGCAATAATATAATTTGTACGAATGTTTATCTTAACTAACGTGGAAATATAGGAATAAGAGTTTGTTAGAATGGTTAGTACAAGAGTAGAGAAAGTCATGTGAGTGCAACACATCAGATTTTTGGCTTCTCAAATGATCAAACCCTGAAAAAAATAATAGTCCTTGTGTATGTTCACTCTCTTGTTTATTTGTAACATTGTTCCTGTGTTTGTGATGTAACACAAACTTTTGTTCCATTATTTTTAAAATACACTTTTCTTGGGAATTTTAAAGCCACCTATTGATATAGAATATGCTCAAATTACCTGCAAACACCTATCTATGATCATAGATGTTTGTGGAGTATCATCTATTGAACATCGAACTCTGCTACTGTTACACTTTCAAACAGCTGATCAGGAATGTTGGTTCTTAAGTGTGTGTGGCGGTCCTTCTCTGGTCATCTTGTGAAATACAATAAAACAATTGAATATGTATATGTCTAGCAAATACAAGAATGTTTTCCTATAACCTTTCACTGTGCATCAGATTCTACAGAACAAAGTTGTCACCTGATCTAACAAATTCTGCTTGTGGTACTCAAGGATACACTTTCGTTACTTCTTCCTCTCGGAGTATCTGACCTCAAGTTGCCTGGTTCTGTAACGTTAACAGATTCATGTTTCACCTATAGGAAATAGCATATTTGTCATCACTTCATGCTACTCATGCACATTCATAGTAGACCATGATTCATACTCAGTAATACTGAGTAATATGTGGCTGCAGACTGAGTAATCATAAGTTTTCAGTAAAAGTAAAAGCAAAATTCCACCCTAAAGCTTTTGAATTCAGTTTGTAGCTAATTAATCTAAATAGTAGCTTTTGTATATCAGCCATCCAGTATATGTTTTGTGTAGGTATATAACATTATATATGTGATGCAAGTGTGAAAAACAGTGTAAACAATGATTAATAATTCTGAGTCAACTCAATGTCAACAGTTCTGTTTTATTTAAATAACATGCCACTTGCAGTTTTGTCCATCTTCTTTGTAATTTGAGTGTGTAATGCAGTTACATAATGGCATGTAAAACTGTAGATTGCATGGATGTTATTTAAGGTTATATATTTCATTGCTCATGGGTTAACATTTAATATTAAATGTAATTCTTTTTTGTTTACTTGAGGTTATGTTTAAGACAGTGTTTTTGTGTTTAACACAGTCCATATTCACAAAATATTATTTATAACAGAATGAAATACAAACCAAACACAAGAAGAATATGAAACCAATTTTTTGGAACAAAAATTAACTGTGTTTCTTTGATTTTTATATTGAGAAACAAAAACTGATAAATGAGCTCTTTTCTTACCGAAAATATGTTTGGTACCGTCTAAAATACAAAAAATAAAAACACATGAACTTCTAAAATACAATGATGAACATCTTGAATATTTCTTCAATCCGTTGCAGGGAATGTAGACCAATCCATACATGCGAAACATAGGTGTACGATCATGATGATGATGATGGATGGGAGAGATGTCGATAGCTCTGCATCACTACACCTGGCTAGAAGCTAGAAGCCCGAGAACATCTCGAATATGTTCGTAATCAGCAATAAAAACTGCATCCATAGCATTGCATTCGTTTTCTCGAGCTGCCGATTTTGTAAACATTTACCAGGAAAGCTTCAAATCGGATTGAAGAATTTTGTAGCACCTAACGCAGCACAGATCGCGTGTATGTGAGGCGTGCATCAATTTCGCACACAATGAGCAAAGAACACTAGCGCGGCATATAAAATAGCGAAAGTGAAAGAAAATGTGCAATAATAATTGAGTATATGTTTAACACGAAGAAACTATTTTCTGCAAAATAATCATTGTGCTGTAGCACATATCGACGAGCCGCACCTGAATACAGCACTCGTAGATTAGTTGGTATTGTATTGTATTATCCCTTTGAAACAAGCCCAGCCGCTAAGAGCAACAGCCACCTAATGGCGGGGCGGGAGTTCGAATCTTTAAGTACTGTAATGTTCAAGTTCGATGTGCGTATTTGATTGAGGTATGACAAAATTATTTTAATTTCGAACTTGTAAATAAATCAGTTACCCCAGCAGTGCTGGGGTACCTGGGGATGAATACACGCCACTGACTTTGCTATATTAATTAATGATGAATTTATTTGTATTTGAATGATATACACATTCATAAATACAATGATTATAGAAACATCAAACTTTTTTGGGGTTAACGATTAGTGAATAAAACATATTACGAAGAATCTGCAAATCGTTCAATAAAAATGGATATGCAAATGGCCAATTTTGCGGAGAGGTATTCCGGAATATTATAAAACTCAAAGTTGATCTCAAACTACATGTATATAACAACCATGACAGCTTGCGTTATACTCGCTGTAATCGATAACTATCGCAGAAACTTAGGTTTCGTGTAACGTTGCAAGTGGCGAGACCAATCATTTATCATACCACATCGCCACAGGGCGACACTGAAAATCGTTGTTGAGTTTTGTGTGGGTGAAATGTTAAACAGCTGAACTGAAACACCTTGGACGGTAGAAAGTAAACACTACAGCCCAATATGTTATATATGAAACTTACAGGTAAGTTAGGTTATACTAGTTAAGTAGCGTAAATAATTGTAGCTGAGAGTTTGGTTATAGTCGTGCTTCGAAATTAAGTTTGCATATACCAGACGAGGTAGATTATAGTGAATATACTTAGACTAGTAAGCTTAAAGTAGCCATGCCGTTATGCCAAAGAAACAATATATACCTCAAAACGAGAGCATGTGTCAATTTTTAAGGCTCAATCTTCCAGCATGTAATGCGAAAGCCGTATGTGAATGGAATACTTTTTGCAAACACAGCCTGATATTTAGTCTCCTAATATATATTTAGAATTGTTGGTAAATGTTTACAAAATCGGCCGCTCGAGAAAACGAATGCAATGCTATGGATGCAGTTTTTATTGCTGATTACGATTTTGAAACTTTTATTTTGCGCTCAAGCTTCGTTTTTGAGTTATGAGAAAATTCCGTACGTACGATGCAGCAGGTTTATTTCGCGTATGCGGCGGATATTTAGCGAATAAATGTGTATAAACGAGTATAATGTATGCTAGAGTGATTGATTAATGCATTTACGTTGAAATTATTGAATAAATAATATTTCGATAACACAGGACCCTGTTACCACACTCATATACATACACTAACCTAACCTAACACAGGCAAAGCGAAAACGAAGCTTGACCACCAAATAAAATTTTCAAAATCGTAATCAGCAATAACAATTTCAACGTAAATACATTAATCAATCTAGCATATATTATACTCGTTTATAAACATTTATTTGCTAAATATCCGCCGCATACGCGAAATAAAACCGCTGCATCATAGGTACGGAATTTGCTCATAAATAAAAAACGAAGCTTGAGCGCAAAACAAAACTTTAAAAATCGGGCTCATCTTCAGAAAGTGTCCCGTAGCACTTGCCGGCCAAATTTTAAATTCGAAGGTACTTACCAGTACTTACTGTGCATGCGCCGACAGTCATTAGCAGAATCGCCTTTAGGTTCACATCTGCAAACACTGCTTTTACAACCACACTAGTTTTTTGTAAGATTTGAAGCTTTCACGGCGAACGTTAGTGATCAGAGCTTCACGGGTGATCAGCCGTGTTAAATTTAAGAAGGTCGAGCTTTCGGCCATTATACACTCCATGGCCATCTTCAGGACTAAAATGATGATCATTTTAGTCCTGAGATGGCCATGGAGTGTATAATGGCCGAAAGCTCGACCTTCTTAAATTTAACACGGCTGATCACCCATGAAGCTCTGATCACTACACTAGTTTTTGTTACCAACACACTAAACACCAATGCACTCGCGCGTCAGCTAATCTGTTTTTCACATCATGCCACCACATATATACCGCCAGCCATATCTTTTTAATTATAATTAGATTTCGGATAATATGGAATGCCAGTATGATAAGACTAGTTATGGGTGCCCAATTCCAATATACATTTTCACCTGTAACCTTTAGCACAAGGGACGTCATTAAATATGAAGCTCCCAAATTTATGTGAAATTATTTCTTTATGGGGTTGAGCGTGTTTTAGCGTATTGCACAAGAAAATGTTTTTTTCAAATACCTACCCCTTTTCCTTGGCCCCTTACCGAAATTGCTCAGGATGACCCCGCCGAAGGTAAACAGCTGGAATTTTCAACCCCTTTTTGTAAGGGAGCAATAAAACCCATTGAAGCCATTTGTAATGGGGCGTAGCACGGCATCACATTCCCTGCATAGTATTCGGGTTCTCAGCAGGCTCTCGTCGTAGAGGAATTGCATATATTGTTCCTCATTATAGCACAAAGGTGCTAAATTTACTATGCTATGAAGCGAGTCATGGCACTCTCACAACTTGCCTCTAACAAGTTCACTATAATAGCATACTCCTTGGGTCCCGCTAAAACATTCAAATTTCAGATAGGCAACAAATTAATGGAGAAATAGTGCTGTTGGCAGCGCTGAATTAACACTGCAATAACACAGCAACTTTGGCAACTTTCGTAAGAATTTGTGCATGGGACTTAGACGAAATTCTCACAAAGTTCTCACAGGACACTTTCTAAAGATTATCCAAAAATCGTAATCAGCAATAAAAACTGCATCCATTGCACTATGTTTCATTAGTTTTCTCGAGCGGCCGATTTTGTAAACAATTACCGAATTGCTTTTCAGAGTAATTTGATGTTGGAGAACATTTTATTAACTATTAAGTTAGGTTAAGAATGCCGATATGCTGAAACACTTATCATTGCTTTTCGCGCACATGCTGCATTAAATTGCACCCATTTATTAACTTATAGCAATACATGTAATTGACAATAATTTACACTGAGGACATGGTAGATACAGTTATATAGGTAGAGATAGATGTGTATACTTGAAATAAAGCTATATAAGTAAAGTCACTTAAAAGGGACGGTGGGTGTCCCCAACAACTTTAGCAAGGCAATATTGTTACTGAATCACTTTTTAGTAACTCAAAATAAGTTTGCTTATACCAAGGATTATAAGTATTTCTTGTGGAAGTGATTTTAGCAGATAGGCAATCTTAACCTCAACTTCACTATTTTATTTAGGTACCTACTCTGCATGTAGTCATATTGAAGAATGCAGAGCAGCCAAATTCTCATTTTTACTTCTTATAACAATGCTGCCAACAGTCTTGTTTATCTCTAACATGCTATGTACAGTAAAAACTAGTTCCTATAACCACTCTTAGGCTAAACTTTAAATCTAGTTTTTTGCATGTCAAACTTGCCTAATATCTTCCATAAGTTCTTGGAAAGCATCTCCTGAACATTCTTGTAGTCATTCCACAAATGCTCATTATAAGGATCTGTCCAGATCTTCCCGTTGTCACCCATGTGCTCTGCATTAAATTGTAGATTGTGTTTGCATCTCTATTATTATTAGGTTTTATCATCATTGGCATCTTATTCACTTCCAAATCTACCATCATAAGGATCTCTGTCATAAATAACATAAATATTTTGTTAATGGCACTGTCTACCATCATAAGGACCTCCGTCATAAATAAAATAAATATTTTGTTAATGACGCTGTCAGTTACCAGGGTCGTATCAATGCACTCGGTGTGCTGGAATTTTGTTGTACAGGACTTCTTTTGCATGACGGTAACTGTACTGACATGGGGCTGTTGCTTTTAGGCAGACTTAAGAGCTGTCAATCTGGGTTGGGTTTGAACCTGCAACCTTAGGATCAGTAGGCCAGCTCCTAACCAAATAAGCCACCCAGAATGACCTTGTTGTCCTTATGAATTTGAACACTATGGCCAGGACCACCAATTTTATCTATTGCAACATATGTAGTATTATTGGAGATCATGCACAGCTATGACAGTAAGTGTATCAGTCAAATATTTCTCTGCAGAAGTTTGCTACAATAGTTTCAAATGTGCATATTGACTGCAATATAAGAAGCAACAGGGCTAGTTGACATCTGTCATTTCAGTTTGATAGCACATATGCATTGGTAGACTTTGCATCATATGTTGGAAAGTTTTTTTCAATTTCAAATATAGTAGCAATTAAGTTTTGGTTGACAATGCTAGAGTCACCGATTGTTTCTGTAATAAGAAGAATATGCTTCCGGGCTGAGAGGCCGTGGTCCACTGGGGTCCTTAACTCTCCTAGATGCTTGCAGCTATGGCAAGCATCATCAGTGGCGATGTACAACTCTCCTAGGTCTCTCGGTCGCTACTGAATTGCCGGCAGAGAGAGCGGGTTTATATGTGCTGGTAGGTACCACCCTCCCGTAACCTGATTGGTCCACGGAGTTTGGCTGTGGGTCTGTTTAGCAGAGCAGGGTACCATGTCTTATGAAGTTTGAGAGCTTCTTCTTGTTATGCTTGTAAATTTCGATTGCTTCATGGTATATGCGTGCGTGGTAATGGGAAGTTGTAGCAAGGATATCTGTTTCATCGTAGTGGATGATGTGTTCACCGGGTGCTTCTAAGGCATGTTGGGCAACTGCTGATTTCTCAGGCTGTCCCAGGCGGCAATGTCTACGGTGTTCTTTTAACCTGGTATTGGTGCTGCGTTGGGTGGTGCCCACGTAGACTGACCCGCAAGAGCAAAGTATTCGGTACACTCCACTCATTTATTTCTGATTATTTTTGTATTTACAACACAGTACCGCTAGATTCAAGAAAAGCATTAGAAGAAAATGGGAGGCCATAAAACATTACAAATAATATGTGGTATGTTGAGCTTTTGTTCACAGAGTTTACAAATATATTAATCCATTTCTACATGAAAATTAAATTACTATGGAGTGCATTTTATACACTACTCATTATGGCAATCTTTATGAATTGATTTCGCTCTGTTATCAGAAACTACTCAAAAATAACATGTAGCCTTCCCCTTTGCCACTATGTCAGCTTCCATGCTGATGAAGTCAGTGCTCAAGAGTAAAAGTTTGAGTGTGTTGCCTCACTGTAACAGAATAATTGTATGTATTATTGCAAATAGGCAATTGTTTGAAGAAAATAAAAAAATTGTTTGTTAAATCATGCTTCCTTCCAATCTGAAAGTTGAACTGAACTAGAACTTAAAATTTTTTTTAGTTGAGTCACATGATCATGAATGGATACCTTTTTTACTATGGAAGTGATTTCCCTTGGCCCAGAACTGAAATGAACTAATGGCTGAATCTCTTCTTATTTGTTTGTCACTAGGTTTTTCAATCAAGTACATATCTAGATGAGATTTACTCTTTCTGGATAAAGTTTTAATAAAAACAACGTGGAAGGTTTCTGGAATGAGTGCAGCATAACAAAGTAGCCTTGGTGAGTGTAACCTCTTCATGTATGTAGTAATTTGACTACACTTGATCATTTAGTGAAGATTGGGTATCTGATAAAACACTATTTCACCAGAAATACTTTACTTGGAAGGTGCATAGTTATACTGCTCACAAAAGTTAAAGGCATGTGAAAGCTGGCCAGTGCTCAAGCAGAGTGCTGTTGCCAAACATAGTGCATGCTCCGGCAGAGTTTCTGTACATAAGGCACATGAGATGCGGGTACCACATTCGGCAGCGCTGGTAGGAGGGGCGAGCTTAGGATTCACTGGAGTAGCCTGCAGTCTGCAGTACGACCTGCCTCCATATGCCTTTAACTTTTGCGAAGATTACAATGGTTTAAAAACACAATAATGCTTTGTTAAATTGTTGGGGCTACCCAACCTTCCCTTTTAAGTGACCTGATTTATATAGCTTTATTTCGAACATTCTTTTTTTTTTCTTTTAACTGTTAAGTTACCATTATCTTGTTCTCATAATGCCCTGCAATATGGAATTTGAAAGCCAGCTCATAATGCCCACTGCATAAACATTCTAGTACAGGCTGGTTCACAACTCCAACACCAGAAACCATAGCAGCAACTGGAACCAATGTAGCACCCCATATTTTGGTTCACAACAGCCCAGAAACAAGAACAAGACGCCAGAAAATGGAGACCAATAGTGCGCATTCAGAATTCATTTGTTTCTAATTGACCAATGATATTTTTCTAGCTTGCAACTAGAGAGAGCTCTAGCAGCTGTTTCATGGCATGGCTGCCTGATTAATTTATACAGCAGAAAGTGTAATGTGAATCTCACATGCTGCGTCCGGCAATGAGAGAGAGAAAGTTAGAACTTGGGCAAGTCTTCTTTCCCATTCCCAGGGCATTGTAAAGATTCCCGTCAGTTGTGAACACTCCCATTTGAATATATGTATTTCAAATATTCTAGATATTCTCAGGCTTAAAGCCAGGTGTAGAGATGAGCTGTCAACATTTCGGGAGTATGTGTCTCTCCCAACATCAGGATGATGAATGACTGACGAGTGAAGGGACCAGTATATATACCATCTGCTGGTACAGACCTAGCAAAAAATGAGGGACACTTCTGCCAGACCGTGGAAGACGGAAACAACTAATCTGGAGGTTGTATGTTGCGACGGAATCTGTGCTTCCCGAGTTGGTCGACTTCAGATTTTAACCCTGGTTTCCAAGAGGACCTGAACTGCAATCCATCATCACAGTTCAGTGTGATCTTCTCAGAGGAGATGGCAAGATTCTACTTAACCCTCTGTACCCAGTAATCGCTGCATTTGTCAGGATGGTTGTTTCTTTTTAAGGCAACATTCTGCCAGTCCCGACTTCTCTAACTGCATTAAACATATGGACCATTCATGTTCCTTGACCATGGTTGTAATGGTCTAGCTGGTTTGTCCTATGTACAGGGTCCCCCACTTTTTCAAGTATTTCAAGTTTCTTGCTCTGGTTATCGTTGCTGTTGCCAAATAGTTATGAACCAGCCATGTTTCTTCAACCTCCTGGGTCTGTTTTATGTACAGGATATGTAATGAAGTCATATAACTGGAAGTTATTTCCAGACTTGTTATGCCATGGCTGCTGCAGATTGAGTTTTTGTTGTGTCTGATGCATTGTCTGTCTATGCTGCTATATTGGGTTTCAGAACTCTCTTCACTGATTGGTATGGATACCAGAGAGGGCCAGGCCTGTTTCTGTGATATTGCTCAGTTTTGATTGGCTCACCTTTTTTTTGTGCTGTTAGGTTCTTTTTTGCTCATCGATGAGTGAATGCCAATTTCTGAGTTTGTCTTTTCTTTCTTATTGAAATTATTGGGTGTTTGTAAATTTCTTAAAATTACTACCTCAGAGCCGGGAATCGTATTGCGGATGCTCAGGATAAGAACTGCAAACAAAATCGTGGAACTACCTTGGCATTGCTTCTGCAATTATTTACCTGAGTTAACACAAAGGATGAAGGAAAAACAGGTTTGGTAAGAATAGTTTGTAGCAAGACATAGAAGTAATTGTTTAGTTCTATGAGTATGTTGTTATTTATTTTTTTAGGCAGTTAATTTTTGTAGTAAAAACTGTTATTAATGCAATATTTTCTTTTCTTCCAGAAGTTGATTGTGCTGCAGGATTATCACTTATGCATATTACCCAATTGTTACCATGTGACATACAGCAGCAATTTAAAAAAACTGTGTTTCTGAGAAAACCAGCATGTAAAGTCTAGAGATGTGTCCATGACGAAAAGATATGGGAATCACATAATCATGTGTACCAATGAAAAGATGGATGTGAAAGTTGAAATCAAAGAAGAGCCTTGTTGGCGTGAGTTTGAGGAGACCAAAGTTTCACATTCTATTCTGCAGCAACAGATTTTCGTATTAGAATCTAATATCGTACCCAATGATGATACCAAAATAGAAGTGAAAGAAGAACGTGGGTGTGATTATGGAATATCATCAGAGACTAACTGCCATGAAGAATTAACTGTTGCTCCTGATCCTGTTTCACAGAATGATCTTAAGGTAAAGTATTATTGGCAGCATTACCTCCTTTTAGTGTCTTAAATGTTCTGCTTTGCTGTAAAACAGTGATGATCATGGCAGATTCATAATCAGATGAAAAGTACCATAGACATAATTATAAAATTAAAAAACAACAATTCTAGGATAAATATTTTAATAATTAGTTCCAAAAGTAATACTCTGATCTTAGACAATAGCCCAAAGCATTTGAAACATAGAAATTTCAACACTTTGCAGAAGGGTACAATAGAACCCCGCTAACCCACATGAATTGGGGGTGTGATCTGTTTGGATTTGGAAATGTTTGGATTATACGGGGGAAAAATGTATATGTTGTTGGTAGTGCTGGATTTCCGACAATGAAGTCATTAATCCTCTTGATCTCCAATATTTTTCACTAATGGATGGGGCGCTCGAAGTGGCCAGGCATATTTGAAGATGGTGTTGGTCCATTTCCTCTTGCAGATCACATAGGGGACAGAGTGGGGAAGAATATGTCCCAATTGTGTTTAAATGTTTTAGCAGACAATCATATCCATAATCAACTTGAAGGTTGCAATTGCCGTTTTTCGAAGATACTCAGGAATTACTGTTTGAATGTTTGGTAGTTCCCATCTTTTATTCTTTGATTTTTCAGAGTAATATTTTGCAATAATTTTTTTTAATTCAGAGTTGACTGACCTTTTAGGTACATAAATGGTAGATTAACTATAGGTTTCTGTACACTGCTGGTACCCTTTTTTGCAAGAAAATCAGCTTTGTCATTACCAGTCAGTCCACAGTGAGCTGGTATCCATTGGAAGACTAGGTGTTTTTGAAGTGTTGTTAGGTGGGTAAGGATTTTCCAGCATTCTATAATTGTTTGGTTTTTTGGTGACAACTTGCTACGTAATTGCTATAATTGCTGCCCTGGAACCTGAGAGAATAACTGCTTGATGAAAATGTGAGATTCTATACAAAAGATTTTGGAGGGCCATTCGAATTGCTTCAATTTCTCCATTGAAGTTTGTAGTTCCATAACCTAAAGATTTGAAATAGGAAAAGAGATGACACATGACTCCAGCCACTGCTCCATCAATGCCAATAATTTAAAAAAAAAACTAGTTGGAGTATCATTTTCTTAATTTCTTCTGCCATGCATAAATAATATGTGATGTGTAATGTTTGTGTCGGATTGACTCTATATATGAAGTTTTCCTTTCAGTTTGGAAGGTCTACATTGTTGTTCTCACAGATTCAATTTTTTCCATTCAAGCAATTGAATGATATGATAGTCCATATGAATCTTATAATATTAAGGATGTAAGATCTTTATAGATTACTCCAAACAAAATTTCAACAGATAATACTACAGTGGATACCAGCACATCTGGGAGTGATTGGTAACAAGACTACAAACTTTTTGGCCAAGAAGGGTGCAGTGTTACACTCAACCTATAAAGTCTTGTGGATTAGATGCAAAACTATAATATGTCAAAATTCGAATAGAATAAAAATACCAACATAATATTCAAAAGGAAGTTTCCAAAAAAAAAATTATTCTAACATAAAAGAAATAGTACAAAGAATAAAAAAATTCCCAAGGAAAGAAGCAGTTGCTCACTTCAAATTAGCCAATGGACATGTTTGTTTGGCGGAACATCTGCATAGGTTTGGTTTTATAAGTGACAATGCATGTAAGATCTGCAATGCTGACAAGATTTTAAATGGAGAACACCTAATGGAATGCCCAAAATTGAGGAAAGTTGTACCAAATGGGAAGATGCATAATTTATATTGGCTGGCTGGGGAAAAATTGATGGATCAAAATCCTGCACATTAGATCAACAACAATATATTCTTCTTGGTGTCTTGAATTTTCGAAGGAAAGCTCTCCTGAGTCTTCAATGTATGTATAAAATTTCTCTTGTTCCATGTATTGAATGGAGTCTGATCAACTTTTTCTATATGTAAATTCAGCTATAGGATTAGCAGTTATATAGGTAGCGATGTGGCAAAGTGACAATGTTACCATTACCATGCACAACATAACCACAATGTATTACGATAATGTATCCTGACCTGCAGACATAGCTCATCGCATGCGATAGTGGTGGTGATTAGGTAGATGGTTAGTTTCGCTATTCTTAGCAATCATTCTACAGTAATTTGTGCTTTTTTGCTCATAAAATAATATGGTAAAGGTGCTTGTTTGCGGTATATCGTGCACTACAATGTCAGTCAAATGAAAACAGTTCCTGTACATTAAATGAACTGAAAGTGCTTAAGTGACTTGACAAGGGGAAACTGCTACAAAATTGGCTATTGAATTTGTTTATCTGTGACTAACTGTATTATGTATAGGCACATTGCCTATAGCGAAGTTCAAGAGGTCGCAAGTTCGAATCTCGCTTAGGGTAAGTTATCCGGGTAAGGTTTTTTTCCGAGGTTTTCCCTACCCTCAGAAGACGAATGTCGGGTAACTTAAAGCTCCATGGACCTCGGGCTCATTTGAGCATCATTTCACCCATTTCATTCATTCGTCCGATATAACACAATGTTGGAGGACGTTAATTTAAAAAAAAAATATATATATAGCGAAGTTCAACAAAACATTTTTGTGCAATAAACATTTCATTCTAATGTGTAGTTTCAATAATGAGTTTGTCATTTCTATAATAAAAATGCTTTCTCTACACTACAAATAAGCTTTCTATTGTATTTTGAATTATAGATTTTGTGTTCCAATTTGTGGGGTTAGGATTAGTGGGGCTCTACTGTAGTAAGAGAAACATGTGAATGTTATGCATCAGTTTTTATTTATTTAATGATAAATTGAAATGTCCATTGAAGGTGTTGATGATCCACAATAAAGAAGCCAATATTTTATTGCAGGAGACTTCATGTATTACTGGGTTAGAAGATGCTTTCCCATCAACAGAATTATCTAGGTAAGTCTAGCAGACCATTACTGTGAACATGTTACATTGCTATGACGATTGCAATAAATACTTGTAATAAAACTAAGCTCTTCTTATGCTGTAATTATATGTTCTTCAGGGCTAGTTTTTCAATTACGTCGATTGCATCCTCAACTTATTGAATGTTTCCTTTGTTGTTATGGTTACCGCCGCTAGATGATGGTTGTTTATTATTGTATCACCAACTACTGGAAGTAAAACAGCTTTGTGACGGAATCAATGACAGTGTCTCAAAATTGATAATTCAGCTCTTGTTCAAAATAGATATCTTATTCAATTAAATTGATTGGTCCATATAAATGATTTAATGATTCAACCTCTGGATTTAGTTCCTGAATAAAAGACCAAAAATAATGTGCTACAGCAGACTTATCATACTCTTTAATATTTCTAAAATATTCTTTGATTTTGATTTTCGTATGAGGTTTGATCTTACCAATGTATACCTTATCACAATCTAAACTTCTAAATTAAAAATTACCAGATGTATTTCAAAATGTATCTCTTTTAGAAAAACTTGGCAATATTTTTATATTATATTTATTTTGAGGAACTAATACCATGTTCTTTAAACATTTTTACTAGCCCAAGGATAATAAATATATTGTTTAAAATTATAATCATCTTTTATTTTCTTTAGAGTAGAAATATCTTTTTACACTCTTTTGATATTTAAATTTGTCAAACTTTTTATGTATAAATTTTGCGTTAAAACATTGTTGATGCCTTTATATTCTCTGTTCAATTTTTCGTTATTAACCTCTTGAGGGATATGGACGTGAAATCACGTCCATTTAAAATGACGGATGAGCGATATGGACGTGTATACACCTCCTGTGCGTTTAAGCATTTAACCCTTATTTATCCCTTATCCAACTCAACTTATTTTAATTTTCCCTTTATGAAACATTTAAGTAAAGTCTATATACTTTATTGGCTTACCTTAATATGTTCTTTCTGCAGTGATTTACCTCAAAACAGGGATAAACACATAAGGGTAGGTACATCTCCACATTCGCGAATTCCCTTCTTGCGGCACACGAAACACTTTCGAGATGGGCGGGACTTCTTTGCTGTTGGTGTTATCCTTTTAGGATAATGTTTTCCTTAAAGGCTGAGGGGTGCAGGGGTTTTGGATTTTCAGCCCCCAACGTGGTATTGTTCAATTACGCTGCGAGCTATTTATAGTCGGAAATCAAGGTCAGTCATTGTCCTGTGTGGGTTTAGAGAGCTCTCCAAATTACCAAACAATTGTATATGGTTATATCCAGTTAGTGCAAAAACACCTTTTTATACCACTTCTCCCTTCAGTTACAAGCAGGAAAGTATACGTATGTATTTCAACAAAGAAAGACACGGACTCTACTAAGTTACGAAACTTGCGTAAGCAAAAGTTGCAATGTTGATCTATTCTGATGACTCAAGAGACCACGCATACAGTAGCGCTTTATTACACAGTATGCTGACGCATAAGCCACACATACAATGGGTGTTTCTTTACTGTTTCTTTCCGAGAACTTATATTAGATGCTTTCGACAGAGCAAAGTTGACTTTTCACCACAGTGAAACAAAATTGTGCCATTTCAACGTTTTGTAAATACAACTCAACTTTGCTGATGACTTGCATTTATACTGCAAATAACGAGTTTTATACCAGTTTTTGTTTCATTAAAATAACTTAATATATACACAAAATACAGGTGTGTATATATGACGCACTTTAAATGCCCTGCGCTGGATATTGGGTAGCAGTTCTCGGCTCGCGGACGTTTTAAATGGCCATCACTCAAGAGGTTAAGCAGCATATTTATCAACTAACAATTTAACTATTAAAAACTGCAAATCTATGTGTAAAAGTTATGTAGCAATATTGCTCCTGATGAACTTACAAACAGTGCTTTAAAACTTTTAAATTTAGAAAATAAAGTTCACATTAGAAACTGAAAGTAATGGTTGCCTTCCTTTCCTAGGATTAAAAACTAAAAAGTAACAATAAACTGAATTTTGGCATTTATAGGAAACCAACTGTGATAGTTACACAAAAAATAAAACATTTAATCCTTGAGAGGTAGAACTGGAACTTAAAAATTCAGTGCTACAGCTGGAATTTGAACCACAGACCCTTCACTTACTAGGCAGGTGCTCTAAGCATTAAGCTACTGTGACAACCTGCCAGAATGACATTGAATTCTCAAACCACTTCGTATTTTTCCTGGTAAACCACAAAGGCAGTCTCCAGACGCAGATCTAGAAATATTTGATAGGGGGGGCTCGGTTCTGGTCCACTACCACTTCAGAATAATTAAATTCATGCTAAAACATGGCTAGCTAAATATATAACCGAAAGAAATAATGTTTAAACTACCAGCTAGCATTTGTCCAGGAAGAATCCAGAGAATGGGACTGGTGCACTTAGTGATTAGTTGATTGAATTTTATGATTTACTTAACTAGACATTAACTGTACTACGAAAAAAAGAAAGTGCAGTCTCCTGTGATGTTTTTTTGCGAAAAGGCTAACTACCTCCTATGGCCGGAGGCACCTCGATGTTGCAGTGGATGTTAAGCAGCACTAAACCATTCAGTCTATCCTGTTTCATACTGGATCTTAGATACGCCTTCACATGCCTTAAAGTAAAAAATAATTCGGCTGTGCATTTTGTTGCTGATCCTGTTTCATACTAGATCTTAGATATGTCTTCAGATGCCTTAAAGTAAAAAATAATCATTCAGCTGTGCATTTTGTTGCTGGTGTGATGCACATGATTGTTAGAAGTCCTTTAATGTTAGGATAGAAGTTATTTTGTCAAAGTTCTAAGGCTTTCACGGCCGGTGTCAAGTTATTTTGGTTCGGATAAGTGTTTCAATAGCAGTTTTCGGTTTATTTTGTTGAGTTTTCCGAAAGCTAAACCATATGTTTAATTTCCCTCCAAGCTCTGTAATGGTGCCGGGCAAGTCTTGTTCGTAAATGCCTGCAGCTTTTACTATATTGTCAGCATTGGAAGTAAGATCACTTTGAAAACCAGGAATCAAGCTCTAAAGTTTAAGGATGTACTTGTGTTAGTCAAGAAAATCTAGTGAATAGTTCATTGAATAGGTAATCCAAGAATGGAAGGAAAACATTAATGCGAAAATGATCTTCTAGAGAAGCTGTAGGAACGTTACTTCGACGAGCTTGCCGGGATGCTATTCGAGAAGCACTAACTTCTATATCAACATTTTTAGCTACTGTGATAGCGTTCTTAAAACAGAATGAAATGTTTGGTTATCACGATACTCTTTTAGTGTATCTTTAATTGCTTCAATCATTCAGTAACATTGAATTAGATCAAGAGTTGGATTTTGGAGATGCCGGGAAAGAGGTAGAGTCATTCCCAATATTTCAGCTACATTAACTAGCGAAATTATGAACTCAAACTTTAGAATAGAGTTGAGTAAAATGTGTGCAGTTTTATTAAAAGACCCTGCCTCCTCTAGGAATGATACTATTGCAGGGAAAATTTCTTTAACTGTAAAGCAGCATCATGCAGGTGCAGCTCCTCAGGGTAGGCATTGCCTGCCCAACAGTAATACATCAACAAATAATGTTTAACTATGATTCTGCATTTTATCATTTGAACCATCATTTTCCCTAAATTGTAGTTAAAGAAAAGTTTTCTCAGTTATGATGACCATAATGACCAGCGTCAAATCCTTGAATCTCAATTCCGATTCATCAAAACTACGCTGCGTGTTTGAAATTCATGACTATGTGAAGATAATATGTATTTTCTCCCAAACTATCAGTTCTGCTGTTTTTTTTACAATTTGATATCCTGTTCTATGGTGTGCTGAGTTCACCAGGAATAATAAATAACAAAGATGCACCAACCTACCCATTGGCCAGTTGTACTCCTAACAGTCAAAATGTGAACACCACAATGACAGGTGCAGTGTGTGTAGTTAAAAATCAGTAACACTTATTCAGTAGTGTGCAAGAAGAGAACAGAATGTGGATCCTTCCACATATGAATCCATTTATCAGTAACACAGGAATTCTGATTTCAAATGTTACAAAATATCCAGAAATGCATGTCAATGAGGAGATGGAATATCTGTGCAAAGCATTCCCTAGAAGCCCAAGTAAATCCATTAGACAATCTAATAGGGAACTGGTTATCCCCCATGTGATGATTCAGAACATCGTACACAGTGTTGAGGTTGCATGCCTACGTCACATTAAGCTCGAGGATTGCTGCAGACGATGTGATTTTGCTGTTGAAACATTGCATCACATACACCAAAATGACTAACTCAATGCAGTGATGAATGTACCTTCCACATCTGTGGCAAAGTTAACCAGTAATGTAACTCAAATATGGGGCAGTGAGAATTCAGGAGAAATGGTTCAATATAAAAGGGAAACCCATAGTTAATGTATGTTTGGGATTACATAAACATGATGTGATTATTCCATTTTATATGAAGTCTACAGTGACAGGGCACATCTATCTTGACATGCTTGCGAACTGTATCATTCCAGAAATGCCTTTCAGCAGGATGGTGCTCCACCCCACTTTCATGTGTATGTTATCACATTTCCCCATGAGATGTTCCTAAATGTTGGATTGGAAGGGGTGTTCCCATTGCCAGGCCCCCTGTGTCTCCTGATCTCACTCTGTTAGATTTCATTACCTGAGGGTTCATGAAGGACATTGTTTACAGAACAAAAGTTTGAGACCTGGTAGATTTGAGACAACAGATCTGCATTGCAGCAGAGGCCATAACACCTGCCCATGCTTACGAACATTTGGCGAGAAGTGCAGTACTTTTCTATATCTGTTCTGCTACAAACAGTGCCCACATTGAACTGTGCCACCATGCACAAAAATCAGTAGTTGATAGCTTTCATGGCTGGAGTTAGAATTAAAGCTATAGATTTCTTCCGGGCTTAAAAGCTGGGTTCTGCTGGAGTTCAGATGTTTTGTCCACACCTACTGTGGACATCCTCGGTGGCTTGGTCTGAGTCTTCTCGGCGAAGGTTTGGTTACAACAGAATTGATGGCTGGAGGTGCTATATTTATATCTGGGTGGCTCACAGGGGATTGGCTGGGCTGGAGCGGGAGTTGTGTGTTAGATGGGCAGCTCCAGCCTAGCCGATCCCCTGTGAGCAATCCAGATATAAATACAGTACCTCCAGCCATTGATTCTGTTGCAACTGAACCTTTGCCGAACACCACGCCACCGATGATGTCCACCGCAGGTGTGGACGAAATGTCTGGACCTCTAAACTCCAGCAGATGATTTTTAAGAAATCTCTAGCTTTAATGCACAAAAATGTTTGAACTGCAGTGTATAATATTAAACAAATAAAGCTATAAATCTTAAAAGGTAGTGAAATGCAAAGAAACGTTTTTGTATACCTCTAACCTGGACATGCTGTATAAATGTGAAAATTCAAAGTTGAATATTCAAAATGTATCAGAGGTTTATTTTAAAAAGTAGAAATACCTGAGCATGATAGAATATTGAAACATTGGAAGTATCATGCTCCCATCATAATTCATTGTTAAAATTCAGACACTCATCTTGCAGTTACCCTCTCACAGATACCAGTTTGTTTTTATGTGGATCCCAGGCCATATAGGTATTCCTGATTAGGCAGATGCGGTTGCTAAGTCTGCATGCCAACTGCTGGAGTTCTCCACCTGCACGCTGCTTTATGTAGATGTGCAGTGGTATTTCTGTTGCCCTCTATGTGGTATCTGGCTGTAGTCTTGGGAAGCATCGGCAGACAATCAAGGAACCATTTAACCTGGCAGACCTCTTGTAGGGATTCCAGGCAGGAAGAGGTGATCTGAACCTGCTTGAGGATGAGCCATTTATGGGGACCTTTTGCATGTTGACCCAGTGCCTTTTTGTGCTGCATGCTCCGTTGCTTTCTCCATAGCGCATGTACCTATTGATTGTTTATAATATGCTTGTTAGCACCAGTCCCTTGGCTTGGGTCTAACACTACCCTCATTCATGTGCAACAACCCAATAGCTCCAAATACAGTGCTGAGATTTGTCTCCTATATTGGCTTTCATAGGCAGGTTTAACTTGTATTTTATTCAGGAGCTTTTTAAGATGTTTAACATTTTTAAGGTTTTTAACAACTTACCTTTTTAACAATCAGTTTTTACGGTTGACTTTTAACTGTTTTTTTAATTTTTCACTGTTTGAACTTTCAGTTTTTAGCTTCTCCAGGATGAGGCATCACAGCTGTAATTTTTGCTGTTTTTGAACTTTTGACTTTGGACCCTAATGACCTAGTTGTTGACAGGCTCTTAAACCATACACACTCAGTCACTCCTTCATGCACTACATGGAGTAACAGTGTTAACCAACGTCTTGTGTTGCATCTTTATTCCAGGTTAAACAAAACAATTTATGAAGAGACTTACTCTGAGATGTCACATAGTCTAACTGAAGAGAGTACAAAACAGCAAGAGAAGAGCTTCTCTGTAAAAAACAGTTTAACAAGACATTTGGTTCTTGAGCAGAAAAAGCCATATAAATGTGAAGTTTGTGACAAGAGCTTTACTAAGCGATCACACTTGAAAACACATATTCTGATTCATGAGGGTAAAAAGCCTTTCAAATGTAACATTTGTGAGAAAAGCTTTAGTGTAATGTCAAACTTGAAAGTGCATACTCTGATACATGAAGGAAGAAGTCAACACAGATGTGGAGTTTGTTCAAAACGGTTCTCTGATATAGCATCACTTAAAGACCATGGTTCAGTCCATAAGGGTGCAAAAAGACCTTACAAATGTGAAGTTTGTGACAAGAGCTTTCTTAGGACATCACACTTGAAAGCACATATTCTGATTCACGAAGGTAAAAAGCCTTTCAAGTGTAACATTTGTGAGAAAAGTTTTAGTGTAATGTCAAACTTGAAAGTGCATACACTGATACATGAGGGACGTAGACAACATAAGTGTGGAGTTTGCTCTAAGAGGTTCTCTGATATAGCAATGCTTAAAGACCATGGTTTGGTTCATAAGGGTGCAAAACCATACAAATGTGAAATTTGTAAGAAAAGTTTTACACAGTTATCAACCTTGAAAAGGCATGTTGTTATTCATGAAGACAAAAAGCCTTACAGATGTGAAATATGCGAAAGGAGCTTTTCCCAGAAGTCATGCTTGACAAGGCATAGTTGGATTCATGATGATAAAATGCCATATAATTGTGAAATTTGTAGCAAAGGTTTTACTGCAAAGTCAAGCTTGAGAACCCATCTTTTGATTCATGATGGTAAAAGTCCTTACGAATGTGACCTTTGTCAAAAGAGCTTTACACAATTATCGGGCTTGATCAGACATAATTGGATTCATGAGGGCAAAAAACCTTACAAATGTGAACTTTGTGAGAAGAGCTTCACTTTGGTATCAAACCTGAAAAGACACATTCTGTCCCATAGAAATTCAAAACTGTAAAACTTGTTGCAGCAGCCACCTCACACCACTATGCAACATGTGAAAATGGTAACAAAGACTGTTTCCACACTGTTCTAGCAGCTTCAAGGACGGAGCCTGTTACAAAAAGCTTTACTCTTTATAGTATTGTCCTTAACTTAATAGTAAAGAGTGGAAGGGAGGATGGAAATCATTTTAAAGTATGTAGTATGCTGATAAATGTCATTGTGTGTTCTAAACAAAAGTACAGGTCAGCCTCTCCATTTTATTGGTTGTTTTTAAGTACACTTTTGAATTTACTTGGTCATTTTGAGTGGCCTATGTACACCAATTAATATTAATATGAAGTAATCAGGAAGCTCGCATCAGCATTTCTATGAAAGAGCCTTGTGTAATTAGAATATCCAAGTAACCAGAAAAGTGTGAAGTAGATTTCCCTTAAATTCTCATATTCCTCTGGTGAAATTTCTTGTTAAAAATTGCAACTTTCTGAAATTGAATTATATGAAAATTTAAAAGTCCTGGGGCTAAAGCTACACTTTGTTTTAGCTTGCTTAAATACTACAGCAGGCTAAAGGAATGACTTTCTGTAAATGTATCTAGGCTGTATAGTTTGTGAATATCTCTGTAATTGGAAATGAATATACTGTCTTGATGGAGTTAATTTGCAACCTATTTGTTACCTACTCCAAAAAAGGGTTTGCACGCACAAATGTGTCATTCTGATAAGCACGAAAACAAAACATAGCAGATATGTGCTACATAGAAAAACAAGAAGCAACTCAAAAGCAATATTTGGAAGCATTTTCAAACTCATCCAAAATTTTTATACAGAATTTCTAGATGTGATTTTCGTGATATAGCAACACACTGGAGGGCAATAGGCTGGCAAAAGTGTGGCATACGCTACTGTGGTGGTTGGTGCACACTTTTACAGTAAAACAATACATGTTTAACAATTTGCTCTTACAATGCTCACAGCTCAAAATGTCTTCCATCTGCCACAAGGCATACCTGACAATGAATGAATGAACATTTTGAATTTCCATGGCAGTGATGACTTCCATTTCCTCTTATATATAACGTTTCAGCTTAGCAGTAGAATAAGGATTGTTCCTCCTGGCTTTTAGTGTTCCTACATACATTGTACATACATATTATTGAACATGTATTGTTTTAATAAACTTAGTTGAAAACTACGTCAGCATTTAAAAACACATCCTGCTCCAACTTATAATAATATTTAAAGCAGTACTTGTTTTGGAGAGCATCCTCTCCATCATTCGGCTGTTTGGTTGACTGATTCAACGTCAGGTAACTGCCTCCGCATTTCCTTGACACCTGGCCTGTTACTCTTCCTGTTGTTTAGGCGTAAGGCATTGTCTGTGATTGGTATATCAAAATTCATTAACTGATCTCTATCCTTAATAATATAAATGTTTTCCCACACTCCCGATAATTTTTTGCTCATTTTAAAAACTTGATATCTTGGCTTATATTATGGTTACATGACCAGAAATGGTGTGCTATGGCTGATTTATCTGTCTCTTTGTATTTAATATTTCTGAGGCATTTCTTCATTCTGGTTTCCAAATTTCTCTTTGATTTATTGACATATACCTTATGGCAGTCTTCACAGTTGACATGATAAATTCCTGACACTAGGAGTATACACAGCCTGGGTGCTGGTGCTAGACAATACAAAACTCAAGCCCCAGAATGCCAACAGAACCAATCATGTGGTAGTTCCCACAGCCACAAAGTAGTGACTGGCGTACGGACAACCAATAGGAGATGAGAGGCGGTCTCTCTCACCTATATATAAACTGGGTGCTCCATCAATCGCCCTCTAGTTAACCAGCCAGGAGTCACCATGAAGATGCCCAATTCAGTCTTGGGCAAAACGTCAGACAGTTTATCGACTGGACCATGGCCTACAAACCCCAAAACTACTATCCGTTGGATTTTGGAGTATTATTTTTTAGAGGATGATTGAGCAAATTTCTCACACTATGCTTCTTTTGTAGGGCCAGATTTATATTAACATGTACCAGTGATCTGTGCAAGATGATCACCCACCTGCATGCCACTATCTCCTTAAGAACCCTGTAGCATAATATGTAACATAAAGACCAGTATTATGAACTGCATATCACTTAATGAGTTACATGTACTTGCCTATGTAACACATGGTGCCACACAAATGCAGATGAAGATATCCCTTGTATAAGGGCAAATTTGAAAGGAGTTGAATGTGTTAAAACCTTGTTTAATTTCTTCATGTAGCTCAAGCTTACTCTTTAATTAGGTTTTGATCTAAAAGGCAATAAAAGCATCAGAGACCATTATTTAAGTAAAATTGACTTTTCCCATTGCTAATCCTAGTTTAATGAAAATTTTGTTTCTTTATAACTTGCTTAACAGTTCTCTCTTGACATGTTGGTTGCAATCTGGTTACACTTTTATAATAATATAAATTAAGATACATTAAAGACAAGTGAGATTAAACACTTTAACATAAAAGATAAGTATTATTTACATTGTTCTCACTTGAGAAAATTAGGGCTTGTTTCAGGTACAATTGTTCCCATCTTCAGCTGACTGATAGATGTTGATCTTGTGTTTGGTGTACCAGCTTAATAGATTCATATCACCACTACCAGAGATCAATAATATACTGGACAACAAAACATCTACATCTATCTCTGTCACCTATTGGCTGTATGACAAGAATCATGGGAAGCCTTGGTTGACGCTCAATTGTGGACATTAAGGACAGCGTACAACCCTGCACAACGTCCTACAGGGATTCCAGGTTGACAGAAGTTATAAGTTATTCTAATCCGCCTGAGGATAGGTCACACATGAGCCACTCTTTGACACCTTTTGCATGGGGACTCAGCACCTTATGTCTGCCATGCGGCATTCAAGTTTCTGTGGCCCATGTCCTTATAGATTGTCTGCAATATGCTACTGGGCACCAGTGCATTGCTCTGGGGTTTACACTTGCCTCAATTTTGGATGATGACCCAGTGTTTGTGTCTAAGGCGTTGCAGTTCATTGCCCATATGGGCTTTGATAAGCAAGTCTGACTTGCATTATATAACTTTAGGTGCTTTTTAGATTTTTCAGACTGGTTATTGTATTTTGACGTTTTGATTCTACACATTTTGCCTTTTTAATTGTTTAGTATTTTAGCCTTCTCTTTTAATCTTCAACAGTTTAACCCTGTGAGTGTGTTTTAGCTTTTATTGCTTGACTACAGGTCCAAATGACCTCATCAATGGGCCCTTATACTTCACAGTAGAAGTTACCATCTTTGGCAGATTCAAGTGGGCAGCTGTTTCTATGCAACACAATTTCCACCCAATCCCACTAAATAAGCGGATAGGATCCAGTGGTTGAGCTTCATTTCAATCTGCATTTCCATGCGGTATTCAATCCAGATAAAGAACTAAGTAGGTATTGAATTTGCCATGGAAACGTAGTAATAGTTTGTGATCATCTGTGCACTAATTAACCCAATTGTATCATAATTGATGCTTACTTAACTAACCAAGAAATAAATCCCCTAACAGGGCAGGGTGGTAATAGTTAAATGCTTAAAACTCATTTAAAATTTAGTATTTTTTTTTTTTTTTTTTTCTTGGCTCGAGGTATAGAGGTGCAGAGGAATTAATTGATCAAAACTTCTTCCTTTATTATTGTTCCTATTGCCTCAACTTAGCTGGAGTCGTGGCTTGAAGGTTCTTTGCTATTCTCAGGGCGATGGTCTCAGAAACACAATTGTTTGCTTTTAAATAACACTTTAAGTTGCATTAACAGTTTAAATGATGATATTCTGTAATACTTTAAGTTTGAAAATAAAGTTGAGATATATATCACTCCTCGATGCTTTTGCTTTACCACAAACTTTAGCCAGTTATGTCCTTTTACCTCAATAATTCAATATTCGTTATAATTATAGTTGTAATTCAATATTTGTTTACTTGTCAAAAATTCTTTTTCTGTTATTTTTCGTAATTAAGTGCCACCAAGAGAAACAACAAGTGATATGCACCACTCCGCTGCTTTAGATTTTGGAAGTCTCATACTTGCAGTCCAAACTAGCTATGTTACACATCAGTGACATTTCCAACACTTACAGAGGCAGACAGAAGTATTTAAATGTCAGCATTATGCTACTAAAAGAGGACCTTTTAACTATTAAAACATACACATTAAAATAAACAAATATGTTCAATATTTTTAATACAGATTTATTTCAATTTTAATGTCTCATGCATTTGCTTTAAATATAGATTCTCTTAATGAAAACTAAACATATTCTCCCAGCAGTTGCACAGAAGTATTCAAATAAACAAAACACAGTCCTTTAGTTCTTGATTATCTTGCCTTTATGGATAACTGCTACTAAATTCCTGACACTGAATATAGGTGCTTGCTAGTGGTTAAGCCTGAATAAATGTGATTCCAGAACTGTAGAATATCTTTCGATGTTTTACTTTTGATGTGGTGCTCCCTGGTCCTATCTCCAACTCTTGCCAGATGGTCTTGATCAAGTTCAAGTTGAGTGATTGAGGTGGTGTTCTAAATGTAGAGGGTGTGTTCTAAATGATCCATGACCTAGCAACTTCCATTGTCTTTTTTTAAATAAAAGTTATTTCCAAGATTTATGGACGGTTCTCAGCAGAAATTTTTATAGTGTGTTGTTATAATCATACTTATTCATGTTGCCATGGAAAAAGCTAGCTCAACTACACCACTTGACCCCATATATCCCTATACAATTATGCTGCCGCCCCCATGTTTGATTGTTGCTTCCATATTTTTAGGATCCCACTTGGTATTCTTCTGTCTCCACATATTTAATCCACCATAAGCTCAGTATACATTGAATTTCTTTAATCTGAACATATCACACGATTCCAGAAGTTATTTTTCTTCGCTACATAATAAATAGTAAATGCTTTTCATTCTTTACTTTGTTTACATATCTTTTCTTCTTTGTGTTGTGGAATTGTAACCAGTATGGTCCAAAACCCTATGAACTATTCTTTTATGAACCGTCTTCCTAGGATATTCTTCCAGATGTACTGCAATTTCTGTTGCTGCTATTTTCAAGAATTTTCAGCATTTATCTTTCATCTCTTGAAGTAGGTCTTGGCGGAGCACATTTCGTAGGCTAATTGACCATGATATGACTCATTTTATAGTGTTGGATGACCGAGCACGCAGTGAATGAATTTCTGTGTAGTTTCTCCAATTTCTTTACACGTCTTATTTTGTTAATGCATATTTAAGATTAATTTTCTGCGTTATAGAGTTGTCTATTTTCCTTTCCATCCCATTTTGACAATGGCCACTCATAGCTGAAGTTGTCTATGTACTGTATGTCAGTAGACATGAATGAGGAGTACTGAAGGTACAAATATCAGCATTTCCATTGTTTGCTGTGTTTTATTACTGTTACACTGAGCGCGTCTGAATACTTGTCATAGGGAAACGTAACGTTTATAAGGGAAATCACAGTCTTAGTAATAACACGTTTTCATCATTTGTGTACTCTGTATATGCCTAGAAAATACTATATTTATACTATATCTTATCCCCAACTTTTCATCTTATTCGTAGCACCTTGACTCTGATGTCTTCTTTAATGTCCTAGGCTATTGCATACTATCTGTTGTTCTATGACTTCTTCCATTCTGTTCAATTTTTCCCTTAGGTTTTCCATACCTGCATCTCAATGGGTCCAGAATTTAATTCTGTACATCCTATTATTAAAAATACTGTAACAAAATGGCACAATCAGTCTCTTTAATTTCCTATTACTTTATTTTTCTTCTAAACTTTTGCAAAAAAATGCAATTCTCTTCTATTGACATTAACACAGTCCATAGTTTTTTGTGATATTACAACTGCTGTTTTCTTCTCACAACCTTGACTCAGTCCTTTCTATCTCTGTATTTTCTCTGCCTCTAACACACTGACTCTGATGTTACAATTTCTCATCATTAATTAAAACTTCTTCATTTTGATGAAACATATCTTTCATCATGACAGTAACCCACACTCAGCCATCTCGCACTCACTGACACACTGACTGACTAATTTCTGTAACCCTCTCTTTCTTGCCTTTTCTTTTTCTGGGTATTGGTGCCTCAAAACAAGTATTTCCAGAGGAATCTTTACAGGCAATTTTTGCCTTGAATGTTTCCTCTATGTACTTTTACATGGTGGAGTTAGAACTACAACTATACTGCAAGGAAAAAGAACCGATTGTGTGCAGAAAGATGACAAAATTCAGTCTAGTTACCTTTGCACAAAATACACACTTCTCCTTTCATCATTAACATAGTCTACAGTCTTTCATGATATTACAACTCACAACTGTCTTTTTCTTGTAACTTTACCTCATTCTTTCACTTTCATACACTAACTCTTACGAACAATCACTCAACACTCCTTAAAACTTCTTCACTTCGATTTGACCTATCCTTCACAGCTGTCTCACACTCACCTGCCTGCCTGCCTTTCTGTGCTCCGCCAGCTCTTATAGAGGCAATGAGGTAAACACATCCCTTGAACATCTGTAAACAAGCAAGCTGCCGAACTTTTTAAAATGCTGTGGGAAATCCTCTCTTCCACTTTCGTGTGTTTGCTTATATGAATGGTACAGGGAACCTTGACCTTGAGTGCCTTTGTTGTGCACTGCACCAATGTGGTGGGGTAGCCCGACCCAGACCATCATTTTTTGTGTTGTTACTGGCATCACACTGGTCGCTCCTCAGCATTAGTCGCAATTTCCGGAAGAGACAATGTGTGTATACATGCCTGTGGACCATCAAAACCAAAATGCCAAATACCAAATTTGGTTACATTATCCTAACATGTAAGAAGACTTTCAACAAAGGCCTTCTCCCCAAACTATCATTTACATGTAGAAGTTTTTTTAAATTGTTTAGTGCTGCAAAATGAATTGATTTTGTTTAAAATGCAATATATTTCATATATGTGCATGGTATGGCAAAAGAATATGTCTATTTTGAACCTACTGGCATTTTTCTATGACTTTCTCTTCATTCAGATTGAATTTTCTAAACATTTTTATAAGTTTTACTAATACACTATACCAGACACAAAGAAAAATTGTAAATCTCAATACTACACAATTTATTTCAAATAACTTATTTGAGACATCAGCTATATTCAAGATATGTAATATAATTCCTTTGAATTTTTTATTTCTTCCTCACTTTTTAAGTGCTGCTCCTATTCAGTTGTTTCTTGCAGTATCAGGATTAGTACGGAATTTCAAAATCAGCTTGTTGTGACCAGTAGTAGGGAATTGTCTATCGCTATTCTGTTTGTATCTGCAATGAAATCTACAATTAAACTATTTATGGAAAAACCTTATGGTAATTAAGTTGAAATACAGAGAAGAATACTAACCACATTTTTACTTTCTCCATTGCCTATCTGTATTAGACAGTGAAAATACAGTGTTGTACAAACAAGGCCATAAATAGCTGAAACAAAATTTTGGAGTGACATGCTGTTTAGTATGCCAGGTGAAGATTTCCTATTGTGTTCATAAATTGATGTTGATTTAAATTTAAATATAACTTACTTGAGACATTACTATGATAAATTTGATGTGTATCTTGAATTTACTGTCAATAGCATTTGAGATGCTCTTCATTGCAATTGAATTTTAAATCATAAAAGCAGATCACAAAAAGTTACTGTAGGAAAAATGTAGAGCTCATGAGAGTACACAATGTGTCTAGTTGTTTGCTTGATTAACTATTTTCAAAACATTCCTTGCTGAATGTTTACACTTCCCAAAATGCACTATCTGTGTGTGATTCCTCTTTTGTCTATCCACAAGAAAATCTCATCCCTGCCTCCCCAACCTAGGGCGTCTCCTCTAGGCAGAGGTTACTGCAGTAAGTGCAGGGTAAAACCATAGCCAACAATAAGAGAAAATAAGGAACAAATAATAAACATCTGCTCCTCTCATTACGGTGAATCCAAATTCCCAAACATTCTTCTCAATTTGACATTAAAAACTTTTCATTAAGCAAATGTCCAGTCAAATAATTAAGGGAAGAAATGTCAGTGTTGTATAAGTCTATATATTCTTTCCAAAATGTTCAGCATATATTTATATATGGTTCACAAGTTTTTCTTGCAACTTTTCAGGTCTGATAGCAAACCAGAGCACTATAGTGGTGGTGGTGATTATAATTTCCTCACCAGTTCAACATTAAAGGAGGAAAAGTTGTTAAGTCATACATCTAAAACAGAAAGAATGGGGAAAGTAGCCAGCAGCTCATCCCTGAAGGAAAACAGTTGTAAATCAACACACAGATGCAAATATTGTGGAAAAAAATTTCTTAACTTGTCTGATTTGAAAACACATCATTTGACCCATGATGACAAAAAGGAGCGACACAAATGTAACATCTGTAATAGAGGCTTCACATGGACGTTTGATCTGAAACAGCATATTAACACACATAGTGAGACTAGACCGCTCAAGTGCAATGTCTGCGAGAGGACCTTCTCCCAGAAGTCATACTTCAAAGCACATATGCAGATTCATGAAGGCAAAACACTTCACAAATGTGATATTTGTGGCAAGATATTCACGTGGAAGTCAGAATTAAAAACACACACATTGATGCATGAAGGTAAAAAGCAACACAATTGTGAAGTTTGTAAAAAGAATTTTATTAGAGTTGGAGATTTGAAAAGGCACGTCTTGATTCATGAAGGCATAAAGCTACACAAATGTGAACATTGTGACAAGAGCTATTGTCGAAAGTCAGACATGAAAGTGCATGCTTTGCTACATAAAGATGCTAAAGCATACAAATGTACAGTTTGTATAAGGAGTTTTGCCACTGTGTCAGGTTTGAAAAAGCATAATTTGATTCATGAGGGTAAAACTTACAACTGTAAAATTTGTGATAAGAGGTTTACTCAAGCATCACATTTGAAAACACATGTTTTGATTCATGAGAAGAACAAACAGCAGAAATGTAAAATTTGTAAGAAAACCTTTGTTAGGATTGCAAACTTGAAAACTCATATGTTGAAACATGAGGGCAGAAAACTGTACATATGTAAAATTTGTAAGAAAAACTTCAAACGTCTTAAAACCTTGAGAAGACATAGTTCAATTCATGAGTAAATAAGAGAAACTTGTGTAACTTATGAGAATAACGTTATTTACAGTTCAGGACAATCTGGCAGCTTAAGAATGTGTGTTGAGCTAACTTAACCCTTCCCGAGTGGACATGTTTTATGGCTCTAAGCGGAAGGTAATTTTGCTAAAGTATGAAACTCTATTAAATACAGTTAAAACTATATAAAAATGCTCAAATGTACTAAAACTCATAGTATACCTTGCTTTTTGTTGAACTGGATCATAATTGTTCTCAAGGAGTGAAGTTTTGTTAATCCGCGTAAAAATGTTGTTACAAAAACGGCATAAGTAGCACTTCTCCATTTTGTATAGCATAGTTCGTACATATAGGTATTCACAAATAAACCAGCTGTGCTTCAGGAACTAAATAGTGTCATTATGATATCTAATACTTCCATTTGTAATAATAACGGTAATGATGATAACAAAGTATAAAAGTTTTGATAGAAATGTGCAGTTACACCTAGCTAGGGCAGGGTATCTAAACTGTGCATATGATTTTCATAGTGACTTGTTTATCTCAATACTATTGAGATAATACTATTTCAGTGCTTTTATATCAGCATTTTCTGGGGGATTCCAAGAAGCAATCCTGGCTTTTTCGTTGGTGGTGTCGCCTGTTGTTTTTTTTTTATGTTTCCCTGAATATCTCTCCTCAGTAATTATTTCCATAATTTCGTCATCAAAAAATAGGCCGAAAAATTCTTCTCAAAATGAGAAGGAAGTATTGGTCCCTGCTGGATATTGTGCACTGGGATACTAGATGTAGGGCCAGGGTCAAAATTACTCACCTCTGCCCAGCTAGGTGTATAGCTGTCTGCAGCGTCAGGTATGTCACTCTCACTCTCAGTTGCACTTGGACACAAATTCTCGCATATATCACTCATCATCACTGAGCACAAAATTCGATAACTCACTATCACTTTTGTTCAACAATTCTACAATTTCTTGCTCCGTCAACCCTTTCTTTCCCCCAATTCTGTCAAAAAACGAAAAAAAACTCACGCTTACTGGATTCAATCACCGCACTGTTTATTCCTACACTACTAAAAACTACGACAGAAATTATTAAATATGGAAACTCGGTGATGAACTGATCACAAACATCTGAAAGAACATTTCCTGCCATCTATATGCAGTATATATGAATTGAGTGAGAGCAGCCGATCACAATAGCTCTATAACTCCAAACCCATATATGGGTTTTCGCTCGTCAGGGTCCAGACAGGTCGTCCATATATTGGTTTTTGCTCGCAAAGGGTTAAAGATATGGGAGTGGATGTTGTAACATGCAGAGTAATAATTGCGAGCTTTAGGAGAATAAAATTCAAAAACCAGGTTATACATTCTGAACAAAATTAACAACATACTAAAAGAACTGGCTTGAGAATTTAATGCCATTCTGGCAGTTTGTCACAATAGCTCAGTGGTTAGAGCGTCCGTCCGGCAAGCGGAAGGTCTGTGGTTCAAATCCCAGTTGTGGCATTGAATTTTTAAGTTCCAGTTCTACCTCTTATACTAAAAGAGTCTTCCAGGCTGATTTGCCGTGGTCTGCTGGAGTAACTTGGTCCAGACGTTTCGTCCACTACTGCAATGGACATCATCGGTGGCATGGTCGAAGTCTTCTTGGTGAAGGTACAGTTGCGTCTGAGGCGTTGACTGTCTGGGATGCTGGACCAAGTTACTCCAGCAGACCACGGCAAATCAGCCCGGAAGACTCTTTTAGAATTTTTAACACCGGCCGTGAAAGCCTATGCCTACTCATAACAACATACTGTTTACTAAAAATGTACCATTAGTATTGTGATGCAGACTGCAGTACAAAACAAAGGATGGTCAGGGCTAAGCTACACCACATACCAGGCAGGTGAGCAAACAAAGGTGCTCAAGGTCAGGCTGCCTCATGTGACTGTATACATGACTAACAACTTTGGGCACAGCACATATCAAAAGTGCTGCCGGTCAAGCTTCCCCACCCCACGAGAGGCAGAGAAAATCAAGAGAGAAAGGACTGAGTCAAGGTTGTGAGAAGAAAACAGCAGTTGTAATATGAAAAAGTGTAGACTATTAATCTCAGTAGAAGAGAATTGCATTTTTGTGGAAAAGCTTATAAGCAAAATAAAGTAATAGAAAAATAATGGGACTAATTTTGCCATTTTGTCACAGTATTTTTAATAATAGGATGTACAGAATTAAATTCTAAACCTATTGAGATGCAGGTGATGGAAAACCTAATGGAAAAATTGAATAGAATGGAAGAAGTCATAGAACAAATGGACAGTATACAATAGCCAAGGACATTAATGAAGACATCAGAGTCGAGATGCTAGGGGTAACATTCAAAGTAGGGGATAAGTAAAGAAGAATGGAAAATAGGAGTCAAAGATTCAACCAAAGCTTCATGTGTTCCAGAGAGATGTTTAGCCCATGGAACAAATTACTGAAAGAAGACAGGAGATGATACTGTAAGGATTGGAAGTTGTTGAAGCCTCCATGTTGGAAGGCATGCAGCCAAAAGGGTAATTGTTACAAGGCTAGTGCATTGGAGTTGATGTTTGGGATGCCCAGAAGATCATGAGTATATTTATAAATAGTGCTCCGGCAAGAAATACAAAACATGAAAGAATTGAGAATATCTTGATAAATGGCAACAGATATGGATTGAACAGGCAGCATTTGATCATATAGGGAAAAGGACCTTACACCCAGCAGAAATGACCAGGTGAGCCAAGTTGGCATAGAATTAAAGGAGTCATGGTAACAGCAGATATGTGTGCAGGAAGATCAACATCTGTGAACAGGAAAACAAGGTGAATTTGGAAGCAAATGCTGCACATGCAGAAAAAGGAAATGGAAATAGTCACACCAGCATTGAGTAACAAAGTAATGACCAGAGACTAGAGAGACAATAGAAAAAACATGAGAATATACAGTTGAGTTAGCCAGTCATGGCTAACAAGAAAGACTGGGTAAAGCACGAATCAGTGTTAGGTAGTAATGGTAGTCTGATACAGTGCTAACATTGTATACCATCATGATAAAACTTATCTTTTGTACAAATTTAACAAGCAATGTTTTTGATTCTTTGGAATATGGATGTATTAACAATTGTAGTTTTACTTCATAGGGTCATGACTGGATTAGGAAAATTACGTCACTGCAGTTCACACCATAGCCTGTCTTTCTCATTAGAAATAAGAGCCAATAAAGTGAGATCATCCAGCCCAGAGGGGTAGGAAGAAATGCTATCAGAGCAGTGGTGGAAGTTCACTGAAGGTGAAACAAAAAGTGTCACTTTGTCAGAACATGGCAGTTTAGTTCCATTACAAAACTACGAACAAATGCTAACAGAAAAAGAAATTAAACTAAGCAGTTAAGAGTTTTGGAGAAATCAGCAACACAGATGGTTCACAGAGTAATGGGGAAAGTATGGAAGTTATGTTTTGGGAACTGTGTGGGGCTAAAGAATAAAATATTTCCAGTAAATATTTAGTGTTTATTTACATTAGTTTATTTAGTGATACTGGAGAATATGGTTGAGATAGATATGAATTATTGTGTCTATGCACAGATAAAGGGAGAAGTGATAGCTAGAAATTGAAAATCTTTGATTCTTTGCCAGAAAACAACTTGAATAAAGGAATTAAAAAAACTTGGTCTAGGTGTAAAGACCAATGTGAATCATATTCTAAGATATAAATCCCTGTTATTTGCACCTCCATAACCCAGAATTGCATAAGCATCAGAATAAAGGCATAGATAAAGAGAAAAGTATACAAATATGGAGAAGATGACAATAGGGGATTTTAATATGAACATACAGGAAAATGATGTGGTTTGTGAACTAGCTAAACTAGAGAGATGCTTCAGTTATGTGGTAAAAAGTAACCGTTATAGTTGTTGGAGAGGATGGCAATAGGTACAAAACAGGTCACTATTAGACTTGCTACAATGAAATGGTCTAAATCAAGTAAATACATGCCCAGCTAGAGCAAGCAGCGTGCATTAAGTATGTGTATCCAAATTTGAAAGCGGAAGTTCTTGATCTATCAATAATCAGGGGAAGACTTATTGGAAAGTAATATGTAAGACTTTCTAGGGTTAATTATAGACAAACATTTAAAATATATTGAACAAAATCTAAAAAAAAGTAAACATACAGATATGCCCATACATACTAAAACAAGTAATACAATTTGTGGGCAAGGATAGTGCAATACAAGTGTATTATTAATTTATACATTAAAGTTTGAATTATGGGCTGATTTTATGATCAGCAAAAATAAAATAAATATTCAAAATATTTACATTGCAAAAATAGGTAAAAAGAATCACAAAAAATACCAAGAAGAAATTCCTGAAGAAGTGCATTTAAAACAATTTATCAACTATCTCTTTGTACATATTGTGATGCCGACCTACGGCAGCAATAGCACTAAAAACAGTGGTCGGGACCAGCTTACTCAACTGGCATAACGTGAAACAAGGTGCTCAAGGTCAAGCTTTCCCACTTCACTCACACGAGCAAACACATTTCAAAGAACAATCAATCAGCAACACAAAAGATTTTCCAGAGCATTTGAGGAGTGTCTGGCAGCCAGCTTATTTGTAGATGTTCAAGAAAAATTTGGCTACATCATTGCTGGTATAAAAGTTTGCACTCTGCATGAAGACAGGCAGTTTTTGAGTGGGTGTGTCAATAAGTGTGAAACACAGTGAAAGATACATCACATCAAAGTGAAGAAATTTTAACAAGTGTTGAGTGATTGTATTGTCAAAATTAATGTTTGAGAGAAAGAGAAAGTGAAGAAAGACAATGAAAGAAGTGAGTCAAGGTTATGAAAAGAAAACAGTTGTGAGTTTTAATATTTCAGAAGACTGTAGACTATGTTGTCAGAAATAGGAAACTTTCAATGCACAAGTTTAGAAGAAAAAATAAAGTGATAGAAAAGTAACTGGAATGATTTTGTCATTTTGTTACAATATAAATGTCTTAAACATGTGATCAGGACCCTCGAATATGAAAACAACATCATGAATATTTATGAGCACAACACTAGAAATTTTTTTTTAATTAAACATATGCAAAATTACAATCTGTTCAATAGTTGAACAATAAGTAACAATGATAACATTACTTTTACAAACTATGGCCCATTGGCCATAAATTTGCTTATAATTTGGGTGCAAATCTGTACTGCAATTCCAAGACTTGGTTTCTCTGTAGTCAGCTTGTGCTGCTGCTGTTGTCAAGTAGATTTATTTCCAGTGTATTGGGATGACTGTAGAGACGCTTTTGGTAGGACAGGCTGTATGCTGTGATTTCCTGTTTGATTGTTGGGAGTTTAAAATCATGGTAGATGTACTTATTACGGATGTACCAGGGGATCTTAACAATGGTTCGTAGAGTTTTTTATTGAAAACATTCTAGTATTTCGAAGTTTGAGTTGCTTGCTGTATCCCATAGTTGAATTTCATATGTCCAAATTGGTTTCAGTATAGTTTTGTAGATGATTGGTTTGCTTGTCACTGAGAGTTGTGATTTAGGTCCAAGAAGCTAGTGCATTTTGGAGTAAATACTAGAAATAAAAAAAATTATTTTACAAGTAGATTAAGAGGTTTTCTAGTAAATACATGCGTTGAGAGTAATGCAAAGGAATTAAATAACCACTTACCCTGTGCAATTAAAGCAATAAAAGAAGAGGGGAAATTATAAAGGAGGTTATACATATCTTGTAAAAACTGTTTTCTTTTTGATAGAAGAATATGAAACATGAAATATTGTACAGGTTTAGTAATACATCTACTATAAAAAATTGATAAATCTGAAAATATATATTTTATCTATTGTATGTTCTGTTGATGAACCTTGTAAATTTTTTCATTGGTGAATAAATCTAGATCTGAATGATGAAATGATAAATAGAAAGGTGAGTGGTCGGATGTAGCAAAGTTTTCCACAGAGAAAGTATGCAAATAATTGAATTTTGTGAGCAGAACTTGCTAGAATTTTTAAACAGGAAATATGGTGAAGTTGTGTGAGGAGAGTTTATGCATGAGTAATAGTGGACTAGGCTATATTTTTTGGCCAACTCATATATCTATATTAAATGGTATAGCCATGATTTGAACCACTGTAAGTCATCACTAGGGTATGTTATCTCATGTGTTTGAGATCTTGTGGTTTACTGGGACAGATGCAAGTGAGTTAGAGAACTTACTGTCGTGTCAGCATGTTGCCATGACAACTCAGTGGTTAAAGCAACTGGACAGAGACTAAAAGATCCAGGGTACAAATGCTGGCTATGGCATTGAATTTTTCAGTCTTATTCTACTCTTTCTAACCTTGTCGTTGTTGTTGTAGTGTTTAATGCCCGCTTTTACTACTACAGCACCGCAGGCGGTGACACTGATGACACATGGAATGAAGATGGAGCACCGGTGGAATAAGATGGCAGGGGAAACCGGAGCACCCGGAGAAAACCCGCTCTGACACCGCTTCGTCCACCATGAATACTACATGCGGGTCACAGGGATCGAACCCGGGCCGCCTAGGTGGTAGGCGAGTGCACTAACCGCTCAGCCACAGCGCCGCCCCTATTTACAAAAGCTTCTAGAACTGTGTAGAACGGCGTTTATTCTTAGCCACCATTGTTGCCAGCCATGAGTTGTCTACAAGCTGTGGTGTGTGGTAACTAACACTTTAATACTCGCTCAGTCGCTGCTACATTGTTCCCTCCTCAGGGCTGGTCGTCCTGTAGTGGGTCAGACCAGTATCTTCCTTCACAGCATCTTCTGGATTCAGTAGACTGCATCAAGGTGGTATGATCCTTACCATGGATATTGAGCAGCACCCCTCAGTTTGGATAGGGCGATGTATCCTTACTTCTTGAAACCTGTGCAGCAGGCTCATCGGTGATGATGGGTTTTCATCCAGGAGTGTTGACAGGCCATCCTGCTCACCACGTAAAGAGGACCCCTGGGGTTCCAAAACGCTGACCTTTCTGGTGCACCTTTGCAGCCAACTTGCTCCTGGTGGGCCCAACCGCAACAGCTTCCAAGGTCACCCTGCAAACCTCCAGTTGCTTGCTGGGGCTCGGGAGCATTATCTCGTGTTGTCTGACTTGCAGGACTCTCCTGCCAAAGTCAGTCACCACCTCGTGGCTCCCAAGAGCTGGACCCCCAAGTATCACTTCCTCAGTCAACCTTGCGACAAACACCCACAAACTTATAAACCTCTGCCCCAAGGTCAATTTCAGTCAGACCTCCTCCACAGGCAGGGTGTCTCCCGATGCCACCACTGTCTCGTTGGGTGATCTGATTACCTTGATGGCAAGCATGGTTAGGGCTGCAGCTGTGTCCACAGGTACCTGACACAACATTCCTTATGCCCCTTGTCACACCGATACTCACTGTTTTTCTGCCTGCTCATTGGCTATGTGTGGAAAAATAAATAAAAATCTAAAATACTCCACCCCAGTACCAAGTTTCCTAAACCGCTGCATGCATTCTAAAGCCTTGCTAATTTATTCAAATCAACTTCATGCAAAGGATGTTTCTCCAGGTATATAAGGAGAGTAAAAAATAAAATAAAAACAGAACAAAAGTTAACAAACTCCATAAAACTAAAAATAAGCTCAACTCCCAACTACTATAATAACTCAATAAACTATACAGAACACTGTTGTCTGGTATTTATTGTAGCTGGTATCCAGATACTGTTCTATTTACATGTACAAAATAACTTAAAATTAAATATAAAATATTTTGCTTACAGTAATGTGTAATGACATCTAGATAGTAAAGTGAATCAGATTTACTGATACTATATCTCTTATTAAAAATGGAACATATTTGCTCTCATTCCCAACCTGATGCCAATTGCTGGAGAGTGGTGTCATGTTGGAGATTGTAGCACTGTCGTCCTCTTGTGTCTTTTCCAGGAATTTCGTAGTGTGGTCATTTTGCGGTAATTCCAAGTTGAAGACCTGATCTTTATTTTTCAGAATGAAGAGGTTCTCCCAGCCTGTTAGTTATTTTACTTTGGGATGCTTCTTAGCAATGGTTCAGGATCGTTCAGTGTCTGGTATGTAGCTGCCAGACATGCAGAGCTCTTGGCAGACGACAAACAAGAGGTCGAAAGAATTTTTAAGTTTTTACCGGAGTGGAACATGAATTTGAGGATTTAAAACTTTAGATAGGTACCCAGTTTTTATACTCTCGTGACATCTCTATCACTTCATTTTGTTATACTTTTGTTTTTACTAGTAATTTTATTTTTCATTGAAGTTTATCCCTTTTAGTCAGGAATTATTTTGCTACTTATGCTGTCCTTCCTCTAATTCGAAACTGGTTTAGATTAAGCAGTCTGGGATACCTTCAGCCCACTGACTTGAATAGCCATGATCGTTAAGGCAATACATAGTGTAGGAATACTTTCTAGCTACAGCAGTAGAAAAAATCATGTGAGTGCAGCAGAACAGATTATTTTATTCACTTTCTTATTTTGTATGTTATATGTGATAAGTACTATATGCTTTTTGGTCATCTAATTTGTAATCCACGTTTTGCAGAAAATTATTAAAATGTTATATCTTAGTATAGATGCTAAGGTCTGGCGGTCTCCGTCTAGGGGATATGTGAATAGCGACCACAAGGTACCCAAGCTGAGCAGAACATTACTTTCACTTACTGGTGTTTTGCTCCTCACTGTAACTTTTCTATCTGACCTTACCTTGGTCATCTCTTGTTCTCTTCTGACCCCAATGCTATTAGGGTTCCCAAGGGCTAGGGAGTCTTTATTTTTCCAACCTCTCCATTTCTCTAATTTCTCTATAAAATCTTAACCCCAACATGCTGACCTTTCATGGCATGTAACACGTCCTCTGATTGGTAATCAGAGGATATGGTCGGTGAATTTATTTTGATAACTCTCCCGGTCAGGTCGGTGAGACCCGTAAACCAACGACAGGTGTGGTCCTCCAGACATTCTGGGGGTTGTGAGAGAGCGATGTGACCGCCAAAACATAAAAATATGGAGCTCTCTAAAAAAACGGTTACTATTACTGCTATTGCTCTCTTCAATATCATTGTGAAAAATATTGGAGAGCAAGAGGATTAATGACTTCATTGTCAGAAATCCAGCATTAGCTAACAACAAGTATAGATGCTAATGGCTTCATTGCCAGATGCAAGGCACTAGAAAACAACATATTTTAGTATAGTTACTTTTGTGTTTGGATTGCACACTCAGTTTCTTCAATTTTGTACATCTTTGAGATTTTAGGTTTTCCAGATATGATTTTGGCTGTTTCTTTCCTTTTTCATATTTTCTTGTTTTGGGTTCCTTCGAAAAAGGTTTGAAGTTATTAGCTATTCCAGCTGGTATATATTTATTTGCTGGTTTTCAAATGTTCACATAAATCTTTGTTTAATGTATGTGACTTGATTAATTTATATATTTTCAGTTATCATCATCAGTGCCACCTCCTGCCCCCCCCCCCCCCCCACCGCCGCCACCACCACCGCCACCGCCGCCGCCGCCACCACCACCACCACCACCACCAATTAGTGTGAATTCTTTTAATTTGGGTATATTACTGTGACTTGACCCTGAAACTATCAAAATAGGTAACAAATTGCAGGCATGCAGCCAAAATACGTTGAATGGGTATACAGTTTAATAATGTAACAATGTATTTATTACAGAAAGGCATTAATTATGTGATTTACATCTCTTTTGCATAGTGCAATTAAAAAATGGTATATATTTAATACTTCTCCCCCAAATGTAAATGCGGCAGAAAGTATTATTTAAAGAAGCAAAATGCATAAACCAAACATAAGTAGAAGTGATCAAGTAGGAAGTGTGTAAACCATCCAAGACACTTTCTTGTATAGGAAATCAATCACTAAATGGTTACTACAGCGCACGCGTGGGGGAAACGTGCCAACACACAAGTAGCGAAATCTGCGAAAATAGCTTTTTTTTTTTTTTTTTTTTTTTTTTTTTTTTAAGATTCTGTTCTTCCAGACACTCGTTTACAATTAATGCATAACAGTTATTTGAAACTACGTTTTTTGTATCCCGCAATTGTAGTTTAACTTTTTAGATCCTACTGCTAGGCTTAGTCGTCTCACCTGTTTCGACCAGTGTTGCCAACTCTGGCGACTCGTCGCTAGATCTGGAGTCTTGGAATTGTAATATTGTCTTTATTGTCTGTAGACTTGGGTTTGCCGCGCCGTAGCCGAGTGGTTAGACCATTCGCTTCTCACCAAAGCGGCCCGGGTTCGATCTCAGGGAACGCATGGTGAACGAAGAGGCGCTGGGGCTCGTTTCTCCGGGTTCTCCGGTTTCCCCCGCCGTCTCATTCCACCGGTGGTCCATCTTCATTCCTGCCGTAGTAGTAAAAGTGGGCGTTAAACACTACAAAATAAAAAAAAGACTTGGGTTCCAAGTATTAGACATGTCAATATCTCTATAGACTGTACATACGAAGATTTTCAGAACAGTTTACAATGTAAATATGTAGTAATGGACAACGACAGAATTTCAGATAGCGAACGGGGACTTCTATATTTTAAATGGCATTTAGAGACAGTTCTAGAGGATTCAAATTTTGGGATTGATACATTTGTTAGCTGTAGAACAATAAAAAGTATTTTTAATATTAAATAAAATGAACACACTGTAAAAATGTATTTCCTTGAGAAGGATTGTAGTTTAGTTTCGTTTCAAATAAGTGAACTAGGGATTCAATGGCGTAACTTAAATGTTACAAAACTCCAAACCATTTGCAGCTTAGTGGAGCTGTAGATTCAAGTAGATTATTACAAAGACATCAAACCCGTTTAAAGAACGCGCATATATTCGCACATTGCAGTGCGGAAGTAAAAAGGTTTTTTAGCCAGTTGAACATTGTATCAGAATATTCTGAGGATGCTGTATTGCAGAAATCCTGTTAGGATTTCACGAAATACATGTCACTCGTTTCAGAAAACGGATGTAAAGTTGGTACAATATACCTACATAAGTGTATACCTGTGGTGTATACACAGCTCTTGGCACTCTTTTTACTGTGGAGCAACTGGAAGATGACCTACCGTGTATTTCTTCCGTTTACGGAATGACCTTTTAACATATTTTAATATTATGCAAGTGTTTTTTAACTAATTATACTATTTGTTTTAACTTAGCTACTGTGTAGCGGCTTTTAATTTAAAAGTTGGCGACTTTTAGATAACACTTGTTGGCTACACTCACAGGCTACACTACTTTTGGCCGGCCCCAACTGCCTCACGCTTCATAGAAACATCCAAAGAAAATGCTTTGCGGCTTAGGGCCCTCAATCCCAATCGTATAAAGCACAATTTCTGTCGCCGTTGTTCGTTGAGGTGTTGGCGACTCTTCATTATAAATAGCGCATTTACAAAGTGCCCTCTACCGCCAAAATGTTTTCGTAACGAAGTCGCGCTGGTGAGTGAGGTTAGTGGGTTCATGTAAGCAAAGTGTCTGTGATTATTGAGGCGTTCATGTTATGCGCATGTAGGAATACAATATTGTTCTAATTTGAGTTCGCCTTGAATTGTGCATCAAATGTTTTTGAGGTAAGTGATGTTAATGTTATCTGTGTAGTCAGAGAATCATGTCCTCTTTAAAGGGTAATGTTGATACTGAAACGTCCGGAAGCCGTTCAATTCTGTAAACAATGTTGATATTTTAGGATGAAATTCAATAAGTTCACAAGCTGTTTTTTTGTCTCCCAATCATTTTAACACAACGTGATTCCGCAGTTTCCCTACTGATATGTACATAGGATCTGCGTGGCTAAATCCCAATGATTGGTTGGGACAATGTGCATTAAGACATTTATCTACAATTTGCGCTGTAAAATGTAGCACAAAATGAATTTCAAATGAACAGTGTGCCTCTATCTCTTAAATAACGTTAAAAAAGAAAGTTTCCAGAAATGTTGCCTATAGGCCTTTCCTAAGATGAGGTGATGGTAAACGAAAGTGTATAAGTTTCTGGAAATGAGAAAGTCACCAAAACAACTATAAACCGAATTTAATATTTAGTTTAAGGTATTTAGAAGCTCATTACAGAAAAATACACATAATGTTGAATAATTTAGAGTAGGTAGTTAAGTTACTATGTTTCCATGCGGAATTGAACTAGATTTCAGTTAATTCCCATTTCCACGTTTCCATGCTGAATTCAATCCAGAAATGAGATTGCTCTGGATTTGCAAGGCTCAAACAAATAATTCAAGCTTTTTATGTTGGTCTCTTGGTTTAGGTTGGCGAAACTGTAAAAATATGTTTTCTGCATATTTTAACAAGGTTTTGAGGTTAGTGAATGTTTGTATAATACAAGCATTGCAGCAAATTGGCCATATACAGATCAAAATTACATGTTAGCATACTCAGTTATTGATATTGTACTTTTTGTACAAACTTCCAGATGGTATCAGTCACATTTTTGACTGCACAATTTGCGCTCCTGTGGTATTTGGCTCAAGATAGATTGAGTTCATAACATGATATTGGTGAAACCCATAGACCACCATTTATGTACATACATGCCTCATATCAAAGTTCGCTGCTGCCCAGGATCAGTCCACCATGGCTGCTGAAGCATAGAATTCTGGACGTATAGAATGTTTTGAGAAGAATGTATTGTGAGATTATAGAAACAATAAAAGTGACTTTGTTTTCTTTTATTGCACCACTTTTACTAAGAACACAAAATGACGAGTGTGCAGCATGTTGCAACGGGCACAGTATTAGTTAGCATCTGGTGTTTCCATGCAACACAATTTCGATCCAATCCCACAAGCTTCATTTGAATTCCCATTTCCATGAGGTATTGAATCAGGAAAAAGAACTCAATACAAATTGAATTCACAGTACAAATGCAGTAATTGTTGATGCTGCCCGTACATTTATACTTAAGCTCTTGCTGGTTTTACTTAATATCAAGACTGCACTTTAACATATGCACACTAATAATATGTGGTTATTGTTCAGCTGATCTCACTGATAAAGCAAACAGGAGCTTGTGTAAGTACCAAGACTGTGTATAGATAGGTAGCATTCCATGCGTTCATGTACAGAAGTATTTGGAACATTGAATCCTTCAGTCAAATAAGGACTTACATACAAATACTATTTTATATTATTACACTTAGAACCATAACTATTTACATAACAGAGGGTAGAGAAAGTCCTGTCTGTGGCACATGAGATTTTTATATTAATTTAAAAAGTAAAGAATTATTCTGAATTTTAATCTATGAGATATTCAGAGGTTGAAATGTCTATTGTTAAGTTGTTAAGATAATGTTCACATCTGAGTATTGCATTTTCACAGTAAAAAATACATGTAAACAGACATATCAAAGAGTAAATAATATGTTGAGAATTTTTAATCAAGGCTTCACGGGTAATCAGCCCTGTCAGATTTATGAACATGAAGCTTTTGGCCATTCCAGACTCCATGGCCTTCTTCTTACATATGTACATGTTGAGAGGTTAATTTATTGTACTTTGCCGTAGTTATTCTAGTTTATATCTCATAAGTGTTTATGGTTATGTTTGTTTTTGTTGTTGTTGCAGTGCTGTGTAAGAACATTATCATCAGGTTAACCCCAAAATGGAAACCGAAAAGCAAGTGAAGGATGAAACTCATTGGATGGATGGAGCATCATGTGAAATTAAATTAGAGCCAGAACAAATTATTGCTTCAGTCCCTGATACCCATAGTGAAGTCAGTGAGGGACAAACCATCTTTATCAACTGTGATTACCAACAGCTTAATACCAAGGCAGAAATGAAAAATGAGCCCTGGTGGCCACATAATACAGGGCAACAAGATGTATTAGGTCCTTCTGAGCATCAGGATACCGAGGTAAGACAAACAGAAGGGCAGTAGTTGAAGGCATGACAATGTCAAGTACAGTTCGTTACATGTCACCATCGTCAATAAATCAGAAAAAACTAGACAATATTTCAAGTTAGAAAATGTTATTCTTTCAGTTATGAGCAGTGGTATAACTGTCTTGAGAAACTTGGTGTAAATAATGAAAAGAATGAGTGAAAAGACAAACTTGTGTAGTAATGTGGTTATTTTTTCTAATTAATATTTTTACTTTCTCTACTACGTATAGTAAGTAGAGGAAGTATTGTATTCCACCCAAAAATACAATGTCAAGATTTCGCTGGAAATATATGTTCTGAGGCCCCCTGAATCTAAAAGAAGCAACTTTAGAATAAGGTATGTGTGTGTCTGTCAATCTGTGGACAGCATAACTTAAAAACAGAAAGTTGCTTAAAAACGAAATTTGGTACTTAAGTTTAATGCCTTCCAAGGATGTGACATGAAGATTTTGAAGAAAATTGCTCCACCCTAAACTACCTTTACATGGAAAGTTTTTCGGAAATGGCTCTAATGATTTTGATTAAAATGCCATATGTGAGATATTTTTATGGCAAACTAAATGTATATTTTGAATTTTCTGGCTATGTAGTCCTGTTTACTGTAGAGGACATTTTTATAAGTGATAAATCGTAAGAGACAACATCATACTATACCAAAAATGTTGTTGTTTGTTGTTAGCTAATGCTGGATTTCTGACAATGAAGTCATTAATCCTCTTACTCTCCAATATTTATTGAAGAGAGCAATAGCAGTAATAGTAACCGCTTTTTAGAGAGCACCATATTTTTATGTTTTGGCGGTCACATTGCTCTCTCACAACCCCCAGAATGTCTGGAGGACCACGCCTATCATTGGTTTACGGGTCTCAGCGACCTGACCGGGAGAATTATCAAAATAAATTCACCGACCATATCCTCTGATCACCAATCAGAGGACGTATTACATGCCATGACAGGTCAGCATGTTAGGGGTTAAGATTTTATAGAGAAATGGACAGGTTGGAAAAATAAAGACTCCCTAGCCCTCGGGAACCCTAATAGCATTGGGGTCGGAAGAGAACAAGAGATGACCAAGGTAAGGTCAGATAGAAAAGTTACAGTGAGGAGCAAAACACCAGTAAGTGGAAGTAATGTTCTGCTCAGCTTGGGTACCTTGTGGTCGCTATTCACATATCCCCTAGACGGAGACCCCTGAGTATAGTAAAGAAATATTAAAACCACTTTCTGACACATAAGCAAGTTCTAAGAAGAATGTTAAAAGTAGTTAATTATCTCTTAAGAGATTAATCTACATTTGCCTATTTACCTTGAGCAAATTTTATGTTGAAAGAAAAAATGTATACTTAAGAAACCTTAAATATTTTTTGGGAGCAATAATATTAAATTTCAAAGAAGGAATAGCAAAAGTGGTGCAAAATACCTTCTTGCTTGCTTGAAGAAAGGATATGTAAAGGATTGCACAACATTTCACTCTATTGTATTGGTGTTTGCATTCTTGTTTACTGTGTACGTTCTCATTCACATTATTGGTTTTACATACATACATTTTTCTAAACAGCCTTCGTGAAATAAATAGCTGAATTAAGTACCTAATTCACTATCAAGTGAATATTTTAAATGCCACGTACAAAAAATGTAGATCCTGCCAAAACACACAATCCATGTGAAATATTAACACACAGCAATACAAAAGAGAAACAAATATGCTTATAAAGCTACAATATGATTGAGATAACAATCACAACGTACTTTAATAAACCTCGTCTAGCAAAATTGACTGTAGTTTCCTTTGTACGTTTAAGTAGGCCATGACAAATAACTGTATTTAAGAAAGGAAATTGCTAGAACCAATATTTTATTGTGAGCAAATAAGAACATTATTTTTCTAAATGGTCACTGACTGTATGTCTATTATCAAAGAGGTTAATGCAGGTAGTCAAATTAAATTTCATTATTGGAGTTTTAAAACCTAACCATGTAATATCAGATATACTACACCAGGACATGCAACAAATAACTCAATACCAAAAATGTAGACCTTGCTAAAATACACAATTTATGTCCAAATACATTTTTTTGTACAGTGGATCATTTTGGAGATATTCCTTGTTATTTATGTGAGCTCTGAAAAACTTGAACTTTTGTGAATTGGAACATTGTCGTTCATTTTTTTATGTTAGCTGTGCAAAGAGAATGGAATTTGGAAGCTTTAAAAGACTTAACTACTGTACAAACCCTACTGTATTCCCATATTCCTCGAGAAAAGCAGCAGTTAGATAATTTATTTTTTTATGTTAGCTGTGCAAAGAGAATGGAATTTGGAAGCTTTAAAAGACTTAACTACTGTACAAACCCTACTGTATTCCCATATTCCTCGAGAAAAGCAGCAGTTAGATAATTTCTCTGAATGTTTTTCTCAGCTAACATGAAGGAGATAGAGGAATAAGTTTGTAAGAATAGTTAGTACAAGAGTAGAGAAAGTCATGTGCATGCAACATATCAGACTTTTTATTATAGTTACATAATTTAATCTTTTAAACAAATGTAAGTTAAATCTATCAGAGAAGTGATGTTACAGTTCTCATATTAGTGGTTTTGTGCTGGAAAAAGTTGCAAGTTTTATTGAAAACAGGAAAAATCCATCATTTTTTGTTAATAAATATTTTATGGTAAAATGATATTTGCTTGAATAGTATAGAATGTTAAAACATACTGATAACAGTGCAGTGACTAAAATGGGTTTGCTAAAGGGGGTGGCTCTTACGCCGGGTGTATATACAAATTTCAGATTTTAAAAATTCTATTTCAGTTATTGTGCCAACAGTTTGTGAAGTTATAGAAGCTTTAAACTGTTTTGTGAATGTAAATGTATTTGGTTTCCATGTCGGATGAAATTAAAAAGTAAACATCTGTTTTAGAAGTAAATGAGTCGACTTGTAGACATAGTTCCACTTACACTTATTTTTGCCCATAATTAAGTTGACTCATTTACTTCTAAAGCATTGGAAAAGTTTCACTGTATATCAATTCTGATATATTAGGTGAAATAAACATCTGTTTGCAGGAATCAGATTATTACTCACAAACAGTAATGCTGAAAGGTACAAATAATTGATTCGTGAAAGTGTCCTTTGGAAAATGCATAATTATAAAAGTGCAGATTTAGTCATTCATTCTAAAGTAAGAACAAGTTAGAAACTAAAAACTTCACTTATCTTAGTAATGTTGCAAGTTATTAGTGTTTGCAGAAATAACTTGCAACATTACTAAGATAAGTGAAGTTTTTAGTTTCTAATTTGTTCTTACTTTAGAATCTTGTTGCTTCACTGTTAATAGCTTCATTTTCCTTAATTAGTCATTCATATTTATTAATATTTGTTAAGCTGTTAATCACTTTGTTTACATGCAGGTTTGGATTAGTCTTCACATTTTGTACATTTTGAAATATTCCAATTTGTGGCTGGAAATTGAATAACTTTTATGAGTGTTAGGAGAATTTAAATTCATTACTGGATTGTTCTGAAGGTTACCACATAGAAAGAAAACAGATTTTAACTCTACTACAGCAAATAGGTGAAGTATTACGTTCTGCTCAAAAAGATCATGTCAAGATTTCATTGAAATATATGTTTTTGAAGTCCCTGCTTGTAAAACAAACCTTTTTGAAGGGTCTGTATTTATACGAGGGTCCTTCAAAACTAATTTAATTGCATTTAAATAAACCGCCCTGGAGCACCATGGTTGCTAGTGGTGGAAAGGTCAATCTTTCCTCTTATACTTATACTTTATTCGTCACATTACACTTACATGGGTGAGCAGGTGCTCGTAAATTGGTGACTTGTCAATACACTATAATTACAACTTTAAGGATTAAAATAAGTCTACAATATTTACAAACACGAGTATAGAAATATAAAAGAAAGGTAAAAGAGAAAAAATGTACAGTAATGATTTGTTAAGACACCTAAAATTGAGGTCACAGTACATCTTCCATGTATTCTGTAACAGAGTAGTATGCCTTGCTGGCAAACAAACTCTTGACTGTTTTTTTAAAGAGGTTTGGATTTGGGATTTTCCTAATCCTTTGTGGCAATTTATTGTATATTTTACACCCCATATATTGTGGACTTTCACAACCAGCGTAAGATAGAGTGCAAGCCAATGCGCTGGGTATTTCATTTCTCCATTTCGCCTTGTGTTGTGTTCATGCTGGTGCTGATTTGCTATATATCTGTCATGGTTATTGTGCATGTGTATAATTAGATTGTACATATATAGGCTGGGTTGTGTCAGGATTTCTAATGTTTTGAATAGTGGCCTGCAAGAAACTCTATAACTTGAGTGGGTCAGTATGCGTATAACTTTTTTTTGGATTTTAAAGATTCTCTCCCAACCTGTAGCATTACCCCATATAGTTATTCCATATGAGAGAATTGAGTGAAAGAAACTGAAATATATGGTTTTTCTAGTATTTAGGTTTGTAACTTGGGCCAAGCAGGACATGTGGAAACAGGCAATATTCAACTTTTTTTCTATGTAGTTTAAGTGATTGGTCCATTTGAGCCGCTCGTCTATAAATAATCCTAATAGTTTTACTTCTTTTGAGGAGGCTGAAGTTAACGAATTTGTGTATTATTCACTGCCGTGGTTTTGAATTGCAGGATTTCTGTTTTTGTTTTATTGAGTTTTAATCCGTTGCAAGTAAACTATGCTTCCAATTGTTTTACAGCCTGGTTAAGGTTTGTCTTTAAATTTTGAATATCTGTACCATTCAAAATAATGGAGGTGTGATCAGCATAAAGTATCTGTTGTCCGCTAACAGTGACTGGAAGATCGTTCGTATATACTATGTAAAGGAGTGGACCCAGAACTGAACCCTGCAAGACTCCATTTTTGACGGGCTTCCATTTTGTATGTATAGGGCCAGCATTTCCCTCTAATATAATTTTTTGTTTACAATCTATTAGATAGGATTTGAACCATTCTAAGTTCGCGTGTCTTATGCCATACTGTTGTAATTTACTTATTAGTATGTTGTGGTTTACGCAGTCAAACGCTTTGGATATATCGCAAATTAGGGCAGCAGTTTGTCTTCTTTCATCCAGATTTTTTGCAATTGTGTTTACAAAATCCATGAGTGCTGTGCTAGTGGAAAGATTTTTCCTAAATCCGTGCTGAGAACTATTGAGAACGTTTGCTTTTTCTAGGTAAGCTATTAATCTGGAATGCACTATTTTTTCTAGAATTATAGAGAAATATGGGAGCACCGAGATTGGCCGGTAATTTTTTAATTCATCACCACCTCCTTTGTGAATTGGATGGATTATTGCATATTTCATTCTTTCCGGAAAAACTCCCATTGTAAGTGACTGGTTGTATATGTAAGTAAGAGGTACACACAATTCTTCTTGCACTTTTTTTATTAGTATGGGTGGGATTTCATCCCATCCTTTTGACGTTTTTGGTTTGGATCCAGATATTGTTTTTTTAACTTCAGACGGCGAGACTGTCCCTAAGTTGAATTCAGGTGATGCATGCTGGTTACTTATGCCCATTTTTTGTAATGCTTTGGGGACTGAGGGGGGAGTATCCAGAATCATATCTGCTACTTCCGCAAAATAGTTATTTAATTCCTGTAATCTATTCTTACTATTTATATTTGTTAAGTGTTTACTTGAATTTATTTGGTTTTTTCCTGTACCTAGTTCGTTTTTTATTACTTTTCAGGTTGCTTTTGTTTTGTTGTTAGAATTTTTAATATAACTTTCTATTGCCATGTATTTGGCTTTCCGTATTATGCTTTTGTATATTTTACTGTACTTATTATAATATTGATGCAATTCTGCACTGTTTGAGGATTTCAGTTTTCTGTGTAACATTCTCTTTCATTTACTTGAAATTCGGATTCCACGTGTACACCAACTTAAGTTAAAGGTTTTTAATATTTGCTTACACGTGACTTTTGGAAAAGATTCATTATATACCAAAAGAAATTCTCTAAGGAAATCATTATAGTTATCATCTACAGTTTTTGCATTACTTAGGGGCCAATCTATAGTGGCTAACTTTCCCTTGAAGTCAGAGATGTTTTGCTCGCTGTAAATTCGTATAGTTTTATACTTGTTTTTGCTCCTAGTGTTCTTGATTCCTGTAAGATTTACAAGTAAGGCTTTATGGTCAGATAAACCTGTGTCTATGGTAAAACAATCAATGTTACTAAAGAGTATATTTGTGATTAAATTATCTATACAGGTGGAAGATGTACTGGTTTCTCGTGTAGGTTCTCTTATGTGACAGATAAAACCATGTTGCTTAAGTATCAAAAGTGCATCTTTTGTTTCACAGTTATTTTCCCTGAGTATGTTTATATTCCAGTCAGTAGCTATTATAATTTTTTTATTTCTTTCCTTATTTAGTTTATTCATTAGACCCTCTAGTTTGTGTAGAAATGTTTCCAATGTATACTGATATGGTACCCTGTAGAGAGAAATCACTAGAATATTGAAATCAGTTAGCTCTATGGCACATTCTTCAAAAAAAATATTCTTCTTTAAAAGTTTTGAGATCGTCTCTTATTTTAATTCCAGTATTTAAGTTTTTGTTAATCAGGATGCATGATCCCCCATGGGCTGCTGATTCCCGTGCGTAATAGTCGACTAAGATAAATTTATTCAATCTGTTTAAGATATTTATCTGTTCCTTGGGCAACCAATGTTCGTTTAGACAGACAATGCCTACATTCAGATCTTTGATTTCAATTAAAAATATTTCAAGAGCATCTAATTTTGACTTAATACTTTGTATATTTAAATGTATGAGCCAATTTGTTCCAATACCTTGCAATTTCTCTCTTTTATGTTTACAGCATTCATGCACAGTGGTTTTTGTTTTGTTGTCACTACTTACATTTTTACTTTGAAAAGCATGAATGGCACCTTCTTGCAAAGAGATTAGTTTAACTGACTTTTATATATTATATCTACAGCCTTGTCAATAGATTTACCTAGCAAGTAGGAACCTTTATAATTTAGATGCAAGCCATCTTTACCTAAACAAGAATCATCCAGCTGGTGGTCTACATTAACAAACACCGCTTTTAACGCATTACAAGCCCATCTTATGTTATTATTTACACTAGTTATGTACCATTTTGGCAAGTCAAGCCTTTTTACAATGCTATTTACTGCAATAGTAGCTTGAGGGAACATTGTTTTAGTTGATCTTATTAGACTATATATCTCACCCATCACTTCCTCTGGACATGAAGAATTTTTAAGGTTATTTGTACCCACATGTAGTACAACCACTTTCGCATTTTGCAGTAAACTATCACCAACATTTTGTTCACTCACTTTTTGACGTAGCTGCTGAGCATTTATCCCCTTGTATACCCATTTTACACCATTCACTCGCACATGTTTTATTATGGAGTCACCCATCACTATCACTTTCTGTTTCTTCTCTTCCGCCTCAAGAGTTTGGTTAGGTCGTTTCCAAACGAATCTGTTGACCTTCACAGCGTTTGTTTCCTCTCCATTCTCCGAAGTCACTGACTGTAGAGCTTTGAATCTGTTGCTGGTGGAAACTGTGGTATTTTCCGTGTGTATAACTGAATTTGCAGTCTGCTTCGTTGCCTTCGCCGGTTTCTTGCTGATAACTTTCGTCCACTCTCCACTTTTTTCTTGTGTATTTCGGTTTTGTTGTTCCGATAATTGCGCTTTTAGGTCACTGTTTTCTTTTCTTAATATGTTTACTTCAGTTTGCGCACATTTTAGGTCTTTATTTAGGATATCAATCACAGTCTGTAGAGACGCTATTATTTCTGTATCACCACGTGGTGCTCGGTACACTTCGTGCATTTTAATCACATTTCGATGATTCGAAATTAGTTGACTTTCCCCCTTGTTTTCTAGAACTTTTTTGGTACTTACAGGATCTTTTTTGCTTTCTTCTCCTTGTTTTGTAATACCAACAAGGGTGAAGATTTTGCCTTGCTGCGTGTAATCATACGCGATTCCTGGCACATGTGGCACTGCCAGATATCTTCATCCTTTATATGTTTTAGGTCAACTTTTGCACACTTTTCATGAATCCAAAAATAGCAACTATCGCATCTTATTCCTTTAAGAACTCTTTTTGAACAACATTTACATTTGTTTTCATTGCATTTTACGTTTTCTTGAGAGCTTCTATTTCCTGCTTCTACACTCGGCACCATTTTTCTACGGGTGCTCTAGCAGTGCTGTGAGTGCCAGTCATGCAGAGTGAATCAGTTGGGAGTTAGAGCCCGATACATGAGGTCGTGTTTACTGCACCCATCATGGAGCTGAAATTGCAGCAACGTGCATCAATAAAGTTTTGTGTTCTGTTAGACGAATGAAGATCTTCAAGATTCTCCACACCCTGGAAAACCCGTAACAGCAAAAACGGAAGTAAACATTAACACAATTGGCATAATTGTGCGAGAAGATTGTCGCATAACAATTTCAAAAGTTGCAGACATAATGCATTTGTCTGTTGGAACTGTAGACAACATAATTTGCAATGATCTTGGCTATCGAAATGGGTACCATGTGCTGAAGGACAAACAGAAGGCTCACCGCATCATGACGTGTCAACAATGGCTCGGAAGGTTACGACGGGAGCCAGACTTTCTGAATAGGGTCATCACTTGTGACGAGAGTTGGTTCCACCATTATGACCCGTTAACAAAACAGGAGAGTTTGCAGTGGAAACATTCATCGAGCCTTAGGCCTAAGAAAGCAAAAGTTCAGAAAAGTGCAGAAAAGTTCATGCATCTCATATTCTTTGACAAACAGGGCATTCTGTATGATCATGTTGTAAACTAATCAACGCACAGTAACTGCTGCTTATTATTGTGACATACTAAAGGGGCCACTGAAGAAAAAAAAATTGCCGAAAAGTGACCAAATCTCGCAAGGAGAGGATGGATCTTGCATCAGGATAGTGGCCCTGCTCATTAAGCTCATGCAACTCAAGATGTCATCGCAGAAATGGGCATTGAGATCATGCCTCATCCACCTTATTCTCTGGATCTTGCACTATGCGATTTTCACCTCTTCCCTAAAGTGAAACGAGAGCTTCGTAGTCATCATTTTCAAAGTGATAAGGAGTTGAACAATGTTGTCATGGCTATCCTGAACAGACTGTCCAAAAATGGGTTCAATTAGTGTTTCTAACAATGGGTAAATCATTGGAATAATTGTATTTCATCAGAGGGAGAATACTTCGAAAGTGTGTAGGTAAATGTTAGTGAAATAAAGCCATTATGTGTTAATTAAAAAACTATCCTTGGAAAGAAAGAAGTAGCACTAAAAACAAAAATGCAGTTATATCAATCGGTATTGGTCCCTACGCTTACATATGGAATAGAAAGCATTCCACTGCAAGATAAGCAAATAAGTAAAATACAATCCAGTGAAATGAAATACTTAAGAAAAGCTGTAAATAAAACCAGGAGGGATAGGATAAGAAATGAGAGGATCAGAGAAGAAGTAGGTCAAGGATCACTGGAGGAGAAAATCGAACAAAAACAATTGAAATGGTGGGGACATGCATTTAGAATGGCAGAGGATAGTAAAGTTAAACAGATGCTAGAAGTAAGGGTACAAGGAACGAGAGGAGTAGGAAGACCCCGGATAATGTTTGAGGACAGAATGGAAAAGATTGGAAGAAAAAGGAACAAGACAATGGAAGAAATGAAGAGAATGATGAGGGATAGGAATGACTGGAGAAGATGGATTTACGGAGCCACCCCTACGCTGTAAAGGTAGAAGGGAAAGAGGAAGAAGAAGAAGATGTGTTAATTAAAACATTAGTTCTGTTATTTATTGAAGCACCCTTGTAAATATGTCTCTGAACATCATAACTCAAAAATTTAAAGTGTGATAAATACTTGGTACTTAAGTTTAATAACCTTTAAGGGTGCAACATGAAGATTTACAAGGAAATCCTCACAGCTAAAACTGTGGAAACATTTTTATTATTCTTATTATTCTCTTTTATTATTCTATTTCTCACAATTAGCTCTTAACAGTTTTAATTAACCCTGTGGCTACTAAGATGCAATGAAATCCGATGCCAATTGCCTTGGAATAATACCATGATCCGATCCAATCCGACCTGTTGAGATTGGTTTTTCGCATACAGATTATGCAACAGATGGCATATATGTCCACCTGTATCTAATCTACGATATGTAAACTGTGAAGAAGAGAGTGGTAAACACGTGTGTAGGTTGTTGCATGCAGAGCTTAATTATTTAGTCTATATACAGTGATTTCTGATGGTGTTTGCTTAATGACAATTAAAGAATGGCATACTGGAATAAAACATCTTTGACAGAAGGCGAAATTGCAGCAATATTGCTGGAAAGTGACAGCTGTAGTGATATTTCTCTTTGTGATAATGACGGTGACATAAACAAAATAAACAATCATGTATGTTCTACACAGTCTCCTGCAGAAAATGCCACAGATCAGGATGAAGATGAACTGGATACCAACTGGCAGGATGTAATTAACCGTGAACATGAAGCTTTTTGGAACATAAGTGTTCAATGTCATTCACCAAGAAAAAGCTCTAACTTGTAGTCCATATAATTAACCGTGCTCATTTCAACAACTTTAAACATAGAAGTTTCAAAATTTGTAATTTTATAAATAATATAATGATTGACAGGCAAAAGCAAAATTGATATGTAATAATGATTATGGTCTAAAAAATAAATTGAAAGGGGAAAATTAAAATTTAAAAATTAAAATTTAACAATTCAAAATTTTTTTAAAAATATGTATACTAGTGTAATGTTATTTATTACAGTTTCACGGGTGATCAGCCGTGTGAGGTTTAAAAACATTGCGCTTTTGGCCATTGTAAACTCTATGGCCTTCATCAGAATGAAAACTGACCGTTAGTTTTTCGCTTCCCATATATATACAATGTTAGGTGGGAGGGGGTTACGTTGCCCTGGCCAATGAACGGGTGACGATTTGTGATTGGGCCTGCTGTTTCGGGCTATGTTTGTCACCGGCCACAGTGTGGTCACACGGCTGATCACCCGTGAAACTGTAATAAATAACGTGCGCCGTGAAAGCTTTAAATCTTACATTAGTGTAATGTTCTCAAAAGTGTATAAATGGAAAACAACATTTCAGAAGTGACTGCAAAAAATCTCCCAACAGATTCAAAATTGAGGTGAATGGAAAGCTTTGTGTATAACCTTACATTTCTTCATATTTAGGTCTGGCAGTTTAAGCAGTAGTATAGCATTTAGCTTGGCAGCGAAAGGGTTAAAACACCACATACAGTGAAACCACGGTGTACAGGTTATTTGGTGTGCAGATTTTTTTTTTTTTTTTGACCATCTGGGTGGCTCAGTTGGTTAGGCGCTTGCCTACTGATCCCAAAGTGGGTTCAAATTTGGCCCAAAACAATGGTTTTTAAGGGTGGTTAAAACTGACAGCTCCATGTTTGTGGATTTACTGACATGCAGAAGAACCTGTGCAGGACAAAGTTCCGGCACACCAGCGATGCTGGTATGATCCAGGCAGTTGACAGCATCATGAAACCATAAAATTTAGTTTATGCAGATTATTTGAGCATCTTTGCACACAAAAGACATTTTTTGCCTGCTTTATAACTAAACTTTTTGTGTTTGTGTTGCTGAGAGAGGAAACTGCATGTGGCAACAATTTTTTTTTGGAACAGCAGTCAATTCCAGATATTTGTTAATATTAATATGAATGTTTTAATACTCTGTCTTGTTTTTTTAAGGGGGTGTTGCTATTCATTTGTTTCTTGCATCTGCAAGCCCCATTTCATTTGGAATTAATTTTATATAACTGGTATACCATAAGATACCAACAAAATTGTAGTATACAAAAAATGAAGATGTGATCAAATCACACAATTCCAGATACATTTTTGTTAGGCATCAACCATTTCTGAGATGCCCTTCATTTACCAATATTTGTACGTGTTGAGTCACTGTTTCCTTTGTGTTGCACAAGGTATAAAATTCAAAGCCTACATATAGTGACCCACTTTTTAAAGAGTTAACTATTGTTCCACCCTATAGTACCCCTTTTGTACCTATAATCAAATGTTTAATGAAACTATTTTTGCGAACACATAACATCAAGCAGACAGAAAAATAAGCCAAGAATACTACAAGGGCTTTTTTTTAAATTACTAATAGGATCACTACCTTATTATCCATATGCAAATATAGCACATCAAAGATTATTTTTAACTGGTATGTTGAATGTAATAAAATCTATGCATACAGTTAATTACCTTCTTATTTGTAAATTAGGGTTTTAAGTAGATATTGTGGTGTTTCAGAGCAATGACTCGATGAATGCAAAGGTTGAGCAGTTTTCTCCGGCAGAATCATCAACGTAAGTTACTGTACATTTATATATATATATATAGCGGTTACTACTACTGCTATTGCTCTCTTCAATATCAAAATATTGGAGAGCAAGAGGATTAATGACTTCATTGTCAGAAATCCAGCATTAGCTAACAACATATATATATATACTATAGGCTGTTAATATGAAGTTCATTGTGGGAAATCTCTTCATTCATCTAAGTAGCTAACAGCAACTTGAGATTTCATGGGAAATATATGCCTTGAGAATTCCTGAGCCCAAAGGGTAATTTAAAAAAAATGTGTGTGTGTGTGTGTGTGTGTGAGAGAGAGAGAGAGAGCATATCCCAGAAATATAAAAGTTGAATAAATACCAGAGTTGGTATTTAAGTTCAGTGTCCTCCAAAAATGTGACAAAGATTTTCATGAATGTCTCCCTATCCCAGAACTATCCTTTACTTAGAAAAATGTTCACTAATTCTTATTTTTCTCAAAAAAGCTGTTTATAACTGTGATTAAATACCTGTATATAACATATCTACATGACAAAATGTATAATCTGTAATTTTCAGGAAATAGCCTGTCAAGTCCTCTTCATTCTGAAAGAGTTCTGAAGAATTTTATTTAAGGGTGCAGCAAAATATACTCACAAATCATACTGGATGGAAAGCATAGATCTCTAACAATTTATTTCAATTAATTTTGTTGAGAGACATGAGCCCTTGCATTCAGTATTATTGGGTTAAACATGTCATTACTTACAACATTTTAAAATGGTGTTGTTTCTTAGTGCTGCAGAATGAGCATAACATTTTAAGGCCAACATATAGCTACACAGTTTTAAACATTTGACTATCAGTATCCTTCTGTGTATAACAAATTGTGTAAATCAACTGTGCAAATATTTATTATCAATTAAGTTACAATTGTGATGTCAGATCTCTTCAGTCATCCTTGAGCAAGTTGCCACAACATAAATATACTAAAAGTGGTAAAAAGTTACTTTCTGCTACCTGGATTTGTACTTGTGGGAGCTGCAACTGGATATTATGGATGTGAGTAAAGGTGAAGTTAATGGTTATGTATGTGATCAATATAAAATGGTACTGTTTGGGCATGTCTCACTCTGCTTCACAAAATGGAATTCTTTCTTCTTTACACTGTATTTCTTAAAAGTTTTGCTTGTTGTGTTTTCTAGAAAAAACACTTGAACTGAAACTGATCAAGTAATTTGGCTCATATTAAGAAAAGCAATTAAAACCCAGATATAAACATTTAAGAACAATTAATACACATAGCTATTAAATTGATTTTTACTAATAAATGCTTTTTAGCTGCTATGGTTCTAAGTGTCCCCTTGTATAGTGGGTGTGAATTACCACATAATTTTGCTCACAGGCTTCCATAAAACTCAAGATTCCTTTATGTACTGTAAATCTATGACACTGGACCACCAGCTTTACTTCTCTTCTGAAGGAAGCCTTGCTAAGAGTTTTAAACCCAAAAAATCCATTTCCCTTAGCTGGGTTTGAACCTGGAAGCTTGGAAACCAGACACTAGTATGTTACCTATGGACCAAGGAGGATGACAAATAACGGTACCACCCGATATGACACTATGTTGGAGGATGTTCATTAAAAAAAAGGAAACAAATAATAGTGACTGTCCTATGTCTGCCATTGTTGACTCATTTAACCAAACACATTTGTATAAAACAATTCAGTAATTCATTGTTAAAGAACAGTAACAACATTTTTTTGACCATTGCAAACTGACTGCCTTCTTTCGAGTGCTTTAAGCCAAAGTTGAATTTCCTTTCTTTGACATGCCTCATGCTGCAGACCAAACTGCCAGTATTTTCATTTCCAGCAAGTTACAGAAATAAAACTTTCCTGAGGTTTAACAGAACTCAGGACCTGTAGTTTTAACTATGCAATCCCATTTGAAGATCTACTGCAAGTTCTACCAAAATATGACTGATGTTGCTATAATATCAACACTGCTATCATAGAGGACAATTTTTGCCTAACTTATATATGCCACATAGGGAGTAAAGACTGGCTGGCTTGTCACCAAATCCTTGGTATCTGGCTACATTCCTTGGAGTTCTTTAAAAGTAGCATATCCAATAATGCCACAAAATGTATTAAAACATAATCTTTAAAAACACATTTAAAGCTTTATGAAATTAAACTTCAGTAGATAAAGTCATATGAATGTAACCTCAAATATTTCTTGTTTATGTTACAAGGATGAGTATTTTTATGCTGGGATTGTTGCTACAAAGAATATGATAACCTGAAGCTAAGTTTTACTTTTTGATTCTTACTTTCTCTTTAGCAACTCAAGGAGGTAATGTATAAATATAACCACTAGCTCAATAGACCTTCGTAAGTGCATGTCTCACCTCTGCCCACTACATCATCTTGAGTAGGGAAGTCAGTAGGTATTCTACCCAAAAATTCAGTTTAGAGGTTTCACCAAATATACATACATATTTTGAGGTGTCCAGGGGCCAAATTATGCAGTTTTATAAAATGTGTGAGTGTGTGCATGTCCATTAAAGTATGATGTATTAAGATGCTTGTATTGCCAATGTTGTGTGGCAGCACCATGGCCAAGTAGATTGATTGTTTGCCTATATCAAGGAACCAGGTTCGATACCAGGGACATGCATGTGGTAGGTGTGGACAAAGTGGCATTTGGGTGGGTTTTCTCTGGCTTCTCTAGTTTCCCCACCACTCATTCCACCAATTGCTCCATCATCTTTCTATTCATTGATTTTACCTGCATTTCATATGTTCTTCCTCACTCTCATACCTGGTGCTTGGCTGACTACCCACTACCAGGTGTTCACTCTATCCAATCCATAGGTTCATCTCCTCCCCGACAGGTGTCTGAGGCCTAGGCGATATCAGTTCCTTCATATGGAGAGGCTAATCAGATAAGGAAGAAGTATTGCTAATCAAATTTATATTTTGAATCTTATGTGAATATCTTGGGAAACATCTGAATGAATTTGGTAGACTTTTATGTGACTGTAGTATACGAAGTATTATCATACACATGACTAGAAAAGCAGCTGAAGCTTTTAATGATCATTTTGCCTCTATAGGAATAAATAACCCAAACAAAATTAATGCCACCTCAAACCCTAGGAAAGTTAATGTCATAACAAGAGAAAAAATTCATTTAGTATTTACATCTACCAAACTGATTCAAATGAGATCCTAAACATAAAACTATTAGAAACAAGAAATAATATTGGTATTGATGACATCTCCATATCATAACCAAAAGCATGTAGTCAAGAAATTGTAGATCCTCTTGTTGAAATAATAAATTCTTCTTTAAAAATAGGAATCTGCTCAGACAAATTAAAAATTGCTAAAGCAATACCAAAGGAATTAAATAGCTTTCATCCAATATCAGTCTTACCAGCCCTCTCAAGAAGTTTAGAATGAGTAATCTGTATACACTAAAATGCATTGTTTTAAGAAGTTTAGGTTAATACCTAAACATCAAAAGGTATTTGTAAAAAATAGTCAACAGCTAGAATAGTTTCTGAATGTGTATAGGATATAGAAAATATTGGCGCAAACAGGCAACAGTTATATTAGATTTGGCAAAGACTTTTGACTGCATAGATAAAAATATATCAATGAATAAATTATCTGCCCTGGGTATTAGAGGTCAGGAATATAAATTAATAGAATTCTACACAACTTATGAGAAATACTATGTATGTAGTCCTAAATTCGACAAATAGTGATGCTATATCTATTATGCAATTGACGCCTGGTGTTCCACAGGGATCTATCCTAGCATCTCTTCTGTATCCTGTACATGCACAATATAACTGATGATATTTCTGCTGATATAAAACTGGTTAACTTGCAGATGACAGTGTCATTGCCAATTGAGCTATGAGCACTATATTATAATTTACAATGATACACTCGAGCCTAAATGGAAAAAAATAGAACTGACAACATTTGGAAACAAAATACTTAAATCCAATGTTGTTGTTGTTAGCTAATGCTGGATTTCTGACAATGAAGTCATTGCAAGAGGAAATGGATCGAGACCACCTTCAAATATGCCTGGCCACTTCTAGTGCCCCATCCATCAGTGAAAAATATTGGAGAGCAAGAGGATTAAGGATTAAATCCAATGTCAATTTACTTATTGACAGCAAATTAGTAAACATTGCGAATAAAGTATATATACTTGTTATCACCTTGGATAATATTGACAGATCAGCAATACAAATTTGTAAACATCTCCATTATTCAAATGTCTCAAAAATGTTTTTTACAACTATTAAGATCTTTTATTTCTATCTTGTTCATTCACATATTTTATATGGCATAGAAATATTGGACAATACCTCAAAATTATACTCAGGGGTCTCCGTCTAGGGGATATGTGAATGGCAACCACAAGGTACCCAAGCTGAGCACCACATTACTTCCCCTTACTGGTGTTTTGCTCCTCACTGTAACTTTTCTATCTGACCTTACCTTGGTCATCTCTTGTTCTCTTCCGACCCCGATGCTACTAGGGTTCCTGAGGGCTAGGGAGTCTTTATTTTTCTAACCTCTCCATTTCTCTATAAAACCTTAACCCCTAACATGCTGACCTGTCATGGCATGTAATACGTCCTCTGATTGGTAATCAGAGGATATGGTCGGTGAATTTATTTTGATAATTCTCCCAGTCAGGTCGATGAGACCTGTAAACCAATAACAGGTGTGGTCCTCCAGACATTCTGGGGGTTGGGAGAGAGCGATGTAACCGCCAAAACATAAAAATATGGTGCTCTCTAAAAAGCGGTTACATTTACTGCTAAGTCTCTTCAATATTTATGAAAGTGAAAAATATTGGAGAGCAAGAGGATTAATGACTTCATTGTCAGAAATCCAGCATTAGCTAACAACAATACCTCAAAATTAAATTTAAATGAAATTTTCATTTTACATAGAAGAGTTCTAAGGGATGTATCAAACTTAACCCTTAGCAGTCGCATGTGCTGGTAAAAGTTTTCTCCACCTAGTTGTAAGGCATTCCTAGGGGAAAGATTCGTGCAATAAAAATGTACACTAGAAACTCATTAATTGACTTTCCTCACCAAATGCCATAAGCGGGCAGATGTACTGATTTATTCTACTAGTTGGTGCTGCCCTCTGAGCCATACATTTGCAGTCAACTGAAAAAACATCAGTTGAAGCCCAAGATAACGTCACTCAAATGTCAACATGCGACCGGAGGGGCATTGATATCTGACCAGTAAGGGTTAAAAGTGCTTGATTTGTGTGGGGACGCCTTCCAACAGCAGAAAATAATGAAATTGCCCCTTTAATTTATAAAACCATTTTATATGTGACAACATATAATTTCCAATGCAAACAAATTATTAATTACAAAATATTACTGCATAAAAATGCATGTTTTGTTAAAAGACAAATTACATCAATTTTTTTGTGTACAAAAAGAATCTAATTTCAGAGCCATTACTTAGTAGCCAGCTTTAAAACATTTGATTATCACTTAAAGTCCACTGTATTCCCATGTTTGCTTTCTACCTATAAGAAAGTTATTAACAAGGTAATTTCTACCAATATTTATTTTGGTCAACATGAAGTGGATAGAAGATTAAGTGTTTGTAAGAATGCTTCATACGAGATAGGCGTGCAAGTGCAAAATCAGATTTTTAAATAAGTGACAAAATGGTGTTTTAAATTATTGCTATGCTGTATCATCACAATTATCAACTGATTAAGCTACTTATAATTATCTAGGAGCTTGTATGCACTTGTATTTTATGTGTATTACTGACAGTTTGCCTATTTGAGCAGTGTGCTGGGTAAAAATAAGGTTATAATAAAGTGGTATCATCCTTGTCATCATCATTATTGTTGCTCCTTTTATTATTATTATTATTATTATTATTATTATTATTATTATTATTATTATTATTATTATTATTACTACTATCATCACTATTATTATTATTATTATTTTTATTATTATAGATGAAACCTTAATAAGTAAAGCATGTCATAGTTTTTGTGACATTTATTGTTTTAACATTATTGCTTGTGGCTTGAATTTTCCAGCACTTTTGAAGTGATTGGTATATTTCTTTTGTTTCTCATGAAGTCTTTGCAAATATGGTAAGAATATCTTCCACGCTGTGAGGCTGTGGTTCACTGGGGTTTCTCCCCTTCTGGGAAGACAAAACATTGAAACAGCTCTCAAGTGCACTCAACAAATACAGTGTGTTCTCTGGTCAGCTAAGGATGCTCAGGACCCACTCTCATCAGCTGGGATACCTTGTTCATGTTGAAAATTTGATATTGGTACCACACAATGCAGCATCAATACATGCATCACCAAACATAAGAGGCACTGCCAACTAGGCCAATTAGTAAAATCAGCCATTGCTGAACATGTGTTCCAGACAGAGAGGAACATGTCATACAGTATCAAAACACTGAAGTCTTGCCTACCACTCGACAGTACTATCCAAGAGTGTACTGAGAGGCCAGGAAACACCAGAACAACTCTAATAGATGGGAAGAAGCAATGGAACTGCACAGGGTGTGGTATCCCACTCTAAAAGTTAACAACAAAGACTTCTCATAGACCAAACAGCTCTTGCGACTATCGAACCAGCCGAACCAATTAGTTTGTGATGCCACAGGTGCACATGCTATAAATACTGTTGCATCACCAGCTACCACTACATCACTGTCAAGAGACCCAAGAGATTTAGTTGGAGACCCATTGAAGATATCTGCCATAGCCACAGATGAAATGTCTGTGAACAAGGGGAGAAACTCCTGTGGCCTACAGCCTCACAGTCCAGAAGATATTCTTAGCCTATCAGACACTGGCCGTGGAAGCCTATGCACTTTAATCTTTGCAAATTGTATGGAATTTCAAAGCCAAGCATATAGCAACCTAATTTTTTTATAGATTAGCTATTTCAGCCTTCTTCATCACTCTTATTTCTACAATAAAATGTGTAATAAAATTATATCTACAGAGGCTCATCTCAACAGGAATTAAGTAGAAAAATAACTAATTCATAAAAGGAGTAAAATGTAAACATTAGATTCTTTTTACATAAGCTTTTAAAGACTTTTAATTTCACATATTTATGATTATGAACTAACAGGATTATAGTATGCTTATGTAAATGAGCATTTTAAGATTTTTCCAAGAATATCATCCTATATTATATTCCAGTGTAGTTTGGTTTCCAAGATTTCTGGGTGCATTTTTCTTTCATTTTCAATACAATCTTAAAATGTACTTCCTCTTCTAATAAAGTTTCCTTTTCTCAAACCTAATTTAGTTTTGTTCATAATTTTAGATCAAGTGCAGTAGCTGATGATGGGAGTGAGACATCCCATGGAAGGTTACACCAATGCAAGCATTGTCCAAAGACTTTCACCTGGCCTTATCTTTTAAAACAGCATAATTTGCTTCATGAAGGCATGAAGAATTACGAGTGTGAAGTTTGTCAAAAAAGTTTTTTAGGGTTGTCAGGCTTGAAAAAACACCAATTAACTCATAAGGGTTCAAGACCTTACAAATGTCAAGTTTGTGATAAAAGTTTTGCACTGTCTCAACATTTCAAAAGACATACTGCTATACATGCTGGTGAGAAACCTAATAAGTGTGACATGTGTGACAAAAGCTTCTCGAGAATGTCACATTTGAAAAGGCATTACTCTATTCATAAGGGCATAAAACCACTTAAGTGTAATAATTGTGATAAGAGTTTCCTTTTCATGTCAGAATTAAACAGACATAATTTAATCCATGAAGGTAAAAAGTCACATAAATGTGAATTATGTGGTAAAAGCTTTCTGGACACAGCTTACCTCAGAAGACATAAATGGATACATGAAGGGAAAAGCCCATATAAGTGTGAAATATGTGATAAAGTTTTCCATCAAAAGTCTCACCTGGATAGGCATAACTTGATGCATAATGGTAAACATCCATATAGGTGTGACATATGCCAGAAAGGCTTTACTCAGATGTCTCACTTAAAAAGGCATTCCTTAATGCATCAGGAGATAAAGCTACATAAGTGTGAAATTTGCAAGAAGACATTTACTCGAATATCCCACTTCAAGAGGCACACTTTGATACATCAGGATAAGAGTCCTTTTAACTGCAACATTTGCCAACAGAGCTTTCCTCTGATGTCAGAGTTCCGAACACACTGTTTGACACATGAGCCTTTGAAACGATACAACTGTGATATTTGTAAGAAGGGCTTTACATGTGCAGCATCTTTAAAAAATCACATCCTATTACATGAGACTAAGAAGCCATATAACTGTGACATTTGTCGAAAGAGCTTTGCTCTCATGTCAAACTTGCAAAGACATAATGTGATTCATCAGGGTAAGAAACTGTATAAGTGTGACATTTGTAGGAAGAAATTCACTTATATATCCAATTTGAATCGACATCGTCTAATGCATGAGGGCAAAAATTCTTACAAGTGTAATATTTGTCAAAAGGACTTTCTGCTCCTGTCAAACTTGAAGAAGCATAATATGGTCCATGAGGGTATTAGTCCACATAAATGTGACATTTGTCTAAAAAACTTCACTAAGGCATTATACCTAGAAAGGCATACTTTAATGCACAGCGGTAAAACCCCCTACAAGTGCAACATTTGTCAAAAAGGCTTTGCTATGATGTTAAACCTGGAAAGGCATTATTTAATGCATGAGGGCAAAAGGCACATGGAGCTTCAGCAATAGATGTGCTGTTGCTTTGCCACACTAATGGAAGTAACTTGGTAACTAGAGATTGTTATCCTAACAAGTCATGTTCAAAGTTACTAAATGTTATGAGGTAATTGCTCCATTGACCAGGGAGTAGTGTGCTGAGTAACAAGATTCAGGAGCCACGTTTAACTTCTTGCAGAATAAACCTGCATTCAAATTAGGACCATCTTTGTATGCTCGAGATTGTCTATTGGGGAAATACCTTATTGGCAGTTCCCAAGAATTCAAAATGACCAACTTTACATTAAACTGCAGTTTAGATTACACCAAAAATTAATACTGCCAACCTACAATGGAAATTACTAATAAGTACAAAAACCTCAGGGAAACAGGACAATATTTCAAGGCACATTTTAATAAAGGTGTAAATTAAAATGTATGATGTGATACAGAAAATCATTAATGTCCTGTAAGTCAAATTCATACTCAAACCATTTTTTTCACCAGAGAATGCTTTTCTCACTATTTTTCCTCTTACTCATATTTGTACATAGCCTTTGAAGGTAATAACTTGTTTATAAAAATAAAAACATTTCAAACCTCAGATATCACAGGGATAAAGTAACATGCTTTCAAATGATAATAATCCTTGAACATCATTACCACATAACAAATGCTATACCTACGCACCTTTGGCAAATCTTGTTCTGCAATAACACTTTCGAATAAAATCACTTCTGAACACTAAATATTGTAATATATTTAATGTGCTACTGCATTATAAACCCAAAAATAACTAACGTTACAAAAACTGTATATAATGCTCTAAAACAATTCAAGACAAAACCACACACACATGAGCAATAAAGTGGTGCCCTAAGATAAATGTGGTGTCTTGTTTTAAAATCTATTGGTTGGCTTCCCTGCAACTGGTTAAAAAATATTGTTTCTTGTGGCAACATAAATGCAATAACGCCAGCTATGGTTGTATTTTACAAAGTTGGCACTACTAATGCAACCTAACAAATGGTATATCACCAAATACAATTGGACCATGCTATAATGGGGAGGAATGTCACAGTTGGTTTTTGGGGTATTCCAATAAGCTGTTTCCTCTTTATTAGTGATTGCAGATTGTAAGCGACACACTGAGGAACAAGTGTAACTGACAAGTCAACAGATTTGTGGAAAGATGGCATCGTGGAATTGGACAACTCTAATCTATCCAAGGATTGATGCCCCAAACTGCAAGAGCCCTTTAGATGCTTAAAGTAAATTGATCTATTGCATCCAAAAGCTGCCTGAAGTGAGATGCTGGTCCTGCTTTTCTTCCTTTTTGAAGGAATATTATACTAGTTGTATGAATAAGCTCATAGAAAAGTCAATAATGATTAGGAAGTTTCATGGACAAGTGAAGTTAATCAGCTTAATATTAAAGTAAGGTTTATTTACACTATTCTCTCTTTAGAAAATTAGGAGCATCACTTTTCATAGAAAAGTACCGAGATTTGTCAAAGTAAACTGTTTACAAGAGTAAGTTATACAATACACGATTCATCAGTTTTATACACATATTTGTGAGTAAGATATGTTTGTATATTTCTTTGGAAACCATTCCTTACATATTTCAATTTCTGATGGTAGCGTTTGTATAATAAACTGCCTTAGATGTAGGGATTGGTACTGATTGTTTTTATTTACTGCAGTTCTAAGAATGTGTTAACATTGATGTGTGTGACAGTTATACAAGGTTAGTTAAACGTCTTACACCATTGAAATTTGTTTTGAAGCATGTGGCTGATTAGTAAGAAACTTAGTGTGTGGAGATAGCCAAGTACAGCAACTCAAAAGCTATATTAATCCTGCGACAGGCACGTGTCCTGATAGAACACTGCTAGTTGCACAGGGTCTAGCTGTATCTTTGTGCATATGTGCTTGCAATTATTTTTTAATTGCATTTTTCCTTCATTCCCATGTTTAGCTTCAGTTAGCTTAAGTATATATAGTTTTTATTAGCATTATCTTACTAGATTGATCAAAGGTAAATAAAATGTATGAGTACACTATTCATTATATTTTGTATTACACTACATGGAAAGATAATAAATTGCGATGTTCAGGTATAGAACTAGTAATTTGAAATTAACTGTACTGTAATAACAATAGTAATAATGATGATGAGGACGATGACGATGTATGTGCTCCATAGCTAGCTTGAAACAAACAGAAAAATGTCGTACTGAACATTCTTACAAACTCTTACACCTGTATCTTCGTGTTATCTGAGATTGACGTTTGCAGAAATTGTCTTAATTGCTTATTTCCTTGTAGGTGCAAGGGGAATATGGGAATACAGTAGGCTTTGAGCGATAGACAAATGTTATAAAGCTTTGGGATTTGGTTCCCTTTGCACGGTTAACATATAAAAAAATGAACAATGTTGACAAAAGTTTTTCTCTGAAACTGGCACTAATAACAAGGGATATCTCCAAAATGGTTCACTCTACAAAAATAATCTGATGTATTGCACTCACATGGCTTTCTCTACTCTTGTACTAACCATTCTTATAAACTCTTATTCCAATATCTTCTTCGTGTTAGTTCAGATAAGCATTTATACAAATTATCTTATTGCTTATTTCCTTGTGGGTGCAAGGGGAATATTAGAATACAGTAGGCTTTGTGCGACAGTCAAATGTTTTAAAGCTTTGAGATTCTGTTGTCTTTGCACACTTAACATATAAAAAAATGAACAACGATCCATTTCAGAAAGTTCTAAGTTTTGCGAAACTTACACACATAATAAGGAATATCTCCGAAATGGTTCACCCTACAAGAAAATTTATTTGGACATAAATTGTGTATTTTAGCAAGTTCTACATTTTTTGTGTAGTATGATTTGGTCTATCTCTAACGGTTTACCAGTTATGCAAAAGTCGTCCAGAGTAAATACGACTACAGGTGCTATAGTCAGAAAATTCAAGATATACATTTAAATTGCCATACACATATCTTAAACATATGGCACTTTAAACACATAACCGGAAAATAAGAACTGTCCACATGGGAACAAATCTTTATTTTAAAAAATAGAAACCGAGTATTTAATTTCGACATTCCTCAGAGAGACATTTTCAGTAAGTTCATCGAACCGCCACCAGAAGAAACACCAGAAGCATCACCATCTGCACCATCAAGCACCATGGAAACCCAGTTATTGTCCGCTTGATAATGGAGGAAAGTTACCTTCGAAACGCGTCCCGGAAAAATATGTTGTAAGTGTTGTTCAGTGTAATTAATTAACTCACCTTTTAAATTAAATTAATTACAACACTGTTTTCAAACTTCTATGAATCTTAAACACATAACCAGAAAACAAGAACTGTCCACATGGGAACAAATCTTTATTTTAAAAAATAGAAACCGAGTATTTAATTTCGACATTCCTCAGAGAGACATTTTCAGTAAGTTCATCAAACCGCCACCAGAAGAAACACCAGAAGCATCACCATCTGCACCATCAAGCACCATGGAAACCCAGTTATTGTCCGGTTGATAATGGAGGAAAGTTACCTTCGAAACGCGTCCCGGAAAAATATGTTGTAAGTGTTGTTCAGTGTTATTAATTAACTCACCTTTTAAATTAAAATATGGCACTTTAATCAAAAGCATTAGAGCCATTTTCAAGAAAATCCAAATTTTCGAAAAATCTTCCACGTGAAGGGTAGTTTAGGGTGGGGCAATTTTCTTCAAAATCTTCGTGTCACATCTTTGAAAGACATTAAACTTAAATACCAACGTTGGTTTTTAACTGACTTTTGGTTTTTGAGTTATGCTGTCCACAGACACATACATGGACCTTTTTCTAAAAATGCATTTTTTGGATTCAGGGGGTCTCAAAACATTTCCAGTGAAATCTCAACATCAAATTTTTGGGTGGAATACAATACTTCCCCTACTTACCAGTAGAGAAAGTAAAAATGATTTGGGCATGAATTGTGTGTTCTAGCGAGATCTTCACTTTTTGTATGGTAGGATTTTGTCTCTTATAATTTATGAGTTATTTAAAAGTCATACAGAGTAAACAGGACTACATAGACTATAGCCAGAAAATTCAAAATATATATTTCCTTTGCCATAGAAATAACTTAAACATATCATTTTAATCAAAATCGTTAGAGCCATTTTCAAGAAAATCCAAATTTGTGAAAAAATGTCCATGTAAAAGATAGTTTAGGATGGAGCACTTTTCTTCAAAATATTCATGTCGCATCCTTGAAAGATTAAATTTTAATAGCAACTTTGGTTTTTAACCGACTTTTAGTTTTTGAGTTATGGTGTCCAGACAGACTCACTAACAGGCACATACATGTGGACCTTTCTCTAAAAATGGTTTTTTTGGATTCACCAGGCCTCAAAACATAATTCTGGTGAAATATTGACATCAAATTTTTGGGTGGAATACAATACTTCCTCCACTTACTAGTAGAGAAAGTAAAAGTTATATCTTTAACAAGCATGTGGGCTTATGTACTAAATACAGATTAGATTAGATTGCGTTCAGCGAGTTCACAAGTAGCCATGGAGGCTGATGAACATTGAACATGTCAATTGTGATGTACAAAATATTGTCAATAAATATACAGAATGAGCACATAAAAACTCATATACAGGAACATGTTATGACAGGTTGCTTTCATCCTTATTGATCAGTTTCTGATTTTAAAGATCTCATTGTCAGTTTAACTTCAGAATTGGAATCATCTGATTCATACATGTTGTCATAGGACATCACAAGGTAGATGGTGCATTTCTTCCATATTCTTTGAATTTTGTCATACCTTTTACTCCTGTTTGTGAAAAGTAGTAACATATACTTGCAATGACAAAGCAATACTGCACTACTAAGGAGGAAAAACATGGCAGTAATATGTAATAACTGTAGGTGCACCGAATTTGGTTGACCTGTGCAACACACAACTGCTGATTAGTCATTCTTGGAGCTAAAGAAATAAACAGATAAAGCTGTTGCTCCACCAAACAGTCAAGTAAGGTGTAATATTGGATGTCCTGGTCAGACAGTTGCAAAGGTGTGTTCGTTCAAAAACTAGAAAGTTAAATAAATTGTAGGGGTCTCCCAGGTCCTTAGTGACCATTGGAGGATTAACAATTCTTTGCTGCTTCCAGGTTACTTGGATAACTTAAATATTTCAAATGATACACCCAACATTTTTTTTTATTATTCAAATGTGTAAAAAAATTATAGGGCATTCCATGTAAAATAAGAAAGTTGCAGCCACATCCAGTAAAAGAGGAAGACACAAAAAGTTATATTCCTTTCATAGAAGTTTGAAAACAGTGTTGTTGTAATTAATTTAATTTAAAAGGTGAGTTAATTAATAACACTGAACAACACTTACAACATATTTTTCCGGGACGCGTTTCGAAGGTAACTTTCCTCCATTATCAACCGGACAATAACTGGGTTTCCATGGTGCTTGATGGTGCAGATGGTGATGCTTCTGGTGTTTCTTCTGGTGGCGGTTCGATGAACTTACTGAAAATGTCTCTCTGAGGAATGTCGAAATTAAATACTCGGTTTCTATTTTTTAAAATAAAGATTTGTTCCCATGTGGACAGTTCTTGTTTTCTGGTTATGTGTTTAAGAAGTTTCAGTTCTAGCTTTATGTCATGATTTTTTGTCCAAAAGTTAAATGCAACCGCTGATTTTTCTAATTGTTTACTCTTAATGTTTCTAACGTGTTCCTTGGATCTAATTTCTAAATTTCTTTTGGTTTTTCCTATGTATATTTCATTACAATTACTGCATTCAATTTGGTATATGCCAGATTTTTTGTTAGGTGGAATAGCATCTTTGATTTAATTTAAAAGGTGAGTTAATTAGTAACACTGAACAACACTTACAACATATTTCTCCGGGACGCGTTTCGAAGGTAACTTCCCTCCATTATCAACCGGACAATAACTAGGTTTCCATGGTGCTTGATAGTGCAGATGGTGATGCTTCTTCTGGTGTTTCTTCTGGTGGCGGTTCCATGAACTTACTGAAAATGTCTCTCTGAGGAATGTCGAAATTAAATACTCGGTTTCTATTTTTTAAAATAAAGATTTGTTCCCATGTGGACAGTTCTTGTTTTCCGGTTATGTGTTTAAGAAGTTTCAGTTCTAGCTTTATGTCATGATTTTTTGTCCAAAAGTGAAATGCAACCGCTGATTTTTCTAATTGTTTACTCTTAATGTTTCTAACGTGTTCCTTGGATCTAATTTCTAAATTTCTTTTGGTTTTTCCTATGTATATTTCATTACAATCACTGCATTCAATTTGGTATATGCCAGATTTTTTGTTAGGTGGAATAGCATCTTTGATGTTTGAAAGTAGTAGGTTTTTTATGGAGTAATGGTTTACTGCTGCTAGCTCAATGTTGTATTCCTTGAACACCTTTTTAAATTTATCAAAAGCCCATGGATGATATGTGAATTTTTTGAATATCATTTTTGTTTTTGCTGCTGTGAGAGTTGTAGTTTTTTCTTTTCTGCAACTCTCACAGCAGCAAAAACAAAAATGATATTCAAAAAATTCACATATCATCCATGGGCTTTTGATAAATTTAAAAAGGTGTTCAAGGAATACAACATTGAGCTAGCAGCAGTAAACCATTACTCCATAAAAAACCTACTACTTTCAAACATCAAAGATGCTATTCCACCTAACAAAAAATCTGGCATATACCAAATTGAATGCAGTGATTGTAATGGAATATACATAGGAAAAACCAAAAGAAATTTAGAAATTAGATCCAAGGAACACGTTAGAAACATTAAGAGTAAACAATTAGAAAAATCAGCGGTTGCATTTCACTTTTGGACAAAAAATCATGACATAAAGCTAGAACTGAAACTTCTTAAACACATAACCGGAAAACGAGAACTGTCCACATGGGAACAAATCTTTATTTTAAAAAATAGAAACTGAGTATTTAATTTCGACATTCCTCAGAGAGACATTTTCAGTAAGTTCATCGAACCGCCACCAGAAGAAACACCAGAAGAAGCATCACCATCTGCACTATCAAGCACCATGGAAACCCAGTTATTGTCCGGTTGATAATGGAGGGAAGTTACCTTCGAAACGCGTCCCGGAGAAATATGTTGTAAGTGTTGTTCAGTGTTACTAATTAACTCACCTTTTAAATTAAATTAATTACAACAACACTGTTTTCAAACTTCTATGAAAGAAAGATAGCATCTTTGATGTTTGAAAGTAGTAGGTTTTTTATGGAGTAATGGTTTACTGCTGCTAGCTCAATGTTGTATTCCTTGAACACCTTTTTAAATTTATCAAAGGCCCATGGATGATATGTGAATTTTTTGAATATCATTTTTGTTTTTGCTGCTGTGAGAGTTGTAGTTTCTTTTAATAATTTTTTCTTTTCTGCTTGTTTTACCTTTTTATCTACTAATTCTTTGGGAAAGCCGTTTTTTTGTGCTATTTCAATTATTTTGTAATATTCTGTTTTATATTCTTCTGCTGAAAGAGGGATGTTCACCAATCTATATGTTGTTGTTGTTGTTTTCTAGTGCCTTGCATCTGGCAATGAAGCCATTAGCATTCGTGCTTTCCAATACTTTTGAACTGTAGTTTCTTCTGATCTTAATGCTTCACAGGTCTTCAAGTGGTCTTCGTTCATTTCTGCTGGATCGTTACACAGGACACATATCGGTGAGGCTGAGATACCTATTCTGTAGAGATGACTTGCCAAACAGTCATGATTTGTCAATAGTCGGAAGGCTGCAACAGCTGTTAAACTATTGAAAATTGCTTGTTTGTGGCTTCTTGGATTGTAACTATTAGCTTTTATGTAGTTGTCTGTCTGCGTTGTTTTCTGTGAATACCGAAATTAATTCTATCCTTGTTTTTGATTAATTTTAGATCTAAAAATGGTAATTTATTATCTTTTTCTCCTTCCACTGTGAAATTTATACTTTTGTCCTGTATGTTCAGAAGTTTTAATGCGTCACTGATGTGTCTTTTTGGAACTATTGCAAATATATAATCTACATACCGCTGCCAGAGTTTGAACATCCACGGGAAACCTTTTGTGATCCTTATTTCCAATGAACTCATGTAAATATCTGCTAAGAATGGCGAGAGAGGGTTGCCCATTGCTAAACCTGAAGTTTGACGGAAATACTTTGTTTGGAACTGGTGAGTTCTATGTATTCTGCAATTTCTGACGATGACATTCCAAGTGATTTGAGCCAATTTTTGATCAGTGATGGGAGCTTTTCTATTGGTATACTGGGAAATAGTGACTCTACGTCAAAGGAGACAAGGGTGTCCTCTTCTGTTAATTTGAAGTCTTTGATATGTTCTATTAGTTCATAACTGTTTCTTATGCTTAAGCTTTCAAATTTAGGAAATGAATTAAATTTATTAGATAGCCATTTTGCCAGTTTGTAAGTTGGTGAATCTATGCTGCTAATTATGGGTCTCATGGTAATGTCTGGCTTGTGTATTTTGGGTAAACCATAGATTCTGGGTACGGTTGGATTATTTGGTTTAATTGCATATTTGTTTGGTATTATGCTTGAATTTTGTATAGTTTTTTCAAATGTTTGAACACAAGTGGTTAGCGGGTTTTTGCTGATTTTTTCGTAGTTACTATTATTTAGCATAATTTCCATTTTTTCTATGTAATTTGATTTATTCATTAACTTCTTGAAGACTTGTTAGCCTATTTAACTATCTTCCTTTCTATGAAGAAAGCTTTAAATCTTACACTTTACTTTCATAAGTTTTATATTCCTTATGGGTGTTAACTCACCCATTTGTGCAGGTTGCTTACCTTAAAATATTGAACCTATTATAAGTATATTTGTATTTCTCTACCTGGTAGCCAGGTAATGTATTCCAACTAAAAATGTCATATTGTAATTTCACCAGAAATACATATCTTGCAGTCTCCTGAATCCAAGAAAATTTGTTTTAGAAAAAAGTGTGTGTGTTAGTGAGAGAACATCATAACCCAGAAACTAAATGTTTGATAAATACCAAATGTAGTATCTAGGTTCAGCATTCTGCAGATAAATGACACAAACATTTTCAGAACAATCCTCTACCCCAAACTACTCTTCTCTTTTTGTCAAAAATACCTGTAACAGTAAGTTTGTTGGCATAAATAAATAATAATTACCTCTTAACAACTTTGATCAAAATACCCCATGTTTCAGATATTTGTGTCAAATGAAACAACTTGAATGGTAATTTATTATTTTATGCCAATAATATTGGGGTACTTATCTCTGATGTGAGATTTCTAGTGGTCTACCAGGAAAAATACAAATCGGTTGGGGAATTTAATGTCATACTGGCAAGTTGCCATGTTAGCTCAGTGGTTAGAGCAGCGACACATGAAGTGAAAGATCTGTAGTTCGAGTCCTGGCTATGGCATTGAATTATTCAGTCCTGATTCTCTCTCTCAATATAGCTTGAATTATTAGAAGAATATGCTTCTGGGCTAAGAGACCATGGTCCACTGGGCTCCTTCATTCCTCCCCCAAATGTTTTGCTTGCAGCTACAGCAAGCATCAGCAGTGGCGAAGTATAACTCTCCTAGGTCTCTCAGTCACTACTGAATTGCCAGCAGAAAGAGTGGATTTAAATGTGCCTATAGGTACCTCCCTCCCATAACCTGATTGGTCCACCTGTTTCCTTTGATCTCCTATGATTGGTCCACGGGGTTTGGCTGTGGGTCTGTTTAGTAAGGCATGCGTGGCAATGGGAAGTTGTAGCAAGGATACCTGTTTCATTGTAGTGGATGATGTGTTCACCAGGTGCTTCTAAGACATGTTGGCAACTGCTGATTTATCTGGTTGTCCCAGGTGGCAATGTCTACAGTGTTCTTTTATCCTAATATTGATGCTGCATTGGGGGGTGCTCACGTAGACTGACCTGTAACAGCAAGGTACACTCCAACTGATGTGAATGGGCCCTGTGATCTTCAGCTGAATGAAGAAAACAGTGAATCTTTTTGGTCGGGAGGAAAACTGTTTCTACATTATGGGCCTTCAGTAATTTAGAAATGTGGTCTAATGTGTTGCAAATAAGGGAGATACTCTGTGCCTTTCCTGTCATTCAAGTGTTATCCCCTTTGTGTTTGGGTTTTCTTTTTTGGGTGTAAGGCTCTTTTTATTTCTTTGTCTGTAAACCCATTATTACGGAGAGTGTATTCTAGATGTTGTAATACCTGTTGTAAGTACTGAGATTCACATATTCTCAAGGCTCTGTCTACCAAAGTTTTGATCACTGCCTGTTTTTGTCGTGAATGATGGTTTGAGGTTTTGTGAAAGCATCAGTTGGTGTGGGTGGATTTGCAATAAACTGTGTGTCCTAGTGTACCATCACTTTTCTTGATAACAAGAACGTCTAGGAAAGGAAGTGTGCCATCTTTTTCTTTCTCCATAGTGAACTGAATCCAAGGGTTTAGACTATGTGAAGTGAAAACTCTTCTAAGGTGGAATCTCCCAGGTCCCATACCACAAAGGTGTCATCAACATAGCAAAACTAACAGGTGGGTTTTTAGGGGGTGGAGTGTAGTGCAGCAGTTTCAAAGTGTTCCATATAAAAGTTGGCTGTTACAAGGCTCAATGGGCTACTTATAGCAACGCCACCAGCTTCCTCATGATATTCTTGCCACTGGAAGAGGTAGTTAAGACATGTTCAAATAGAGCCAAGATATCATTGGAAAATAAGTCTTTGAGATGGTCTAGGGCATCGTTGACAGGTACCATCGTGAATAAAGACACTATGTCAAAACTGACCAGTTGAGCAGCAGATTTCAAAGAAAATTATGACTCTGTCCATGAAAGCCTTCGTTTATTTATAGCTTGAATTCTCTGTGAATAGCCTGTGAAGTCCTCTTTGTTCTGAAGCACTTTTGTGTAAACAGCCCGTCTCGGTAGCGTGATGGTTAGTGTGTCTGCCTCACGTTCAAGAGGTCGCGAGTTCGAATCTCGCTTAGGGTAAGTTACCCAGGTAAGGTTTTTTTCCGAGGTTTTCCCTACCCTGAGATGACGAATGTCGGGTAACTTAAAGCTCCATGGACCTCAGGCTCATTTGAGCATCATTTCACCCATTTCATTTCATTCATTCGTCCTATATGACAATGTTGGAGGACGTTAATTAAAAAAAAAAGTTGTGTTAACAGAGATAGCCAAAATATTACTACATAAAAATGTAAAGCTATTAAAGAAAAAATTGTGTAATATAAATATTTTTGTGGAGTAAATTGTACCTGAAGTATTCTGTATTATTGGTTTCAGTTTTCTTGTGTGGTGATGCAAAGAGTTTGGAAATTTCAAAGTCATCTAAAGCAATACATGCTTTAAAAATCTGAATCACTTTACCTGCTGAACCTTATAACAAAATAAGTAAATCTGAATTAACAAGAAGAGAGATTAATAAGCTTTTACAACAGTAGTTAGTAAAGTCACCATTGGCATAAATAAATAATGCCTTCTAAAGTAAGAACAAATTAGAAACTAAGTGAAGTTTTTAGTTTCTAATTTGTTCTTACTTTAGAATCTTGTTGCTTCACTGTTAATAGCTTCAATTTTTCCATAATTAATTTAAATAATGCCTTGCTTATCGAAAAAGACAAGATGCATCACTTTTCCTACACTCGTTTGAACTTTGGCCTTTTTGGGTCTTGGGCTTGAAGGATGTTCCCATTGACTTTCCTTCTTTGTCTCTGGGTCAAAATAATGAAACCAGGATTCATCACATTGATGACCGAAGCCTTGCCTTCCATTGTTGACACGCCATCACACAGTGAGCCTTCTGTTCATCACTGATCAGATGAGGTACCCACTTTGCTGCAACTTTTCTATAAGCCAGAACATTTCATACAATGTCTTCAGCTGATCTGTAGGATATATTCATAATCTCAGCAATCTTTGTCAATGACAAATGACAGTCTTGCCACAACATGACATCAATTGTGTTGACGATATGTTTTCGAAGTTGATGGTCTTCAGCCTGCCAGCAGTTTCATAATCACAATCAGAATCTTACAAATAAATCAGAATTTCAGACCAGTTGTACAAAAAGTTTCTGCAAATAGGTAGAATAAAAAATATAAATTCTGTTTGAAATATTCAAATGGAGTTCTGGATGAAGATGTATTATTAGGCATAAATTCAAAACATTAACCCGTAAATGGATATGCTACCTTAGTGCATCAAGTATATAGCATTGAAAATAAAAATATTAACAATAAACCACATATTGATCTGAAAATCGTTCAAATCTGAAAAACTAGTCACACAAAAATGAGCATGTCTATATTTAACTGTGAATTTTAAAGTAATATTTTCATTGTAGATTTAATTTGAGAATCAAAGTGACTTATATATACTAAAATTAACATGTTTTCATACTCAAATTGATGAATTTTATGCCAATTCATAAAATTTGTATTTGTATTTGGTGGACACATCAGTTAATCAAAGTTGTTTGCTGTGTGCAATGAGCAGTATTTGGAACCCATAGAACAGCTGTGAGTTGTAAGGTCATGACAGATTGTAAATATGTTAATGGTAAAACAGAGAACTGTGTTTTGTGATTCAGTTTGAGAAGAGAAATAAAGTGTCATTAATCTGTAAATGGTACACCTGGGTTCTAGGGACCCAATGGAAATTTGTATTTATCAGTGCCACAATATGTGTGGGAGCACTGATGTGGCCTTTCTGGTATTCTCCTAGCTTTATGTTGACTATCAGCTGACAACATTGTTGCAGGAGTGTCTATGGAAGTTTTGTTCCTATAAAGGCAATTGGATCCCAAAGACCCTGGTGTATCTTTGGTGAAATGCTTTTTCTTTGACATCACTTTAATTATTTTGGATTTGCTCTACCAGAGGATAGAAAATGAGTGGGGAAGAGATTACAGGTACTCCAAACTAGTGGATCAAAGAAGAAAAGATGCTCAGTGTGCGCATCTAAGGACAGGAAAGCATCAAGAGCATGTACCAGATACTGAGCACCGCTTTTGTGTTTGGAATGTTCCAGAGATTTGTATCCAAAGCGTTCTAGATAAGGAAAATGACTGAATTTGACTGATAATAGCACTAAACAATGTAAATATAAGATTTTCCCTAAATTGCTGCTATTGTTTGTGATTTTCATTTATGAAGTAATGTCATTCAGCTTAAGATGAATTGTAATTGTAATTGAAATCTTGTAATTCAATCCCCCATAATTTATCCCTGTAGAAATGTTATGTTCAGTTTGAACTTTTTCAGGGTTCACAGCTTTGAAGAACAGCCCATTTTAAGTTAATATTCAAAGTTTCATTTGTGTAGGTAAATATTCACAGTCGAGGAGTGGACTTTTGTATGTCCAGGTTTTTCAGATTTTGTGCTCATGTATCTATCTCACTGTCCTGTTGTATAACTTTTGTAAGGGATGATCAGGAGTATTGAATATAATTTTAAATTAGTAATAATAAGTCCTTACTAAATGTTTTATATTTATATTCCAACCAATAGCTTTCTTTCCTACCAGAACAACCCCAAAATTGATACAGGTTTTGAGAACCTGAGAGTACCTTATGTATTACAACTTTTAGGTGTGCTAGTTAGGGGTTAATTCTCTGTTGGTCAGTAGAGGCCTGAGGGACCCCTAGGCTTATTTAAATTTGTAATGTTCAAATGAATATACCTATGTAATTTCCAGACTAGGACATTTAACATTTTACTTTTTACTTTACTCGATTGTTTGCTGCAGCAACAACCATAACTTTATTTCTTTAGCTGCAAGGACTAATTGGCAGTTATGTCAAACAGATCCTGCATGCCTACTCCGGTTACATATTACTGACATTTCTTTTTCCTCACGAGTTGTGTAATATTGGTTTGCCATTGCTATACTTCATCTGGTCTTAGATCCGCCCCTTGTATCCCTCCGCGATAACATGCGATTAATACAAAACAAAACACCACGTGGATTCATGCCTCGTGTTTATGTTGCAACAGAGCGATATTTACTCAGGAGTTTTAGGAATATTGCTGCTACCGCATTACATTCAAGTAGTCTTTACGAGAGTTATCATACGTCTTGAAAACTCACACATAATCGCCAATATTTAGGGTACTACATATCACGGGTTAGTTGTTGACGGTTTGTGTTTACACCAAGTGCGGATCTAAGGGTGGAGCAATTATAGTAGTATGTTACTACTTCTCACAAACTAACATGAAAGCTATGATATACAATATCCCAAGGATTTGTAAGAAGTGCATCACCTACCTTGTGATGATGATGCCTAAAATGTGTACTACTACTTATATGAATCAGATGATTCCAATACTGAAGATGAACTAAAAACAAGATCTTTAGATACAGAAAAACTAATCATAAAGAAGAGGATGAAAGCAACCTATGTGCTAACATGTATATTTGTAGGTAACATCATATGCTTATCAAAGTAGTTGCTGTGATTGTTGTTATTGTTATTACTGCTGTTCTTATTATTCCTGTTCCTATTATTATTACTCTTAATTATCATCATCACCACCACCACCATCACGATTATCATTATTATTGTATTAATGGAATATTTCATTTCAGCAATAAAAAAATTAATGACAAGAGCCATCACATTGTAAAATAATAGGTATGTTGATAGGTTTTTTAATTTTAGAATGATAAAGAGTTCATTGAATAAAATGAACCAATTTCCTGTGCCTCAATACAGCAGTCTAGAGTTGAAGTGGGCGCAGTCAGATGTCTGAGATGAAGTTGATAAACATAATTTGAGGTAAAACAGCATAGTAATTAAAAAAATACTTTTTAGTCCATAATGTGCACTTCTCATTACATAATAAAATTATTTAGCACACAATAATCAATCAACCAAATAACAAACATTTGACAATTTCTCTTCTGTATTCAGCTGTAATTTTGTAATAAAAAGATCTTAGCACACAAATCAATGTATTTTGCAAATATGAAATTGAGTTTCCTCCATTTTCTATAAAGCAACACAAAACTAGAGCTTTTACATGCTCGTAATGATATTCTTAAGAAACAGATAACAATGAAATTCTGGAATTATACACAGCATAGGTGTACAACTTTGGTGCCAACAACAAACCTGTGATTTGTGCATGATTTCTCATCATAAGCACATTTCTTCAGTTCTGATAACATTTTTCCAGAAACTTGGAGTCCATATTGAAGTTCCAAACATACATATTTTAATTTCATATAGTTTCCTTCGTGCTTTTTTAAGTCCACCCTAAGTTAGAAGTTATTGTCACTTGCCTCACATCTGTTTGGTTCTGAGCCTAAAATGACGCAAACCATGCCTTGTTAAGGCTGACTTTCTGTTAAAGCTTTTTTCACAAACGTCACATTTATATGGTTTGGAGCCTGAATGACAGAAAATGTGCTTTGTTAAGTTTGACTTATCACTGAACTTCTTATCACAATTGTCACATTTGTATGGTTTTATGCCTGAATGCCAAACAGTATGCTTCTTTAAGTCTGACTTTTGGTAGAAGGTTGTCTCACATCTGTCACATTTGAATGGTCTTGTGCCTGAGTGACACAAAGAATGCCTTGCTAAGGTTGACTTTCTGTTGAAGCTCTTCTCACAACAGTCACATTTGTATGGTTTTGAACCTGAGTGTGAGAAAATATGCTGTGTTAAGATTTGCTTATTGCTGAAACCCTTCTTACAAATGTCACATTTGTATGGTTTTGCACCAGAGTGAATTAAGTTATGCCTCTTTATTTCTGACTTTCTTTTGAAGCTTTTTTCACACATATTACATCTGAACGGAGTTGTGCCTGAATGACATAAAATATGTCCTTCTAATAATGACTTGTGCTTGAAACTCCTTTTACAAACTTCACACTTATGTAATTGCTTGCCTTCTTTAGATGTTTTAGAAAGCTTACATTCGTCTCCTAGCTTACAGTTAAGGGCATATTCGTTTTCGTTCTTTGGGGATTTCTCGTTAACATTCGTCCCAACAACTGTGTCAGCACTGACTGTTTTAAAGTCAACATCAGCTTCTGGCTGTTGTTGACATCCTTTTTGCAAACCTTGATTGAGTGAAGTGCAGACACCATTGCCTGGAGTTAACCTGAAAATACTTCAATATAAGTAATTTCACAGTTCAATAAATCTTTAGTGTTTTCTATGGAAATATGTTAACATACATAATACATGAGTGAAATATCCAGCAAAATTTGAAAAGCAAATTCAAGGTGATTTCCAGAACTTTCCAAAGTGAAAACAAAATCCTTTTCAAGGAGACATGCAAGCTTATAAACAATAATGGGAAAGAGCTAAACATGGTAAATGAAAGTAACCTAATATACATGGTATATGTACATAAAAAGAAAATTTAGAAAGGAACTCCAATATATATTCTCATTAATGACATTGTTTACCACATTCCTACTTATATATACTTCAATATCATCAGTGAAAAATATTGGAGAGCAAGAGGATTAATGACTTCATTGTCAGAAATCCAGCATTAGCTAACAACAACAACTTATATATGTAGCTAAACAACAAAAGAAGGTGCACAAGACCTCTGAAGGTATCCAACCTTTCATGCCTTTACCTGAAACTTTTATGTGCAATAACAGACATATAGGGAAATCCAAACTTTTAGCACTTTTTGTCCATAAAATCATAGGATATTACATTTCAGGATTTACACCACACAAAACCAAAATTCAAATTAAAGTAAAACTGGAATTAACTCAATGTATTATTAAAATCAATGACGACAATCATAAATTAACTGTAAATTATTACGTTCCAAAACAGAAAAATTCATAAAAAGCCTGAAACTAATACATGAACTATGTTGAAAACTGTTGCCATGTTCAGCAATCATATGGACAAAACTTGTTTGCTACCATCTCCAAATGGTATGTCATACAATAAGGAAGAAAAACTGTCTAGGGATCATTTACTAATCTGTGGGAGTGCAGACGGAAGTGCTCAGAGACAGACATGCATATTCACGCACTCAAAAAAGATAGGAAATGGGAGTTCAACTGGAATTGTCTACATGTACAATGGGTGCTGATGTTTTCATACAAGGTTCTGCATCAATGTCGTGGTTCATGTTTGTGTTGTTGCTACTGGTCGTCGGTGGAATATAGATGAAACCAGAGCCAGAAATGGTACAATTTGGAAAGTTAAAATGTATTACAGGGGAAACCACAAATTTAAAAGCAATAGAGAAGAGACTCTAGGAAAAAATTGAAAGAAATTTTGATGAAGTGCAAAGAGAAATGGTGAAATGCATTCACACAATTTCATACTTGGAAGAGCCTGGGGATAAGAGAAGAAAAGTGAATGTGATAGTTGTATCAAATGTATTGTCACCGTGTACCAGACAGCAGAAAGTTATGTGAAAAAGTAAGGTTATTGCTGACTGCCCCACATGAAAACATTACCCAGAATCTTACATTTCCATGTAATCACAAAGATTTTATTTGGCACATTTAAAGGTCCGAAGATCTGGCCTGTTCTACTTGAGAGGCTTACGCCATGATAAGATAACGACCTTACTTGGAATCAGATTCTTGTTTTTAATGCCCAACAAAATTGTTTTCTGGTTGCTGTATCACATACATTAGGAAATCACAAATATAATAGAAACAAAAAAATTAAACCTTAAATATTCTCTGTCAGAAATGCATAAATTCACTTAAAATGAAATGAAATCATGCTAAACCATGTCTACTTCCTGCATATGCACGGTGAGAAAAGGCAAGTTGCCATACTCACTTTATTTACTGAACGGTAGGCAGCTATTTACAATAAATAGTAAGGTAGTTTGTTTCTAACATTGACACATGTGGTGAATACATGTAGTTTCAATATGATCTGCAAGATGTATTTATGAAACATTGATGCCAAGCCTGGTAGTTAATGGCTCTGCAAGTTTGGAGATGATGGTAACTTACCGGCTGGCCAAACACAAATTTTGTTTAAGCATGTTGCAGTGGATCGTAAATTCACATTATGAGTTATGCTTACCTAAATGTTTAGCAATTACGAGCTTCGCATTGTTAAATTCAATACAGAATAATGGTATTAATAATGCAAAAGGTGATAACTTTTGGAATGCTCAATGCAAATTTGCCACATAAATATACAATACAATTCTCTTTAATTTTTAATATACCATTTTAAAAATGGAACTCATGTGCTTCATGAAAGCACATACCTACTTTTAATTGTCAGTCTAAAAAGAGGAATCTGTATAACATGCTGCAGAAGTTTTGGAAGCACTTTTGCCAATAATTACTCCCAACAAGATTTAACAAGAATCTTATGAGTTCCAAATAACATGATTTAGTGAAATTTGCAACATTTGTGAGTGAGTATGTGCAAAAGATATGAAAATATTTCAAGAAATGTAGGTAAAGAAATTTGACACTGGTGTTCGCACCCAATGAATTCCAATGACGGACTAACCATTATTTACATGGTAGCTTTAGAAACAAAAAATGACTATACTTTTAATAACTAACATTTATTAACAGTAACAAGTATGCAATAACATTGAGATTAATTTGAAAAAAGAGTTTAGAACAAGTATTCAATACTTGTAGAGAGGTTTCACATCTTTTGCGGCTTTGACAATAAAAAACAAAAATTGCATGTGATCAAGTAAATGTTCCACACGATCTACACCGATATGGGAAGAAGGTAAATACAGTTGATGTGATGTTGCCAGTTCTAAAATTATTAAGAAGGGAAAAAATTGTGGATTTTTTAGTTTAATTTATATAAAAACGGTTGAATCCACTGAAATACACCAAAGGAAAAAGTTGTCGCTTATTCAACTTTCTATGAATATAGCTATAAATTAAGATCCTTTAATCAAAAATAATTCAGTCAGATGATAATTTTTTTTGGATAAAAGTATTTTTTTCTAAAAAATTATGAACCTCTCTGCTTTTTGGTATTAGACCATCTTGTTATTCACTGTCAAGGTCTGACGGATTATTTCACTTCCACCCTGTATGCTTCATGATGCCTTCATCACATTTTCAGAGCTCTATTTTCAGCTTTGAAAATGTGATGGGGCATTATGAAACATATGTTAACAGCATATTAATTCAAGAACTTGCAGCAATTACGAAGATAAGTGAAGCTTTTAGTCTCTAAATTTGTTTTATTTTAGTTACCCAATATATCTTGGAATCACTACTGACACTGAAGGTACACCAATTTGTATCATTTTCACCAAGCTATCATCGTAACCACTACCTGAGGTGGTGGTTAGTTCTATGAGTACTACCCTGGTTAGTTGTTAACCAAGATCATAATACCATCATATTTGGACCTGACTTCACTTAACATCTCACCAGAACCTTAATTAGAGATCTGGTGAGTGATATCTCTAACGTTTCCTCTCCTAAAACTGAGCTTCCGTACTTTAACAATGTTATAAGTTCTGAACAGGGACATACAAGCATTACCTTGATGATTCTGGAAATGGTACACCTTCATCTATCCTGCTCTCCTCTGGAAAAGTGTCCTGAAACAAAAGAATACTAAAATAAATTTTAACGTTTAAAGCATAACTGAAAATACTTTATACAACTGAACCGTTAATTATATGTGGTATAGTTAGCATATTTCTGAATCTTAGTATTTGTATTCAATTCTATATGTTAGGATCATTTGTTATGTCAAGTTTTAAAACACCTTTAATATCTGAAATTGTTGAGCACTATTATATTGCACAACATAATAAGGCTCTAAAGTTTTCACTAGTAGCTATCTACGTCAGCCACTGGCCATCAATTTGTTTCAAGCATTGTTTAACATTCGTAAATAACACTCTTAATGCTGCTTGTTGTATATTTTGGGGACAGAAACATATTTGAAGACAAATGTTTAAAAACAGTAGTAACAGTGATTCTGCTATAAGACTACACAATAAATAGGAAAATGAAAGTTGATCATAAGGCAATGGATTTGAATTCACCTGAGGATTATTTCTCTGAAATCCATTAAGATAAAATAAAGTTTCTCAACATTGTATCAGAATCAGTTCTGCTTCTTTACTGAGCTTCCAGGAGTTCCAGTCAGGCATGTTTGATTCAAGCACACTTCACTTGTCTTTCTTGGTTCATAAGGCTTTTCTGCACTGATTATTACCATGAAACAAATGCCCCCTTCCTCCATTCTAACAAGCAAACAGAAAATTTTGCTTTATAAAACATCTGGTAACCCTTACTTTCATTATGTGGTATGTCACCAAACAAACCACAACTCACTTTCTATTGAAATGGTCAAAATGAAATCAACAAAACTACTGTAAAAATTATTTTGTTGTTAACCCTCTAGTGGTTGCTAAAGGCCTGGGAGACCCCTACATTTATGTAAACGTTCTAGTTTTCGAATGAGCGCACCTATATAATTGCCTGACTTGGATATCTGATATTATACCTTACTCAACTGTTTGGTGGAGTGACAATTTTATCTGCATATTTGTTTAGATCCAAGAATGACTAATTGGCAGTTATGTGTTGCAGAGGTCAACTCAGTTCTGCATGCAAGCTCTTATTACATATTACTGACCTATGTTTTCCTTGTTAGTTGTGTAGTATTACTTTGTCATTGCATGTAGATGTTATTGATTTGCACAAACATGAGTAAAAGGTAAAATTTACAAAATTACAAGAATTTGGAAGAAGTGCATTATCCACCTTGTGATGATGTCTTATCTGTGTATGACAACTTATATGAATCACATGATTCCAATTCTGAAGATAAACTGAAAATGGAATCTTTAGAATCAGAAACTGATCATAAAGAAGAGGATGAAAGCAACCTATGTCATAACAACATGTATTATGTATGTAGCATCACATGCGTGTCATGTCAGGGATGATATTATTATCATTACTATCATTATCAAGATCATTATTATTGTTGTCAGTACATTTCAAATTACAAATTTGTACTACAACATTGCAATTTATTATCTTACCATGTAGTGTAGTACAAATTATGTCTAGTGCCTCACATTATTTATCTTCGATCAGTCTAGTAAGATAACGTTAATAAAAAACTGTGATTATATAAGCTAAACAAGAGAACAAAGGAAAAATACAATTAAAAAATAAATGTAAGCATATATGCAAAAGAATATAGTGAGGGCCTACTAGGCCCCATGCAACTAATGTTCTACCAGGGTGTGCATCCAACAGAGGGTTAATATGTGCATCTACAGTTTGTCTTATAAATTATTACAAGCATTCAAATGTATATATTCTGACAGACATGCATAGGAAATGACAAACTTATATTTTCATGACTTCCTTAAAAAACTATGCAATCTGCAAACAAGTAAAGGTGTTTCATGGATGTGTTTGAACCATAAAGGTGAATATAACAACTCAATAGCAAGTTTAAGACCATGAAATTATTGAGATCACTTCAGGATCAATCAACGCTTCTTGTGTCCCCTCAAATGACACCAAAGTGGCTTTAACAAGACAAAGATACAGAGTAGGATTTCTTAGGCAGCAATATGTGTGGCTCACATTCCACAGGTCTCAGGTTCAAATATTGGGCCAGTCAAGCTGTCTAGGTCTTTTCATGGTTTTTCTCAGTCACCAAGGTGAATGCTGGATTGGATATTTAATACCTCAACCGTCAGTTACACCGTAAGTTAAAACATCAAAAATGAAAACATGGTAAGAGCAGAAGCTCTGATATCTATCACAGATAATGAGAGCTGGTAAATTGGGCATCACTCTAGTGGTTGGCAAGTATCTAAATCGAGATACAGTTGCCCAGCACCAAGGTGTCTGTGGACACTTGTAAAAGCTGTCATCTGCCTTTCAGGTATAAATCTAGAGATGCAGTTGCATATTCAAAACTGCCATTTGTTTGTCACATATAGAAGCAGAGATAAACCTGTCATCCTCCATGGTCTAGGGGTAATACAACATCTCTGGTTTCTGAGGTCACCGTTCAAACCAGGGAGAGAGTGATGGATATTATCTGGGGCATAAAATTCTAGGTATAGCTTACATTAGAAGGGAACTGAAAAAGTTGGTCCCATATAGTAGAGTTACAGCACGTTCAAGAATCTTAAGCCTAATAAAGAGACCTCTGAGCAAAATAAGTCTTTCATGTCCAACATAGAATGTAATGCTGAGAACAGAGTTAAAGAACGTCCATAAATAAAAACTTATTTTTCAGAGGTGCAGTAACCTTACACCAAGATCTCTGCAGACACCTGAAGAAACTGCCATCTCATCATGTATAGCCAGAGATAGTTGCCTAACACTAAGAAACCTGTGGAATGTGACAAAGCTGCCTTCTGCCCATCGCATATAGAACCAGAGATACATTATTTTTAAATTAACATTGTGTCATCTCGGACGAATGAATGAAATGAAATGGGTGAAATGATACTCAAATGAGCCCGAGGTCCATGGAGCTTTAAGTTACCTGACATTCGTCTCGGAAAAAACCTTACCCGGATAATTTACCCTAAGCGAGATTCGAACTCGCGACCTCTTGGATGTGAGACAGACACGCTAACCACGCTACCGAGGCGGACACCAGAGGTACAGTTACCTAGCACTAAGGTCTCTGTGGAATGTGACAAAGCTACCATCTGCCCATCACATATAGAACTGGAGGTACAGTTACCTAGCACTAAGGTCTCTGTGGACATGTGACAAAGCTGCCATCTGTCCATCACATATAGAACATTAAGGTCTCTGTGGAATGTGACAAAGCTGCCATTTTCCCCATCATGTATAAACCAGAGCCACACACCAAAATATAAGGCATATCCCAGCAGATCAAAGAAGATATTAACACACAGTTTGAAATACGTGGAGGGGAAAGACTAAAGGCACCTGTAAATATCAGAAAGAGAATATGGTGCAAGGCATTCAAGGGTAATATAATACTTTTAATTTCTCTACTGGTAAGTAGGGGAAGTATTGTATTCCACCCATAAAAAAGTCAAGATTTCACCGGAAATAACTTTTGAGACCCCCCTGAATAAAAAAAAATGCATTTCTAGAAAAAGGTCCATGTGTGTGTCTGTGGACAGCATAACTCAAAAACGAAAAGTAGGTTAAAAACCAAAATTGGTATTTAAGTTTAATGTATTTCAAAGAGGCGACACGAAGATTTTGAAGAAAATAGCCCCATCCTAAACTACCCTTTACATGGAACATTTTTCGAAAATTTTGATTTTCTTGAAAATGGCTAACGATTTTGATTAAAATATCAATGTTTGAGATTTTTTTATGGCAAATGAAATGTATAACTTGAATTTTCTGGCCCCTCTAGTATTTACTCTGGATGACTTGCATAACTGGAAAACCGTTAGAGATGGACCAAATCATACTATACAAAACATGTAGATCTTGCTAAAATACACAATTTATGTCTGAATAAATTTTCTTGTAAGGTGAACCATTTCGGAGATATTCCTTCTTATGTGTGTGTTTCGGAAAATATAGTTTTCGTGAAATGGATCATCGTTCATTTTTTATATGTTAAGTACCTATGCAAAGACAACAGAATCTCAAAGCTTTAAAACATTTGACTATCACACAAAGCCTACTGTATTCTCATATTCCCCTTGTACCTACAAGGAAATAAGCAATAAGATAATTTGTACAAATGTTTATCTTAACTAACACGAAGAAGATACAGGAATAAGAGTTTGTAAGAATGGTTAGTACAAGAGTAGAGAAAGTCATGTGAGTGCAACACGTCAGATTTTTTTAAATTTATGAGTATACTTCGGAAATTACGATTTTGTCCCAAAAATGAGCACCGAAAATTATCATTTAATTCGAATTAAGCATGGTTTAAAACTAACTCGGTCACAGTGCTAACCTAACAATTATTTCCTAGAACTGGTAGGTACCTGTTTATTTGTTTTCAATGCAGGAACAAACTCGAAATTTGTTGGCTGATGGTTTGCTCCTGTATCATTCTCCCACCAATATTCTTCCTTGATTTCTAATTTCACATCCATTGGATGGCTGCACATTACAAAATTGTTCATCTCTAATTCATTGTTCAAATCACTGTGTGAAGGTACAGATTGTTCCAGCTGCGAATATAATTTTTTGTTTCGTGTCTGGTTTCATCGCATATGCACTATCGTCTGACATTCTCAACACCCTTCATATGCTACTACTTCCGTGAGAGATCGATACAAAGTATTATCGCACACTGATCTAATTGAGCTTTAATTGGGTAAAACTTTGCTGTATACACAACCTGTAAAAATGCTTTAGTCATGTGCTACAAACAGCAATGGTGGCGGATAAATGATTTGTTCGTAAAATTAGCAGTGAATAACGTAGCGCAACCTTTAAGTGCCAGATCTAGCAGAAGCACCCCTCAAAATTACACAACCGAGAAACGAGATTTTAGTAAGTATTCTAGGAACATTACTAAATTCTTTCTGGTTCGCTCTATGTTCATTTTTGGTGCTTCCACAGCCATTTTGTTACGGTGCTTCTTCCAAGTGGCTGTTCCTGATGCAATTTCTTGGAATTGAAAAATAACTGAAACGTGACTGAAACTGTGCACTGAAAACATGAACAACACTATACATGCTACACGTTCTGTGCTACGCTAGACATTGCTGGGTCAGAAAATGGACGTAAAAATAGAAATTAAAGAAGAACCATGGTGGGAGGACGAAACAATTAAACTAAGCGAGGAAACGGAAATAACATTTGAATTCGCTCCTGTACTGAATGTCAACAAAAAGGTATGTAACATGTATTATGATTTTTACTTTCTCTACTACGTATAGTAAAGTAAAGAAAGTATTGTATTCCCCCTAAAAATTCCATGTCGAGTAGTCGTAGTTCAGGAGGTATAATTCTTTAGAAGAAAAATCGGTAAGTGTAGGTCGTTTGTACCTGGCCGTGTTCGCGAAACAACGAAGTATTGGCGCATGCGCGGATCGGCTAGTCGAAGCGATGGAGGGGTAATTGCCAACCTAAGATGCATACCTTGCATGCAACGTTGCATAAACGTAACTAGTTCAGCAATCGTGTATTTATGCGTGTATTAGTAATTTGGGTAGTGATATGTTAGTATTATAACTGTTATTCAACAGCTTAAATACGTACAGCAACATATGCATGACTGGCATTCGGGTGGAAATACACGTTATGAACTCCCCTGAATAAATAAAAATTTTCGACATCGAGATTTCATTCAAAATATACGTTATGATAATTTCTGAATGTAAAAGGTATTTTTCGAAGGAAAAAGAAAGTCCGTGTGTGGATGGGGTGATCAATATAACACATTAACAAAACGTTGGTTAAATACCGGACTTGGTATATAATTTTGCATCTTCCCAGAATGCGACACGAAGCTTTTCAAAATAATCCCCTGCCTCAGGTTGCCCTTTACATGGAACTTGTTTCAAAATGTTCATTTTCTCAAAAATGTCTAACAATTTTAATTATCATGCCATAAGTTTAAGACATTTTCAGCACAAGTGAATGTATATGTTGACTTTTCTGTGAATAGTCTCTGAAATGCTCTTTATTCTAAATGACTTATTGCCGAGTTGGAACAGGTGCACGAAATATTACTGCAGAAAAAGTGTACGTCTCGTTAAAGTACAAATTAAAAAAAAACGGTAGCTAGTCTCCAATGAGGGGAAAAAAAGAGTTAGTAAAAACCCATCACAGATTGATAATGAAAAATACTTTAAAAAATATTATGTAGTCCCAATCTACTATTGCCGTAAATATGCGCCAGGACTTCAAATTTTTTTCCCTACGCTGGATATGAAATCTAGTGTCGGTACCCAGCGAATTCTCATTGCGCATGCGCCAGGACTTTTGAAAATATTTCCCGAGCTGGTTGTGAAGTCTAGTGTCAGTACCCAGCGAATTCTCATTGCGCATGCATAATGATTCAACATGTAATAGGTAGAAGTACTTTATTCCAACCAAAACTTTCATACCAAGTTTTCAACTCAAATAAATGTAATACCTACAAACTAATAAATTGAATATCTGGGAGGTAGTTAACTCTACCAAAAAGTATTTCATATAAAATGTGTACTTTAACAAGACCTACACTTTTTCTGCAGTAATATTTCGTGCACCTGTTCCAACTCGGCAATAAGTCATTTAGAATAAAGAGCATTTCAGAGACTATTCACAGAAAAGTCAACATATACATTCACTTGTGCTGAAAATGTCTTAAACTTATGGCATGATAATTAAAATTGTTAGACATTTTTGAGAAAATGAACATTTTGAAACAAGTTCCATGTAAAGGGCAACCTGAGGCAGGGGATTATTTTGAAAAGCTTCGTGTCGCATTCTGGGAAGATGCAAAATTATATACCAAGTCCGGTATTTAACCAACGTTTTGTTAATGTGTTATATTGATCACCCCATCCACACACGGACTTTCTTTTTCCTTCGAAAAATACCTTTTACATTCAAAAATTATCATAACGTATATTTTGAATGAAATCTCGATGTCGAAAATTTTTATTTATTCAGGGGAGTTCATAACGTGTATTTCCACCCGAATGCCAGTCATGCATATGTTGCTGTACGTATTTAAGCTGTTGAATAACAGTTATAATACTAACATATCACTACCCAAATTACTAATACACGCATAAATACACGATTGCTGAACTAGTTACGTTTATGCAAGGCATGCATCTTAGGTTGGCAATTACCCCTCCATCGCTTCGACTAGCCGATCCGCGCATGCGCCAATACTTCGTTGTTTCGCGTACACGGCCAGGTACAAACGACCTACACTTACCGAAAAATCTCTTAAAATTGTCAAGATGAGGCCCAGACCAATTTACTTCCAAATTTGGTTCATTAAACATTTTGTAAAAGCAATGCCATACAAAACAAGGATGAATATGGGCCTGGCCAATACAGTGATGTTGCTCTGTTGGTGTTGCCAGTTGTCCAGGGAGCAGGCAACACGGATGGAAGATTTGACTGTCTTTGTCCCACGGTTGTCATATGCATAAAACTGGCAATGCTGAGAGAGCAGCATCACTATATTGGTCAGGCCCATGTTCATTCTTGTGTTGTAGCTATTCTAGTATTTCTCATTTCTCTTGTGAAAGATCATGGTACTTTTGTAATAAATGATGTGCATTAAAGTTTGTTATTTGTTGATTTGCAAACTTGCAGTTGTAAACAGAGCTCTAGTGGCCTTTATAGTACATGTCCTCCTGGACACATTAACATAGCTGTTCACAATGGACAGGAACAGAAAGGACAAGAACCGATTCTCCCAATTTCTTCCTAAGTTCCAGTAAGTTTCCTGTGAATTGTGAACACTCATATTGCAATACACTTTGTCATTCCCATTCTTGGTTATGGTGAACCAGCCTTTAAACTATCCTCGGATTCCATTTTTGAAGTGATATACTCAGAATTGTAAAAAAAATCAAGAATCTACCTTGAGCAGCAGTAAAGATTTGTGTAGTTTGGATTTAAATATGTTAACAAAACACAATTTAAAACCTGAAAGTCAATGGTTAAGTAACCAGATGTATTCTAAACTATTTTACCAACAACTGATAACTTCCACAAAAATGAATACTACATATAAAGTTATTACTGTATTACAGGAGGCTGTCTCTGAATTTAATGGTGAAGAAGAACTCCCATTGTTGGAATCACATAGGTAAATGCTGGTATACCCTTGTTCAGACTATATGCTATTATAACAACTCGAGAGTACTGTAGCATGTGCTAAACTGAAAAGTGTAACATGTTGGATTTATAATGCCATTCATCAGAGTAAGTGATTGCAGTAATGCAGATTTACACAAATCATAACATTTTACCAAATAGTACCATGTAGTAAGGTATTCTTGTGTAATAGAATCTTATGAAAAGTCAAGCATTTTGGAAGCGAGAATAGGTGATTGTAGCTTAGAGGAAGTTCTTCGCTTCCTTCCATTTAGTTTCCTGTGTACTTCAACAGCTGATAATGCCTAACATGTTACATAATATGTCAGATTTACATCCAAAATGGTGTTCAGTTAAAATACAAGCACTTCATTGAATGTCTGCAGCTTACTGAAACAGTTAATAATGTGGAACAATGCTATTTCTGGTTCATGACAGTAAATATTTTATCACGCCATGATATTAAAAATTGAATGTTGAAGAATGAAATGTACATAGGAGCTACTAATTTCATCTAAATCTAAAGTAAGAACAAAGTTAGAAACTAAAAGCTTCACTTATCTTAGTAATATTGCAAGTTCTTTGGTGCTGTGCTGACAAAGTTTCAAGTTGGCGCCAACTCATTCTCAAAGCTATATAAACAAATTCGTTACCATAGCTACTGATGCTCATTTTAATCACTAACCTTTGAAAACAAAAACCATAGCTACTGATGCTCATTTTAATTATCACTGGGCAACAAAAAAATAATTTTTTAATGTTTCGAGCACTTCGTGAGGTAATTCCTACTAGTTTTGGGTTGAGAAAAACAAATATGGCAATGAAAAATTTTTATTAGCTCTAGTTTCTATGATATACACAAGGTGAAAGTATTACATATTAATGGATTGAGAGAAAAGGATACATTTTAATTGCATTTAATATAATTTTTAATACAATTTTTTAACCCGTAATTACACGCTAAGAGTTCTAAGTTGCTGGAAAAATACTTTGCAGATAGTCGTGTCTGAAAAGAATCATGTGGTGGCCTATTGACTTCGTCGTCTTTTTGCTTGCCTCTTGTGATGGAGTTCCGCAGAATCCCTATACAAAGACCAACAGTAATCTGCAGAAATGTCCTGATGGAATCTCTCCCCATGTTCATCACTAACAGCTCCACAACTAGGAGGGAAAAAGTCTAGGTGGGAGTGGAGAAAATGGATCTTAAGGGACATGTTGCATCCAAGGTATTTTTGCAGGAGCACTGTCACCAAATGCTTGTAGTTGTCATCTGTTTTGTTGCCTAAAAATCCATGAACAACACCCTTGAAGGCTTCCCAAGCTTCCTCTTCTTTCCTCTCCAAAACTTGGTCAAATGCAGGATCCTTTACAAGTTCTCTTATTTGTGGTCAGACAAAAATGCCTTGCTTAACTTTTGCATCACTTAATTTCGAAAATTTCTCTCTGATGTACTTAAAGGCCCATCCTTCTCGGTTCACAGCTTTGACAAAGTTTTTCATCAAACCCAGCTTGATATGCAGGAGTGGAAGAAGAACGTCTTTTGGGTCCACAAGAGGCTTGGCAACGACATTTTTCTCGCTAGGGTGAACCAGAAATATTGCATTAATTTGAGTAGAAACTACATGTAATTCAAAGTCACAGCAACAGTATCTATGTTTATGACTTACAAACAGCTGAAGAGCATTCGTGTTTTGTTATTTGACAGGTGTGACAACTCCCAAAAAAAAAATTCCCCCAAATTTAAAATCTTCACTCTAAAAAATGAAATGTCACTTTATCTTCAAAACAAGAGCTAATCTATCATTTTTATGGTGATTTTTTAATTCAGCAGATAGAAATACATATAAATTCACTATTTTTAAGCCCAAAACATTTTCATTGTTGCCCAGTGTTACCAATCTATGAAAACAAAAATCTATAAATACAATCTATAAGAGGTGTTTCAGAGTTCTTAACACGGTTCCTGTTTTTTAAAATAATTTTTCCCAAACCATTAAATCTATACATCCACTTAATTGTTTTAATAATTTAACTTCTGGATTAATTTCATGATTAAATGACCAAAAATGATCTGCCACAGCTGATTTCTTAGTTTGTTTATATTTAATATTTCTAAAATGCTCTTTTATTCTGGTTTCTAAATAACATTTAGTTTTACCAATATAAACCTTATCACAATCCAAACAGCTAAATTGAAATGCCAGATTTTTTATAATTTGGTATTTTATCTTTTTTAGAAAAATTAAGTAAATTTTGTATATTAAATTTATTTTGAGGGACCAAATTTATTCAATATTCTTTAAAAATTTTTGTAAATATTTTATTGGCCCATGGATGGTAAGTAAACTTTTTAAAAATACAATTATCTTTTATTTTTTGAGGTCAGAAACCTCTTAACCTCCAAATAAATTTAATATACATAATTTACTAAATTTTTCTAAAAAAGATAAAATTCCAAATTATAAAAAATCTGCATTTATCAATTTAGCTGTTTGGATTGTGATAAGGTTTATATTGGTGAAACTAAACGTCATTTAGAAACCAGAATAGAAGAGTATTTTAGAAATATTAAGTATAAACAAACTGATAAATCAGCTGTTTTAGTCATTTAATCATGAAATTAATCCAGAAGTTAAATTATTAAAACAATTAAATGGACCTATAGATTTAATGGTTTGGGAAAAAATATTTATTTTAAAAAAACAGGAACTGTGTTATGAATTTTGAAATACCTTCTATAGATTGTATTTATAGATTTTTGTTTTCAGAGATTGGTAATTAAAATGAACATCAGTAGCTATGGTTTTTGTTTTCAGAGATTATTAATGATTAAAATAAACATCAGTAGCTATGGTAACGAATTTGTTTGTATAGCTTTGAGAATGAGTTGGAGTCAACTCAAAACATTGTCAGCACAGCACCAAAGAACTTGCAATATTACTAAGATAAGTGAAGCTCTTAGTTTCTAATTTTGTTCTTTCTTTAGATTCTTGTTGCTTCACTGTTAATAGCTTCATTATTTCCCTATTTATACTAATTTCATAGTTATATCATGTGTGTATATGGTCTATGGTATGAAAGTAGAAGCATTTTTATTTTCAATATATTCTTGTAGCTTACATTACAGTAACTAATGTTGTGAAGGAACTAAAATGTTCAGCACCAACAGTTGAAGGTATTTGTTCCTTTTCATCCTGCTGTCTACCACCACAGGTCTTATGTACCTACTAAATTTTAGACACACTTTCATCAAGATTAATTTTCATACTTCAGTACTCATGGGTTAGTTTCACAGCTCAATACTTCCTGCAATTTTGTCTTCAGGAAATAATCTTTGAAGTACTCAGACATGTCCAGAAAGTTAAAGAGCTAGCATGGTTAAGTTCCTCCAGTAAATTTGAATTCAATAGCTTCAAAAAAATAGATCATAGAAAGTTGAACATCCGTAGTTAAAATCTGGCTATGGCATTGAATTTTTCAACTTGTAAGTTCAAGATGTATGTGGCTTGTTTGAAAGCAAATTATCACAGAGTTCTTTAGTTTAGCAGATTTTAGTTTGCTGTGTTTTTTAAGCCTATAAAAGCAGATTCTTTTCTTTGACTTATACTGCAAACAGTAGGATAAATCACTTCACTCTCATTTCTCAAAATCATTCATTAAACATGAGAACAGACAAACTTGTATGTTTATTGATTTGGGGATGGACCATTACTAAAACAGACTGATTTCATAAGTCCATGAGCTTCATAATTTGATAATTACTGAAGTGTCCTCTTATGTTATAATAAAATTGTACTCTTCAGAGTGATATTCCTTAAATTTTGTGTTGTCTTTCTCCGAGCAGATTGTAATATTTATTATATCAACAACTATTTGTCATAGGTTTTACTTATAGATTGTGCATAACACTGATACAAGGGCTATTTGTTTTTCAACCTCCAATGGCACCACCAGATGGCCCAAGTATAGAAGGTGGGGCTGCATTGTTATCTTTCTACTGAAAGAGCAGCATAATTAAGTGTGAATCCACTCCAGAATAAGCCGCTTTTATGGCAAGAATTTTGTAAATAGGCCGGAAATTTAGGAATGGCTGAACAGATGGTCAGGATCCGAAGTCTTTGTTCATCCATCTTACAGCCCAAACCTAGCCTGCAGATGAAAACTGTTTGGGAGGGGACTGCATTTTGACTTCAATGACAGTGTAGACCTGGTCCAAGAGACAGGTGGCAAGTGTTCTTGCAGAAAGTGCATAGGTATGACATAGGTTTCAGTCTGCATAATTACATTGCAAAGTGCCTTATAAGGTGCTCAACTTTTATAAAAAGAACGATTTTGTTGTTTAATGATGCTCTCAATGCAACATGATACAAGGATCATGTCAGAATCACTCATGTGCCGGAATTTCATTTCTCAGGGGTTCTTTTATATGCCAGTAAATCTACCGACATGGAGTTGTCATTTTTAAGCACATTTAAAAACCATTGGTCTGGGCCAGATTTGAACCTGCAACCTTGGGATCAGTAGACCAGCATCTAGTCAACTGAGCCACCCACACTTTTATCAATGCCATGACTTTTATCAATGAAACCATTTTGCTATTCATGTTGATTTTGGAGGTTGAGAAAAGAATTGCCCTCATATTATCTTTATATCAGAAACTTCAATTTCACTATTTTACACAGCAAAACTACATGTTTTTATTTTTATTTTGCAAATGTTTGGTAATTTCATGGCTGCATCATATAATTACAATCTACTTTTTTTCCAATTAAACTACATTTACTAATAAAACAACACGAACTAGGATAGCATTATAAACTACTTTGTTGGATGATTTTGCTAACAGTGATGTGTAATAATATCTAAATAGTAAAGTGAATCAGATTTATTGACAGTTCATCACTTATTAAAGACACCAGAGGATGACAGCATTGCAGTCTCCAATGTGACAATCACGTTCCAGCAGTCAGCATCACATTGAGAATGAGAGCAAGTGGGCTCTACATCTCAGTTTTTTAATAAGTAAGTGACGTAGTGTCAGTAAATCCAGTTCACTTTAATATCTAGGATAGCATTATTTCTAATCTTTAAAATATTTTTAGAATTCTTTAAATTTAAAAGCACTGGTCTATTAAATATTGTTTAACCTTCTTAAATTGAGTTGGATAATTATTGGTAATTACAGTAGATTAGTCAGGTTATACATATGTATAGAGGTAATCTTGTTAGTTGTGCTAGCTGCATTTATGTGGATCTGGTACTCTGTCATTAAAGTGAAATAGATCAATATTATTTTTATAGCCAAAGGAGTTATTCCAGTTTATATTAAATATCTTCCTTTTGTTAAACAACCAGTTTTCTTTTCCAGTACAGGGTTCAACAATACACATGCTGTATTCTTTTACCATATTTTATGATTTAATCAGTTGCATAAGAGAATCCATAATGGAGACAAGTATAACATAAGTGATTCAAACATTAGTTACAAAAGAGGCACTCTTCAAAATCATGATTTTTTCAAATACAACAATTGAGGGTAAGCTTTTTAGATAATAATAAATTCAAACATCTGGTTGCCACCTTCGATGATTGAATGCATTTGTATCGTCAATTAAATTGTGTTATTATTTCCTTTGTGTGATCTCTTTGTTTCTTGTAGAAGATGTAGTCATCATTGGATTATAGTTAAAGCTAAGTTTACTACCGTAATATTAACCCCAGCAATGCCAGGCCTTATTACAGAACTTAGCTTACCAGGAGGAGGGGTGTTGGGGTTACCTTATGACCACCATTGGTAGCAAAATGTCTTAGCAGATGTTAAGACAAATTTGTTTTTAAATTGGTATTATATCCTGTCATTCAATGAAAAAAAAACTGAAGCTGTTAACAGTGAAGCGACAGAATCTAAAGTAAAAACAAACTTAAAGTCTAAAAGCTTTACTTATCTTAGTAATTGCTGCAAGTTCTTGAATAAATATGCTGCAGTTACTATGACAAGTGAAGCTTTTAGTCCCTAAGTTTGTTTTTATTTTAGATATCGTCATGTTTATAAAGGTAATATTTAAGAGTTTCCATTTTACTTTTTTACATGAATCATCATACCGAAGGCGTGGTACTTTATGACCACCTTGATATTTCATTGTTTCTCATAAAGCTCAACAATGAAAACTTTGAAACAATTACATAATTCAATCATACAAACAATGATTGACAATAGCTATTAACTGCATGTCTTTAATACAAAAACTTTAAAGATAGAATTTAGAAAACTGCAGAAGTTGGGCATAAACTACCCAGTCGTTGGTATTGCTAGAGTTAATTTAATTTCAATTACCAGATAAAGAAATGAAATGAAACTTCTGCATTTCTTATCAGAACTAAATCTCAAATCACAGCATTGTTTTTGGAGGTTGCTTGCTGTGCAAAATGTTTCTTTTCCTTTCTTATAATATGAGAAACTATTAATACTGTTTTGCATTTTTGAACTTAACAACTTGGTATTCTTGCTTTCTTTATTGATATTCTCTTCTAAATCCATGATGGCTTTAAATAGTAATTAAAAAAAGAACTCTGATACATCAGATATTATGAAAAATGCATCATTTTCTGTAAGGATGGTAGTCTGCAAATATTTAAAAAGTTAAAATCAAACAGGAATTAATTGCTGCACAATTATTAGTTGCTAATGTTCATTAGTATTAAAACATTACAGGTTAACCACAGAAGCAATTTATCATGATGGCAATGGTATCTGCAGATCCCTGACCCATTGTGAAGTAGATGACTTCACTTCAGATTTTAAAACGACTAGTGAGTGTACGTTTCTCGGGAAGAATCAGGACAAGAAATCACCTAAAAGACAAAATATATGCCCACTTAACTGTCTTCCAGTACATGAATGTGAACCAGTAGTACATAATGAGAGCAAATCTCAGCAGAGTTATGAAACTTCAGAGAAGAATTCCAATGACAGTTCACGACATATTTTGTGTCATTCTGAGACAAATTTATATAGATGTGATTTTTGTGAGAAAACCTTTAAACAGAAGTCACAGCTAACAAGTCATATTTTAATTCATTCAGAGACAAAAGCATACACATGTGATACGTGTAACAAAAGTTTTAAACAAAAGTCAGACTTAAAAAGGCATTCCTTTTGTCACTTAGATGTACGACCATACAAATGTGAGAGTTGTGAGAAAAACTTCAGCTGCAGTTCAGACTTAAAAAAGCATACTCTTGGTCATTTGGATCTAAAGCCATACAAGTGTGACTGTTGTGACAAGTGCTTTAGACGCAAGTCATACTTAACAAGGCATACTTTATGCCATACAGGAAAAAAACCATACAAATGTGACATTTGTGATAAAAGCTTCAATGATAAGTAAAATTTAGTAAGACATACTATGTCTCATTCAGGAACAAAACCATATAAATGTGACAAATGTGAGAGGAGTTTCAACACTAACCAAGACTTAAAACAGCATGTTCTTTGTCATACAGGTATTAAACCATACAAATGTGATGCTTGTGAGAAGCACTTCAAACGAAAGTCACACCTTATAAGACATGCTTTGGCTCACTCGCATATAAAAAACATTACATTTAATCCTGTTAGTGTCTCAAACCATCTTTCTGATGTTGACTATAAAGAGGAAGAGACCTGGCACCCACCCTGAGTGTAAACTGTCACAGGTTTTTACATTAAAAATCATTATTGCAGAAGTATCTATAATCAACTCTGCCCAGTGAATAAAGCAGTACAACTGCTTTTAAACCAAGGGCCATTTAGTACAATCTCCATCTCTATTTGTTATTGTTTTAAGAGATATCACTTTCAAATTTTAGCTTTTATATTTTATATTCCTTATGTTTTGTTAACTATTTTGTTACTTTTGTATTAGTATTCTTTATCTTTTTGGCAGCCTGTAACTGTGACAGGAAGACGTTAAAATAGAAACAACAGTTTGAATAACCCTTCAATAGTTTCTAAATACAGTAGAATCCTGAAATATTGTGGTTGTGGGGATATGCTTTGATTCTGCAATATATGGAAATGTGATTTTAGAAGTGACAAAAATCAATCCCACGGAGGTGGTGAGAAACATTTGTGCAATAATAAATTACAGTACATTGTAAAGTATACAATATACCTATGGTTAAAGTACACCACTTTTAAATGCAATTACACACCAGTTATGCTAGGAGTATATTCCAGTCCTGCAATCTATCTTAATTCATGCAGTAAACACAATTACACTTTACCTATTTTACACTAACCTAACTTTGCAGTGTTCTAAACAAATCAGTAAGTTTTGTTTCGCAGCATAATTCACTTTTTGAAGAGAGCAATAGCAGTAATAGTAACCACTCTTTAGAGAGCACCATATTTTTATGTTTTGGCAGTCACATCACTCTCTCACAACCCCCAGAATATCTGGAGGACCACACCTGTCATTTGGTTTACAGGCCTCAATGACCTGACCGGGAGACTTATCAAAATAAATTCACCGACCATATCCTCTGATTACCAATATTACATGCCTGACAGGTCAGCATGTTTAGGGGTTAATATTTTATACAGAAATGGAGAGGTTAGAAAAATAAAGACTCCCTAGCCCTCAGGAACCCTAATAGCATCGGGGTCGAAAGAGACAAGAGATGACCAAGGTAAGGTCAGATAGAAAAGTTACATTGAGGAGCAAAACACCAGTAAGTGGAAGTGATGTTCTGCTCAGCTTGGGTACCTTGTGGTCGCCATTCACATATCCCCTAGATGGAGACCCCTGAGTTTGGTTTTTTATCACCAAAACACCAAACAATTATAGAATGTTGGAAAATCCTTACCCATCTAGCAGCACTTCAAAAACAGTCTTCCAATGGATACCAGCTCACTGTGGACTGAGTGGTAATGAAAAAGCTGATTTTCTTGCACAAAAGGCTACCAGTACTGTATGAAAATCTATAGTTAATCTACCATTTTATGCAGCTAAAAGATTAGTCAACTCCGAATTCAAAAAAATGATTGCAAAATATTGCTATGAAAAATCAAAGAATAAAAGATGGGAACTACCAAACATTCAAATAGTAATTCCTGAGTATCCTCGAAAAACAGCAGTTGCAATCTTCAGGTTGATTACAGGACATGATTGTCTATCAAAACATTTAAAAGGAATTGGGATATATTATTCACCACTCTGTCCTCTATGTGACCTGCAAGAGGAAATGGATCGTGACCACCTTCAAATATGCCTGGCCACTTCTAGTACCCCATCCATTAGTGAAGAATATTGGAGAGCAAGAGGATTAATGACTTCATTGTCAGAAATCCAGCATCAGCTAACAACAATATAATTCACTTTTTTTCTCAGTATATTCTTTGATTGTAGCAAGATGGAGATGAATACTCTTTGATTCAGTTTGCTTCTCCATACACAGAATATTTTGTCATGGTAGTTATCACTTCACTAACATGCAGAATATCTTCTTCCTTGTGCATGTCTAGCTACTTTGGGAAACTCTTAGAAATGCAGTGGCCAAGGTCCATGTTAAGAGTAGCGAAAAGTATATTCCAGTACCGCTCTTTGAAGAAAATTTTAAACTCAGCTTTCAAAAGTAATAAATAAAAAGTAGAATAAATTTCTTTTTGGGGGGGACATACTTTCCCTGCATTAAATCCAACTGTGCAGTATTTTGGACCACGCTTCTATTGTATAGTATTAAAGATCAAGATTATTGTTAAACAAAATTTAGTTTTTGCATTTTCAGCTTAAAGCTTCATTATTAAAAATGCACAAAATAGTGATCTAACTAAAATGAAAGAATGGTGTTCTTAAAGGATACAACATGCATTATTATTCTAGATTTAATTTAGTAAAATCATATACTGTAAAATAATTAAATGTTGTTGTTAGCTAATGCTGGATTTCTGACAATGAAGTCATTAATCCTCTTGCTCTCCAATATTTTTCACTGATGGATGGGGCACTAGAAGTGGCCGGGCATATTTGAAGGTGGTCTCGATCCATTTCCTCTTGCAGATCACATAGAGGACAGAGTGGTGAAGAATATATCCCAATTCTAAATAAAAAAGGAGAGCAATAGCAGTAATAGTAACCGTTTTTTAGAGAGCACCATATTTTTATGTTTTGGCGGTCACATCGCTCTCTCACAACCCCCAGAATGTCTGGGGGACCACACCTGTCGTTGGTTTACGGGTCTCACCGACCTGACCGGGAGAATTATCAAAATAAATTCACCGACCATATCCTCTGATTACCAATCAGAGGACGTATTACATGCCATGACAGGTCAGCATGTTAGGGGTTAAGGTTTTATAGAAAAATTAGAGAAATGGAGAGGTTGGAAAAATAAGGACTCCCTAGCCCTCAGGAACCCTAATAGCATCGGGGTCGGAAGAGAACAAGAGATGACCAAGGTAAGGTCAGATAGGAAAGTTACAGTGAGGAGCAAAACACCAGTAAGTGGAAGTAATGTTCTGCTCAGCTTGGGTACCTTGTGGTTGCCATTCACATATCCCCTAGACGGAGACCCCTGAGGGAAGTTTAAACTATGTATATAACCATTAAGAGTTAGAATAATTCACCTAAGAAAACGAGAATAATAGTGATTCCTGTTTAATATTGTTTCCACTTAAAACTTATAAAAAATAAGCGATGGAAGTCAAATGACCTGTCTTAAACATTCCATCTAGTTTTAATCCAAGCATGTATGAAACACTGTTATAACAGTAATACTTGTTTGTGGTGTTGCTTTTGTGTAAATCCTTGGAGATTTAGCAAGTAAGGTTTGAAGGACACATAATGAGTTTAAGTTTGTGGTGGAAAGCTGTAGGAAATGGTGTAATCTGCTCTTCATGGGGATTGTATGTTTAAGTTGTTTTCTAGTGCCTTGCATCTGGCAATGAAGCCATTAGCATTCGTGCTTTCCAATTGTATGTCTAAGTACATGTTCCGCTAAGTAACCTGCAAAGTGCACCTTCCAAAGATAGGGATGGAGTACTTGTAGCACTTTCATTTAGAGTAGAGTCTCGGTTATCCGACATTCTGTATTATCCGACATACCTATACATATTAAGAAAAAAACAATTCTCTCAAATAACAATCACTAAAATTATTATTACGTCAACTTCTCCTCATGGTGAGGTGCAATGTTGTCAACAACTAGTTAGTGATAACTAGGGATCGGATTTTTAGGTCCTATAAGCCTTCATTTTAGGTTATTCATATGCCTAAAATAGGTTTTTTAGGTTTTTCACATGCCTAAAATAGGTTTTTTTTTAGGTTTTAGCTTTGCGGATCAATAGTGGTACAAATAATTTTCTGGTTTGCTTACTTTATTGAGATATAAATCATACAGCATACAGATAATCCATTTTACTGTCTCTTTTGTTGATTATTTTTTGACATTACTATATATAACTACATACATACATACATAATTAAATGTAGAAGTATAGTTTAGGTACTTTTTTCTGGATACTCCTCAATAAACTGAAGTAAATATTTTATCAATTTAGAATCTTGACACACTATGATCATAAAATATTCTGCTGAAATACAAAGGTATTGTTCCCTCATGCCTGTTATAAACCTGTATCCAACATGAAATTACACTATTAGTAATGATTTAATGAAGCTAAGCAGGGGAGGCATACCCAGAATGATGTTACAAAAATTGTCACTAACTGATAAAACTATTTACCTCACTCCAATTGAAATATTCTAACACCATTCCATCATCTACATTGCTGCAAAAAAACTCACAGGAACCAGTTATCATTTTTCATAGGAAATGCATTGCATACAAACACAGATTAAGGTTTAATTTAAAAGGTGAGTTAATTAATAACACTGAACAACACTTACAAAATATTTTTCCGGGATGCGTTTCGAAGGTTAACTTTCCTCCATTATCAACCAGACAATAACTGGGTGTTTCATGGTGTGGATGGTGATGCTTCTTCTGATGTTTCTTCTGGTAACGGTTCAATGAACTTACTGAAAATGTCTCTCTGAGGAATCTCGAAATTAAATACTTGGTTTCTATTTTTTAAAATAAAGATTTGTTCCCATGTGGACAGTTCTTGTTTTCCAGTTATGTGTTTGAGAAGTTTCGGTTCTAGCTTTATGTCATGATTTTTTGTCCAAAAGTGAAAGGCAACTGCTGATTTTTCTAATTGTTTACTCTTAATGTTTCTAACGTGTTCCTTGGATCTGATTTCTAAATTTCTTTTGGTTTTTCCTATGTATATTTCATTACAATCACTGCATTCAATTTGGTATATGCCAGATTTTTTGTTAGGTGGAATAGCATCTTTGATGTTTGAAAGTAGTAGGTTTTTTATGGAGTAATGCTTTACTGGTGCTAGGTGAATGTTGTATACCTTGAACACTTTTTTAAATTTATCAATGGTCCATGAATGATATGTGAATTTTTTGAATATCATTTTTGTTTTTGCTGCTGTGAAAGTTGTAGTTTCTTTTAATAATGTTTTCTTTTCTGCTTGTTTTACCTTTTTATCTACTAATTCTTTGGGGAAGCTGTTTTTTTGTGCTATTTCAATTATTTTGTAATATTCTGTTTTATATTCTTCTGCTGAAAGAGGGATGTTCACCAATCTATGTGTTAAACTATTGAAAATTGCTTGTTTGTGGCTTCTTGGATTGTAACTATTAGCTTTCATGTAGTTGTCTGTCTGCGTTGGTTTTCTGTGAATACCGAAATTTATTCTATCCTTGTTTTTGATTAATTTTAGATCTAAAAATGGTAATGTATTATCTTTTTCTACTTCCACTGTGAAATATATACTTTTGTCCTATATGCTAAGAAGCTTTAATGCATCACTGATGGTTTGTTTTGGAACTATTGCAAATATGTCATCACATGTACGTAGTATACCTACATATAAGGTTTGGCTGCCGATAGGCAGCCAATAGCTGCCATGCTCCCCCCCCCCTCTACAGGCCATGCCCTCCCTCCATGTGCGACTATATATATATATATATATAGCGCGCTGGAAGGCATAGCTAATATTTGGACTCGGGAGTTCACTAATTGGATCACCCTGAAGATGCTGGATGCAGTTTTCAGCGAAACATCGGAGGAAGGCAATCCAACTCGACCACGGCCCACAAACCCGGAAAATCTACTTAACATTGTTGACAATGCCGGCCGTGAAAGCCTCAACACTTATATAAGGTTTATATTGGTAAAACTAAACGTTATTTAGAAACCAGAATAAAAGAGCATTTTAGAAATATTAAATATAAACAAACTGAGAAATCAGCTGTGGTAGATCATTTTTGGTCATTCAATCATGAAATTAATCCAGAAGTTAAATTATTAAAACAATTAAGTGGATGTATAGATTTAATGGTTTGGGAAAAATTATTTTAAAAAACAGGAACCGTGTTATGAACTTTGAAACACCTTTTATAGATTGTATTTATAGATTTTTGTTTTCAGAGATTGGTAATTAAAGTGAGCATCAGTATCTGTTTTTTTGTTTTCAGAGATTAGTGATAAAAATGAACATCTGTAGCTTTGGTAACAAATTTGTTTGTATAGCTTTGAGAATGAGTTGGAGTCAACTCGAAACTTTAGTCAGCTTTGCACCAACAACTTGCAATATTACTAAGATAAGTGAACTTTTTAGTTTCTAATTTGTTCTTACTTTAGAATCTTGTTACTTCACTGTTAATAGCTTCAATTTCCTTAATTAATCCAAGCATTCTTATTTTTAATTCCAAAACAATGAGAATCTTCACTTCAAGGATAACCAGATTTGAAAACTATCATATTGAATTTTCTATCAATATATACATACACACAACAAGTTCATATCAAAAGGGCTGTTATTAATACAGTGTAATGGTGGCTTTATTAATTTATTTCAATATTTGATTTTGACTGATAAGTAGTTTCTACATGTGACTGGTATACTAAGAAGCACTGTTCTCTTCAAACATCAAACCTCTCTCTGTTCTATGTATCCTTCTAGACAGTTCTAAAGCAAAACATTTATGAAGTGTACGTACCGAAAGTGAGGTTTTACTTGTGGACAGCTGATAACGCTCCTACTGTTGATATGTGTGGTCTGGGAGCACTTCTTTGCCCACTTGCTCCTTTAACTGTGTGTAACCTTGACACCACTGGTTTACAGGAAAAAATGCAAGTCAGTAGAAGAATTTAATGTTGTGTTGGCATGTTGCCACAGTAATTCAAAGGTTGGATGGAGACCAGAACATCTGTGATTCAAATCCCAGATATGGAATATTTCAATCAGCTTCTATCCTTTCCAATTTGTAATTTCTATTCATTAAGATTATATAAAAACTTAATGCTGAGTTATAGGAGTGAGGCATGGACTATTAGCAGAATAACAGTCAAGATAATGAGACTCACTATAGTAATTGCAGGAACCATAAAAAAATGAAGACAATGCAGGAACTCCAACTTCAACCCAATATGCATTTCATAAACACCAACATCGATCTGAGTGGCTCAGTAAGTTGAGATGCTGGCCCACTGATCCAATGATCACAGGTTCAAATCCAACCCAGACTGATAGTTTTTAACCCTGGAACACTTACCCTATTCCTATAGTATATAAACCCTAACCTCATAAAATTCACTACGGTTTATTTCCATTACAAAATACATTACTATTATGTCACATATATTTATGTTGCCTCACAAAATATTATCTTGACTCATTTAAACTGTTATGAGACAAGAGAGACAGTTCTATCTCGCCTAACTTACAACAATTTGTGCAAAGATTTGCCCTATGTTCTTTACCGTATGCATGGCGACATTCTTTGCAGTATGTTGTTGTCATTCTTCATTTTATAGAAGGACAGACATGACAAATCGTTCTCTTGCCTTTGGGAGGGTGACTTCTGGAAGAATATCCTGTATCATTACCCGTAGGTGTGTTTGTAAACTGGGGGACTCCAATCCACAGCATAGTGAGTTCCTTGGACAAGCGTATTAGAAAGTCTTTCCTTGCCAATTTGTATGTCCCTTGGCGCTGATAATTGTGACTGTGGATAATCTAGGCATTTACACAGCCAATATTCATCATGCCATAAAACACACGCAGTGGCCATCACCGCTTCTTTAGCCTGTCCAATAGGCGTCTGAACGAAGTGCATGTTTCTGCTTGGTGTATAGCATCTTGAATGACCCATGAGTATCCACAATGATCGATATTACTCTAAGGAAGTTTAAAGTCATCATGATTTCCTTAAGAAACTCACCTGTTTGTAGATAGACAATATGTTCTGTGGGGACAAAGTAGGAACTCATACGAAAGTTAACCGGGTCAATGTTTTGGTTCCATTGCTCCGTCCTCCCACAACCGCTCTTCTTTAATTTCTATGTTTATGTCCATTTCTTGAAGACTGCTGTTTTCAATACTGTCCCCAAATAGACATTACTCCACTTCTTTATTCCAGGAAGTATCCTGTATTTCACTGACTTAGGCTTCTTCCTGAAGTTTATACTAAATAATCTTATGCCGCTGCAGCCAAGAATTATTAATTCTGAAATTCGGACAGGATTAAAGAGGCAGTGACAATGTAGCGACCAATTGAAAATTCCAAAACAAAACAACACAGATTCCAACCGCCAACATGGATGTTAAAAAAGAGTCTTGGTCCCTGGAAGTAATAGGAAATGAAACAATATGCAAGTCACAAGAGTATAACTTAACTTCTTATAAATGAATTGCAGCATGGGATACCGTTTGTAATGGAATCTAACGACAATACTGAAATGATGAGTGCTGAAGAAGTGGATATAAAAGTGGAAATCAAGGAAGAACCTCTGTGGGAGAGCGGATCAACAGAAACAGGCTATCCATCAGCGGTAGGTTCCTGATTTTTACATTAGATATTGAATTCCTTGTTCATAAAAAATTAGAATTTACGAAAAAAAGGTCTGCGCCTGTAAACATGTGCTTATTAACACATAACTTAGATTAGGTTTAAATGGAAAGCTGCTACAGTGCATTTGTTAATCTATTTAATATTTGATATACATATATCGTGGGAATATTACAGAGAAAAAGTGTCAGTGACCACAATCCACAAAGTTCTGAAGAAATGTTCGTAATTCTTTCACAATTGAAAGCACTGGTGGTGAAATTACGCAGTAAGCAATAGGGCTCACATTTGGTTGCCTCTTGGTTACGGACCTACGAGCCCAAATTACGCTTGCAAACCCCACAAAAATAGGTTAAATGGTGTTACAACATAATCAGTCACCAACATTCTTTAATAGTCTGGCCCAGTTCTTCAGACCGTTCTAGCGTGCGCACAGACTCAATATGCTGTGACGTCACATATGTCAATATGAGACTAACATACACCGCCGCCGTGGCCGTAAAGCTTAGCTGCGGGATGGTTTTACAAGAAGAGCAGTGGAGCAGCAGTTCTGCCATAATGGTGAAGCATAGATCAAACATCAGTATAGTTAAAACGCAATGATCCAGAAAATATCAGATTTCACATAGGTCGGTACTTTCATTCTCACATGTGCAGTCTTGTGCACATGTTTTCTGGTGTCTTCACACATTATTTTGCTCGCAATAGGGAGGTTGGGTGGTTCAAATGACCACCAAGAAATCATCTATCCTTTAAACCTCTGTGCTCCATGACAGTAGATTTACTGGCATGTAAAAGAACTCCTGCGGGACAAAATTCCGGCACACCGGCGACGCTGGTGTGATCCTAGCAATTGACAGCATCGTTAAACAACATAATCATTTAATTTAACTGATAGAGCACCATTAGTTGCACGAGGCCTAGTAGGCCCATGCTACATTTTTCTGCTTATATGATTGTATTATTCTTCTTAATTGTATTTTTCCTTCATTTTCATTTTTAGCTTCATTTAGCTTAAATATACATGGTCTTTATTGTCATTATCTTGTTAGAGTAATCTGATAAATAAAACATAGTATGAGTACACCATAGCACAGTTGGTAGCACACTTGCCTCTGGCGCGGAGGACCCGGGTTCGATCCCCGATACCGGCATGGGGATTTTTTCCCCCACAGGGAGGTCTGGCACGGGGTGGCCAATTGAGGAGCTACTTCATGGAGAAGTAGCAGCCCCAGGTCGAGAAGGCTGCATGACTGGCTGGGAGGGCTCAGGATGCTGACCACGTACCACCCTCGAGTACTACACCCCACCAATGACACTTGTAGTGTGTAGAGGTGGGGGACATAGTGACTGGGCAGCAAGCCTTGGCCCTTCGTGGGCTGTTGCGCTGGGGTTTAGCTTTTTTTTTTTTTTTTTAGTACACTATACATTGTAATTTGTACTACAATACATGGAAAGATAATAAATTGCAATGTTCAGGATACAACTGGTAATTTGAAATGTACTGTTAGTAATAATGATGATAAACTATTTTTGACAAGCAATATTATGTTACCTACAAAATACGTGTTGTTATGACATAGGTTGTTTTCATCCTCTCCTTTATGTTCAGTTTCTGCTTCCCAAAATCTCATTTGTAGTTTATCTTCAGAATTGGAATCATCTGGTTCGTATCAGTTGTCATACACATATAAGACATCATCATCACAAAGTAGATGATGTACTTCTTCCAGATTCGTCTAATTTTACAAATCATACCTTTTACTCCTGTGTGTGAGAAGTAATAATATCTACTTGCAATGACAAAGCAATATTGCACCACTAACAAGGAACAACATATGTCAGTAATATGGAATGAGAGTTGGCATCCCGAGTTTAGTTGACCTTTGAACACATAACTGCCGATTAGTCATTCTTGGAGCTAAAGAAATAAACAGATAAGGTTGTTGCTTCTCCAAAGAGTCAAGTAAGGTGCAGTATTAGATGTCCTGGTCAGGCAGTTGCAAAGGTGTATTTGTTCTAAAACCAGAACATTTAAATAAACGTAGGGGTCTCGCAGTGACCACTGGAGGGTTAAGAACTTCACAAGGTTTGTACAAGGTGATTACCAACTGTAATCATTCTAAGGTAAAGTACCCAAATATCAGATAGTCTCCCAATAAAAGACACCAACATATCCTGTAAAGGACGTGCTGTTGTCTGCTGCAAATAGTTGTAACATAATGATCTTGCTTGGATAACACATTGTTGTTCGGTGCAGTAACACAAGTAGTGCAAAGCTGAGAAGGAGAACATTTTGTTGCATGAGTTGGAAATTTGATTATTATGGTCTGAAGCTGCAAAGCTATGTGAAGATGTCTTTGAATATAAGCAGCATGAAATTTCAGTACATTTTGGATCCATATAAGAGAAGCTGCATGGTCCTAAAAACTGACTATCTCTTATTAGGAACTGTATATTCTCCCCTTATTGCAATGCATTTTTCTCACAAATACATTAATATTATTCGATAGTGCTTTTAAAATCGTGACTTGCATCCTGGCACTCACCAATACATTGTTCCATTGTTTCAGATGCCATTTAGGCGTAAATCCTGGGATCCAGAAGTAATGAAGTGTGCTATTGCTGCAGTACGGTCAGGGAAAATGGGCTATTTATTAGCTTCTAAGAAATTTGGTGTGCCAAAAGGAACACTGGAGAGATATGTAAAACACAAGAAAAAGACTCCAGAGGAATTAATGCAAATGAGATCTGGTAGAAAACCAGTGCTACCAAATGAATTAGAAAACCGTTTGGTTAAGTACTGCCTGCAAATGGATGAGAGGTATTTTGGCTTGAGAAGATCAGATGTAAAGCGAATGGCTTTTGAACTTGCAATCCGAAATGGTTTGCAGCATCCATTCAATTTAGAAAGTGCAAGTGCTGGAAAAAAATGGTTTAAACTGTTCATAGCTAGGCACCCAAACCTTTCTTTGCATACATCCCAAGGAGTTTCAACTGCTAGAATAAAATCTTTCACTCCAGAAAATGTGTCACTATTTTTCAACATTTATGAAATGGAGCTAGAAAAAGTCAACTTCAATGGGCACAGAGTGTACACTGTGGATGAGACGGGCATCACTGTAGTGCAACAAAAGCTCCAGAAAGTTGTAACTGTGAAAGGTAAACAGCAAATATCCAGTTTGACATCTGCCGAAAGAGGAGCTCTAGTTACAGTGGTAACCTGCATGAATGCTACTGGGAATTTCATACCTCCACTTTTTGTATTTCCTAGGAAAAATATGGAGCTAAAACTGATGGATGGTGCTCCTCCTGGTAGCATTTCAGCATGTCATCCATCTGGATGGTTACAGACAGACATTTTCTGCAGATGGTTGGACCATTTCATCAAATTTGCAAGGCCTTCAAAAGCTGAGCCTGTTATTTTGGTTCTTGATGGTCATCATTCTCACACCAGGAACATTGAGATTATTGAGAAGGCTGCAAATCACCATGTTTTAATTGTCTGTCTTCCACCTCATTCCTCTGCCAAAATGCAGCCATTAGATGTGAGTTTTATGAAAACACTGAAGATCTACTATGCCCAGGAGATTTCAAATTGGCTTAGTAATTTTCCAGGGCATGTGGTAACACACTACCAGGTGGCAAGTCTGTTTGGCCATGCCTATCAGAAAGCAGCAACCTTGCAAATTTCTATAAATGGATTTCAGAAGGCTGGACTGATACCTTGCAACAGAAATGCATTTTATGCTTCAGATTTCAGCTTCAACACAGAAGATGAAAGTGATGACATAGTGATCTCAACTGCTGAAAATTTTATAGGGCCAGTTGATGTTTCTCTACAGCCTCAATTACCTAAGGTGCAAGAGCCACAGCCTTCAACTAGCAGTGAACCAGCAGCACCACAGAAGGACACAGCTAGGAAAGCAGCCCTGATAACTTCCAGTGCTTACTATCAGAATCTCAAGGAAAGTTTGATTAGGAAAGGAAAAGGTGCTGCATGCAAAAAGCTATTTCGAAAAAAGATTGATTTTATCGATGCCAGTGATTCTGATGATGCAGATGCCGAATGTTTGTTCTGCACTGGATTATATTCTGAGAACACAAGAGGTGGAAAGTGGGCACGATGTGGGACATGCCATCGATGGGCACATGAAGAATGTGGTGGTAAAGAACCTTTCATATGCTCTTTTTGCTCTAAGAACAGTTGAGTTTTGTTTGGAGTGAGAATGATTCAATTATTGATGTAAAACAAATTTCTCAAGGTTGTCTTTGTTCTATTGTTCCTCATTTATCATTCTTTAGTTTGCTGTGTTCATTAATATAAGTAAAAAAGTTGACATTCGTATCTCTTATTTGGATTCTATGTTGAACATCCTCATTTTTCTTGCCTTTCATTTCAAAGGAAATTGTGTAAATAACAGATAGCCATCAATTGTTCACAGTATAAAATCTGGAAATAGTTTCAGGAGGGCAAAGCACTACCCAGACACTGCAAATATTTATATCGGTAGATCTGATAGCCAAATTAGATAAAGTATTTCTTATTTGGGTATTTTACCTTATTTCACGACATTTTAAGTCACTCAAATTGGGCCAGGGCACTAAGTCACTTAGGTGTACTCACTATAGTTGAAAATTTCACCAATATTCAATTGGAGCTACATAATCATTGTCCATTCAGATTACATACTGTCACCGCGCTCAATTGCCGACAACAGCAGTGCCACCCATCGCATTATTGTCGGCACTACCGCAAAGGAGCCGAAGGAAAGAGACAGAGAATGGCCGCATTGTTGGGCGCTTGCCGAAAGAGAGAAAGTGATAGAGGCTTCTAGAACTGTCTGCTTTGTGTTTCACCGCTAAATAAGTGAACGTTCCTGAAGCTTCCAGATAGTGCCTGGGAGATATAAATAGCGGTAAAGTGTGAGAAGAGTCAGTCAGACGTATGTGAAGCGTTGAGTAGTGCCGACGGAGAACAGTCAGACGTATGTGAAGCGTTGAGTAGTGCCGACGGAGAACAGTCAGACGTACGTGAAGCGTTGAGTAGTGCCGACGGAGAACAGTCAGACGTATGTGAAGCGTTGAGTAGTGCCGACGGAGAACAGTCAGACGTATGTGAAGCGTTGAGTAGTGCCGACGGAGAACAGTCAGACGTACGTGAAGCGTTGAGTAGTGCCGACGGAGAACAGTCAGACGTACGTGAAGCGTTGAGTAGTGCCGACGGAGAACAGTCAGACGTATGTGAAGGTTGAGTAGTCGTGCCGACGGAGACGGACAGACGAAGTGGAGAGTTGTGCCGACGGAGAAGAGTTAGTTCTTTGTGTTACGAGTTCGAAGCCGTGCTGTTGGAGAATCGGAAAAGACTTTCTTGTTGTTGCAACGAGTGTACAAAGTTACTGTTTACGGAAATAAAAGTGCTTATCTCGACTACATCTGTCTACTTTACTTCACACCCACCCACACCAAAAGTCACACTGGTGTCAGAAGTGGGATCCGTCGAATTGCTTCTAGTTTCGTTACATCGTCGTTAGAAGTTGCAACGTTAGAACCAAGATGGAGGGAGATTCGGAAACCAGGATGATGGCAATGATGAAAGAATTATTTGCCAAAATGGAAACGTCATACGACAACCTCGCTGCCAAAATGGAAACGAGGAACGACAACCTCGTTGCCGAGCTGAAAGAAGAAATGAAGACGGCAACCGACAACCTCGCTGCTCAACTGAAAGACATGAAGACGACAAACGACAACCTCGCTACAGAAATGAAGGCGGCAAACGACAACCTCGCTACAGAAATAAAGACGAGAAACAACCTCGCTGCCGAGCTGAAAGAGATGAAGACGGAGCTATCGGCGAAAATTGACGGCGAACTGATTGGCGTGACGGAAGGCGTGGAAGAACTCGGCGAAAAGGTGGAAGACCTCTGCCAGCACGTGGACGTCGTGGAGGACGACGGGGAACGTCTTGGCGCCCTGGTAGTAAGAGTTGACGAGAGCGTCAAAGTACTGGATGCCAGGGGCAGACGGAATAGCGCGGAGCCGGAGAGGGAGCACCTAGTGGCCGAGGCGACAATCGCGCCCGTTTCGGATGATATGAGGAAAGACCTGGAACAACTCGGCGAACTGATTGGCGTGAGGGAAGACGTGGAACAACTCGGCGAACTGATTGGCGTGACGGAAGGCGTGGAACAACTCGGCGAACTGATTGGCGTGACGGAAGACGTGGAACAACTCGGCGAACTGATTGGCATGACGGAAGACGTGGAACAACTCGGCGAACTGATTGGCGTGACGGAAGACGTGGAAGAACTCGGCGAAAAGGTGGAAGACCTCTGCCAGCATGTGGACGTCGTGGAGGACGACGGGGAACGTCTTGGCGCCCTGGTAGTAAGAGTTGACGAGGGCGTCAAAGTACTGGATGCCAGGGGCAGACGGAATAGCGCGGACCCGGGGAGGAAGCACCTAGTGGCCGAGGCGACAGTTGCGCCCGTTTCAGATAACGAAAGTGTACGTCTCGGGGAAGACAAAGGGGCAGTTCAGGGACGTCGACGGGGATCCTCTGGAGGAGTGTGTCGGGTACGTAACCAACCAGGATACGACGTGGAGGACGATCAGCAGGGAAGCGCACAAGCAAACGAGCATCACGCGAGAACCGACTTGGCGTGTGACATGCGAGGACCGTCGGAGCCATCCAATCACCTGACGCATAGTGCCGTGAACGGAAGAATGGTGGACATCATCGTGGACGGCAGGATACAGGAGAGGCCGTGCCGAGCACGAGTGAACACGAGTGCAGCGGTGGACGCGACTCGCGCGGATGTGGTGGGGTTTGTTGCCGGACCCATCGGAAGCAAGGTGGCTGCGAAGGTGCGCCAGAGAGGTCGGTGGACACGGTACCCAATGAGCCGTTTCCAAGTGCGCAGGATGGCCCGTCTACACACCAGGAAGAAGGGCAACTGGACGAGGGACCGTCAAGACCAGCGGTACTGTTGCAGAATTTCGGAGCAGGATGGCATACGTCGTGCTACCCAGACCAAGGGACACTATCCAACAGCGATACCTAGGATCGTGCCTCCTGGAGAAGAGGTTCGATGGGATAGTCCGCCGGGTGGCAAGGGAGATGCCGCAGTGATAGTGCTGGTCGGGACGACCAGCTCTGAGGAGGGAGCAGTGTCACCGCGCTCAATTGCCGACAACAGCAGTGCCACCCATCGCATTATTGTCGGCACTACCGCAAAGGAGCCGAAGGAAAGAGACAGAGAATGGCCGCATTGTTGGGCGCTTGCCGAAAGAGAGAAAGTGATAGAGGCTTCTAGAACTGTCTGCTTTGTGTTTCACCGCTAAATAAGTGAACGTTCCTGAAGCTTCCAGATAGTGCCTGGGAGATATAAATAGCGGTAAAGTGTGAGAAGAGTCAGTCAGACGTATGTGAAGCGTTGAGTAGTGCCGACGGAGAACAGTCAGACGTATGTGAAGCGTTGAGTAGTGCCGACGGAGAACAGTCAGACGTACGTGAAGCGTTGAGTAGTGCCGACGGAGAACAGTCAGACGTATGTGAAGCGTTGAGTAGTGCCGACGGAGAACAGTCAGACGTATGTGAAGCGTTGAGTAGTGCCGACGGAGAACAGTCAGACGTACGTGAAGCGTTGAGTAGTGCCGACGGAGAACAGTCAGACGTATGTGAAGGTTGAGTAGTCGTGCCGACGGAGACGGACAGACGAGGTGGAGAGTTGTGCCGACGGAGAAGAGTTAGTTCTTTGTGTTACGAGTTCGAAGCCGTGCTGTTGGAGAATCGGAAAAGACTTTCTTGTTGTTGCAACGAGTGTACAAAGTTACTGTTTACGGAAATAAAAGTGCTTATCTCGACTACATCTGTCTACTTTACTTCACACCCACCCACACCAAAAGTCACAATACACTATACAAATGCTTACATTACATTCCGGGGCGGTTCTAAACTTCACAATGTTTCCCAGGCAATTTAATCTACATATGCAATGATTCACAAGAATGGGTACATTCAAATCATAATTTGGAATATTTTTCTGTTGGTTTTCCAAAACAGTTTTACCTACTTATGTTCATGAACCTTTGCTAGAATTTGATATGCAACTCTATGCTTTTTGTCTCTGTTGTGGGTTGCGGCTTGCCTGCCCGCTGTACTTCACATGCTGGATCCTTCTCACTTATGCAAATCAGAACAGAGTTGCCAGCAAACTCTGCCATCCTTTCCTGTATTACAACTGATATAGGGGCCTAAACCACAAAGTGCAAGTGAGGAATTTTTTTATAAGTAGAGGAGTGAGCAAACTGACAATGGGGCATTGGAGTTAAATTAGGTTAGGTGAGATAATTGCAGTGCAGTGGCATCAGGGCACATCCATAGGATTTGTGAAGCTAAACTTATACAATCCACATGAATTATGACTAATGTAGAACATTAAGCCACAAAGCCCAGGCTGCAACTGTGGATGATAACAGAGCGTTGCCATAGGTTCTGTGAAGCTAAATCTCAGTGATCCTGGAATCCAGCAACTGAAGGTGAAAGGTTTTGGTAAACCTTCAATTTGCCTGTGATTGTGAAGTAGCTTAGTTCTCTTAAGGGTATGGGCAAACAGTAACAGAGGCAATATTAGGCAGATTGCTGATACTGGACACAAGTCAGCACTAATGTTTAATAAATGCATGGTGGAGTGTAAAGAGTAAGTTTATTACTTGTGATGTTCTACTAATATCATAGCACAAGATTAACCTAGCTCAGTGGTCATAAATATTTTATTTGTGCACAATAGTGTCAATTGCCAGGATCATATCAGCAAAACTGATGTGCCAGAGTGTTGTTTTGCAGAAGTTATTTCACTTGCCAAGAAGGCTATTGACATGGGGCTGTTGCTTTTAAGCACACTTAAAAACCATCAGTCTGGTCTAGTTTTAATCAGTGATCTTGAGATCAGTAACCAAGTGAACCATCCAGGCCAACGTCATAGCTCAGTGGAAAAATGAATGGCTTGTACGCCAAAGCAGACAGAACATTGTGGGATTGAATCAGTAAAATAAAAATTGAGATTTAAAAAAAAAGTATTGTAACAAATGAGAAAACACAAGTTTTTGCTAATCACACTTTATTGCCCTCTAGTCAGCATAGTGCTAATGTTACACTTAAATCACTTTTGTACAAACTCAGAGCAATAACAACTATCGAATCAAATCACAAATAAGAACTGTTAGATTACAACTCGCACTGAATTGCTACTGGGCACGATATACAGGCACTGTTCACTGAACGCTTCGTAAACGTTTTAACTAGATACTGCACAAGAATGACTGGAACGACAACTTCTCTGTCCGGGCACGAGCAGGTCCCTTATATAGTTCTTTAGGCAATGGAAAAGTTCTGGAAGTAGAATAGTCGAGAGTGGCTGTGAGAGAACAGTCCAGACACTGGGCCGCTGAACAATAGCTATTGTCCCCGTATGCTCTATTGTGCGGTCGGCGGACGGGCCTTTAAGACAGTTAAGTGCACCGGCCCGTTCCTACTGCTGGGCTGAGATCAGGTCCCGACCGGCATTTTTTACCAGCCGCATTCGGGCTTACGGCCGGCGCGACACTATATGGGGACTTGGTGAACAATAGGAACTGTAAGTACGGCGGTGGACACATTGTGGCATATGTGAGGTACAATAAGAAGGAAGGAAACGGGCGATCTAGAGGAGTGGAAGGTGAGGAGACGGTTTGATAGACATCTGCTTGTATTGTCTCAAAAATGTTGCTGGTTTTTGTTGAATTCCTGATTTTTTAAGGCATTAGAGATGTCATTTTGGGTACATACTGCAAATAGCATCTATTTTCTGACCGAAATTATTTCCCTGTGTTGGGTTCCATACCCTGTATGCACTGCTGTTCAAATTCAAGAGCAATCAAAGCTTATAGAAACACCATCACCAAGTGTTCAAATTGGAAATACCTACCATGCAAGACAAATTTTTACCTTCCATTATAGTTCAGCAACATGCAGTGCAAAACAATACCTTCTGATCTTAAAATATTGTTGGATGCTGTCACTGTTCCTGTACTGACTAATAAGCATTTTTATACCAGTTAGTCATCTAAAACTTCTGCCATTTATCACAACATAACTTTTTTTTTCCTTTGGCAGTGTTTAACACCTGCTATTATTGCTTGCCATACCGCAGGCAGTGATGCTGATGGTACGTGAATTGAAGATGGAGCACCTGCGGAATGAGATGGCAGAGGAAACCGGAGAACCCAGAGGATACCCTCCCCCGTGTTGCCTTGTCCACCATAAATCTGACATGCAGTCACCTGGGATCAAACCCGGGCCACTTTGGTGAGAGGTACTGGTCTAGTCACTCAGCCATAGTGCAGCCATATTGCAATCAAGGGATCCTATAGCATGTTACGTTTAGGGAACTAGCCTAATGCAGATTATATACCTTATGTACATTTGTAAAAATAAATTGTAATTCTTAAGTAGGGCATATCAGAGCTAAAAGTTACAAATTAATGTTATTTACATTAAAAGGTATTTTTACAGGCTCACCAACATAAACCGAGTGACCTATGTGCAAACTTGAATTATTTATGCTTGAGCTTTGCACATTCAAATTAATCTCAATACGAGTTGAACTCAACATGGAATTGCAGTGGCTGTAGGACTTAATGAAAAGCCAGACTATATTACAACTGTCAAAACGTACATTATATTACTATGGAGTGAGCAATTAATGATTCACTTTTTTGAGATATACCTCACTAATTACAAACTTGAAGTTTACTTAGGTCAAATTAAGCTGTGTTTATAGAAGTGTTAGTAAATGAAATATGACGTTCAGTAAACTATGTTTATAATTTTTACTTATTTTTTTTTTTTATTGCGGAAATGGGAATGGACTCAATTCCGAATGGAAACGTAGTAGTTATAATGTAAGGGATTCTCATTGGAAGTCCCTAGTTTTCTGTTCTGTGAGCATTAGACTCACCGGGGTACACCGGGGTAAAACTAGGATTGGGGAATTGGAAACACGAATCACTAGTTCTGCAACTAGATAAGGGGCGGCGCTGCCACACTCGTTGATTCGTACGAAAATCTTAAATCTAATGATGTACAGACTATTGAGCAATTTTAGTAAAACAATAAGAATTATAAAAAATAAGCTGTTTTTCTACCTGCTCACTTGTCGGTCTTAGCTAATCATACGTCCTAATGCCATATTGCTGTTGCTACCGCTGGCACGTGAAGTTAAAACGTGAGCTTCCATAGTTGTGATTTGTTTTTATAATTGTTTGTATAACCTGTGGCTGAGACTGACAGGTGTGCAGGTATCTGTGGCAGGTATGCAAAATAAAGCCGTAGGAGCTACCGGCAACGTGAGGATTCCGGAGCGCGATTTCTCTTACTTTAGTTGCAACGCAACCCACATGGAGCGCTTTTTGTTGACACAGTTTATCAAGAGTGATCAAGAGAGTTTCACTTCTTACTAATCTGTGCTACTAGGTATTCTGTGATTAGGCTGTTCGAAACCAATAGACCGGAGTTGTCTGTAACAGGAAGTTCACAATTTCCAAATCGTAAAAACCTGTGATCGCACACGCTAGGTGTTCTATGCGCACACAAGAGCTAATGGAGACTTAACAAAAATACAAAAAGTAGGAGTCAAGACATAAATGCAGATATGGAAGTCAAGGAAGAACCTAACTGGGAGGAGGATGGACTTGAAGGTCAAATAGGGTTAACTGTTGGGTTAGTCCCTACCGTGCGAATTATTAAACTGGTAAGATATGTTAAATCTTGGTAGTGTTAATAGTGTAACGTAAGGTAATTATTTATAAAATCAGCTCCTCGAGAAAATGAAATATAGTGTAATGGATAGATCTTTTATCCTTGATTATGATTTTGTGTTTTATTTGGAGGTCAACCTTCGTTTTTTGTTGATGAACAAATTCCGTATAGGTGCTGTAACGGTTTTATTTCACAGCAAATAAATATCTATAAACGACTATTATTCGCGCTAAAATGTTTTATTACTGTATTTACGGTGAATAGCCCAAACACGGGCTAAATTTCATGATACAGGATCCTGTCAGCCCGGTAATATAGACACACTAACCTAATTTAACGCAGCCTAAGCTACAATGATACATGAACCCAGTGGGATGGGTAGGATTTTCTCCCCACCAATGACTTTATACGGAGAATTCTTTCCCCCACCAACTTGATTGTGCATCCAGCATGAGCCTATCATCCCTGCCATATAGACACGCTAACCTAACTTGTCAAAGGCTAAATCTTGATGACACACAACCGTTTCATCTCGGTCATATAGACACTAACCTAACACAGGCTGAATTCGGCTGTAAGACATGTAAAGCACGTCGCCATGTGGTAAACACCAAATAGAGACCTATGACTTTCTTGCAGTGCAATAATTTTAGCACCTTCTGCTATCCACGAAACCAAAGTCGTTCTTTAAAAACAGTGTTTATGCACTAATTTAATTGTAAACACATTACTAAATCATTACGATGCATATAATAGTCGTTTATAAATATTTATTTGCTAAATACCTGCTGCACAAGCAAAATAAAGCCACTGCAGAACATGTATGGAATTTGCTTATAAATAAAAAACGAAGCTTGGCCACCGAATAAAGGCTTCTAAATCATAATCAGGGATAAAAGAACTATTCATTGCACTGCATTTCATTCATTTTCTCGAGGGGCTGCTTTTATACATTATTACATAACATAACTTGTTCGGTGAATTTAATTTTGTATGTAATGAAATCTGTAGATAAAATTACTTTTATTATGCAATGTTTACATGATTAAAAACCTGTTGCAAAAACTTGTACTCATGCACAGGAGCTTACAGAGGGAAGGAGCATACTGGAGAGCCAGATAACTGGAACGTGCATTGGTCAAAACTGTAATGCAGAAAACAGTGTCAAGGAAGAACCTTGTTGTGGGGAGGATGGACTAGAACATCAAACAGAGCCAACTCTTGAGTTAGTCCCCATCTTGCCATCCAATAAAACGGTAAGATACATTAAATCTGGGTAGTATTAATAGTGTAATGTAACATGACTTGCATAAGCCTATGCCCATCTTACTGTGTGATGTCATACAATGAGGTAGTTCTGTAATACAGGGTTCTTCATTTAAAGCTTAGCGGAGCACACAGCGTGTTGCCTTTCCCGTAACATTACTGGATTTCCCCACTACTGGCTGCTGTTGTGCGCATGGCTAGTCGGTACTGGTTCTCTGAAAGTCCACATTGCATTCAAGAAATCCCTCATTTTGATCAGAGAGTTGGAGTTTGGTGTGCTATTAGTGCTAGACATAATTGGTCTAATATTCTACGAGCAGACTGTAAATGCAGAGAGGTACCGAAATGATATTTTGACCCCATGTTATCATAAACTGACAGAAGAAGAGAAATCATGTGATTGGTTTCACTGCTACTGCTCATACAGCAGAGGAGTCCATGGATAAAATTGGGAAGTGTTTGAAAATAGAGTGATTAGTGCTGGTGTATGGCCCTCTTGCTCCCTCGATCTAACTGTGTGTGGTAACCTGAAGAACAAAGTTTATGAGACAAATCCTCATACATTGGAAAAACTAAAACAAAATATTAGAAATGAAATCAGAAACATTACAGTGGCCCAACTTAATCAGAAGGTATTCTCCCAATGTAATACTTGTTTAGCTGAGGTAGATGACATTTATAGAATCTTCTGTAGGGTAAAGAGTGTTATACATGCTTGATGTGCAGAGTTTATGTAGGAGCAGAGCTGGCCGTTGCACACCCAATTGTGCGCAGGCTAAATGCTGAGCACCCATTAGGTTTTAAATGAAGAACCCTATACTCTGTTCATCAAGAGATTAGAGGAGACGTAAACAAAGCCACGTGCGTTTTGACCACAGCACGCCCTCTTGACGCTTTCGTCATGTAAATAGTCCCTTGAAGAAATACTGTTACTAAGGTCTGAAATGTCACTTAATGTTTGCTAAAGCATAAACTAAGTGTACTAAGCATAGTTAAAGTGTAAGAATATGCAGTTAAGTGAATCTGTAACAAGCCTAATTCATTCTGCGCGTGCATTATTCAGTATGAAAGCAACATGGCGGAACAAGTGAGTGTTGTAAAACATAAATGCGGAAAACCGTTTTGAAGTGGTGAAAAGGAAACAATATTGAACGTGTTTAACAAGTTCTGCGAGAAATATCCCGAACTTGCTATCGAAGACGTGATGAAATTAACATCCTAGTTTACCGGTGTGTCAGTTGCAAGTATTTACAGTACACGCAACGAAAAATCGTCAGTTGGTGAAGATACCGGTAAAAAGCGACTACATGCCAGATAAATGGTGGATGTAGTTTGCGACGAATTTGTGAGTGTGAGATCTGCAATCCGTCGAAAAGTTCGTCAGTCAATGAATCCCCACCTTAAACAAAGTGCTATTGGCAGTTAACTCTGAACCCGATCTTCCAGATTTAAAACTAACCTCCCTCCACAAGCTGCTTCTGGAGATTGGTTTCGAGATTGTGAGCAGGAAATGAAAAAGTGTTATTGTGGACAGAGATGACGTAAGTAGCAGTTAATTTCCATGTGCTACATGTTATTTGAATCAAGTGAATATATCCTTTTAGTAGTGTAAATTGCATATTATACCTACGCGTAGCGGTAGGTAACTGTGTTGCGTCATTGTGGAAGCACGTGGCCGCGGAGTGATACAAACCGGTGCTTTGTTTATATCTCCTCTAATCTCTTGATGAACAGAGTATACATGTGTGACAATAGATGGTTATACTGTATAATAGCAGCATAGCTTCTATTATGCAGTACATCAGGACTGGCCGAGAAGCAGTTTCTTTTAGATTTTATGATTTTAATTATATCTTCATTCATCAGTGGTGTAAGGAAGATGCTAGTATGTCATCAATTTAGGATGGCAGATATTATTAGTGCCTGTTTGTGATAATATTGCTCTCCTAAAGTGTTGATGTTAGCGATGACAGCTGGATTTTGTATAACTACATTATTTACTGTTAGGTATATACTATTTCCATTGGCATGCCTAGAACAGAGTTTTGCCTGTTATATTTCATATTGTTTTATTCTTCTTTGAAGAGTTAAGAATTTGTGTATAAAGCAATGTTCTTTTGCAGGCCCATATTACACAGAATAACTGTATCTAACGACTTGTGCAGCCCTACATTTATCTTACTGTGGTGATGCCACACAGTAGAGGAAGTACAACTATGGTAGACAGAAAATTTAATGGCGGCTGCTAGCTGACTATTACTATTCTCTTTCCTTGTGCAAATAAATTCTGTGAGTGCAAATGATGTTTAAATCAGTGGCTTTACAATGTGATTTCACAGCATGTTTAACTATACTATATCCGTTTTGGCCCAGATTTACTTCCCTTCGCAGATGATACGCACTTCCTGGGGTTTATCTTGGACAGAAAGCTTAGTTGGTCGTTGCATATTGCACAGCTAAGAGCATGATGTGACCATTCCCTAAATATCCTGCAACCACTAAATGGCAAATCGTTGTGAGCGGATCGGACAATTTTGTTGCGAATGTATCGCACACTCATCCGATCCAAACTAGACCATTGATGCATTGTTTATTCATCAGCACGACCATCTTTGCTGAGATTAATGCAGTTCACAATAGGGGCATCCGCATTGCAATAGGAGCTTTTCCAGCAAGTCCAGTGGTAAGCCTTTACGCTGAATCCGCAGAACCTCCTCTGCAACATCAGCGTGAGATTATCCTGGCAAATTATGGTTGTGCACTTAGATGTATGCCTAAGCACCCAACGTTTGCTTCTTTTTTCACCACCACGCTAAGAGAACGGTATAGGAATAGCACCCTTCATCCTAAGCCTGCAGGGTTTTGTCTCCAGGAACTTCTAACGAACCTTACTATTGTACTGCCTAGGATGTTTGCCAAGAGCAAGAAGCTTTACCCCCCTTGGCTATCTGGCACGCCCCATGTAGATCTTTGGATGACTGTACACGATGCCTATTTCAAGTATCTGCATGTGTTGTTTAGAATTTTTGTCAAGTTACACTGACCATTGATGTATTTACACCGATGGGTCAAAGAGCTCCAACAGTGTTGGATGTATTTATGTTTATGGAATCGAACCACCTACATTCGGTTTTCCAAATAGCACTTGCATTTTTACGGCATAGCTGTATGCAATTTACCGAGCCGTTTTGTATATGTGCCGTTGTAAATTAGGTGACTGCCTGATTTTGAGCGATTCCCTTAGTGCACCTCATAGCCTTCGTGAGCTGTACAACCCCCATCCTATTGTACAACGTATCCAGATTGCCCTCCATGTTTAACACGCTTCTGGTGTTGACATGCTGTGTGCATGGATTCCTGATCACGTAGGTTTGCCAGGGAATGAAATGGTAGATTTAGCAGCAAAGACGGCAACTAGAGAACCCAGTATTACCATCTCACGTGTTACTTCAGAAGACTTTAGGCTTGAGGTGCAAAGAGCAGTGCTGTCGTCCTGGCATGAAGAGTGGTGAGCTCTCCGCGGTAATAAGATTAGAGAAGTGAAAGAATTTTCAATAAACTGGGTAACCTCCTGTCGCATATCTTGCTGCGAGTTGGCTCAGCTGCGAATAGGCCACTGCAATTTTTCACATGGTTACCTATTTAAAAGAGACCCTGCCCCTCAATGTCTGCTGAGTGACAACCTTTTGTCAGTCCGTCACGTGCTGCTAGAGTGTTTCTCTCTAGCACAACTTCGAGATTCTCTGCAGCTGTCTGCCAGTGTTGCAGAGGTTTTAGTGGATGACAAAACAGTGGTTGATAGAGTTTTTAAGTTTTTAGCGGGGTGTACTGTCAATTTGAGGATTTAAAATTTTAGATATCTGTTTCTATACTTTTTGATATATTTACCGCTTTGTTTTAAATCTGGTTATTGCCACTGTTTTTACATTTATGTGTATATTTTCTTTGTTACTAGTAATTTTAATTTTGCTTCAAATTTATATCTGGCTCTTGCCATGAATTTTTTAAGGGCGCTGATGACCACGAAGTTGAGCACCCTTAAACCCATAAACAAAACAACCAAGACAGCCTGACCTTGAGCACCTTTATTTGCTTGCCAGCCTGGTATGTGGTGTGAAGTAGCTTAACCCCAACAGTCCTTTGTTGTGTGCTGCACAATAAGCATCACAATACAGTTTGCAATAGTTATATCGGCATGTAGCAGTTCAAGTCTCATTGCTTGGCTAGCTATCCATGTTTTAGTGGGTTATTTTTTATGCTGATACTTCTCAGGGCATATAGGCACAGCAATTAATTATTCGGATTACAACATAATGTGTCAATTTTTACTGTAGAAAGATATATTTTATGCAATTTCTCCATTGTACTATAAATTAAATCAAATCATGAAATATCATGCTTTCAACAACTTCCTCTCTAGATTTCACAAAGCAAACATTTGCAACGACACTTAGGAAAAGAAAGCTCTCTGTAATATTATAATTATATTCTTATTTAGTCCTTGTTCTTCCAGTGAATCAAAATTGAAAGCAAATCAGCAGCTCTAAAAAATTCTGTGCTTCTTAGAATCATAACTAAGTGTTCTGAAGTGATAAACAATATGTGTTTATCTGTTATTTTAGAGCTAGAGATTTATATATGCAATCTGAAATAGTTACTTAGGTTATAAATCCATGGTATTTCAAATACTTATAGTTTCAGTGAGAGCTGTTTTTACCCTGCACAAATGTAATATATCTAAGACACTGAATTATACATATAAACATATTATATAAATGACCACATCGTGGATGTTGAGATCTAAATGAGTACTGTCTGTACTAATATAACTCCTTGATAGTTAATTATTGTTTTGTTTTGCTTTCTTATTTCCAGGAACCTGTCTTATATGAAGATCCTTCACTGTGTTATTCACCAAGGTAATGAAGTCAGACTAACAAAATTATTGCACCTCTAACATCATGTTCATTATATCTCTATTACTTACTTATAGTAACGCATTCCACTCAAAACTTTGACACCTAGATTTCAATAGAACTTCACATTTTGTGGATCTTAAATCCAAAAGAAAGCATTTTTAGTAAAGGTCCATATGTCTATAAACAGCGCAATTCAAAAATGAAAAGCCTATTAAACACCAAACTTCGTATTTAGGCTCAGGATCTTCTAAAAATTTAAGACAATTTTCAAAAGAGCCCACCTCCAATAAACCTTTCCGTGAAAGCTTTTCAAAGATGTTAATTTACTCAAAATGACTAACAGTTTTGGTTAAACTACCACATATTTAAGATATTTTTATGACAAAATGTAATCTTAAATTTTCTGATCTTTATTTTTTAATTAACGTCCTCCAACGTAATGTCATATCGGACAGTGAATGAATGAAACGTGTAAAATGATGCACAAATGAGCCTGAGGACCATGAAGCTTTAAGTTACCTGACATTCATCTTCTCAGGATAAGGAAATACTTGAGAAGAAACCTTACCCGGATAACTTACCGGATTTGAACTCACCACCTCTTGAATGTTAGGCAGACAGGCTAACCATCATGCTACCAAGGTGGGCAAATTAAATTTTCTGTGAACAGTCTCTGAAATCCTCTTCATTCTGAATGACTCTTGTATAACTAGTACACGTTAAGAGAGAGATAAAACCTTACTATGCATAAAGTGTCTCATTAAAGCATTTAATTTGTGAAACAAAATTGTTTGTGGAACCACACATTTCTGAGTTATTCATTGTTTTGTTACTGGTTTGAATTTTCAAATATGTATAGTTCTCTCAAATTGAAAATGGTCACTTTTTTTTTCCCCCCTACTATGTATATTAAGTAGGGGAAGTATTGTATTTAACTCAAAAATTTTCTGTTGAAATTTCACCAGACATATCTGCTTTGAGGCCCTCTGAACCCAAAAAAAGCATTTTTAGAGAAAGGTCTGTATGTGTGTGTGTCTCTCTGTTGGTCTTTGAACAGCATAACTCAAAAATGAAAAGTGGGTTAAAAACCAAAGTTGGTAGTTAAGTTTAATATATTTCAAGGATGTGAAACGAATTTGAAGAAAATTCCTCCAACCTAAATTACCCTCTACACAGAAAATATTTCAAAAACTCTTTATTTTTTCAAAAATGGCTCTAAAGATTTTTATTAAAATGCCATATGTTTAAGTTATTATTGCAAATGAAATGTATATTTTGAATTTTCTCACCATAGTTCATGTAGTCCTGCTCACTCTTGATGACTTTTGTATAACCAGTAAGCTGTAAGGGATAGGCCAAATCTTACTATACAAAAAATGTAGATTTCGTTAAAACAATTATGTCCAAGTACATTCCTTCTTTTTTCTTCTGTTTGTTTTTTTTGTTGAGTAACATTTCAGAAATATTCCTTATTATTTGTTTGAGTTTAGTAATACTTTTACTTTTCTCAAATGCAAGGTCATTATTCACTTTTTTATCTCTTGGGCATATAAAGAGAATGGAATTTCAAAGCCTTCATATAGTGACCAGCTTCAAAAGCTTTGACTATCACTCAAGGCCTACTGTGTTCCCATATTCCCCTTGCACCTAACTTGGCAGTAAGGTAATTTCTACACATGTATATCTCTACTAACGTGAGGAAGATAGAGAAATAAGAGTTTGTAAGAATAATTAGTACAAGAGTAGAGAAAGCAATGTGAGTGGAACATATCATTGACTATCACTTAAGATCTGCAGTTTTCCCCAATTCCCATTGTACCTGCTAAGAAATCTGTAGTAAAACTTTCTACAAATGTTTATCTCAAATAACATGAAGTAGATACAAGAATAAGCTTTTCCAAGAACAGTTTTTGTATGCGTAGAAGTCACATGAACATAGCACATCAGAGTGTTAGATAAAGTATGTATGTACATGCGTGTGTGAAGGAGATAAAAAACAGCATGACTCAAAACCAAAAGGGCTGATTGATATAAATCTTGGTAATTATGTTCCGTTTCTTCCAAGGTTATGATAAAGATTTTCAAGAAACTCTTGATAACCTGTCTGTTTTAATGAGATATAAATTGTTAAGTAGTAATATTTTGTGTATCTCTTAATGTTCACCAGGTACATAAGTCATTCACAGTAAAGAGGACTTAACAAGCTATTGATAGACAATCCAAGATGTACATTTTGTCTTACAAGTATATTAAACATATGGTATTTTAATCAAAGTATGTACAGCTATTTTTGAGAAAATGGAATTCTTTTGCATGTAAAGGGTATTTTGGGTAGAGGGATTTTCTGTAAAATCTTGTTCTATCCGAGGGAGATGGTGCACTTGTACTCCAATTTTGGCATTTAACCAATTTGTATTTAAGTTGTGTTCACAACAATGTGCACCTACTTACAAAGACCATTTTTAAAAAAATGCCGTTTTTATGTTCAGGGAGACTAAAAATGTGTAGTTTTGGTGAACTTATGTAACAGAATTTTTGGGTGAAATACAATGCTTTCTGTATTTATAGGTAAGTAGTTGAAATAGTAAAAAGAAGTATTTTAATTGGTGACATGAGACCTTTATGTTCCTGTGGACCACTTTTCAAAAACTTAAATACTCCCCCTGTCATGTCAGTTATTGTACATCAAGCAAAATCACAATAATAAGCATGCAAATACCTTGACAGACTTGTAAATTGCCTGATATTTGAATTGTGAAGCAAGTAGATTGTCAATGAGAGCAAAGTTAGGGAGTAGAGTGCAAAAGGTGGCCCACCTAGGTAGCGTGATGGTTAGCATGTCGGCCTCACATTCAAGGGGTCGCAAGTTTGAATCTCGCTTAGGGTAAGTTATCCGGGTAAGGTTTTTTCCCATATCCTGAGAAGACAAATGTCGGATAACTTAAAGCCCCATGGACCTCAGGCTCATTTGAGCATTATTTCATCCATTTCATTCATTCACAGTCTGATATGACATTACGTTGGAGGATGTCAATTTAAAAAAAATGCACAAGGTGGGTTAGTTCCAGTGCCATCACCTCGCTGTAGCTGATGTTTACATTTGTGGAGGTATTTGAACTGCTCTAGATAACACAAAAATGATCTACTTCAGCTTGATCAGTTACAGTTTTAACAGTTTTATTTCTTTCTCTACTATGTATAGTCAGTAGGGGAAGTATTGTACTTGATCCAAAATTTTGATGTCAAGTTTTCACCAGAAATATATGTTTTGAGGCCCACTAAATCCAAAAAGAAGAGTTTTAGAAAAAGGGCATGCCTGCATATGTGTGTGTGTGTGTGTCTGCCTGTCTGTCTTTAAATAGCGTAACTCAAAAACGAAAATTCAGTTAAAAGCCAGATGCAACATTAAGATTTTGAAGAAGATTCCTCCACCCTAAACTAGCCTTTACATAGTAAAATTTTTTGGAAATTTTGATTTTCTCAAAAATTGCTCTGAGGGTTTTGATTAAAATGCCATATGTTTAAGATACTTTTATGGCAAGTTAAATATATACTACCATCTTGCAATATTAATAAGATAAGTGGAGCTTTTAGTTTCTAATTTGTTTGTAATTTAGATATATTTTGCATTTTCTGGCAATAACTCATGTAGTATGTTTACTGTTGATGACTTATGCAAAACTGTCAAACTGTAAGAGACAGACCAAATCTTGCTATAGAAAAAATGTAGATCTCATTAAAACACGTTAGTTATGTCCATATGCATTTTTTTTTTTTGGAATGAAGTATTTTGGAGATACTCCTTGTATTTGTGTCAGTTTTGCAGTACAAACTTTTCTCAAATGGAAGGATGGCATTCACTTTTTTATCTGTTTGGTCATGCAATGAGAATGGAATTTCAAAGGCTTAAAAGATTTGAAGAATGGGAAATAAAAGTAAATGTAAACAATTAAAAAACATTGTTGTGCAAAAAGGGGTCCAAGTTAAGAAAAGTTGAGTGGTATTTAGGAGTAGAAAAATCAAGGTGGTCAATCAATTCAAATATTTAGGAGTTAGGTTTAGCAACAATGGGGAATGGGGGACAGCGGAAGATGACTAAAGGCGAGGTAGCATTGACAGGTTTAAGAATATGCAACTGTGAATTAGAATATCAGCAAAATGGATGGAAAGAATATACAAGACTTTGGCAAAGCAAAAATGTAATGATCAGGAATAAGTAAAAGTAGGCCATATTTATAAATAGTACTGCAAAAAATTATTAGGACTATCAAGAGCAGCACAAGAAAAGTTGCATTTAGAAATAGGAAAATAAGAAGAAAAGGATAATTTTGAAAAGAATCTTAAAATTCTGTTATAGAGCTCTAACAAAACAGGAGGAAAACACTTGAAGAGAGAGAAAGAATTGCAAAGAAAAATGTCAAATAAAACATTAGGTGGGGTGAGGTAGGGAAAATAATTGAAAAGGTATGAACTGAAAACATTTGGTTATGGCATCTTGTACATTTCACTGTTTACATACACATAATTTGCGTGTGCTTGTGTGTGTGTGTTAGAACAAGCAAATATCATTGATAAATTTCCTTATAAATGGGAACTATAATGAAAACGTAAAGCCTGGGACTTAAGTATCTATGAATTGTAAGTGGCCTTTGAGTTTGTGACCTTGAAATTAACATTTCCTTATGGTCAGTTGGGGAGCTGAATGTCACACCAGCGTGTTACCATGGTAGCTCAGTTTTTAGAACAGCTGCTCATAGAGCAAAAGAACCATGCTTCAGATGACATTGGATTTTTCAGTTGTGTTTCTACCTTTCAAAATAGAATACATCCTTTTACAAAAGCGTAAATTTGATAGGAGCTGCTTTTAGATTGTAGTTATTTAGTATAAATGAAAGTAACACATCAGCATCAGATAATTCTGTATTACTAAGCAATAATCATGTACAGCTCAGGTTTATTACTTTCGTAAAATAGTGATTCAGCATAGTTGAACAAATCCTTGTTAAACGTTTAAAAAAAAAGAGAATGTAATGGAACAGAATTTTAAAAAAAAAAAACAAGGTGTTGGTTAACCTAAATAAAATTAGATGAAAGACTCCATTGAAAAATCAACATCTTAAGCCCATTGGAGCATTTGCTCCTCCTGCTTTTGCTGGTGGCAAAGATGGAAATGCTGAAGAAAGGGAGTACCAGTTTAGTTTGAACCTACTTCTACCATTCTACTCTATTCTCAAGGAGTAGCTACCTAATTTTAGTGTAGCAGGCTAAACAAGAGAGAAGGTGGGAAAATTAAAGAAAAGTAGGCTAGTTAGCATACAACCACCTATTATTCTTACAATTCATTGTAACATAATATTTAAGAATATGTTTTAGGCCATCACCTTGATCACAGCCAAAACAGTCTACTCTTGTCAGACCACATAGATACTTCTTTAACTTTAAATCGACATGTATGAGCAGTTTTAACTCCTCAGATCATAATAGTGCCAACACAATACTGTTATTACTAGGTGCTTTTATGAAACAAACTATAGTAAACACTACCTGTTCTCAATTTTCAGTAGGCCTCTAAATACAGAAGGCAGCGATGATGATGATACATCTAGTACCCTGAGCAGCACAAGTTCAGAAGGCGAACTCAACCAAATAAAAGATGTTGCTAACAATTCAAAACAAATCATTGTGCAAAAGGTTGTTAGAAAGAATGTCAACAAAGCTTCTCCAGGAAGAAGAAAAATTAAAAATATATCTCATTTGTCAGAATTGGAAAAAAACAAATCCATTCATGAGGTGAAAAATGAATGGAGGTGTGATATTTGTAATAAAACCTTCACTGCCAAGTCAGCATTAAAACTTCATGGTGTGATTCACTCAAGTATAAAACCTTGTAGGTGTGACATTTGTGGAAGAGGCTTTAATCGAAAATCACAGTTGAAACTACACAGTTTGCTCCATTCAGGTGTACGACCATACAAATGTGACCGCTGTGAGAAGTGCTTCACATCTGAGGTGGCCTTGAAAAAGCATGCTCAGTATCATTTAAACATCAGACCCTTTGAGTGTGATATTTGTGAGGCAAAATTCAAAACTAATGCACATCTTAAAGGCCATAAAGTGATACATTCAGATGTGGAACTGTACGAGTGTGACACATGTAAGAGCCGTTTCCGTCAGAAACCAGCACTTGCAATCCATGTCTTAGGTCATCTGGGGATAAAACCGCACAAATGTGATAGCTGTGATAAGAGATATCGTACATTATCACAACTGCAGAACCATACTCTAAGTCATTCTAATGTCAAACCATTCACCTGTGATATATGTGGCAAGACATTCAAAATCAAATGTAGCTTAAAAGTTCACATTCTCTATCATTTGGGTGCAAAACCATTCCAATGTCACATTTGTGAAAAGAGCTTTCGTCAAAGTACACATTTGAGAGCTCATATTCGAACACATTCTAACATTAGACGCTATAAATGTGACATTTGTGAGAAAACCTTTACTCAGTCATCCCATTTGAATACCCATAAAGTGATACACTCAGATGTAAAACAGTTCAAATGCAACATCTGTGAGAAGACCTTTCATGACATGTCCCGACTTAAAAGTCACAAAGTGACACACTCAAATGTAAAACCATACAAATGTGATGTGTGTGACAAAAGCTTCAGAAGATCTTCAAACTTGAAAACACACCATGTGTCACATTTGCGCACAGGAAAGTATAAGTGTGACTTTTGCACAAAAAGCTTCAAAACTAATGCAAGTTTAAAGGTACATATTCATTGTCTACATTCGGACACAAAATCACTGAAATGTGATAAATGTGGAAAGACATTCAAATTAAGGTCAAGCTTAAAGCAGCATATGTTGTGTCATTTGGATATAAAACCATATAAGTGTGATGAATGCAACAAGAGTTTTCGTCAACATGCACATCTAATGAAGCATTTGCGCAGCAGAGTTCATTAATTGCTAAACTACAGGATAATTCAAAATGATTGGTACAATAAGTAATTATTGTTGTCAACATTGTAATCAATCTACTTACACAGATGTAAATGTAACATATAAAGTTAACTCTCCAAGTTCCGATTGGTAACACTGAACACAATAAAGACTTGCTAATGCTCATTATAGGCTCTGTTAATCAAAATAGTGGCATCAGTGATGGAAATGGCATTGTGACCTAGAGTACACAGGAATAGCATGTTTCTACAAGTTGTCCCTGAAGACATACCCAACTTCATTTCAGCAAAATAGGGCCCCACTTTGGCATATTGTACTCAGTCGCTTCAGCCTGCATCTTCCAAACTGCTGGGTTGAAGGATGTGGTACCCTACCACACTTGTATAGAATTTAAAGCAGACAGTTCATCAGGATGTATTGGAACAGATCTGGCAGGAAATGTACTGTTGCATAAATATCTCGAGCATCACTAATATAGGCAACATTGAATATCTGTGGCAACTTGGTGGCTCAACCTTTCAAGTTGGATTTGTGTATTTGTGAAAGAAATTTGTTATAGTTGTCACAGCAATATTCTCTTTTGATACCACTCATTTTGAATTACTGTATATTACGATCAGAGCTTCATATATGAGTTATAAAGAATTTTTTCACACAAGTACACCTAATACAGGGTTGCTACAAATGATTTATTTGTTTTCAAAATACTATATTTTCCAAAGTATTACACTTAAAACAATGGTTGTAAACTCACAAAGTTTAGTCCCACACTCTAAAAATGTTCCATATGTGTCCCTTGGGTGACACAACATACATCCAAACATTGTTGAGCATCATCTCATTATTGCAGGGGTGATGCATTGCTTCAGTTGTCCAAGTGTTGTTGGTAGTGACACAGTCCTTAAGATACCTCCAGAGGTAGAGGTCAGGTGACCTTGGGGGCAAAGGAAAAAAAGCCTGGTCATCTGCACCAATATGCCCAATCTAATGCAGTGGAAGTCCAGATACTTCTGAACATCAAGCTCCCAATGAGGAGGTACCCCGTCTTGTTGGAATACAAAATTGTCAGAATCATTTAGTTGTGGAAACAACTATAAATTCAACATATTTGTGTAAGATGTACCCATAACAGTGTTTTCACAAAATAAAAAATAATTGGTCCATACGCCTTTCTGTGTGTCATCGCACAAAACATTTAGCTTTTGCAAATCTCAACTGTGACAAATGCCTGAGGGTTTTGAGTCCCTCAAAATGCAGGCAACCACTGTGTCTAAATTGCCAATACTGACACAAAATCCTTTGTTTAGAGGGTGGTTCTTGCTGGTACTTGCACTGATATAACAGAGGTACACCTTGCATGTTCCAAAACACAAAAAAATCTTTTGCAACCATTTTGCAAAGGCATTACACTTATGCTGCCATCTGGTGTAATGAATGCAAACTTGGCGAGTTTCTGCAGGACCCTCTGGATAACAGACCTGACACTGGCATCCTAGTTGTACAAAAATGTCACCTGCAGTTGTTGGTGATTTCTGAGGTGTTTCCACACGCTATCCTTCCTATTGTTTTCTATGCCTTTGAGTTATTGTTTGTTATAATAATTCCTATGTAAGTTTGTCTTCATATTAGCAAAGTGAGTGTTTAAAACCTTTTTTTTTTGGGCAGTATAGGGAACGGGAATAAATCTAATAACATGTTGACTGTGCCATTTGCTCTCCACGTGTTTATGTTTATTGTGTTCTATCTAAGACTATGGCTACATTAGCTGTATAGTGAGGTTAATTTATCTGTTTGCAAGTACAATTTGTGTCACGATTACAGTGGTGAGAGGTTGTTGAAGAATAACTGTTCCAGTAGTGCATTTTATTGTTGATATAGTACCTAACCTCAAACATCACAATGCCCCGTAACTGTTGCATTCCTGGATGCAAATTACAAATGAGAAACTTTCAGTTAAAACAAAAGGTAAATTGCCATGTAAAGCTTGTAAATTCAGTATTTCATTACTATAAATTACAGTGCTATGTGTGTTAGTTGCTGGTGTATATATAACATGGTGAATAGCGTGAATAGTGAAGGACAATAATTTCAAGTGAACTCAGTGATAGCTGCAACACCAACAGTGTCTTTCATGTAAGTAGTGTGCTGCTTGTGTGTATACATTATCTTTTGTCTTTGTAATTTAAATGTGTAGCGTAGTTTAGAAGAAATGTGTTATGTTGCTGCATGTCAAACTGTAGACTATAGTAAAGTAGCTTTACAATGCTGATTTAAGGTAATGTGTTTCATATATTTCGTTTACAGTGCTGTTTTAGTTATTATTTTGAATATTTTATCTGCTTTTGTGGATTCCCCCTGTAAAATGAAGTGTATCATGAAGTGCTGAGTAATATATTGTTGCAAACTGAGTAATCATAAGTTAAAAAGTAAAAGCAAAATTCCACCCTAAAGCTTTTGAATTCAGTAGGTAGCTAATTATTCTAAATAGCAGCATTTGTATATCAGTCATCCAGTATATGTTTTGTGTAGGTATATAACATAATATACGTGGTGCAAGTGTGAAAAACAGTGTAAACAAGGATTAATAATTCTGAGTCAACTCCATGTCAACAGTTCTGTTTTATTTAAGTAATATGCTGCTTGCAGTTTTGTGTATCTTCTTTGTAATTTGAGTGTGTAATGCAGTTACATAATGGCATGTAAAACTGTAGATTGCATGAATGTTATTTAAGGTTATATATTTCATTGCCCATGGGTTATCATTTAATATTAAATGTCATTCTTTTTTGTTTACTTGAGGTTATGTTTAAGACAGTGTTTTTGTGTTTAACACGGCCTATATTCACAAAATAGGTGCATTATTACACCACATTTTTGTTTTACTGCGTTGAAATCGTAGCCTGTAGACAAGTTGTTTATAAGTAGTTCCCACCACATAGGCCACCATCTTGAATCCCAGTGTCAGGTCCAGTATCTAGAAGTTTCTGGTTTGATGTACATATAACCATTGTTTTAAGTGTAATACTTCGGAAAATATAGTGTTTTGAAAATGAATGATTCACTTCTAGTAACTCTGTGTATAAGAATAGTATCTTATTGAGTTTATATAATATGCTCTAATGGTTATTATGTAAGGTTAATTCTTAAAATGTTTATTATTGATTGTAGTTGGTTCAACAATTATTTAAATATGTTTTATATTTGTTTCCGTAAAATGATTGATGTGAATGCTGTGTTCATTTTTTGTATGTGTTTTGATAGATATGAGCAGTAGTTCCTAAGATGTCTCCCCTATACAGAGGGTAACCTTATCATCGGGCTGTTACATCCTTCAGCTGTAGCCACAGCCATTATATGAATACCTCCAGAATAATATTCACAGTTATCAGAACAGCAATAACTTGGAACTTGTATGATCAGTCTTAATGATAGTTATTAATTTGAAAAACTCTCCTCACTTAACAACCATAGAGTAATAGAATCAAGAATGTTTGTTTACACATCACTGTGTAGATAGTAAAAATGTACAGGAGAACCTTTTAGACATCACAATTACAACTCCTGCATCCAAGCTCTTCAGAATGTCATTAAATACTGTAAATTCTGGATTTATTGTAAACCGTCCTAATTTGTTAATAAGAAGGGGCTTTGTTACTGTTTAATTTTGAATAAAATACATAATAAATTGAAAAATAGAATTATTCACTTAAATACTTGCCATTCTCTTGACCGTCACCCTGCACATACAATAGAACTTGATAAATGCCAGATTTTTTTATAATTTGGTATTTTATCTTTTTTTGAAAAATTAAGTAAATTTTGTATATTAAATTTATTTTGAGGGACCAAATTTATTCCATATTCTTTAAAAATCCTTGTAAATTTTTTATTAGCCCATGGATGGTAAGTAAACTTTTTAAAAATACAATTATCTTTTATTTTTTTAAGGATTGAAACTTCTTTGACCCTTAACTTCCAGCATTTTGATACTTAAATTCCCCTATCCTTTTATGTATAAAATCTGTATTAAAACCATTAATTACTGCAGTGTTAATAATATGTTTATATTCTATGTCAAATTCATCTTTATTAAGGGGTATATTTATTAATCTATAAATTAAACTATTAAAATCAGCAAATTTATGTGCAAAAGGATTAAAACTTTTATATTTTATGTAATTATCAGTGTGAGTAGATTTTCTGTAAATACCATATTTCAATTTTTTGTTATGTCTTTTAATTTTTAAGTCCAGAAATGAAAGGAATCCATTATTTTCAGTTTCCAAAGTGAATTGTATAGCTTTATCTTGTAAATTTAAAAGTTTTAAAGCATCATTTATCTGGTTTTTTTTTTGGTCATTTAATCATGAAATTAATCCAGAGGTTAAATTACTAAAACAATTAAGTAAACCGATAGATTTAATGGTTTGGGGAAAAAATTTTATTTTAAAAAACAGGAACCGTGTCATGAACTTCGAATTACCATCTATAGATTGTATTTATAAATTTTTGTTTTCAGAGATTGGTAAATAAAAATTGAATAAGAGTAATTGTTTTTCACAAAAAAATAAAAGATTGTAGCTTGGCAACGAGTTTGTTTATATGGCTTTGAGAATGAGCTGGACACAGCTTGAAACCTCAGGGTTAGCAAAAGAATAACAACATTATTAAGATAAGTGAAGTTTTTAGTTTCTAATTTGTTCTTACTTTAGAATCTTTTGGAAATGTTTAGGCCCAGTTACATAAAAACTGCTTACTGAAGATCAGAAGTGAACTAAGTTTACTAATCAGCATTGCTTGTACAATGCTTCTGAAGTCAGACGAACTCTCTTCAGTGCTGATCTGAGAACAGAAAAAGAAATGCAGCAACATCCCCATACATGTAGCGAGTTTTGTATTGAAAGTACCTGAGAATCATCAGGACTGTTCAACTCTGTTTGATTCAACTACACAGGGTAAACATAACAAAAACTAAGTGAAACCTTCTCTTCACGGCTTTAGTCCCAAAATTAAGGCTGTTTTATATAGGCAGTAATAAGAATTTATTAAAAATGTATTTATCAAGGAAATAATTATTTTGCTTGCTTTATTTTCATTACTTATTTATTATACTTTTTTATTTTTGTTTGTTTACAATACTGTAATATAAAATAAATGCTTCATACTTATTAACAATACTTGAATTGCCAGGATTGCATCAGTACCATGTGTGTGCCAGAATTTTGTACTTCAGTTCTTTTACATGCCAATAAATCCATTAACATAAGGCTGTCACTTTTAAGCACAGGTAACCATTGGTCTGGACTGCGTTTGAACCTGAGACCCTTGAATCAGTAGAACAGACCAGTCTTACAGCACTGTGACTAGGGAAGCTTAACCAAATAGTGGTGATTCAGGGAACAGACAGAGTACCACAAAGAAAAGGGAGGAGACATGAAAGAACACAACTGCACAATTTAATTCAAAAGATTTTATTGTACATAATTGCAAAACCTTAAAGCATTGTTATCAAAACAAAAAAGCTCACAACAAAAATAAATGCAGAAGATGAGATAGAAATGTATAATACAGGGGGTGATATGCTTTGGATGAAAATGGCCACAAGCTAATTGCAGTGCTTAAGGTGCTGTTTCTGCCAGGTTGACTATGAGTTTCCATTCTGGAGAAATATCAGAAATGGGAATGGCAGTTATTTGCAGTTCCCCAGGAGAAAGGAGGTCTGTGCTTCAAATACATCCTCAAATACACAGAGCAAACAAGAAGGTCGGAGTGCTTAGAAAAAAAAAACATGAACTTAAAATGGAAATTTTAAAATTCAAACTAGAACTGAAAAATAAAACTTGCAAAAATGAGGTTAGGAAATCATAACTTTACAGTGAATACCTAAAAGTATTGTTTATTAGTCCAGTTTTCAGTGCTGTGTTTTCCCCCTCTATCTCTGATTTAAGTTGGATAAAGGCAATTCCTTGTAAATTCTCCTTCCACAGTAAACAGCACTATCTACATCAGGAGTGTGTCTGCATTAATGGCAAGGTATGTAATACAAATGTTGCTACTATTAAAGGATGAACTCAAAGTAATTTCAGAGCTGATTTCATTGTTAAACATGGGAATTGTCTTTTGACAAACTTAAAAGACCTGCAATAATTGTGTGTTTTTTCAAAACTCAAAGATGTACAAAATGCATTTCTGAGAAAAATAGTTTTTCTATTTATGTTGTTGTTAGCTAATGCTGGATTTCTGACAATGAAGTCATTAATCCTCTTGCTCTCCAATATTTTTCACTGATGATATTGAAGAGAGCAATAGCAGTAATAGTAACCGCTTTTTAGAGAGCACCATATTTTTATGTTTTGACGGTCACATCATTCTCTCACAACCCCCAGAATGTCTGGAGGACCACACCTGTCATTGGTTTACGGGTCTCACCGACCTGACCGGGAGAATTATCAAAATAAATTCACCGACCATATCCTCTGATTACCAATCAGAGGACGTATTACATGCCATGACAGGTCAGCATGTTAGGGGTTAAGATTTTATAGAGAAATGGAGAGGTTGGAAAAATAAAGACTCCCTAGCCCTCGGGAACCCTAATAGCATCGGGGTCGGAAGAGAACAAGAGATGACCAAGGTAAGGTCAGATAGAAAAGTTACAGTGAGGAGCAAAACACCAGTAAGTGGAAGTAATGTTCTGTGGCAATACTAATTGGTTAGCGCAGCAACTATATTAATCATTCAATTTGCCTTCAACTATATTAATCATTCAATTTGCCTTCCTGATGCTTCCTCATTGAATGTGAAAAGAAACAGCATAGTTTAACTAGTGCAAATTTGGGGTTTGAAAATGCAGAGTTTTTCAAAAACCGATAGATGCTGATTTTCTGCATGAGCAAGAAATTAACACATGATTTGTTATTTTTGTCATTTATTGTTTTTGTTGCCTTTTATTTATGTATTTATTATTTTTTTATTTATTTTCACCTTTTTATAATACATAATGTACTCTACAACCAACATATTAATGTTTATAAGGATTATTTTGTTAGGTACAAACTTAGGAACTAAGTACTGCTACATTCACAGTAACAATATATTTTATTTTATTTATATAACAAACATATTGAATACACACAAAGAAATTTCAAACAATATGAATAAGTAAGCTTTAACCTTTATTAGTGCTTGTGCAGTCTGTACTTGGTTCTTAGTTCCTTTCTCTTTTCCACATGTGCCTTTGTCTTAATCTTCATCAGTCCCATTTTGCAGGTTGAGCATGTGTCAGTGTGTGGTGTACGAAATGATAGATTGAAGAAGTTGTAAAATATGTTTTTATATTTTGACAATGTGCAGACTGGTAGATTTCTTAATCTTCTTTCGTTGCAAAAGTTGGTCCACATTTTTCTGATATTAAGTTCTGGAGGTAAATATCCTCTTCTTGATTTTGGTCTTCCATAGTGGCTTTCTCTACATCTGTACTTCTTAATGTCTTGCTTTATAGCAGCAGTAATGCCCTTCTGTAATATTCCTGTTCTGTCAACTCCTCTGGTTTCCTTTGGCACATTCCCAGATAAGTGAAATTTTCTAGCCAGGAGAGATAATCTACCTTTCGACACCCTTGTGATTCCTTGGAAGCTTGCAGTGCATACTGACAATACTCGGCCATCATTACTTCTCACACTGTATTTAATGCTAACAGTGTGCTTTCTATTTGCATCCTCTTTATTCACCACTCTGCAATTAGGAGATGTAATACTCATATATTTCATAAGGAATTTATCTTGATCTATTTTGTTGAGCATGGAAAGGTGTTGGTGAAATCCACTATATCATTCTAAATCAAATCAGCTACATCACAGTGCTTATGCTCTTTACTTTTAGGATTTTGTGGAGTGCACTCAAGACCATGTGAACATTAAATTGCTGCAGTATGAGCCTTCCTTGACTTACATTCTGATTTCCTTTCCTTGTTTTTGCAATTCCTACTTCCCATGCATTCTACAACTGGTACAATTTCACAATCTGAGCTCCTGTCCATTATGCATAGTACAGTTCAGTGTCTCAACTAAGAACAAAAATGCCATATAAGTATAACAAAGCTTGCCTGTTGTGCAAGGGGTCCCGGGTTTGATTCCTGGCAGGAGGGTAGGAATTTTTGTCCAGCCAAGATTATTCCTCATCCTTCCCTGAGTCTGGAAGTATGAATGAAAGTGTGAATGTGTGTGAATTCAACGTATAAGAACTCTCAAAGACCGAAAAACCCACTGTTAAACGAGTAACACCATTGCCAATAGTCAAGGCTGCCGATATGACCTCTGTAGTTAAAAGACAGAATATAAATGAAAAAAAAAAGCTGGCACAAATGAATGTGAAATCCAAGCACACAACCTGAGTTCCCAGTTATTGCCAACGATGCAGCAGTGTACAAAGCTTGCAGAAATTATTGAGAATTCCAAGAATCACAACAGTGAGATGGCAGTCAATGCCAACATGCATTTCATAGAATTCAGGTTGCTATAGTCTAGATCATAATATCCTACACAGGACAAGAATCGAATTTTGCAAAATCTGATTTCACAGAACGATGCAGAAGGTGAAAATTATGCTGATACTATATATGACTCAATTTCGTAAAATGTTGCATCTATCGAGTTTTGAAAAAATGCTCCTCAATTGATCTTGTTTGTCTAGAGTGCTGTTAAATGGCCATCCTGCAACACTTTCTTCATGTACTATAGATATAAGTAATAATGACAGTGTCTCCTAGGAGTACACCTTGGAGAAATTCTTAGCTTCAAACTGTGCATGATTCTAGGATTTCTAAAAATGATGGGACCATATACTGAACTTGGTCACTTAGCAGCAACATTCCACCAACAAGTTTTTAGTCACAGACAGCTTGAAAATTTAAAGAAAACCAACTATGGTGATTTCTGCAAATCTCAGCATTATTCCCACCAGATGATATAATTACTTCCAGAAAGGTAAATACTTAAAAATATTTAATGCCTACCCAAAGGATGTCATTGTTGACAGGTCCTTAACTTCCAATCACTTAATCTTAAGGGAAAAGTTGACCATCTCGATGCTTTTAAAATTGCTGCTAAAGAGTACATATGCTCAAAATCACTTCATTCTGTGTAAGTTTATCTGAATAACACATTATTGGGATAGTGTAGTAGTGTCTAGCTGTTTTAGTGACAAATCACTGTCAACACAAGAAAATGTTACGACTGCCAAACTCTAAATGGACACAAGAGAACCTCCCCCCTTCAATCCTTAAAACTCATAGTAGTTTCCTAGAAAAGGTAACACAGATTAAATCCAAATTGAACATTCCTTACACCAGAGAAAATCTACTTATAAGAGAAAATCCATTGGAATTATTGCAACCTACCTTCAATTTGGAATTAATAGAGGAAATAAGTAAATCAGACACACCAAAAGAAATACAAAAACTTCTAGCTCTGGAAACAATCAATACTAGGTATCCCACAGAAGAATGGCTGCACATATATACTGATGGATCCTCCAAGGAAAACCTTACTGGAACTGGAGTTAGGTGTTCACATTTTTCCTTTTATCATTCTGTTGGCCGACACACAACAAATTATGATGGAGAAATAGAGGCTATACACATTGCTCTCCGACAATTATTAAATCTTCCCTTAAATAAATTTAACAAGGCAGTAATTCTTTCAGATTCTAAAGCTGTAATTCAGGGAATATGTTCAAATACTACAAAGAAGTCAACAAAAATTAGAGAATGCTACAAAATGTTAACACAACTCCAAAAAGTTAATAAGACTGTTCATCTCCAATGGATTCCAGCACACTGTGGAGTCATGGGGAATGAAGCTGCAGACTCACTTGCAAAGAAAGGCACAACAATAAAACAAAAGTCTAAATTCAATTTCTCATATTCTTCAATAAAACGCTTGATTATTAAAAAATTTTCTCATTCATACCTACAAGAAATAGAAACAAATGCCAAAGATAAAAAATGGATTACACTACTTTCCAACCCAGATATAATCCCCCAGAGACCAAGGAAAACAGCGGTTGCAGCCTTCCGACTATTGACAAATCACGACTGCTTAGCAAGTCATCTCTACAGAATAGGTATCTCAGCTTCACCAATGTGTGTCCTGTGTAATGATCCAGCAGAAATGAATGAAGACCACTTGAAGACCTGTGAAGCATTAAGATCAGAAGAAACTACAGTTCAAAAGTATTGGAAAGCACGAATGCTAATGGCTTCATTGCCAGATGCAAGGCACTAGAAAACAACAACATTCAATGCCCGCTCGAAAGCAACTTAATGTTATGTGTATTGAACTGACAAGAGATAGTGGTATTGCAAATCAAATAACAAAATGATGAGAGGTTCTATCTGTAAAAACCTAAAGTTTAAAACAAAGCTTAAATTGTACTTGTAAATATTAAAACTACAGGAAAGAGTTTGATTTTGTTTCTGTACATAATTAGAGAATTATCTGTGCTTTGGTTTTCATATTATGTGCATATAATTTGTCTAGGCTCATTACTCAAATCTAATTTTTATGTACATATGCAACTAAAATGTACCTTTACACAGGGACACACGAGTGTAATCTTTGCATCTGCTTTTACGCACATAATATTTGCGTGTGTTTGGGATCTAAACATACATGGCTGAGACACTCACGTCCTATCGTCCATTCAGTTCTCCAAGATGGAAGCTGATGAAGTTCTTGCTGTACTGGGTCTTGTCTTTCTCATATTAAACAGAAGGAAAAAAGGAAGAAGGCGGTGGTTACATCCAATTAACAGTGAGAGACATTGTATGGCAATTTTTACACACTGTACCCTCCACTCCATGAAGATAGTGACAAATTTTTAATGTCGGCTTCTTCATTTGATGACCTTCCTTCATATATAAAGGTACCCTTGTCCTTATATACATCACAAGCAGTATCCCATAATATAGGATGAATTTCAACCTCACTTATTAACTCTCCAGTGGTTGCTAAGGGACTGGGAGACGCATATGTTCTAGTTTTCAAAATGCACCTATGCAATTGCCTGACTAGGACATCTAACATTAGACCTTACTCAACTTACGCGACCACCTTCCCTGTTTATTTCTTTAGCTCAAAGAATGACTAATCAGCAGTTATATGTCGCAGAGGTCAACCAAACTCTGCACATCTACTCTCATTACATATTACTGACATACATTTTTTCCTTGTTGTGCAATATATCTTTGTGATTGCAAATTTATCATCACCATCATCATCATCATCATTCCCCTTGCACTATGGAGAAATTCTTTAATATCTCATTCAACCAGGAAATATTGAGTACATAGGACAGATTACATGTCATTATGATTTACAGTTATTTGTTATTGTTGATCTACTATAATTCATGTTGTGAAATTTGCTCTTGAAATTGTGGTGACTTACATTTTTTTTTCTACATAGTACAAGATTAAAGAAGAAAAGAGTATAATTCGTGGTGGGTATATTACTAATCAGTATGTTAATAGCTAAGCAAGGGTGCTTATTATCGCCACTACTATTCATTTTGAGTTTGGATGATGTGAATAGTTTCTGCAGCAGAAGACACCGCGGTATGCAATGGGGGGGACTGGTGAAAGACTGGAAGGTTTAGAATTTGCTGATGACGTTTGTCTGTTGGCACACAGGTTCTCACACATAAATACACTTGCATCTGCAGTTGGGCTGGTGACAAACATAAAACTAAAGAGATTAGGACACATAGGAAGTCTTATACCAACTTAGTATTGGAAGACGAAGTTACAGAAGAGCATATGTAAGTGAATTTACATATTTTTATCAAAATAGGGAGGAAAAGCAACATGTAATTTGATGCAAGTAAATCCTATTTGGAAGTCTAATCAAATCGCAGTTAAACTTAAACTTATATTAATATAAATGCAAAAACCTTGGTACGTATTGTATGTGAAACTTGGAGACCAACCAAATAAAATTAGTAGAAAAGAAATAGATGCCTCAGAAACGTGAGAATATGGTGGCCGAGGACCGTATGAAACGTGGAGCTTTGGAGAAAAGCAGATCAGCATGAAATCTGGAAGGAAATTAGATACAAGAATTGGAAATGGATTGGGCATGTTTTAAGGAGAGATGCAGGAATGTTACAAGAATGTTATTTGAATGGAAAACCCAAGGTGTGAACAGGCGTAGAGGTTGACCAAGGACAATCTAGTGTAACACGGTGAGAGCTGAAGCAGAAAAGATGAAATGAATTAAAGTTGTTGACCAGAAATAGAATTCGATGGGGAGCCTTTAAGGTCCTGTGCTTCCCTGCGGAGTGATTGTTGTTGTAGTGTTTAACGCCCGCTTTTACTACTACGGCACCGCAGGCGATGACACTGATGATACATGGAATGAAGATGGAGCAACGGTGGAATGAGATGGCGGGGGAAACCGGAGCACCCGGAGAAAACCCGCCCTGACGCCGCTTCGTCCACCACGAATACCACACATGCGGGTCCCTGGGATCGAACCCGGCCTAGGTGGTAGGCGAGCTCGCTAACCGCTCGGCCACGGCGCCTACGGAGTGACGAGCACTTCTACTACTATATTACTAGTCATGATGACGTTCCATAATTATTTGACGTATTCAGTCTTCCTTAGTTCTGCTCACACTGGAACCAAACGAAAAAGCAAATGGAGTAACGCTATGGTTTTACATTGTTACTAATAATTTTTCTGTGTTGGTTATGCCAAGAGTAAATCATTTGTTTTGGCGAACATTGTAGGGAATAGACAATTCTAATGTTGAGATTTTGTTGTTTAACGACGCTATCAATTGCCAAGATGGCATCAGCGTCGCAATTCTAATGTTAATTACCTTCTTCTAACTGTTCTCTTCGAGGATTTAGGCAGAAATTGAAGAGCTGTTCGGTTCCAGAGTCTTCTCGATCGTTGCACTAGCTTATCATTCACTAAGGGGCGCGATTGCACGAAGTAGCGCTGATACGGTATCTGTTGAGCGAATATGGATGTAAAGGAGGAGCTGCCGGTAATGGAAACGAAAGCAAATGAAATTAAAATCAAGTTGGAAGAGACTGTAGTGTTAAATTCTGATTTGCAGCATGAGGTAGGATTCGCAGTGGATTCAAAATATGATATGGAATCATGCAGTGATCAGACTATGCACATAAAAGTTGAAGTGAAAGAGGAGCATTTGTGGGAAGACGGATCGGAAGAAAACTATCACACTGAAATACCTTTCGAATCGGTTCCTGTCTTGCAGATAACTAAAGAGGTGAGATTTATTAAAACTTTGTTGTAAAACATTGAAAGTTTAGATCTTCATGTATGTAATGTAACTATGTAAAGTTGCAAAACTCGGCGATAAATTAACTCGCTTGTGGTTTAAGAGAACAGAGAACTGCATCTTCTTGATCTTCACTGCTCTTTACGACCAAGTCTCATGTGCCATCCTGATGAGTGACGTTGCTCATATTGCGCCACTTTGAGAGGGAAAGAAGCAAATAGTCGCCAGAGGAAGACATTGTGACAAAAACGGTCCGGTTACTTTCCTATCACTTTATTGTCTTCTCAATTTTTGCAAAAATACACAGTTTTCTTCTTGTCGTTAACAGTCTACAGCCTTTCGTGATATTACAACGCACAGCTGTTTACTTCTCGTAACCTTGACTCACTCCTTTCAGCGTCTTTCTTCACTTGCTCTGTCTCTCATACACTACTGATACTAACTCCGACGATACAATCACTCGACGCTCGTTGAATCCTTCACTTCGACGCGACATACCACACACACACACACGTCTCACACTTACTGACACTGACTGAGTCAGGTCTGTAACTCTCTCTCTCTCTCTCTCTCTGCTGTTTCCTCGCCATCTTATGCAGCGGGGATGATGTCACACGGATCTTTCGCGAACTGCTTCAAACACACTGGCGATGAGTAGCCAGATCTTTCTTTAACACTGGAGAAAGTCCCTTTTGGTTCTGCCGCTTGATTGTTAATCATGTGTACACTAAAGTCAACCTTTGCATTGTGTGGTGTTATGTAACTTAGCCCCACATTCCTTTGTTTTGCACCACATCCAATGTCACAATGTATTCAAAAGCTTACCTGCCATGAATCATAAACCTAAGTTTATATAAATAGTTTATCCTAAGCATTGCTAAGGAACACATGTTTGCATACTTTATGGTAACCACAAGTTTGAGCTTATATAAACACTCAATCTCATGATTGTTAAGGAATGCATGCAGGCAAGGCTAGTTAGTGTACCTACTTTGGTGTATTTTCAGATGTTACACTCCCAAGTGTTGGCACCAGTTAGTACTTTCTGTTACACCAACGTTGGTGACAGTTGAACAAAATGCTCCCATAATGCCTTGGGTGGAATGCATGTGGTGGCTGTTGTGCTGTACTCATTTATCTGAAACTACAGTGCATGTAATTGGCAAATCCATTTACTTATGTTATCTGGAGTGTTAATGAGTGTTCGCTATACTGTGTAATTTTCAGTAAAAGAATGCTAACTTCTGAAGTACTGACAGCATTGGATAAAAAAGAAGTACCATTAAGCATATTTTGTGATTTAGCTAAGGCATTTGACAGTATTAATCACACATAGTCCACCTCTGTAGCATGATAGTTTGCCTCACGTTCAAGAGGTCGCTAATTTAAATCTCACTTAGGGTGAGTTATCCAGAGAAGGTTTTTTCCAAGGTTTTCCCATATCTTGAGAAGACGAATGTTGGATTACATAAAGCTTTATGGACGTCGGGCTTATTTGAGCATCAATTCACCCATTTCATTCACCCATTCACCATCTGATATGACATTACGTTGAGAACCTTAATTAAAAACAGTATTAAACACAAGCTCTTACTGCAAAAGTTAAGGTTTTATGGTTTCAGTGAAGTCTCTGTAATTTGGTTCAGATCTTAGTTAACTAATAGAATCCCAAAAAATCTGATGTGTTGCACTCACATGACTTTCTCTACCCTTGAACTAACCATTCTTACAAACTCTTATTCCTATATCTTCTTTCTTGTTAGTTGAGATAAACATTTGTACAAATTATCTTATTGCTTATTTCCTTGTAGGTGCAAGGGGAATGTTAGAATACAATAGGCTTTGTGCGATAGTCAAATGTTTGAGATTCTGTTGTCTTTGTACACTTAACATATAAAAAAATGAACCGCGATGACCCATTTCACGAAAGTTCTAAGTTTTCCGAAACTCACACACATAACAAGGAATATCTCCGAAATGGTTCACCCTACAAGAAAATTTATTGAGACATAAATTGTGTGTTTTAGCAAGATCTAAATTTTTTGTATATAAAGCCATTATTTACTTACTGCAGCGAAGTTCTTTTAACAGCAAACACAAAAAAGATTCAAATCTTTCAAAACCAAAGTCTGAGATTAATTACAGGTGCTATCAAAACCACACCAATAGCAGCTATGGAAATACTAACCAACCAATGCCCCATTGAATATGAAATAGAAAAAGTGGCTCTTATTCAAAACGAAAAGTTGATCAGACTCCCATTCAATACATGCCACAAGAGAAATTTTACACATACACTAAAGACTCAGGAGAGCTTTCTTTCCAAAATTCAAGATATCAAGAAGAATTTATACCTTCCTAATTCAAAGGAAAACTTAAAGTCAATCCGACACAAACATTAGACATCACATATTACACTGGTCGACAAGATTTTTTTCACAAGAAATCTGAATAGTGAATCTAGTGCATTTTTCATCCTGAATTCAGATATGTAGTCAGAATTTTCCCATCAGGCATAGTTTTTCTGTGAAAGCTACTTTTCAAAATATGATTTTAGCGTTTTCTTTGACCTGTCATAGGAACCTTTACCTACCTCATATGTAGCTATTTTACTCAAGCCGTATTTACTGAAATTATTTGTAATATCACGCTGAAGCACCACAAAACAAGACTGTGCAGGTTCATTCATGTTTAGACATGCTCAGACCTGTCTGGCATTGTGATGTGTCAGTATTGAGCTGACTGTGACATTGTTCACTAGTGAAATATTTCCTTCCTTTCTGTTTAGAAATGTATTGTGTATGTTGTGCATGTTGTATTTCAGTGCTTAATGTTTTCATCATGCCAAGAAAGTGTGTAAATCATGCAGATAATTTCTGCTATATTTGTGGTGAGCTGACCTTCAAGTCTCAGAGGCGAAATATGACCCCACTTGTAAAGAAGTGTTATCATCTTTACTTTGGCTGTCAAGTTGGTGATTTTGATAAGAGCTGGGCCCCAAATACATGCTGTGTTTCATGTGTTAGACTGCTGACTGGGTGGAAAAATGGTACACATCATATGCCATTTGCAATTCCCATGATTTGGAGGGAACCGAAGGATCATTCAACTGACTGTTATTTTTGTTTGACAAATATTAAAGGAATCACATCTAAAACAAAATATACAGTTAAGTATCCGAATTTGCAATCTGCATTGAGACCTGACTTACACAGTGAAGAGTTCCCCGTACCAGTATATGTAGATACAACCTTAAGTGATAACTCTGATTCTGACCTAACTGAAACTCAAAATGATTCAGATGAAAATAAAAATGATCTTACATATGAAGCCAGTAGCTGTTCATCAGAACCATACTTTCCCAATCAGCAAGACCTTAATGACCTGGTTCGGGATTTAAATCTGTCTAAACTGCAAGCTGAAGTTTTAACTTCCAGACTCAAAGGGTGGAATTTACTCCAAAAAGATGTAAGAATAAGTAGTTATCGTAGCTGCCGTAGTGTTTTCAAAGAATACTTCTCTGAAGAATATGGTGTTGTGTTTTGTAATAATATTTGTTCACTTATGGAAACTCTTGGGCATCAACACCGACCAGATGAGTGGCGATTGTTCATCGACTCCTCTAAAGTAAGTTTGAAGGCTGTGCTGCTACATATTGGCAATGAATTTCCACCAATACCAGTAGCGCATGCCGCTATGAAAGAGACATATCAAAATATGAAACTAATTTTAGAGAAAATACAATATGGAAAATATGAATGGAATATCTGTGGTGATTTAAAGGTCATTGCTTTATTGCTTGGTTTGCAACTTGGGTTCACCAAATTTTGCTGTTTTTTGTGCGAGTGGGACAGCAGAGATAAGAAGTCTCACTACGTTAGAAAGTCATGGCCAAAACGTGAATCTCTTCTCCCTGGCCAGAAAAATGTGGCATGTGTCCCTTTAGTGAATCCTGAAAAAATATTTTTACCTCCATTGCATATTAAGTTAGGAGTTATGAAAAATTTCGTCAAAGCTATGGATAAACTTTCTGATGGATTCTTGTACTTGAAATCGAAATTCCCCAAAGTCAGTGATGCTAAATTGAAAGAAGGAGTTTTTATAGGACCACAAATCCGATCATTAATGGCTGATGAACATTTCGAGGGACTGTTAAATCCACTGGAGAGAGCAGCCTGGCAGTCTTTCAAAAGTTTATGTTGCAATTTTCTTGTAAACCATAAAGCAGAAAACTCGTGACATAGTGGCTGATCTTCTGCATTCTTATAAAGCTATGGGATGCAACATGTCTTTAAAAATTCACTTCTTGGACTCTCACTTGGACTTCTTCCGCAAAAACCTTGGAGCTGTCAGCGATGAACACGGTGAGCGTTTTCATCAGCAAATTTCTACGATAGAGAAGAGGTACCAAGGCAAGTGGAGTTCCAATATGCTGGCTGACTACTGTTGGACTAAAATGAGAGACGTTCCAGATGCAAAATATACCCGAAAATCACTATCTACCACTTTCTAGGTAAGTCAGAATCAGTAGTTATAATTTTGAGTTAGATAGCTAGTTACGGATTTTTTAGAATATTATAAAAATTCAAATGAATATCACACAAAACTCCTGCCCGATGCGGACAAACTGTAATTATATTTGAATTCAGCACGAAAAATACTTTTAGAATCTGTTATTTTAATTCTTGTGAAAGAGAAAAAGTTAATTTTTGTTGACCAGTGTTATTTACACCTGACAGAAAAGTTAAGAAAAGTGATACTCCAACTAATGTTCTAAAATTATTGGCATTAGAGACAATCCATACTAGATTTCCAGAACACGAATGGCTCCATATTTATACTGATGGATCATTAATATCAAACCAAGATGGAGCAGGTGCTGGAGTCACACGTCACCTCTTTTCCTATTACAAATTTTTAAGTTATGGAACTACAAACTTTGATGGAGAAATTGAAGCAATTCGAATGGCCCTACAAAACCTTTTGTACAGAATTTCACATTTTCAGCAAGCAGTTAATCTCTCAGATTACAGGGCAGCAATTACAGCAATTACTTCCAAGTTGTCACCAAAAAACCAAACAATTATAGAATGTTGGAAAATCCTTACCCATCTAACAGCACTTCAAAAACACCAAGTCTTCCAATGGATACCAGCTCACTGTGGACTGAGTGGTGATGAGAAAGCTGATTTTCTTGCAAAAAAGGGTACCGGCAATGTGCAGAAATCAATAGTTAATCTACCATCTTATGCAGCTAAAAGACTAGTCAACTCTGAATTCAAGAAAATTATTGAAAAATATTACTATGAAAAATCAAAAAATAAAAGATGGGAGCTACCAAACATTCAAACAGTGATTCCAACAGCAGTTGCAACCTTCAAGTTGATTACAGGACATGATTGTCTAGCAAAACATTTAAACAGAATTGGGATATATTCTTCACCACTCTGTCCTCTATGTGATCTGCAAGAGGAAGTGGATCAAGACCACCTTCAAATATGCCCGGCCACTTCTAGTGCCCCATCCATCAGTGAAAAATATTGGAGAGCAAGAGGATTGATGACTTCATTGTCAGAAATCCAGCATTAGCTAACAACAACATTTTTGATATAGTATGATTTGGTCTATCTCTAACAGTTTACCAGTTATGCAAAATTCATCCAGAGTAAATACGACTACAGGGGCAATAGCCAGAAAATTCAAGATATACATTTCATTTGTCATAACAATATCTCAAACATATGGCATTTTATTCAAAATCGTTAGAACCATTTTCAGAAAATCAAAATTTTCGAAAAATCTTCCATGTAAGGGGTAGTTTAGGGTGGAGCTATTTTCTTCAAAATCTTCGTGTCACATCCTTGAAAGACATTAAACTTAAATGCCAACTTTGATTTCTAACCGACCTTTCGTTTTAGAGTTATGCTGTCCACAGTCTGACAGACTGACAGACACACAGACTGACACACACACGGACCTTTTTCTAAAAATGCTTTTTTTGGATTCAGGGGGCCTGAAAACATGTATTTCCGGTGAAATCTCGACATCAAATTTTTGGGTGGAATACAATACTTCCCCTACTTACCAGTAGAGAAAGTAAAAACAGCATAAATGGTTATGACTGAACCAGGTGTTACTACCAAAGGTGACCAACAAGGTTCTATACGTGGGCCTTTCCTGTTTTTTATATAATCTTAACAAAGAGTCAATATCTGTGCTCATTGTAGATGATACTAGTGTGCTTATATCTTAAAAGTTGCATCATCAATTAAGAGATTGTCTATAAAGCATTTGAACAGCTCAACATTTGGTTTGAAGCAAGTAAGTTAGTATTCAACTATAATTTAAAACAAGTTTTACTCAGTTTAAAACAAAGCATAAACAAGTAAATGAATTAACAATCAGATACAACAATTATCTACAAAACTTCTAGGGCTCCAGATAGTTAGCTCAGCTAGAGAAAACAAAAATAATGCTTCTAAGACTTAGCTCGGCTTTCATTGCATTAAAAAATTTTTAAAAATCTGCTCAACAAATATGTTTAATATCAATTCATTCAAATAGGGCCATAAATATTATTTGTGGTATTGCTTCCTGTCATTCTTGTGAGCCATTATTAGAACTGAAAAGAATGCTTACTCATGCTGGTGAACTACCATACTGATAATTGTGATAACTTTGCAACATATGTTTACATGATCACAGTACAAGGCATGCAGGTGATTTGCATAGACCAAGAAATAGCTTAAAACTATTTCAAAAAAGATTGTTGCTATTCTGCAATAAAAATGTATAATAACCTTCCATGTTCTCTAAAGCTGTTAGGCAATCATAGTCAACATAAAATCTTTTGAGAAAAATTAGTATTTTTTTTATACATATACTCGCTCCCGATACACTGTCAGTCTGGGTGGCTCAGTTGGTATACATATGAGTACATGGAAAGTAGCCCTGGGAATGGTAATGTCAGAGAAATGGTGGTTTAAATTCTCAGTTGTAATCATCAAATTAATTCATTGAAATGGTCTGTCAAGAATAAAGTTATAAAATTATTGTTTTATTGCAGGAGAACGTGTCGAAGAATAGTGATGCAGATATAGACGTGTCATCCTCAGAATCAGCAAGGTAATACATGTTCACAACACTCACACATAATCTTACAGAGCTATCAAACTTGTTTTTTGTTTTTATCACATATAATGCTTCAGGTCCTAAAATTGTCAGAAATTCACTTTGTTGTGATTGTTCATTCACACTCATTACTGTCATTTGTTGCACTTTTTTATACAATTGTTATGTTGTACTTCCTAGTATGAAGCAGTTTCCTCTATTTTCATATTTTCCAATGTTTTCTGAATCATATACAGTGCCTAACGGTTGCTTCAATTAAACCCTTGTGACACAATATGTGAAGTCCAAATCATAATTCAACAGTTCTAATATTTCAGCCAAAAACTGGTCACTCTCAGACAAAAATGTCTTAAGGTGAGACATCAGTGAGAATCATTAAAATATGATGAAAAAATGAGTTTTTGGATTTTTACGTCAAAATTATTTACATGTTTGAGCTGTCCAAAACTAATTTCATTTCTGCCCTATGACCATTTAAAAACCCTTAAAATTGCAATTTAAATGTCTAGCTGGGCAGAACCCTAGTGATAGTGCACTCTGAAAGCCAACGTTCAGCTAAGACCTTTGGAACACAGTCTAAATTTCCCATGGAGCTTTTGAAACATAAGGTGGATGGTCAGCCTCCCAAGAGCTACTTCTACATTGGCTACATTGTCAATTTCTGATTAGCCCACCTCTGTAGTGTGTTGATAGCATGTCTGCCTCACATCTAAGAGGTCACAAGTTCAAATCTCGCTTAGAGTGAGTTATCTGGACAAGGTCTTTTCCTAGATTTTCCAATGTCCTGAGAAGACAAATGTCAGGCAACGTTAAGATCTATGGACCTCAGGCTCATTTGAGCATCATTTCATCCATTTCATTAATTTGTCATCCTATATGACATTAAGTTGCAGGGCATTAATATAAAAAATTACTTCTCATTTCCCACTTTTGTTGATAAACAAAATATTTGGGAAAAGGTTACTTTTTTACATTCAAAGTTCACAGTTTTCAATTCCACAGTGTGTAATGCAGCAGCTTTGCATAGAAAATGGAAAATGAAGGTGTACTAGAGTTATTTCTTTCATTTTAAATCATCAAATACATGAAAAATATTCATTGTTGCTTAGATTAGTGTGCGGGCTCCGAGTGTACTATTTTTTACATACCTGAACAGTGTTTAGAGACATTTATACACATACATAAGTGGTTGTTGTATTTTTTATAAATATGGAGCAAATGAATAAACAGAGTAAAAATCACAGGGTCTGGTAAATGTAAGGTGCAACATATTGAGCAGGGCAGTTCTTAGGTCACAAGTTAGTATTATATGCATGCTGACCTCCAATGTCATGTTTTTCAGTGATTTTTTAATGTAATAATTTTATTCTGAACAAAGTAGTCATTCAGTTGCCTTGAAATTTGGCACAGCACATGTATGAAAGTGATGTATGCTTTTTTCTGTATACTTCATAGTTTTTGTGCAAGCACCAGTCAAAAATTGCAAAATTTACAAAAACACTTAAAATATCTTTATTCAAAACAAATGTATTTCTCCCAGGTAGATAAATGTAATTTGAAAGCCGTATATCACATTTTATAGACATCTTGAGGAATGCACTAGTATTTTTAGTTTTAAGACTCACTTTCATTTTTTTTTTTCGGAATCAGAAGTATTGAAGTTGCTTATAATAAAAAAAATAATAGCCTTTTGGTATGTCAAATAAGATTGCATAACACCGGGCCCCAATGTATGATAAATGAAAGTAGCGAGTGGTAGTAAAACATTTGAGATACATTGGAATTGTGTGAATGGCATTGTGTAAAGAGAAGAATGGAGATAATGGCAATGTGTGTACTCAGGTGATATAGATACAAAAAAGGCAAGAAACTTTATTTTGGTTCATAATGGCAAATTTCAGCAACTAGAAGGAGGGGAACTCTATTTTACTTACATACACATTCCTTAATTCAATCCAAAAGATCTCCCAAATGTAACACTGAGCATCACAAGTACAGAATAAATGAAATCCCTTCATATTACAATCAAACAAATTGGTCAACTGCATAACCTGAAATAACTATGAAATCATAAGCTTATGTGATTGTGCAGCAGGGAGAGAACCTTACATGGGAATGTATTTAGTAAATATATGTTTATGAAAGAAATACAAAGGTGCATTTTAAAGGTATAACCCATATGACCTGAATTAAATAAAATCATCTCATGGAATTCTGCAGAGATGGTAGATAGCTGTACAGTATGAATATATTTCATAATGTATGTTTATGAAACAAATACAAAATTTTATAAGAGTTAGATTTGGTAGATTGACAAACAGAATACTTAAAACATTGGATTTTACTGGAAATAAATATGGCAAATTATTGGTGATTTCAATGTTATTTGAAATGCAAATTTCCAGTAGTAATCAACAGCTAAAGGGAATAAGGGAAAAGGAAATCTTCACTTAATAACACTTTCTGCTATTGTTATATCTCCTTAATATTATTCCACTATTTAGTTTGCACTTCTATTCCACTGTTTCAGTTTTAGATCACACTTCCATTCCATTACCAGTGTTTCTTTATGATTTGTAATTACCAACCTCTTTGTCCAGTAGTGTATTTCTTCATGTGAAGTTGGCATGTTTAGTGACATTGCACATCAGGAAGTCCATATTCTCCAACATTGCCAACTTTTTATCAAATTGTGATAGAGTGCTCAAATACTGTATACTTTCTAAAGTAAGAACAAATTAGAAACTAAAAACTTCACTTATCTTAGTAATGTTGCAAGTTCTTTTTGCAAAACTGACTCAATTTTTGAGTTGATTCCAACTCATTCTCAAAGCTATACAAACAAATTTGTTACCAAAGCTACAGATTTTCATTTTTCTCTGAAAACAAAAAACATAGATGTGATGTTCATTTTAATTACCAATCTCTGAAAACAAAAATTTATAAATGCAATCTATAGAAGGTGTTTCGAAATTCATAACACGGTTCCTGTTTTTAAAAATAAATTTTTTTTTCCAAACCATTAAATCTATAGATTCACTTAATTGTTTTAATAATTTAACTTCTGGATTAATTTCATGATTAAATTACCAAAAATGATCTGCCACAGCTGATTTATCAGTTTGTTTATATTTAATATTTCTAAAATGCTCTTTTATTCTGGTTTCTAAATGATGTTTATATTGGTAAAACTAAACTTAAGCCACATAGCTTTAGCTTTAATTGGTAACTCTCAAAACTCTATATATCAATATTGTTTTAGCAGAACTTTATATTTCAATCCAGGTTACACATTTTCATGTTCCCCTTACAGAGGTTATAACGTGGAATTCCACCATTTCTAGTTTAGTTCAGAATCAACTGATTTTGTTTAGGTACCTAGTTGATACAGAAGTCATTTGAAACTGGATAGTTGTGCAATATATGAATATAACATTTATAAATATAGATGACCTAATGTATTCTGATCTGTTAAGGCTGGTTCACAACCACTAGGTAACGACAACAGGACTAGATAGTGGATATTGCATTTTGGTATGTCATTTATTTCTTTTGGCTACTAAAAAAATTTTAACCTGCTCTCCAATTTAGCCAACATAAAAACAGGTTGACCAACGCTAAACTTCAATAAAGTGAAGATCTAAATGTGAGGCTATTGTATATTTCTGATTCTGAGAAAACAGAAAGCATAAGTCCTATTTCTGATTTCAAGAAATCAGCAAGCGTCAGTCCTCTAACATCCTAGTGTTCATTAAAATTATTTGTTCTTTATTGTTATATAAAATTCTTTCCGATTTGATTTTATCAGAATTCCGACCAGTGGCCATTTAGTGACAGCTGCCTTGAGGAATTTATACCTTGAAGAAAAAAGGTCTTTAATATGTATTTAATGGATCAACATGTCATACCCAGTAACAACAACACCAAAGTTAAATCTTAGTGAAGTCTTGCTTGTCATTCTTGGGGTCCAGGAAGGTTTGCCGTTGCTTGTGAACACTGCCATTTGAACATATGTACTTCAAGTCTCTCATTCTGGTTTTTATTACTGTTGTTGGTAGTTGTAAATGAGTCTTTACTATTACTGATGTGTTTTTAAACATTTCAGGTTAACCACAGAAGCCAGATATGATAACAATTGTATCTGCACTTGCCCCTTGGAAAGCATGCACCTTCAACAGAGAAGGTTTGCTTCAGATTCTAGTGCAGCCAGTGTTCATACGACTCAGGGGAAGGATGATGATGAATCCCCTTTGAGACAAAACTTTTGTCCACTTCATTGCAATGCACCATATGACCATTACAACAAGAATGTTGATTCTCCTTCAGAATTGGTAGCACATGAGAGCAAAAGACTACACAAATGTGAATATTGTGCGAAAAGCTTCAAAAAGAGATATTATTTACTTAGGCACAATGTGATTCATTTAGGAACTAAGCCATATAAATGTGACAGCTGTAAGAAAAGTTTCAACAGTAACTCAAATTTAAAAGCACATATTGTGTGTCATTTAGGCATAAAACCGTATAAATGTGAAATTTGCCAGAAGAGTTACAACAATAAGTCAAACTTAGCCAGGCATGTTTCATCTCATTCAGGAATAAAACCATATAAATGTGGCGATTGTGATAAGAACTTTACCCGTAAATCAACATTGATAAGACATGCATTGTGTCACTCAGACACTAAGCCATACAAATGTGAGCATTGTGAGAAGAGCTTCATACGCAAGTCATGCTTAACAAGGCATGCTTTGCGCCATTGAGGTTTAAAAACCTAAAAGCTGTTCTTGAGAAGACAAAGCTCCTGCTTTGACCATGCTATTAATGAGATGAAGCACTCTGTGAAAAGGTTAACTCTAAGAGACCCTCAGACTGAATTTTCAAATGCCTGTAATTTTGTTGTTAGTTCAAAATAAGCAAACCTTCACTTTGGCATGATAACTTTTGCCAAGATGTCTTATTATAAAAGGTGAATGTAAAATTTTTATAGAATTTTCCTTACATCACAAAATTTGATGTAGGAGAAACAATGCATTCTTTCCTTAATTTTGAAAATTGAAAGAATATGACTAATTGTAGTAATTTCTTTAAGTCATCCATTTCCTTGATCAGATAATTTTTACTTTCTCTACTGGTAAGTAAGAGAAGTATTGTATTCCACCCAAAAATTCGATGCCGAGATTTCACTGGAAATACATGTTTTGAGGCCCCCTGAATCCAAAAAAAGCATTTTTAGAAAAAGGTCCGTGTGTATGTCTGTGTACCCGCATGTGGTATTCGTGGTGGACGAAGCAGCGTCAGGGCGGGTTTTCTCCGGGTACTCCGGTTTCCCCCGCCATCTCATTCCACCGGTGCTCCATCTTCATTCCATGTATCATCAGTGTCACCGCCTGCAGTGCCATAGTAGTAAAAGCGGGCGTTAAACACTACAACAATCACTGTGTGTCTGTGTGTCAGTCTGTGGACAGCATAACTCAAAAAGGAAAAGTCAGTTAAAAACCAAAGTTGGTATTTAAGTTTAATGTCTTTCAACGATGTGACACGAAGCTTTTGAAGAAAATAGCCCCACCCTAAACTACCCTTTACATGGAAATTTTTCGAAAATTTTGATTTTCTTAAAAATGGCTCTATCGATTTTGATTAAAATGTCATATGTTTGAAATATTTTGATGACAAAGGAAATGTATATCTTGAATTTTTTGGCTATAGCCCCTGTAGTCGTATTTACTCTGGACGACTTTTGCATAACTGGTAAACCGTTAGAGATAAACCAAATCATACTATACAAAAAATGTAGATCTTGCTAAAATACATAATTTATGTCTTGATAAGTTTTCTTGTAGGGTGAACCATTTCGGAGATATTCCTTGTTATGTGTGTGAGTTTCCGAAAACTTAGAACTTTCGTGAAATGGGTCATCGTTGTTCATTTTGTTATATGTTACGTGTGCAAAGAGAACAGAATCTCAAAGCTTTAAAAGATTTGACTATCGCACAAAGCCTGCTGTATTCCAATATTCCCCGTGCACCTACAAGGACATAAGCAATAACATAATTTGCACAAATGTTTATTTTAACTAACATGAAGAAGGTATAGGAATAAGAGTTTGTAAGAATGGTTAGTACAAAAGAAGAGAAAGTCATGTGAGTGCAACACATCAGATTTTTTATTTTCAAATCATCTCAATTTCTTACTATCGAAAATTGTTTTTATCCAAGCCAATAGTGTAGGAAAAGCAGTTTAAGTAGAGTGATGAATGTTATTGAAAATCAAGTATAGTAGTTTTTCTTAAGGGAAGGCATTGATGAAATGTGTTTTGTTGTTTTTTTTCAATAAAATTATGTCTGTACCTTGTACTTTCAAAATCTACTGTCCCTTATATTGCATTGCCATTTAAAAGTAAAAGGTATGATTTAAACGTCAATGTGTGGGTGAATGTGGCTCCTGAAATACATTCAAAATACAGCAAAATTTGGAAGTTTAAAATCAGGCGGTTGGATTCACTGGTGATAGAGGTAAGCAGAGACATCTTGTGGAATTTTTTGCAAACATTCACCTCAGTCTGGGTGGCTCAGTTTGTGAGTGACAAATCTGAGGTGGAAACAAGCAAAGCTAGACCTACAGTAGCTCTTGAAGAAGTAGGTTCAAGTAGTAAAAAATTTAAAATGTTCTCCAAGGATGGTGAAAATGAAATTAATGTGGAACTACCAAATCCAGCTTATGTAGTTGGACACAGTAAAGTTTGGAAACAAATATTTAACATTCTAATACAAAAATTTGTTGATTAATAACTCTAAAACAGCTCTCACTATTTAAATTTTGTGAAACATGTTTCAGAGGTAGTTTCCTCCATTATCAGCTAGACATTCACTGAACTTGTTTGTAGAAGTTGGTCCTTCTGTAGACTACTGGTTATGATTCTAAGCACTTGTAGAATGGGTCATTCTGTGGGATATTGAAATTGAAAACTCTGTCCTTGTTCTTCCAGCTGAAGATCTGTTCTCATGTTGATAATTCTTGGTTTCCTGATACTTGTTTAAATAGTTTTGGATCCTGATGTTCTGATTTCTTTCTAAAAATGGCAACTGCTGATTTTTATGTGTTTATGCTTTATGTATATCTGAAATGTTCCTTGACTCCTGTTTCCAAGTTTCTCTTAGTTTTTGCTATATAAACATGGTTGCAGTTATTGCATTCTATTTGGTAGATTGCAAATTTATTATTTGCTGGAGCGATGTCTTTAGTGTTTGAGCTGAGTAAGTTTTTTATGCTGTATGTGTTAATTGGAGCCAACTGAATGTTATGTTCATTAAAAATATTTTGAATTTGTAAATGTCTGTAAGTGATAATTTCTTGAATGACATCTCCTTGTTTAGTTTGCTGAGTGGTAGTTTCTTTGAATAATTTTTTTTCTTTTTCGCTATATTCACTTTTTTATCAATCAGTGAATCTGTTTGAACAAGATATAAGAAGAAGTACATGTTTGTCACTGCATAACCTGAAATATGTAATTTAAAATACAAATACTTGTATAATAAAATATGTATTTAGTAAACAAGAAGAAGCAGGTATTCAAATCAAAGGATAATTTTAGACATTTGAAGTATAACAATACAGAACATTTAGGAATAACTTCACATTCTTGGGAGGCAGTTTGAGTCAACAAAGAGACAGAATTGGTGATGGATATCATAAGACTGCAGACATTACAGTAGCAGATAAGATATTTATTCCAGACTACAAAGGTATCATATACACTGGGATCAATTTGTGCTAGCCATGTGCAAGTACTGTGTGGTACAGACATATCAAACTTTGAAAATGCAATACTGCGGCCAGGAATTGTACCATGTATCTTAGTTTACTAAGGTAATGCTCTTATCACTTCAGCCACTATTGCAGCAGTCCTGCAGAAGACCCAACAAGCAAGTTAGACTAAATATCACAGTTGATTATTATAGAATGCTGAGGTGTTTTTAGTCAGCATAAGAAACCATTACAAGCCACTCAATAAAGTCGATCACTCAATAATGCTCAGTGTCCCTACCAGTGTCTTAGTATTTATTTTGATGAATCTCAAGATTAGACAGAATTCTCACAGCTGTTATACGCATATGTTGAAGAGGTTGGATATGCTCTTGGGCTAGGTGACTGCAAGAATAAACCTCTTGCAGGTGATTAGACAGGTTCAGCATTAGTTATTATCTATTTCCTCTTGTCTCAAGCTTTAGTGTATAGTCTGGAATTTTGCTACACTGTGTTAGATAACAAGGTGTAAAGCACACACAAGTATCTTACAATGGTAACTGGCATCTGGATCCAAAGATCTGTGGTTTGAGTCCTGGTCAGGACATTTAAATCCTAAAGTCGAATATAGCTTTTCAAATGGTAATTATTATTTATTTATGCCAACTAACTTACTGTTGGTGTTTTTAAACACACAAGCCGTGTGTGGGCAAAGTTTGAGAGGTAGAACTGGAACTTAAAAATTCCCAGTTGTGGCATTGAATTTTTAAGTTCCAGTTCTACCTCTCATAGCTTTTCAAGTTTTCATGTATTTTGAAATCCCAATAGATGATGAAGCATCTATCAGCCTTCAGGTAATGAGCCTTTCAGTCTTATTCATATTCAAGCTGTTCTCGGGCTTCGAGCCAGGTGAAGTGATGAAGAGCCATCGACGTTTCGGGAGCGTACATCTCTCCCATCATCAGGATGATGAATGGCTACCAAGGTTGAGGGGACCAGTACATATGTTAGTACGTACCCAGTAGAAAACACCAAGCCTAGTCTGGAGACGGTTCACGGCTACGCTGGAATCTGTGTTTTCTCAGGCGGTCAATCTCTAACTTTAAAGCTGGTTTCCATGCAGGACTGAACTGCAAACCTGCGTCCCGGTTCAGTGTGTTCCTCTCGGAGGAGATGCACAGAGCCTCCTTAACCTTGCGTTCCCAGACACCGCTGCATTTTGCCACAATGGTCGTACCTTTGAAGTTAGCTCTGTGGTCTTTTTCAAAGCAATGTTCCGCCAACCCTGACTTTTCAGGCTGCATTCAGTCTTGACTGCAGGAAAATTCACTATTGTTTACTGTTTATGAACAACTTATGAGTAGCAGCTCTTAAAAATGTTGCAGTATGACAAACCAGAAGTATGAGGTTCATCCAGAAACGAAGCTCCAATGGCCAAGAATGATAAGCTTTACTTGGTAAGAAATATTTATTACAGTATTTACAGAAATTCATTGGCCTACTTCACAACATACCACTATTATTGAAGCAATTATGATACTGTTGTACGAACATTTGTATGCTCGTGTCATAGAGGTTGCTGCCAATGTTGAACCATGAAGTCACTGACATCTGTACCTCAGTGTTATCCTGAAAAAATGTAGCTCCAAAAAACTTTTCATGAGACGGAAGAGATGAAAGTCACTTAGTGTGAGAAATGACCAGGGAGTTCTGAAATTGTCAAGTGCTAGTTCTGAACAATTGCCTGTTGCACACTTCGCATCAGTTCTGGCATCAGCAGGGACTGCCGGTCATTATGGTCTTCGTCGTACACATTTGTTTGGCCTTCAGTGAATTGCCTGGACCATCATCTGACCATACTGTTGCTCAAAATGTCATGTCCATACACATGGCACAGTTAGCGGTGGATTTCTGCTTTAGAATTCTTCTGAGCATGCAGATACCTGAATCTGTGTGAAACTCACGGTTGATAGACAAAATCAGTGCAGTCATTTTCTCCCAGCACTGTGCAATAACAACTGCTGTCACAAGACTCAAACTGCACTGCATTATTCCCATATATCCCTTCTCTACTGCTATGCATGTGCATTCTTGATCGATAATTCATGTCATCTCTGATCATGATCAGAATTTAGTTTCCGGATGAACCTTGTATGCGTGTGTAAACTTCATTAATGTTGGTCAACTAATTCACATTTCATTATTGTATGAACCAAGGGTATGACCTTGTAAAAATGCTAAAATAATCACTGCTTTTGTGCTCAACTGTACATTGAATGATAATGAAACCTTGCATTATAATCAATGTATAAGCCAATGAAAGAGTACACTTTAATGATGTTGAACCTAAAAATAAATTTCACTTTGAAGTATCCTGGTCTTAAGCCATATGCATTTAACTCTTATTAATTACTCTCAAAACTTAAAACTCCAAAATTTCAGAATAATTGTATATTTCAACTGGGTTACACATTTTCATGTTTCCATTATGTTGGTATTTCAACATTTCTAGTTTAGTTCAGAATCAACTGATTTTTAGGTAGTTAATACAGAAGTCATTTGAAACCCTGTATATCAACATAACATTGACACAGGTACAAGGGTCACTATGAAAGTTCTGAGATGTGAGAAAATGAAAGTTGATCTCCACACGAATTGAATGCAGGATGGGGTAGTCCCATTCTTCTTGAGTTAACTGGTATCAGGTAGTTACTCTCCCACTCCAAGAATTCCAACAGTGCCAGAATGACCAACTCGTGGTACGCAGGTAGTCAGTCCGTGCCATGGAACTGGGAAGAGAGCATTTTTGCTCAATGATTTTCTACAATCTTGGGTTAAACCAGTGTCAAAGTCTTGTACTTTTGCAACAGGCCTGTAGCAACATAACTCATTCCTATGTCACAGTTCTCCAGAGGTTTCAGGAATTTAATAGGCACCAAATATCTTTTAAAATTGAGGGGAGAAGTATGCATCCGGCAATGGCAGTGACTGCTGAAAATATCGTAACATCGAGAAAACTCTTCAGGAAAATAATTGCATAACGTTTATAGATTGATGTAGAATTGCAGATTGGTTTGCTGGTAGTTTTGAAAATCCTCCATGAATTCCACTATGTGAGGAAGGTCACATCCCAATGAGTATTTCACAATTTCGTGAAAGAACAAAAATACGCCCGTGTTGAATGGTGGGAGAAAATGCTGATAAGATCTGAAGGAAGGGACTCCAGATAGATCTCTGACATCATCATAGATGATAAAACATGGATTTATTAGTTTAATCCAGAGGCCAAATGGCAATCAGCAGTATAGATCTTTTCTGATGGCAAACCATCGACAAAAGTGAAGTGTTGCCAAAATGTCCAAAAGAAAATTGTGGCCTCATTTCTCCTAAAGGGTGGTCTTGTGGCATCCATTCCTCTGGAGGAGCAAAGCACGGTTACCACTAATTGGTACACCACAGTTTGCTGGCCAAAAGTTTTTACCAAGCTTCAAGAATGGCAGCCACACATAGTACTCCAAGGTATCCTTCTCCATCATGACAATATGTCTGCACACATGGCCAATAACAGTTCAGTACATGGAGTTTACAGAGATCAAACTTAAGATTCATCCACCATACGGTCCCTACCTGGCCCTGAGTGACCTTTTTCTGTTCCCAACAATAAAAAATTGCATGCGAGGAAAAAGATTTTCAACTCCTGAAGATGCTGTTATAACCTACAAAGGGGAGCTTCCCGCCATCGATGAAAACATGTGACAGAAGTGCTTCCAGAAATAGTTTCAGCAAATGCAAAACTGTATACAGTGTGCTGGTGAGTATTTTGAGAAAGGGCAACAGTTAGAATAATTTAAGGAAAATTAATAACAATTTTCCATTTGACAAAAGCTTAAGTATTCCAAAACTTATGCAAATAACAAAGAATATCTCCGAAATAATTCACTCCGCAAAAAAAAAAAAAAAAAAATTGTTTGGAACATAAATTGTGTGTTTTAATGAGATCTATATTTTTTTCTACAGTAAGATTTGGTCTGTCTCTTATGGTTTACGAGTTACTCAAAAGTTATCAAGAGTAAACAGGACTACATAGGCTATAGCCAGAAAATTGAGGAGCTTTTTTCAAAACTCGATAGATGCAAAATTTTACAGAATTGAGTTATATATAGTACCAGCATAATTTTCATCTTCTGCATCATTCTGTGAAATCAGATTTTGCAAAATTTGATTTGTTTCCTGTGTAGAAGGAAGGGAATATTAGCAGTTTTTTTTCAAAACTCAATAGATGCACTTGCTCAGTTAAAGCAAAGGTGTATAGATTTTATGATCCACAGTGTAGCAACATGAATTCTATGAAACGCATGTTGGCATTGTCTGCCATCTCACTGCTGCGATTCTTGGAATTCTCAATCATTTCTGCAAGCTTTGTACACTGCTGCATCATTGGCAATGACTGCAAACTCAGGTTGTGCACTTGGATTTCACACTCATTTCTGCAAGCTTTTTTTTTTTTTTTGCTCCATTTATATCCCACTTTTAACTGCAGAGGTCTTATCGGCTGCCTTGCCTATTGGCAATGGTGTTACTTGTTTAACAGTGGGTTTTTCAGTCTTTGGGGGCTTTTATACTTTGAATTCACACACATTCATACTTCCAGACTCAGAGAAGGATGAGAAATAATCTTGGCTGGAGAAACATTCTTACCCCCCTTCTGGGAATTGAACCCGGGACCCCTTGCACAGCAGGCAGGTGCTTCTGCAAGCTTTGCTATACTTACATGGCATTTTTATACTAGTTGAGGTGCTTCACTGTACTATGCACAGTGGACAGGAGCTCAGATTGTGAATCTATACCAGTCGTTGAATGCGTGGGAGGTAGGAATTGCAAAAACAAGGAAAGGAAATAAAAATGCAACTCAAGGAAATCTCATACTCCAGCAATTTAATGTTCACATGGTCTTGAGTGCACTCCACAAAATCCTAAAAGTAAAGAGCATAAGCACTGTGATGTAGCTGATTTGATTTATAATGATATAAGTGGATTTCACCAACACCTTTCCATGCTCAACAAAATAGATCAAGATAAATTCCTTATGAAATATGAGTATTACATCTCCTAATCGCAGAGTGGTGAATAAAGAGGCTGCAAATAGAAAGCAGACTGTTAGCATTAAATACAGTGTGAGAAGTAATGATGGCCGAGTATTGTCAGTATGCACTGCAAGCTTCCAAGGAATCACAAGAGTGTCGAAAGGTAGATTATCTCTCCTGGTTAGAAAATTTCACTTATCTGGGAATGCGCCAAAGGAAACCAGAGGAGTTGACAGAACAGGAATATTACAGAAGGGCATTACTGCTGCTATAAAGCAAGACATTAAGAAGTACAGATGTAGAGAAAGCCACTATGGAAGACCAAAATCAAGAAGAGGATATTTACCTCCAGAACTTAATATCAGAAAAATGTGGACCAACTTTTGCAACGAAAGAAGATTAAGAAATCTACCAGTCTGCTCAATGTCAAAATATAAAAACATGTTTTACAACTTCTTCAATCTTTCATTCTGTACACCACACACTGACACTTGCTCAACCTGCAAAATGGGACTGATGAAGATTGAGACAGAAAGTAGTGGAAAAGAAAAACGAACTAAGAACCATCTACAGACTGCACAAGAACTAATAAAGATGAAAGCTTATATTCATATTGTACCTAATAAAATAATCCTTATGAACATTAATATGTTGGTTTTATAGTACATTATGTATTATAAAAAGGTGAAAATAAATAAAAAATAATATGTGTTGCACTCACATGACTTTCTCTACTCTTGAACTTACCATTCTTACAAACTCTTATTCCTATATCTTCTTTCTTGTTAGTTGAGATAAACATTTGTACAAATTATCTTATTGCTTATTTCCTTGTAGGTGCAAGGGGAATGTTAGAATACATTAGGCTTTGTGCGACAGTCAAATGTTTGAGATTCTGTTGTCTTTGCACACTTAACATATAAAAAAATGACCAGCAATGACCCATTTCACGAAAGTTCTAAGTTTTCCGAAACTCACACATATAACAAGGAATATCTCCGAAATGGTTCACCCTACAAGAAAATTTATTGAGACATAAATTGTGTATTTTAGCATGATCTACATTTTTTGTATAGTATGATTTAGTCTATCTCTAATGGTTTACCAGTTATGCAAAATTCATCCAGAGTAAATACGGCTACAGGGGCAATAGCCAGAAAATTCAAGATATACATTTCATTTTTCATAAAAATATCTCAAACATATGGCATTTTAATCAAAATCGTTAGAGCCATTTTCAAGAAAATCAAAATTTTCGAAAAATCTTCCATGTAAAGGGTAGTTTAGGGTGGGGCTATTTTCTTCAATATCTGCGTGTCACATCGTTGAAAGACATTAAACTTAAATACCAACTTTGGTTTTTAACAGACTTTTCGTTTTTGAGTTATGCTGTCCACAGACTGGCAGACTGATTGACACACACACGGACCTCTTTCTAAAAATGCTTTTTTTGGATTCAGAGGGCCTCAAAACATGTATTTCCGGTGAAATCACGACATCGAATTTTTGGGTGGAATACAATACTTCCCCTACTTACCAGTAGAGAAAGTAATAATGAATACATAAATAAAAAGCAACAAAAACAATAAATGACAAAAATAACTAAACTTCATGTGTCAATTTGTTGCTCACACAGAAAAGTTAATCAGCATTTATTGGTTTTTTAAAAACTGCATTTTCAAACCCCAAATTTGCACTAGTTAAACTATGCTATTTGTTTCTTTTCACATTCAATGAAACAATATCAAGAAGGAAAATTGAATTATTAATATAGTTGCTGTGCTAACCAATTAATAGGTATTGCCAATAAATAGAAAAATTTGTTTTTCTCAGAAACACATTTTATGCATCTATCGAGTTTTGAAAAAATGCTCCTCAATTCAAAATGCACATGTAGCATTTTAATCAAAATCGTTAACGCCAACTTTGAGAAAATCAAACTTTTCGAAAAATTTTCCATGTAAAGGGTAGTTTAGGGTGGGGCTATTTTCTTCAAAATCTTCGTGTCGCATCCTTGAAAGATATTAAACTTAAATACTTTGATTTTTAAGCGACTTTTCGTTTTTGAGTTATGCTGTCTACTGACTGGTGGATACGCACGCACGCACGCACACACACACACACACACACACACACACACACACACAAACGTGCGCGCGGACTTTTTCTAAAAAATGCTTTTTGGATTCAGGGGGTCTCAAAACATATTTCGGGTGAAATCTCGACATCGAACTTTTGGGTGGAATACAATACTTCCCCTACTTACTATACGTAGGTAGGAGAGAAAGTAAGGATCATTATTGTTGGTGTATCTCAAATCATTCACAGTGATCCTCATATATGACCTAGTGTATTCTGACCTGTTACTAATATGTTTTGAAACATTTCTGGTTAACCACAGAAGTCGGACGTGACAATGACAATTGTACAATGGCCGCCAAGGATAACCTCTCTGCACCTCCGATCTATGTCACATTATTTATGGAAGCCACGGCCATTTCAGTGGCTGTTTCAGGCCACGCCACGGTGCAAGGGTGTGTTGCCTAAATCTACCAATGAAATGCCCACAGCTTCATGCAACGATAAATGTGACACAGACCGGAGGTGCAGAGAAACCATTTTAGAAGTGTATGTTTCGCTGCTTGGCTCGTTATATAGGTACACCGCCATCCAGGGGCATTTTACTGGGGGCGGGATTCTGGATACAAAATCATTGGTGTAGGGAAAATCCTACCTATCCCCCCGGGATTTTGCTCACTGGCTGTATCGACCTGCAATAATACTAGTCGGAACAATAAGCCAGTGACATTTCATCAATGTCCAAAGAATGAATGCAAAAAGAACCGACAGTGCGGTGCAAACGTAAACACAACTTACCTAAGTGTTAAAATTGTAACCATTGGTATGCAACGATTATTCTCTCCGTGGGGATTACAAAACGAATCAACAAAGGAACTTCTGGGATTACCAACAAAGAAGATGCTGAAACCCGATTCTGTACTTTCTCAATGTATACCCAACTGGCACGTGTAAGATACATGAGTTTGTAAAGACAAACAAGAATAGAGACTCGAAAGAAGGAAAATTATCAAAAATTTAGAAAATGTATCACCCAAGAAAACAGGGATATGAGATGGGATTACCTAACTCGAATGAAAGAGGATCTGAGAGAAAAACTGGAAAGAACTAAATCTCAGTTTAAACTAGAAATAACCAACCTAAAAGAGCGTAACGCATCCTTTTCAAAGGCGTTAAAGAAAAGAATGTTAATATTAAAATTTCTCCCTTGTCAAAGACAACCTATGTAAAGGTGAAGCAAAGTAACCAGATTAATGCAGTAATTCTGTCAGCTTGTTTTACCTCGGGGCAAAACGCAGCTTAATCCACACAAAAAGTCCTGCTACATGGGAAGCAGAAGAGCAAACGCATTGATTTTAAGGGCTCTGTCGAGGAAAGCCACACATGTCTGCGAAAGTGTAGAACCCATTTGCCTTGCCCTCAGTCATACAAAAATGGACAAAGACTTTAAATGCAGACCTGGGTAATCAGAAGTGTTGTGTATTTAATCCTGCAACTTGGGCCACCAGACACCCGAAAATTGCTGGACTTACCCTACATTTTAACTATTTGTCCGGGGGAGATGGGATTTTTGTAAGGTCTCTAATATCCTACACTTTCAAAAACAAGCTGTGGTCGTTAGAAAATAAACTGGCAACTTCGAAAATAGTTATGAATAATTGGTTATTGGTCGCAATTGCAACTCGCTATGGCAAGACAGCTACACCGTCTAGTCAAAGAGCACACTTATGCATAGTAACATTGAAAGAGAGATTGACAGTGCAGCATTTGCACTTCAAGGCAGAAGGCTGGTATTCTGTGGAGGTAAAATAACACAATGGTAACGTTGAAAGAGTATTTTCGCTAATAAGAGCACAGTGGAGAGGTGAAAGTAACAGGTTCTATTAGTTCAGTTATAGGTATTGTTTTAGTTAGGTAAGTATAATCTTAAAAACTTAATTCTGTGGAATTTCTTAACCCTTTCACTGCCAAGCTAAATGCTATACTACTGCTTAAACTACCAGCCCTAAATATGGAGAAATTTAAGGTTTTACACATAGCTTTCCACTCACGTCAATTTTGAATCTGTTGAGTTGAGATGTTTTGCAGTTACTTCTGAAATGTTGTTTTACATTTGCACACACTTTTGAGAACATAACTCTAGTACACATATTTTTTTAAAAAAAAAAATTGAATTCTTACATTTTTATTTTTAAATTTTAATTTTCCATTTTCAGTTTATTTTTGACACTATAATTGTTATCAAATACCAAGCTTGCTTTTGACTGTTAATGAATCATTATATTATTTATAAAATTACAAATTTTAAAACTTCTGTTTGTATAATTGTTGAAATGAGCATGGCTAATTATATGAACTGCAATTTAGAGTTTTTTTCTTGGCGAGTGGCATTGAACACTAATGTTCCAAAAAGCTCCATGTTCATGGTTAATTACATCTTGCCAGTTGGTATCCAGTTCATCTTCATCCTGACCTGTGGCATTTCCTACAGGACACTGCGTAGAACACACATGACTGTTTATTTCGTTTTAGTCACTGCCATCATCACTACAGCTGTCACTTTCCAGCAATGTTGCCGCAATTTTGACCGACCGTGTGCAATGTCTTCTGTCAAACTTTTTTTATTCCAGTTTGTCATTCTTTAATGCTCATTAAGCAAACGCAAGGAGAAATCAGTATATATCAAACCAACTGCTAGCTACCCAGAACATTTCCAGGCGTCACTTTGATCCTTTTGTTTCAGGTTCAGATTTCCGGGGAGAATAAATATGGATTCTCAGTTGTAATGTTATAAGCTCGGCACTCAATAAGGGACGTACAGGGCCAACCTACTTCACAACACAAGCCGTGCCGGCGAGCGGCAAAGATGTTCGGGCCGGACTGCCTCGCGCGACCGCTGTGTAGGTGACTGTCAACAATCGAGGCGGTAGAAACAAAAGAGGTTTAGAGAACGTCCGCGAGACCTCTAGCAGCCTTATTTCCGGTCCGTGTAATTAATTGTTTTTGAACGGCGCTGTCAACTGCCCGAATCATACAAGCGTCGCCGGTGTGCCGGAATTTCGTCCCGCAATAGTTATTTTACATGTCAGTAAATCTACTGACATGGAGTCGTCTTTTTTAAGCGCACTTGAAAACCATCTGTCTGGACCGGATTTGAACCCGCAACCTTGGAATCAGTAGGCCAGCGTCTGACCAATTGAGCCACTACGTGTGCGAGTAGAACTCAAGAAAGGCCCATGTGACATCATCCCAGTGTATATGGAGGCCTGAGAAGAACAGTTGAGAGACTTTTAGAATTGAGCTACGGACATGAGTAGGTCAGTGAGTGTGACACAGCTGTGTGTGTGCATTCATCGCGATAGATACGTCGGTCGTCCTAAAAAGATTCGACGAGCACCCCAAGTGATTATAACGTAATTAGGTTATAAAAACAGAGGACGTGAAGAAAAACAATAAAAGGATTGAGGAAGTTTATGAGAAGTAAAAATGTTTGAGTTATGAAAGCTCTACTGTGTTAACGACGAGTAGAAAGCTGCATATATTTGTGATAGAAAAGTAAACGGACGGATTTTTCTCGTTTGTCACACACTGGTGTTAGCAGCTGGGGTTCGTCGAATTACCGGTATTACTCTGAGTGCAATCTCAATGTCGTTATGGTTACGAACGTTTGTGACAATGCGACTCATGTCTATTAAGAAATTTAGTTTAGCATTTCCAATATATTTAGTATGTTTGCTGCAAAACTTGTTCTTTTATGTTTTGAAAGGATCTACTCACAGAACACAGGATCTACTACTACTACTACTACTCCTGCTGCCGCTGCTGCTGCTGCAGAGAGATGAAAGCCATGCAGATGAAACTCAACATCCGAAAGAGAACTAACTGCTACACATGTCCGTGGAAAACATGACGAATGACAACTTTTTGCAACGTTTTCCTGAAGCCATTCTGCAAAGTGCGCAGAGCACAGTTGTGCACAAACTGTGCAAAATAGGTATCATCATCATTATCGTCGTCGTCGTCATCATCGATGTCGTCGTCATCATCATCATCATCAAAGTAAAATTTGGAGTTTCATGTCATACAATAATTGCTATTGCAACATAATTGGCAACGTCTCGCTATCTTCATTGATTTTTTACAGTAAACACAAAGGAGTATAACTCCATTGTTCGTTGCCCTTATAATGGAAGAGGAATAGCGCATTGCAGAAAATGCCCTTAAAATGGCTACTGCTGCATGTATGTAGGTCGCTTCCAAGCCTGTGTTCTTCTTTGGCAATTACGAAGGCTATCAAAAACTACAACAACAACATCCATTTCAGTAAAAATATGACATCTTAGTAAATTATTTTGTTATATAGTGGGTTAATACGCTTGTGATTTAGATAAATTTTATATTTAAATGAGTTTGGAATTGTAAAACAGCTTGATGTTTTTAAAGCTACTGCCATGGACCCGCAATAGGTATACATGTGCGTGTTAAACATTTTGACATGAAGTGGTTTGGCCAGTTAAGCACTTAAAATGTTTGGGTGGCTTGGCCTGAAGTTTCGTAGCATCGTGCACTGCTAGTTTACAAACTGATCGTTTTTGCCGTGTTGTGTTTAGGTAAGTGAAGGTTTTGAAAATCTCAGGTAAACATGAACAGTTTACGTTGCAACTGACGACTAGTGCACCTGTAAATCAAGTTGGTAGCAAACCTAGGGTAACTATGTAATCCAGGACATGATTAGCTAGAAAATGGTAAAAGTATGGCTCTTGGGTCAAGTTACTTTACTAAGTTCTTGTGCATGAGCACTGTGAAAACAACCGAAGAACGAAAGGATGGATGTGCAGGTGTAACATCCAAGGCTGCACTATCCAGGAAATACACTAAGTAGTGCATGACACGAATGGTGCGTATTAATGAAAAAAAATCCCTGACAGAATATGTAAAGTGGAAGTGTAATATCAGTAATAGGACAAAGAGTACTAACTTTAGAAATTGAAAATCAACATTTCAACTGGTATTTTATTGGAATTATTGATCCACAGTTATATGGTTTGTTCTTGTACGAAAATAAATTTATTTCACATAAAAATTATGTAATACATGCTTTTTTAAGCATAAAAAAGGAATATGGCATTTTTGTGCCCCATACCATTACACTCCCTCCGCCGTGTTTGACTGTGCCTTGTTCATAGTTGTGTCTATGAACACCTTACGTGCGCAGGGAAATCTAGTGAAGATCACATGAGCCTTGCACCTCAGGCCAAGTTCTGTAGTAAACGTGTTGTATATACTACATATATAACAGTAGGTGCATATTTTGAGTGTGAATAGTTGTTTATCACATGTATTACAACAAGTTGTGCGACAAAGGAGTGCAATATAATGCTACATGCACACAATTGACCCAATACTTCATCTTAAACATTAATGCCTATGACTCCAAAAGGGGGCACGTCAAACACACAGCATCACATGTTGATTTCCTTATCAAAAACACTTCAGTGAAATGCTTCCTTTTGAGTTATCTCTCATGATGTATTTTCAGCATGTTAGTGGCACACTCATTTTAGTGATATGTGCTTTTCAGAAGAAAAAAAACACAAAAATATTAGTAGTGGCACAAGTTTTTGTAAGAGAAGTTGAATGCAGAAACAAAAATCTGATGTGCTGCACTCTACTCTTGTACAAACTATTTGTACAAACTCTTATTCCTATATCTTCTTCATGTTAGTTGAGATAAACATTTCTACAAATTATCTTATTGCTTATTTCCTTGTATGTGCAAGGGGAAATATTAGAATGCAGTAGGCTTTGTGCGATAGTCAAATCTTTTAAAGCTTTGAGATTCTGTTCTCTTTGCACACTTATTGTATAAAACATGAACAACAATGAACCATTTCACGAAAGTTTTAAGTTTTCCGAAACTCACACACACAACAAATGCTTAACCCTACAAGAAAATTCATTGAGACATAAATATGTATTTTAGCAAGATCTACATTTTTTTTGTATAGTATGATTTGGTCTATCTCTAATAGTTTATGAGTTATGCAAAAGTCGTCCACAGTAAATACAACATCAGGGGCTATAGCCAGAAAATTCAAGATATATATTTCATTTGGCATAAAAATATCTCAAACATATGACATTTTAATCAAAATCGTTAGCGCCATTTTCAACAAAATCAATTTTCGAAAAATTTTCCATATAAAGGGTAGTTTAGGGTGGGGCTATTTTCTTCAAAATCTTCGTGTCGCATCCATGAAACACATTAAACTTAAATACCAACTTTGGTTTTTAACCGACTTTTTGTTTTTTAGTTTTGCTGTCCACAAACACACACACAGACCTTTTTCTAAAAATGCTTTTTTGGATTCAGGGGTCTCAAAACATATATTTCCAGTGAAATCTCGACATCAAATTTTTGGATGGAATACAATACTTCCCCTACTTACCAGTACAGAAAGTAAAAATTATAGCATGTGTACAGCAAAACACACTTATTATGGACATATGGAATAAACACCCTGAATGAGTCATAAAGCACTAGTTTCCTCTGGACAAAAAAATTCAGAAAAATTTCTGTCTCCTAGAACACATTTACTAAGTTTCTATTAGTTGCATATTTTTGTTTGTTAAACTAGATTTGAAATTCTTGTGTACTGAAACACCTTTAAGCTATAATAAAATGCATTTTAAAGCAGAAGGAAATACTTGAATGTTCTTAGCCTTTAAATACATTAATATTATGTGGATTAAAGTCTCGTGCATATGACAGAAAACAGATTTGTGGTCTAGGGATAAGTGAATATTGGAGCATATGTAAAATCTAAATGCATGGGCTCTTGATGCTCATCTTCAGTGGCAAGAATATGACCTTGTGTATGTGTACTAACCAGACCCAACAGCCATACTCTCCAGGTGCTTGTCTCCAATGGCAGGAATATGTCCCTGTGTATGTGTACTAGCCAGACCCAACAGCCATACTCTCCAGGTGCTTGTCTCCAATGGCAGGAATATGTCCCTGTGTATGTGTACTGGCCAGACCCAACAGCCATACTCTCCAGGTGCTTGTCTCCAATGGCAGGAATATGTCCCTGTGTATGTGTACTGGCCAGACCCAACAGCCATACTCTCCAGGTGCTTGTCTCCAATACCAAGAATATGTCCCTGTGTATGTGTACTATCCAGACCCAACAGCCATACTCTCCAGGTGCTTGTCTCCAATACCAAGAATATGTCCCTGTGTATGTGTACTAACCAGACCCAACAGCCATACTCTCTAGGTGCTTGTCTCCAATGGCAGGAATATGTCCCTGTGTATGTGTATTAGCCAGACCCAACAGCCATGCTCTCCAGGTGCTTGTCTCCAATGGCAGCAATATGTCCCTGTGTATGTGTATTAGCCAGACCCAACAGCCATACTCTCTAGGTGCTTGTCTCCAATGGCAGGAATATGTCCCTGTGTATGTGTACTAGCCAGATACAACAGCCATACTCTCTAGGTGCTTGTCTCCAATGGCAGCAATATGTCCCTGTGTATGTGTACTAGCCAGACCCAACAGCCATACTCTCCAGGTGCTTGTCTCCAATGGCAGCAATATGTCCCTGTGTATGTGTACTAGCCAGACCCAACAGCCATACTCTCCAGGTGCTTGTCTCCAACACCAAGAATATGTCCCTGTGTATGTGTATTAGCCAGACCCAACAGCCATGCTCTCCAGGTGCTTGTCTCCAATGGCAGCAATATGTCCCTGTGTATGTGTATTAGCCAGACCCAACAGCCATACTCTCTAGGTGCTTGTCTCGAATGGCAGCAATATGTCCCTGTGTATGTGTATTAGCCAGACCCAACAGCCATACTCTCTAGGTGCTTGTCTCCAATGGCAGGAATATGTCCCTGTGTATGTGTACTAGCCAGATACAACAGCCATACTCTCCAGGTGCTTGTCTCCAATGGCAGGAATATGTCCCTGTGTATGTGTATTAGCCAGACCCAACAGTCATACTCTCCAGGTGCTTGTCTCCAATGGCAGGAATATGTCCCTGTGTATGTGTATTAGCCAGACCCAACAGCCATACTCTCTAGGTGCTTGCCTCCAATGGCAGGAATATGTCCCTGTGTATGTGTACTGGCCAGACCCAACAGCCATACTCTCTAGGTGCTTGTCTCCAATGGCAGGAATATGTCCCTGTGTATGTGTATTAGCCAGACCCAACAGTCATACTCTCCAGGTGCTTGTCTCCAATGGCAGGAATATGTCCCTGTGTATGTGTATTAGCCAGACCCAACAGCCATACTCTCTAGGTGCTTGTCTCCAATGGCAGGAATATGTCCCTGTGTATGTGTACTAGCCAGATACAACAGCCATACTCTCTAGGTGCTTGTCTCCAATGGCAGCAATATGTCCCTGTGTATGTGTATTAGCCAGACCCAACAGCCATACTCTCTAGGTGCTTGTCTCCAATGGCAGGAATATGTCCCTGTGTATGTGTACTGGCCAGACCCAACAGCCATACTCTCTAGGTGCTTGTCTCCAATGGCAGGAATATGTCCCTGTGTATGTGTATTAGCCAGACCCAACAGTCATACTCTCCAGGTGCTTGTCTCCAATGGCAGGAATATGTCCCTGTGTATGTGTATTAGCCAAACCCAACAGCCATACTCTCTAGGTGCTTGTCTCCAATGGCAGGAATATGTCCCTGTGTATGTGTATTAGCCAGACCCAACAGTCATACTCTCCAGGTGCTTGTCTCCAATGGCAGCAATATGTCCCTGTGTATGTGTATTAGCCAGACCCAACAGCCATACTCTCTAGGTGCTTGTCTCCAATGGCAGCAATATGTCCCTGTGTATGTGTATTAGCCAGACCCAACAGCCATACTCTCTAGGTGCTTGTCTCCAATGGCAGGAATATGTCCCTGTGTATGTGTACTAGCCAGATACAACAGCCATACTCTCCAGGTGCTTGTCTCCAATGGCAGGAATATGTCCCTGTGTATGTGTATTAGCCAGACCCAACAGTCATACTCTCCAGGTGCTTGTCTCCAATGGCAGGAATATGTCCCTGTGTATGTGTATTAGCCAGACCCAACAGCCATACTCTCTAGGTGCTTGCCTCCAATGGCAGGAATATGTCCCTGTGTATGTGTACTGGCCAGACCCAACAGCCATACTCTCTAGGTGCTTGTCTCCAATGGCAGGAATATGTCCCTGTGTATGTGTATTAGCCAGACCCAACAGTCATACTCTCCAGGTGCTTGTCTCCAATGGCAGGAATATGTCCCTGTGTATGTGTATTAGCCAGACCCAACAGCCATACTCTCTAGGTGCTTGCCTCCAATGGCAGGAATATGTCCCTGTGTATGTGTACTGGCCAGACCCAACAGCCATACTCTCTAGGTGCTTGTCTCCAATGGCAGGAATATGTCCCTGTGTATGTGTATTAGCCAGACCCAACAGTCATACTCTCCAGGTGCTTGTCTCCAATGGCAGGAATATGTCCCTGTGTATGTGTATTAGCCAGACCCAACAGCCATACTCTCTAGGTGCTTGTCTCCAATGGCAGGAATATGTCCCTGTGTATGTGTACTAGCCAGATACAACAGCCATACTCTCTAGGTGCTTGTCTCCAATGGCAGCAATATGTCCCTGTGTATGTGTATTAGCCAGACCCAACAGCCATACTCTCTAGGTGCTTGTCTCCAATGGCAGGAATATGTCCCTGTGTATGTGTACTGGCCAGACCCAACAGCCATACTCTCTAGGTGCTTGTCTCCAATGGCAGGAATATGTCCCTGTGTATGTGTATTAGCCAGACCCAACAGTCATACTCTCCATGTGCTTGTCTCCAATGGCAGGAATATGTCCCTGTGTATGTGTACTGGCCAGACCCAATAGCCATACTCTCCAGGTGCTTGTCTCCAATGGCAGGAATATGTCCCTGTGTATGTGTACTAGCCAGACCCAACAGCCATACTCTCCAGGTGCTTGTCTCCAATGGGAGGAATATGTCCCTGTGTATGTGTACTAGCCAGACCCAACAGCCATACTCTCCAGGTGCTTGTCTCCAATGGCAGGAATATGTCCCTGTGTATGTGTACTGGCCAGACCCAACAGCCATACTCTCCAGGTGCTTGTCTCCAATGGCAGGAATATGTCCCTGTGTATGTGTACTAGCCAGACCCAACAGCCATACTCTCCAGTTACTTGTCTTTCATAGGAAGAAGATGTCAAAAATCCCTGTGCATGCATACTCGCCAGTTAGTTCACTGTGGTAGTACTGAAATGCATTTTAAATGTATTTTTTTGTTTTCCAGTGAGTTATGTAGTTTCATTAATATATAGTTATTTGGAGTGTTTACTAAGTATAATAAGCTTTTGAAAAGTAGTGGCTTGTTTTTGTAAAGAAATGAAGTTTTTGTGAACATTCATAACCTGTATGTAACTATTTTCTGATAATATTTAGTGGGTCAAAGTCTAATTCTAAATAGCTATGAGTGTATTTTTTTTTTAAATTGCAATAATGGCTTGTACTACATGTCACTGTAGAATTTTTATGTGATCATTTTACTACAGCAAACACCTAACCAGCATTTTCAACGTACACATTTTTTTGTGTTTATAGGGTTTCTTTACGGAATGGGGCGAATGTGCTGTGTGCCAGGTTGTACTTCTAATTATCACACAAACAAAGAAGGTTACATTTCAACTTTTATATTTCCTTCTGAGAAAGAGAGACAGGAAAAGTGGATTCGTGCTATACCCAGAGCTGATTTTGTGCCTGGTAAAAGAGCTTGTGTGTGTGCTAAACATTTTCCTGAAAGTGACATTATCAGAGTAGACTCTGTTAAGAGATCAGACGGTTCTATTTTAACTTTGCCAAGACGGTATCCAAAATTGACTAAAGGTGCCTTTCCAACAATATTCTGTGAACAAACGTATTTGTCACAATCAACCTCTGCCAAGCAAAACTTGCCACAAGAAAGGAGAAAACAAATATTGCAGAAGGATGAATTAAACCCTAGGGTGCAGTGTGAGGAAGACAAAATTTTGGTTATCCAAGATTTAGTGGGTAAGTTGAAAAATATTAATTCACTTTAATTATCAAGCAAAATTGATACTGAATGTGTTGTCCTTTACAAGCTTAAAGCCAAAGATATTCCCTTTGTTATGGTGTCTGTATAGTTCGCACAATCAGTTTTTTACACTGAAATATTTAAATAAAAGCTTTGATGCAAATCAGATACCTACCTTCAGTAGCAGTGTTATCTGATTGTGATGTTGTCATCCCTGAAGTATCACTGGACTGTTTATTTCATACATGTCTACACAGTGAAGTCAAGGGGTGGACAGGTAATTCACACATCATATTGCATCAAGTAGTATGAGCAATGAGATCACTTGTACTGAGCGCCAGTCAAGAAGAGAATTGACAGTTGCTAACCACATGGTGGATATGTCCAAATGAACAGGAGAGGATAGATACATCATTGTGGTCGTCATAGCAATGAAAAAAAGAACCAATTAGAGCTAAGACGTTTCCGTGTCAACAGAAATCTGTGTTGCTGGTTTTAACATGCAATTAGCATGTGACTGACGAGCAATTCAACAGTAACTTAAACTGTGAGTCTTATCTTCTGTTTTTGCTGCAGTATATACAATACTTTCCTGTAGCACGAGCTTGCAATGCTTGTATCAGAGATTGCCTGTGTGCTGACAGATTCATTTACATCATTCTGTTTATGTGGTTATTTGCCTTGTATTTTCTATGTCTGAATCTGTGTGTGTGTGTGTGTGTGTGTGTGTGTGTGTGTGTGTGTGTGTGTGTGTGTGTGTGTGTGTGTGTGTGTGTGTGTGTGTGTGTGTGTGTGTGTGTGTGTGTGTGTGTGTGTGTGTGTGTGTGTGTGTGTGTGTGTGTGTGTGTGTGTGTGTGTGTGTGTGTGTGTGTGTGTGTGTGTGTGTGTGTGTGTGTGTGTGTGTGTGTGTGTGTGTGTGTGTGTGTGTGTGTGTGTGTGTGTGTGTGTGTGTGTGTGTGTGTGTGTGTGTGTGTGTGTGTGTGTGTGTGTGTGTGTGTGTGTGTGTGTGTGTGTGTGTGTGTGTGTGTGTGTGTGTGTGTGTGTGTGTGTGTGTGTGTGTGTGTGTGTGTGTGTGTGTGTGTGTGTGTGTGTGTGTGTGTGTGTGTGTGTGTGTGTGTGTGTGTGTGTGTGTGTGTGTGTGTGTGTGTGTGTGTGTGTGTGTGTGTGTGTGTGTGTGTGTGTGTGTGTGTGTGTGTGTGTGTGTGTGTGTGTGTGTGTGTGTGTGTGTGTGTGTGTGTGTGTGTGTGTGTGTGTGTGTGTGTGTGTGTGTGTGTGTGTGTGTGTGTGTGTGTGTGTGTGTGTGTGTGTGTGTGTGTGTGTGTGTGTGTGTGTGTGTGTGTGTGTGTGTGTGTGTGTGTGTGTGTGTGTGTGTGTGTGTGTGTGTGTGTGTGTGTGTGTGTGTGTGTGTGTGTGTGTGTGTGTGTGTGTGTGTGTGTGTGTGTGTGTGTGTGTGTGTGTGTGTGTGTGTGTGTGTGTGTGTGTGTGTGTGTGTGTGTGTGTGTGTGTGTGTGTGTGTGTGTGTGTGTGTGTGTGTGTGTGTGTGTGTGTGTGTGTGTGTGTGTGTGTGTGTGTGTGTGTGTGTGTGTGTGTGTGTGTGTGTGTGTGTGTGTGTGTGTGTGTGTGTGTGTGTGTGTGTGTGTGTGTGTGTGTGTGTGTGTGTGTGTGTGTGTGTGTGTGTGTGTGTGTGTGTGTGTGTGTGTGTGTGTGTGTGTGTGTGTGTGTGTGTGTGTGTGTGTGTGTGTGTGTGTGTGTGTGTGTGTGTGTGTGTGTGTGTGTGTGTGTGTGTGTGTGTGTGTGTGTGTGTGTGTGTGTGTGTGTGTGTGTGTGTGTGTGTGTGTGTGTGTGTGTGTGTGTGTGTGTGTGTGTGTGTGTGTGTGTGTGTGTGTGTGTGTGTGTGTGTGTGTGTGTGTGTGTGTGTGTGTGTGTGTGTGTGTGTGTGTGTGTGTGTGTGTGTGTGTGTGTGTGTGTGTGTGTGTGTGTGTGTGTGTGTGTGTGTGTGTGTGTGTGTGTGTGTGTGTGTGTGTGTGTGTGTGTGTGTGTGTGTGTGTGTGTGTGTGTGTGTGTGTGTGTGTGTGTGTGTGTGTGTGTGTGTGTGTGTGTGTGTGTGTGTGTGTGTGTGTGTGTGTGTGTGTGTGGTGTGTGTGTGTGTGTGTGTGTGTGTGTGTGTGTGTGTGTGTGTGTGTGTGTGTGTGTGTGTGTGTGTGTGTGTGTGTGTGTGTGTGTGTGTGTGTGTGTGGTGTGTGTGTGTGTGTGTGTGTGTGTGTGTGTGTGTGTGTGTGTGTGTGTGTGTGTGTGTGTGTGTGTGTGTGTGTGTGTGTGTGTGTGTGTGTGTGTGTGTGTGTGTGTGTGTGTGTGTGTGTGTGTGTGTGTGTGTGTGTGTGTGTGTGTGTGTGTGTGTGTGTGTGTGTGTGTGTGTGTGTGTGTGTGTGTGTGTGTGTGTGTGTGTGTGTGTGTGTGTGTGTGTGTGTGTGTGTGTGTGTGTGTGTGTGTGTGTGTGTGTGTGTGTGTGTGGTGTGTGTGTGTGTGTGTGTGTGTGTGTGTGTGTGTGTGTGTGTGTGTGTGTGTGTGGGGGGGTGTGTGTGTGTGTGTGTGTGTGGTGGTGTGGGTGTGGGTGTGGGGTGGGGGGGGGGGGGGGGGGTGTGTGTGTGGTGTGTGTGTGTGTGTGTGTGTGTGGTGTGTGTGTGTGTGTGTGTGTGTGTGTGTGTGTGTGTGTGTGTGTGTGTGTGTGTGTGTGTGTGTGTGTGTGTGTGTGTGTGTGTGTGTGTGTGTGTGTGTGTGTGTGTGTGTGTGTGTGTGTGTGTGTGTGTGTGTGTGTGTGTGTGTGTGTGTGTGTGTGTGTGTGTGTGTGTGTGTGTGTGTGTGTGTGTGTGTGGTGTGTGTGTGTGTGTGTGTGTGTGTGTGTGTGTGTGTGTGTGTGTGTGTGTGTGTGTGTGTGTGTGTGTGTGTGTGTGTGTGTGTGTGTGTGTGTGTGTGTGTGTGTGTGTGTGTGTGTGTGTGGTGTGTGTGTGTGTGTGTGTGTGTGTGTGTGTGTGTGTGTGTGTGTGTGTGTGTGTGTGTGTGTGTGTGTGTGTGTGTGTGTGTGTGTGTGTGTGTGTGTGTGTGTGGTGTGTGTGTGTGTGTGTGTGTGTGTGTGTGTGTGTGTGTGTGTGTGTGTGTGTGTGTGTGTGTGTGTGTGTGTGTGTGTGTGTGTGTGTGTGTGTGTGTGTGTGTGTGTGTGTGTGTGTGTGTGTGTGTGTGTGTGTGTGTGTGTGTTGTGTGTGTGTGTGTGTGGTGTGTGTGGTGTGTGTGTGTGTGTGTGTGTGTGTGTGTGTGTGTGTGTGTGTGTGTGTGTGTGTGTGTGTGTGTGTGTGTGTGTGTGTGTGTGTGTGTGTGTGTGTGTGTGTGTGTGTGTGTGTGTGTGTGTGTGTGTGTGTGTGTGTGTGTGTGTGTGTGTGTGTGTGTGTGTGTGTGTGTGTGTGTGTGTGTGTGTGTGTGTGTGTGTGTGTGTGTGTGTGTGTGTGTGTGTGTGTGTGTGTGTGTGTGTGTGTGTGTGTGTGTGTGTGTGTGTGTGTGTGTGTGTGTGTGTGTGTGTGTGTGTGTGTGTGTGTGTGTGTGTGTGTGTGTGTGTGTGTGTGTGTGTGTGTGTGTGTGTGTGTGTGTGTGTGTGTGTGTGTGTGTGTGTGTGTGTGTGTGTGTGTGTGTGTGTGTGTGGTGTGTGTGTGTGTGTGTGTGTGTGTGTGGTGTGTGTGTGTGTGTGTGTGTGTGTGTGTGTGTGTGTGTGTGTGTGTGTGTGTGTGTGTGTGTGTGTGTGTGTGTGTGTGTGTGTGTGTGTGTGTGTGTGTGTGTGTGTGTGTGTGTGTGTGTGTGTGTGTGTGTGTGTGTGTGTGGTGTGTGTGTGTGTGTGTGTGTGTGTGTGTGTGTGTGTGTGTGTGTGTGTGTGTGTGTGTGTGTGTGTGTGTGTGTGTGTGTGTGTGTGTGTGTGTGTGTGTGTGTGTGTGTGTGTGGTGTGTGTGTGTGTGTGTGTGTGTGTGTGTGTGTGTGTGTGTGTGTGTGTGTGTGTGTGTGTGTGTGTGTGTGTGTGTGTGTGTGTGTGTGTGTGTGTGTGTGTGTGTGTGTGTGTGTGTGTGTGTGTGTGTGTGTGTGTGTGTGTGTGTGTGTGTGTGTGTGTGTGTGTGTGTGTGTGTGTGTGTGTGTGTGTGTGTGTGTGTGTGTGTGTGTGTGTGTGTGTGTGTGTGTGTGTGTGTGTGTGTGTGTGTGTGTGTGTGTGTGTGTGTGTGTGTGTGTGTGTGTGTGTGTGTGTGTGTGTGTGTGTGTGTGTGTGTGTGTGTGTGTGTGTGTGTGTGTGTGTGTGTGTGTGTGTGTGTGTGTGTGTGTGTGTGTGTGTGTGTGTGTGTGTGTGTGTGTGTGGTGTGTGTGTGTGTGTTGTGTGTGTGTGTGTGGTGTGTGTGTGTGTGTGTGTGTGTGTGTGTGTGTGTGTGTGTGTGTGTGTGTGTGTGTGTGTGTGTGTGTGTGTGTGTGTGTGTGTGTGTGTGTGTGTGTGTGTGTGTGTGTGTGTGTGTGTGTGTGTGTGTGTGTGTGTGTGTGTGTGTGTGTGTGTGTGTGTGTGTGTGTGTGTGTGTGTGTGTGTGTGTGTGTGTGTGTGTGTGTGTGTGTGTGTGTGTGTGTGTGTGTGTGTGTGTGTGTGTGTGTGTGTGTGTGTGTGTGTGTGTGTGTGTGTGTGTGTGTGTGTGTGTGTGTGTGTGTGTGTGTGTGTGTGTGTGTGTGTGTGTGTGTGTGTGTGTGGTGTGTGTGTGTGTGTGTGTGTGTGTGTGTGTGTGTGTGTGTGTGTGTGTGTGTGTGTGTGTGTGTGTGTGTGTGTGTGTGTGTGTGTGTGTGTGTGTGTGTGTGTGTGTGTGTGTGTGTGTGTGTGTGTGTGTGTGTGTGTGTGTGTGTGTGTGTGTGTGTGTGTGTGTGTGTGTGTGTGTGTGTGTGTGTGTGTGTGTGTGTGTGTGTGTGTGTGTGTGTGTGTGTGTGTGTGTGTGTGTGTGTGTGTGTGTGTGTGTGTGTGTGTGTGTGTGTGTGTGTGTGTGTGTGTGTGTGTGTGTGTGTGTGTGTGTGTGTGTGTGTGTGTGTGTGTGTGTGTGTGTGTGTGTGTGTGTGTGTGTGTGTGTGTGTGTGTGTGTGTGTGTGTGTGTGTGTGTGTGTGTGTGTGTGTGTGTGTGTGTGTGTGTGTGTGTGTGTGTGTGTGTGTGTGTGTGTGTGTGTGTGTGTGTGTGTGTGTGTGTGTGTGTGTGTGTGTGTGTGTGTGTGTGTGTGTGTGTGTGTGTGTGTGTGTGTGTGTGTGTGTGTGTGTGTGTGTGTGTGTGTGTGTGTGTGTGTGTGTGTGTGTGTGTGTGTGTGTGTGTGTGTGTGTGTGTGTGTGTGTGTGTGTGTGTGTGTGTGTGTGTGTGTGTGTGTGTGTGTGTGTGTGTGTGTGTGTGTGTGTGTGTGTGTGTGTGTGTGTGTGTGTGTGTGTGTGTGTGTGTGTGTGTGTGTGTGTGTGTGTGTGTGTGTGTGTGTGTGTGTTTTGTGAGCATTTGCAATTTGTGTTGCAATTTTAATGAATATTAAACTATGTCCAAGATAGTGCAACCAAGCGAAACCTGAATGTACTTGGGAAGCAAGTAAAATTGTACTTGTTAAAGGTACATATCCCAGTTAAAGGATTATGTAATCAATGGTATTGCTCCAGAACATGGTCACAAAATAATTTGGCTTCCCCCTTTGCTAATTTAACCCAATTCAATTAATTAGGACCCAAGTAAAGAGTTATATGGGTGAAACAACAAAGATCTCTCATTGTGTCATTTGTAATAAAGCTACAAAAGAGACTCTAAGAGCAATAAAAGCTGAAAACTGTGAAAAGCTGGCTACTCATAGAAAGTGCGTAGTAAGTGCAACATGGGTAAGTGAAGGAGTTTTGGAAGAAAGGATAGAACCATGTTCTGTTTGTGGGGAATTCCAGTAACAACAGTAATGATACAAGCAATTCAGACATCAGTAACAATATTTGAAATGTATGTCTCTTTTGCTAATGTAAGTCTTTAGGTTGATATTGTATATGTACATGTTCTGTTCTTTGCACATAGATTCACTGTCTTTGAATATAAATATAAATAACACCCGCTCTACAGTCCAATCGCAATCTAAACATCTTTGTATACATAATAGTAACACATTCCCCACATGGTTGCAATAAGCAGCAATGTCAACTCTCTCTCTCTCTGAACTATAAATCCCTTTCTTGATTGATGCCGATTGTAATACTGGTGATAGAAGGCAATAGAGGAGATCCCAGCTCACTGTCCTCTGGGTGAATTTCAGTGTTCAAAAATGAATGTACAAGCTATACAAATATTTTAACACATGTGACTGAATGGTTGCAAGATACTTTCTCAAAAATACAGATGGTATTAGGTTATAATCCACTGTGTACAACATATTCAACTCTTGAAACCTTAAAATCCTTATGTAACACTGTTAACATTTAAAAAGACTTGTTGCTGCAGTGGAGCAGCAGTGTTGACTAAGATTCTAATAACTTGTCTTAAACACTTCATTATCATAAATTTGATATTTTGAAATATTTCTAAGTCACCTGAATCCGTTAATAACTTGGGCATTCTTTCTTACTTGGTCTGAGACAATCAGGTGTTCCTTTGTTTATGATACTTACTTCACAGCTGCCATCATGAGACTGACAAACACTGCTGTCCTTACAAGAATAACAAGTTATTTAGGACCCAAACGCAAAGTGTAACCAAGGACCTCAGGACCGTAAGCCATAAAGCATAGCCAAGACCTTGAGAGCTCTAAGTCAAAGACAATCACAATTCGTAACCTTGAAACTCTCAGCTGTTATATTCTATTGTAACTTTGATGCAAATACCGCTCACTCTACAGCTCGCTCTGACAATTATACCAATTCACCCTTAAAGGGGAATGAAACACAAAAATGAATATTTCAGTCCCCACATTAGTTGATTTTTAGACAAGAATGGATAGCAACGTAGGCAGTTACACCATCCTAAGGCAAGTAGTTCTCATGTTACTTGCAGTTGACAATTCGAAGCATGACGTCATTTGTCCAACTGAACTCGGACAAGACGTGCTGTTTCAAATGTCTAACATAGTTTACACTTAATACCACTAGGTGAGAAAGAGGAGTCCTAATTGTGCTTTAACAATGACAACCTGGTATCCGTTCTTATCAGTTTGAATTTTGATTTAAGCCATTCTCATAGCAATTCCAATACAGTTAGTGGGAACACTGAACACCATGCTGGTTCCATCCATAAGTGTAAATTGAAGGCCATCAACATTTTGGTGATGTGACCGCCAAAACATAAAAATATGGTGCTCTCTTAAAAGCGGTTACTATACTGCTATTGCTCTATGAGTGAAAAATATTGTAGAGCAAGAGGATTAATGACTTCATTGTCAGAAATCCAGCATTAGCTAACAACAACAACATTTTAACATTCTGCAATTGTAGACAAGCACCTGGAGAGTATGGCTGTTGGGTCTGACTAGTACACATACACATACTCAGGGGTCTCCGTCTAGGGGATATGTGAATAGCGACCACAAGGTACCCAAGCTGAGCAGAACATTACTTCCACTTACTGGTGTCTAGGGGATATGTGAATAGCGACCACAAGGTACCCAAGCTGAGTAGAACATTACTTCCACTTACTGGTGTCTAGGGGATATGTGAATAGCGACCACAAGGTACCCAAGCTGAGCAGAACATTACTTCCACTTACTGGTGTTTTGCTCCTCACTGTAACTTTTCTATCTGACCTTACCTTGGTCACCTCTTGTTCTCTTCCAACCCCGATGCTATTAGGGTTCCTGAGGACTAGGGAGTCTTTATTTTTCCAACCTCTCCATTTCTCTATAAACTCTTAACCCCTAACATGCTGACCTGCCATGGCATATAATATGTCCTCTGATTGGTGATCAGAGGATATGGCTGGTGAATTTATTCTGATAATTCTCCCGGTCAGGTCGGTAAGACCCGTAAACCAACGACAGGTGTGGTCCTCCAGATATTCTGGGGGTTGTGAGAGAGCGATGTGACAGCCAAAACATAAAAATATGGTGCTCTCTAAAAAACGGTTACTATTACTGCTATTGCTCTCTTCAATATCATCAGTGAAAAATATTGGAGAGCAAGAGGATTAATGACTTCATTGTCAGAAATCCAGCATTAGCTAACAACATATTCTTGGTATTGGAGACGAGCAACTGGAGAGTATGGCTGTTGGGTCTGGATAGTACACATACACAGGGACATATTCTTGGTATTGGAGACTTGCACGTGGAGAGTATGGCTGTTGGGTCTGGCTAGTACACATACACAGGGACATATTCCTGCCTTTGGAGACTAGCACCTGGAGCATGAACATCGGCAGACTTTTTTCCAGGGGGGGGCCAAATGTTAGAATTTTGCAATCAGATAATATTAATTCATTATTTTGTTGTCAAAAGTTATAGTATTTGTTGCGAATAACCGTATAAATTTGCGCTAAACAGAAATTGATCTTTACATAAAAATTAAAATAATAGTTTAATAGTCAGCACATTAAGTTCATTAATTTCCAAGGGGGGACCACGGCCCTCCCTTGCCCCCCCTTCGCGATGCCCATGACCTGGAAAGTATGGCTGTTGGGTCTGGCTAGTACACATACACAGGGACATATTCCTGCCATTGGAGACAAGCACCTGGAGAGTATGGCTGTTGGGTCTGGCTAGTACACATACACAGGGACATATTCCTGCCATTGGAGACAAGCACGTGGAGAGTATGGCTGTTGGGTCTGGCTAGTACACATACACAGGGACATATTCCTCCCATTGGAGACAAGCACGTGGAGAGTATGGCTGTTGGGTCTGGCTAGTACACATACACAGGGATTTTAAACTCATTCCTGCCATCAGAGATGAATATCAATATCCCATGCATTTATATTTTGCATATGCTCTGGTAGGACGTAGTAGGTTATGGGCTGTGCAGTTATATCCGTGAAACTCTTTATGATGATTAATTTAGTTTATTAAGTGTTTTAGTGTTTAAAATACAGTAATATGAAGCTGTGACAGTGTTAGCAAAACTGGTTTTGATTCCTAATACGGATAGTTTGTAAAATTTGTGAGTGTTGTAAACCAGACTTTGTTTATATGAAGCTGTTTGCTTAGTTACCAGGATCTACAACTAACCTAAATTGAATTAAAATGGAAATATCAAGTTATTTATAAAGTTTAATATAAATTGTGGTATGTATGGATGATGATGATGATGTTGTGCAGTCGTTAGATGCAAAGGAGACTCACCAAAGAACAGACTTACAGTGTAATTGTGATGAGAACAATGAACCAAAAGCCTGATACACCAAGTAGTGGTACCAGAAAGGCCAGAAGAGCCAAGAGGGCGACATCTGAACCCAGAGATGTTCAGAGGTCACCAGTTAATATGGCGGTTGGAGACATAGAGAAGCCCAAGGTTAACTTGGCGTTAGCGAACAATCTGGTTACAACATATGTCACTCAAGAAGACAACCAAAACCGAGAAGTAGCACCATCTGTATCTGATAGCTCTTCAACTGACCAGCAGCATAGAGTGACACAAGAAGCAGCTGACAAACACCAGATTAGTGGAATGACAAACAAGAAGGCGAGATCGATATCCAAGAAGACTAGGAAGGAAGTGTTGAATTTTGTGATGGACACCACTGCCCCATCCAAGGACCATTTACCTTCTGTGGAAAAGGATAAGATGGATGCACACCAACATCTGTTAGGGCTGGAGGAGATCCTTCACCAATGTGACAAACTGCCTAAAAGTAAACAATTGTAACTTAGGAGCTTTTATAAGATTATAGAAGAATATCATCTCCTTCAAGGAAAAACTCTAGAGTTGGAACAAGAAAACCAACAATTACGAGAGAACATCAGGTTTAAAGCGTCATCCGTCATACAGCCTCCTTCCTATGCAATGATGGCAGTAAAGCCACCACAGGGTAATAGAAGGGAGACTGTAATTGAGGGGACCCTGGCATCCCAAAGCGGCGTGGTGCTTTGCACTTCGAAGGCAGATGATACGGCAGAGCAACTACAGAGGCGGATAACTGAAGCTATTCATCCTGCAAAGGATCAGATCCGGATAAAGGTCATCAAGAAGTCCGGAAGTGGGAAAGTACTAATTCGTACGGAGAATGAGGAAGATGTGGAGAAACTTTTGATTCACCCCAAGCTTCAGGAGATGGTTACTGTTGAAAGACCTAGAAAGTGGAGACCACGGCTAATTGTGTATGACGTTCCCAGATGGATCACACAGGAGAAACTCCAAAAATTGACCTGTGAGCAGAATTTCCCTGATTATGATCAGGAGCATTTCCAGAGTGAGTTTGAACCCAAATTCCTCACCGGTCCTAGGGAGAAATCGACAGTCCATCATGTTGTAGAGGTTGCCCCCGAAATGCAGAAAGAGATTCTAAGAAAGGGACGACTCTATTTAGACTTTGGGTCATACACAGCAAAAGACTATCTGGTGGTACCACGCTGTCACCGTTGTCAGGACTTAGGGCATGTCCTTAAAAAATTCCCCGTGGACAAACAGGTCTGTGGCCATTGTGGCGAAGAAGACCACCTCAGGAAGGACTGCCTGAAAAGAAGGCAAGCGGAGATCTGTGTTGCGTGCAATGCACGTAACAAACACTCCTGTGGAAATCCTAATGGAAGAAACTGTGCCACATACAAAGCGTTGCTGGATCGCCTCATCCTAAGAACAGACTATGGCCAATAGCACCAACAACCATAGGAGAGAGGACAATTTAAATATACTACAAATAAATGCTGCCAGGAGTCGCCTAGTAATGCAAGAATTACGTCGACTTGCAGAAGAAAAACACATTGATATATTGTGTATTCAGGAACCCTATGTTATCAATGGCATAGTTCCCTACATGCCGATGTCCTCCAGAACAGTTTTGACTGGTGCGGCTCCTATGGTGGCAATAGTGGTCTTCAACAGGGCCATACGTCTTATTAAGTTGCAACAATTCAACGACACCCACATGGCTTGTGTGGAGCTAATGTACAGGGACCTTCACATTGGACTGGTGAATGGATACTTTCAACCGTCAGGAGATTGAACCTCATTTGCAAAAACTGGAATCAGTTCACCAACATCTTGCACTACTGCCCACAATCTACACAATAGATGCAAACACCAAATCGCCCCAGTGGTATAGCCGCTGTCGGGATGAATGAGGCAGTAGACTGGAGGAAACCCTAATGAGTCTGGGATTGCAGATTGCCAACCAACCTCACAACCCGCCAACTTATGTGGGGTGGATAGGGGTGTCAGTGAACATAGATGCCACGCTTACTAATTGTCAGGCCGAGAACCTTTTAAGGAACTGGAAGGTGGCTGACCAGCAAACCACGAGTGACCACAATGTCATATTTTTTCAACTACATAAGGCGCAAATCAATAACCAAGAGAAGGTATCCTGGAGGTACAATTATAGGAAGGCCAACTGGAGCAGATTGAAAGCTACATTAACTGTGCCTAATTGGATGTCAGAAGGAGTGAACATTCAAACAGCGGCTAATAACATTGAAAAGGCCATCAGGAGCAGCATGGATGCCGCCATACCTATAATCAGTGCTAGTTCGCATAAGCAGAATGCCCCATGGAATGATCGTTTACAAAGGTTTCGACGTAATGCTCGGCATGCTAGGAAACGATACCAGAAGGCAAGAACTCCACAGGAGCGTGAGACATTGCTCCTAATTTATAGGCGCAGGAAAGAGGCTTATGCAAAACAACTCACACAGACTAGGCACAACTGTTGGAAGAGGTGTACAGAGGATTGTCTACAACGGGATCCATGGGGTGTACCGTACAGAATTGTGCGGGATAAGTTTGGAGGTGATGTCTCCTGCACGCTTCTTCGACAGGACGGTACAAGCACGAAGAACTGGAGTGAAACCATGGATCTTCTCCTGGACACATTGGTTCCCCATGATGACGAACGGGAAGATAGTCAGACGCAAAAAGAAGCGAGGCTGCAAATGGCAGGTGAATATCGTACAGAGGGAACATGTGATCCTTTCACAGAGGAGGAGATTCTCATTTACATTGACCAACTAAAGAACAGAAAAGCTCCTGGGCCAGATAGAATTGGCAACGAGGTACTGAAAGCCCTTGCTAACCTCATAACACCTTATTTGTGCAATCTTTACAATGAATGCCAGAGAGTTGGAAAGAGGCGAATTTGGTTATTCTTAAGAAGGCTCCTGAAAAAGATCCTAGAGAACCCGGCTCATACAGGCCTATCGCGCTTCTAAATGGTATGAGCAAGTTACTGGAAAAGCTCATATGCAGTAGGCTCCAGACAATTAGGGAAACAGCAGGTCTTACATTAACCCAATTTGGTTTCCGAAGAGGAAGATCTTGTGAGGATGCTATAAATCATACCATCAATATAGTGGAGGAAGCTGACACCAAGTATGTGTTGGGTATTTTCATTGATATTGAAGGGGCCTTCAACAATCTATGGTGGCCAGCCCTATTTGCTGAACTTCGTAGTATGAACTGCCCTGGGAACCTGTATCTGCTCCTTCGTGATTACTGCTACGGTAGAAAGGTAACTTTACGCGATTTTAAGATCTCGAGAGCAGTAACCAAAGGCTGTCCACAGGGTTCAGTATGCGGGCCTGTGCTGTGGGATATCGGGCTTGAACCGATACTACATCAATTAAATCGGACTTCAGCAATCAGTGGGCACACTGCATATGCAGATGATGTTGCCATCATCATTACTGGTAATTCTAGGACAGTATTAGAACGTCGCGCTGCAGATGCCCTGGATGTCTTTCATCGGGAATGTATGGAGTGCAAGCTCACAATCTCCCTGGTAAAGACTAAATATGTACTTTTGAAAGGCAAGCTATAAAGAGATCCAGCGATATCCCTTAATGGAATAAGAATACAAAGGCGTCACCATACAAGACATCTGGGTGTTAACTTGGAAGAGGGCCTGTTGTTTAGGCAGCATATAACTGAAACAGCAAAAAAGGCACTTGCCATAATGGGTAAACTTGGGCGTATAGCACGCAACTTTGGGACAATCCCTTATGGAGCTATTCGCTTATATAATAATGCAATCCTGGCTTCTGTGATGGGCCATGCTGCAAGTACCTGGGCACATAGACTGTATTTAGTCACTGCCAAGCGAGAAGTCCGCAGCCTTCAACGAAAAACACTGATTTGCTTGAGTGGGGCTTTTTCAACAACCCCAACAGATGCCCTATTAGTCACCTTAGGTATCCTACCGCTCGACTTGGAAATTAGAAGACGTGCCGCCTGCTACTGGCTTCGCCATCAACACCCGGTGCGAGCTACACAAATTGCAGGAGCTCCAGTACAAGATGAACTAGATATTAGAGAACGACTTATCAGTGAATGGCAACATGAATGGGAGACGAGCACCACGGGTAGGAGAACCTATGACATTTTCCCAGATGTTGATGAGCGACTCCACATGAGATACGTCAAGCCTTCAAAAGGATTAATCCACTACATCACGGGGCATGGACCCTATGGTGCGTATCTCATGCGGTATGGTCTGAGGGAGAGCGGTAATTGTTGCTGTGATGCCGTAGACACGCCCGAACATGCGCTATGGGAATGTCCGCTGCGGACGTGTGGGAGGGCTACGGCCCTCTCATATCTACAGGACAGAACTATCTACTCGGTGGTACGTCGCCGAAGACTGTGGACGTGGCTGGATAAACTAGCGAACTCCGTATCCACAAGAGAGGCAGCTAAATTTAGAAGAAATCCATGACCACAGAGAAGACAACACTGGATTTGACATTCACCTGATTGGATCTACTGGACATGACATTCGTAGTTATAAACTTAGTTAGGACGTAGGTTAAACATTAGTTTAGATTAATAATTGTATAAATTGTGGTATTGTTCAATAAAGATAAATCAACTGGGGCATAACATGTAGCTATATAAATGGGATAACATATAATAAGTTATGTGAAATGTAATTAGGTTATATATCCTTAATATATGAATTGGTAATGTAATTATATTGCATATTTAAAACTGTATGTAGCACTGAATTCGTGGAATAAATATGAAATTAACTGGGGGGGGATAACATTTAATTAGGTTATGTGTAGACATTATGTATGTGTTAGTATATTCATTCCTGTCATATAAATTATTGCAGCATTGTAATTGAGGAACCAATAAAGATGTGCAAATAGTTCAGAATATAAAAAAGACACCGAACTAAAAAGATACAGGAGCCCTCTAGCCTGCGGTTGCGCAGGCTAGGGGGCTTTTTTTTTTTTTTTTTTTTTTTTTTTATATGCTCTGGTATCCTGTTATGCCTAGGACCACAAATCTATTCTGTCACATGCATTGAGTTATGCTAATGTATTTAAGGGGAGTCAAAATGATGAAGTTTTGTGGTTTTTTCCTAAATTCAGATTTACTGTCATATGAATACTTCATATTTTCCAGTCTTTTGGTGGAAATTTCACAGAGGTATGTTAATTGTAAATACATGAAAATCATTATTGAAAATAAAGCTACATGTAGGCTTTAGACTTTCTCATCTCGTTCAATTGCAATTTTAGAAGCGCTAATAATTTTCTACATATATGCCCTATTATCTTTGAAAGTTATGGGTATATTGTGCTAAAATTTTTATCATGCATTTTAAAATAAATAAGCTTTATTTTCATGAAAAGCTTTTTGTGTATTGGGCATACTAGTTGGTTCTTTTTAATTTTAAACCCCTTATATTTCAATAAAAACTAGGCATTGTATTAAAAATCATAAATTTGCTTCCAATGAAAAGAGTGTGTTTTTGTTTCATCTGTCAACTGCAAAAATGTCTTAAAAATTCAGCTAATTGTGTTAAATAGTTTTCTAGATAATGGAACAGCTATTAACATTGGAAAGATAAGACATTATTATTTATTTATGCCAACAAACTTAATGTTGGTGTTTTTAAACACACAAGCCGTGTGTGGGCAAAGTGGTTAGAGCAGCCGCCCGGTAAGCGGTAGGTCTGTGGTTCAAATCCCAGTTGTGGCATTGAATTTTTGAGTTCCAGTTCTACCTCTCAAGATAAGACATTTTGACTCTCCTTAAAGGATATGAACATTAAAAAATGTCCTGCTTTAAAATTAATTTTACTATAGCTCAAAGGGGTTTCAGTACATAAGAATTTCAAATCTTGGTTAACATGAGCAAAACTTTGATGTATTGCACTCACATGACTTTCTCTACTCTTGTACCGACCAGTTTTACAAACTCTTATTCCTATATCTTCTTCACGTTAATACAGATAAGCATTTGTACAAATTATCTTATTGGTTATTTCCTTGTAGGTACAAAGGGAATATTAGAATACAGTAGGCGTTAAGTGATAGTCAAATCTTTTAAAGCTTTGAGATCCCGTTCTCCTTGCAACTTAACATATAAAAAATGAAGAATGATGTTCCATTTCACGAAAGTTTTAATTTTTCCGAAGCTGACACAAATAACAAGGAATATCTCTAAAATGGTTCACTCTAATAAAAAAAATTTAGACACAAATTGTGTCTAAATTGTAGTGGGATCTACATTTTCTGTATAGTAAGATTTTGTCTATTTCTTACGGTTTAGGAGTTATTCAAGTAATCCAGAGTAAACAGGACTTGCATAGCCTATAGCCAGAAAATTCAAGATATACATTTCATTTGTCATACAAATATCTTAAACATATGACATTTTAATCAAAATTGTTAAGAGGCATTTTCAAGAAAATCACAATTTTTGAAAAATTTTACGTGTAAAGTGTTGTTTAGGGTGGTACTATTTTCTTCAAAATCTTTGTGTCCTATCATTGAAAGACATTAAACTCAAATACCAACTTTGGGTTTTAACCGACTTTTCGTTTTTGAGTTATGCTGTCCATAGACTGAGAGACAAACACACGCACACACAAGGGCAGACACAGATGGACCTTTTTGTAAAAATGCTTTTTTTGTAATCAGGGGGCCTCAAAACATATTCCTGGTGAAATGTCGACATTGAAATGTTGGGTGGAATACAATATTTCCCCTACTTACCAGTAGAGAAAGTAAAAATACGCAACAGGTAGAAACTAAATAACTATGTGTTCTGGAAAATCGAGATTTCTCTAAACTTTTGTCTGGAGGAAACTGATGTGTTTTATGACTGTTTCTGGGTGTTTGTTGCATTTGTCTGTAATAACATGCGTTTCATTATGCTTGTGTTGTAATTTTCATTTTTGCATTCAACTTCTCTGACGAAAACTATTTTTTTTTTTTCCTCAAAAGTGCTTATTAAAATAAAAGTGTGTCACTAACATGATGAAAATAGATAGAGACAATAACTCAAAAGAAGGATTAAAATACATAGGCTTTCATGGCTGGCATCAAAATTATAAGATGAAGTATCTTCTAGGCTGTTTTGCCATGGTGTGTTGGAGATGGTGTTTCAGACGTTTCATCAACATCTGCGATAGACATCCTCAATGGTGTTGTCAGTCTCCTCGGAGAAGGTATTGCCACATCTGATAACAGTTAACAGATCAGATGCAACAATACCTTCTCCAAGGAGACTTCAACAGTGCCACTGAGGATGTCTATTGCAGCTGTAGGTGAAACATCTGGAACACCATCTCCAGTAGACAATGGCAAAACAGCCTGGAAGATATTTCAACATATGATGGTGTGGATTTAGCAAGCCCCCCTCAACCACCTACCCCACACCCACCTCATGTTTTGGAGTCATAGGGTTTAACAAACATAATTTGCCATGAAAAGGAGATGTTCGTCACACTAGACAAAGGTAAGTTGCATGTGCATTATTGTGCAATGGATAACAAAACAAAATAGAGATACCTTACTTTTAATGAATGTTTTTATATACATATGTTTCTCTGATGATGGTATAATTTGTTAAAGAAAATATACTGTGAAGAATTTGTCTGACTAACAGCCAGGTGAAAATTAGGGAAGTTTCTGGGTTTTCAAGAGCTAATGTGAATAATAGTACAATAGAATCCTGCCTCTGAGCTGTTGTGGTGGGATATCTGCTTCACGTTCCATAGCCCTGAGCTTGAATCGTGCTTAGGGTGAATTATCTGAATAAGGGTTTTTTTCCCAGGGCTTTTCCTTATCCTGAGAAGATGAATGTCAGGTAACTTAAAGCTCTATGGAACCCAGGATCTTTTGAGCATCATTTCACCCATCTCAGTCATCATTCGACATGGCGTACCAGGTTAAAGGAATTAAACTTAAAACAAATTGAAAAAAGCAATACAATATGATTGCTCCTAATATTGATGTGCCACATAAACACCATAACACAAGAGCACCAGTTACTGCTAATCACACTTTATTTGCCTTCTAGTCAGTTAGTGTAGCACTAACTCAGAGCAACACAATGTAACAGTAGAATAGAATCACACCTTAACTTTCTTTACTGGATTACAATTTGTACTGAACTGCACTCAGCACAATTCATAATTGGTGTGCGCTGAGTGTCTGACTGTCTCGCTCTGTGACTGTCCTCAGGGCACAAGCAAGCCCCTTATATAGTGTCTGGTCCATGGTGGAACTTTCTCGAAAGTGAAACCTGTGGGTCCTGCCCAGGCACTAAGCGGCCCGGGTTCGATCCCAGGGACCCGCATGTGGTATTCGTGGTGGACGAAGTAGCGTCAGGGCGGGTTTTCTCCCGGTGCTCTGGTTTCCCCCGCCATCTCATTCCACTGGTGCTCCATCTTCATTCCATGTGTCATCAGTGTCAATGCCTGCGATGCCGTAGTGGTAAAAGCGGGCGTTAAACACTACCACACACACCTGCCCAGGCACACAATTGTCATTGTGTTGGTTGGCTATTGTGTGTCAAGAGAACCAGCCTGACATTTCATCTGCTGCAGCCAGGCTGGTGCAGAGTAATCCCCACCACCTGCTGTCGACAACCCCCCTTATGACTGCAGTCATGAAACTGAGAATTTAAAACTTTAGATATCGAAATTTTGTACATTTTCAACCTTTTTATAACTATGTTTTAATTTTGGCTTTTGCCTCTTTGGTATATTTCCTTTTTACTAGTGCTTTTATTTTATATTGAAACTTATCTCTGCCTTTTGCCATGGTTGTGTTATAAGGAAGCTGATGACCAAATAGTTGAACACGCTTAAACCCAAATAAAAAAAAAAGACTGGTGACAATACAGTAACATACTGAAATAAGTTAAATAAGAAAAAATTGAAGCTATTAACAGTGAAGCAACAAGATTCTAAAGTAAGAACAAATTAGAAACTAAAAACTTCAATCTTAGTATGATATAGTATCATACTGAGATAAGTGAAAAAAACTAAAAACTTCAATCTTAGTATGATATGGTATCATACTAAGATAAGTGAAGTTTTTAGTTTCTAATTTGTTCTTACTTTAGAATACTGAAATAACTTTACATATTGTAATATTAAGGCTTCCTGGGAGTATTTTCATGGTAAGGACAAATGTAACCTAGAGTCTGTGCAGAATAAGTTGGCAGAAAGAGATAGCGATATTGGTTGGAAATGATCTGAGTCCACTCCCTTGAGTACAATGAAGAACCCTCATTAAGGGAACAGCTTTTCTGGTCAAAATTGTTGTTGTCAAATCTCTTTCACTGTGACACCTTTCACTCAGTATCGCCTAATTAGCAGGAGAGGATCGTCACAACACTGTGCAAGCGAGAGGATGAGTAATACTTTCTCTTTCTACATGCTGGCTGCCAACTTATTCTTCACAGAATATTACTCTCCATTTACCCATTACCACACACAGTTGATACTATCCGTTCCATGTTTTGTCAGGGATTTTTCTTGCTAGTGGACGAGAGCAGTGTAACAAATATATGCAAATTCAGAGCAAGACAAGTGCAACCAACTCATCATTGCCATTAGTACCCACTATTCCTGTCATGCACATTTAGTGTATTTGTTGGCTCGTGCAGCCACCGGCTGTGTACACTTGTGCGTTCCTCAGTTGTTTTCACAGTGCTAAGCTGTGAGAACAGAGAAAAGTAGCTTGATTCAAGAGCCATTGTCTTACCAAGAAAATTGAAGCAAAACTTTCAGAAAAACTGTTGACACTACCAGTGACTTAAAGTTGGAATAGTTACTTAGTTGGTAATTATTATTTATTTATGACAACAAACTTAATGGTGGTGTTTTTAAACACACAAACCATGTATGGGTAATGTTTAAGATGTGAAATCAGGGCTGAAAAATTTAATGCCATAGCTGGATTTGAACCACGGATCTTCTGCTTATCGAGTGGTGCCAGTATGACATTAAATTCCCCAACCGATTTCTTACTTTTTCCAGTTAGACCGCAAGGGAATCTTACATCAGAGATAAATACCCCAAGGGTGACTTACAATTGTAAGTACTTCAAGTCTGGGGCTTAAGTAACTTTTAGATGGTAATTATTATTTATTTATGCCAACAAATTTAATCCTCGTGTAAGTTGCTCTTGGGGTATATATCTCTGTTGTTAGATTCTCCTGTAGTCTAACCAGGAAAAGTATGAATCAGTTGGGGAATTTACCATCATACTGATATGTTGGCCATGGTAGCTTAGTGGTTAGAGCAGCTGCTCAATAGGTGGAAGATCCATGGTTCAAATCCTGGCTATGGCATTGAATTTTTCAATCCTGATTCCACTTCTTAAATAGTTACTTAGATTTTAAAATCTCAAATGGTATTTCACATACTTGGAATGATTTGTTAACAACCTTTGAGTCTATAGCCAAGGCCTTCTGCAGTTGCTGCTCGACAACAAATTATTGTACCCATTTGCTGGTGCTTGTTCCTCTTCACTGTTTATGTGATTGACAACTGCAGAACTTCCATCCTTACATATATTATAACTGATTTATTAAACACTTCAGGTGTTGCAATGGAGGACAGGAACAATGATAAAGCAGACTCCAAACTGGAAGTGAAAGAAGAAAGTTGGTGGCGGGTGAATAATCCGTCCCCATGTGACACTACTTCTCTGTTGGAGAAGGAACCTAACAAAACAAAAATAAAGGAAGAAGCTGTGTGGTTGAAATCAGAGTGGGAGAACATCCCAGCCTCTAGTCCCTGCCCAGCAGTAAAGAACAATGTCAAAACAGAAGTCAAGGAAGAACCTCTGTGGTCTGAAGCAGAAATTGAGATAAAGGTAAGATCTACATACAACAGTTACATGTTTACATTGGCTTCACAGTCTTGAGGAATACCTTCTAAATTAGTCATTTGTACTCTGGCAGAACAGAAACAAAAAGAGGGAGATTGCTATTGGCTATAAGCTCTACTTTAAAAGGCATTTTTATTTACTTTTGTAGTAAGTAGAGGAAGTATTGTAGTTCATCCAAAAATGAAGGCTGGTTCATAACCACTGTTAACGGTAACAATAACCAGAATGAGAAAGTTGCAATACATGTATTCAAATGGGAGTGTTCACAAGGGAAAAATACTTCTTCAGGTTTTAACTTTCTTGTTGCCGTTACCACGCACAGCGTGTTAGATTCATATTGTGCATATTAGACTTCTCACTATAGAAATTATTCAAGGAATCTGTCGTGCCATGAAACAGCTGCTAGAGCTCTCTCTAGCCTCAAGCCAGAAAAGATATCATTGGTCAGTTAGAAACAAATGAATTCCCAATGTTCAATATTGACCTCTGCTTTCTATTAGTAATGTGTCAAAAACAACAAAATCCAGTCCAATTACTTTTTCTATCTAGGTATCTCAGCCTCACCGATATGTGTCCTGTGTAACGATCCAGCAGAAATGAATGAAGAACACTTGAAGACCTGTGAAGCATTAAGATCAGAAGAAACTACAGTTCAAAAGTATTGGAAAGCACGAATGCTAATGGCTTCATTGCCAGATGCAAGGCACTAGAAAACAACAACAACAACTTTTTCTATCTTTATTTTCTTCCAAAATTGTATCACGAATACACAGTTTCCTTCTACTGAAGTTGGCACAGTCTTTAGTCTTTAATAACTCACAACTGTTTTCTTCTTGTGACCCTGACTTAGTCCTTTGATTGCCTTCACTTTCTCTGTCTCTCATACACTAACTCTCATGATGCAGTCGCTCCACGCCCATTAAAACTTTGTCACTTTGATGCAATGTGTCTTTTACAACAGTATCACACACGCACGCACAGCTGTCTCACACTCACCGACTTCTGTCTGTAGCTGTAACTCCTCTAGTCCATTGTGTCGTCTCCTTATACAGCAAGGATGACGTACATGGACCTTTCTCAAACTTCTACAAACACGCCAGCTGCTGGACACTTTTCAGATGTTCCAGCAATCCTTTGTAATATGCCATGCTCATTGTTGATAGTCACATGTTTGCTTGTATGAGCATTGTGGGGAAGCTTGACCTTGAGCACCTTTGTTATGTGCCGTGCCAGAGGGGTGGGGCACCCCAGACTCAATCGTCCTTTGTTGTGTTGCCGCTGTTGTGACAATAAGCAGATTGATAATATACTTCCTGTTTTCATTATCAGACTGTTGTGAACCAAAATGTTGGTGCTAGTTGTCATTGCCAGGTGGTTGTGAACCAAACTGGTATTTTATTTGTCATGTAAATATAATAAACTTATGGTATTTTACTGTCTGTGCATCTTTATTTGGTGACTGGCATTTCAACAGCAGAGACAACAGTGTTCTTAGTTTCAGCACCATTGTCCATGCAGCGACTGTTGGCATAGTAGAAACGAATAATATATGTCACGGAAGGTCAGAGAAATTAAGAGTAACTGTACACAGTAACAGATGCAAAAAAAGAATGAAGATTCAATTTTAGATGTGTAAACATTCTGACTGCCACATTTTATTCAATACTTATGTCAGCTTTTATTATAAGATAAGCAATAATCATCTCCATAGTACAATATTACAAGAAAGTCATTAGTAAACTTAAGTTCTTGTTCACTTGAGTGTAACAAAATACAAGTGCTACAGTGAGTGAATGTGTAGATGTTTTAAGAATAGCACATTAAATAAACCTGCAATTTAATGAATATTACAAATAGAAGCACTAATAACAGTGAAGTATTCTTCATGTTTGAGGTCATTTTGAGTCACTCTTTTACACTCACCTTCACTTAAATTGTTTTAAAAACAGGAAATGTTTTCAAGACCGTTCGGTCCCATCATCAGCAGTTGGATGATGGACACTATCCTTCCTTTACCATTGTCCTGCTGCCATTTGGTGTTAGGGGCGCAGAGTTTAACACTTCATTTAAAGCTGGGATTTCGAAGTTAATCACTTTATTATTGTTTTTGATTATTATATTTTTTCCTAAATACTCAGTTCTATCGGTGAATTTAGAGATTTTAACAGTTTTATATCAAGGCAAATGTGGTTTTCCAGGACCTCAAAATTATGAGGGGTGTCAAAAAATAACCGGAATTGTTTTTTTACTGGAAAATGCTGCTCACCTTTATTCAAATTCCATTACACACCTTCAAAGTATTCTCCCTAGGACACAATACAATGATTCCAGCGTTCAGTCAAAATATACATGAAAATGTGTTGCTATTTTTTCATTGTTAAAATAAAATAGAATTGTTTAAAAACGTCATAAATATTAAGTTTCATGTTTAAATTTAATATGTAAAAGTATAAGAACCATATGTATTTAATGTTAAAAGTGAAGGGAGAATAGATAAAGATCACTTCCCTAACAATACAGGAACTATTTAACGTAGGAAAATATAAAATGAACGCATACGCGCATGTATACAAAAAAGAGTGTTATGTAAAGAAGTGCCAATTTTGTTATTAGTGTCTGTATGTTTGAGAGGTGAAGACGTGTTTCTGTAACGCGCGTGGATGTGAGTCTAAAAGATTTTATAAAAGTGGAAAGACTATCAAGAAAATACAAATAGATTCAACGAAAGTCAATTCAATTATAACAAGTGTAATAAGAGACGAAAAAAGTGTTAATAAAGTGATATATAGTGAAGTTACATCCAGTGTTCATTCATTCCACCAAGTACCTCGCCCTGAGAGTAAGAAAAGAATAGAGTCTCATAGCTCAATGAAGAGTAATAATTATTTAAAAATACAGCACCATGATGTTGCTCTTTCAGAAATTCCTCTTTACTTAAAGGGACATTATATAATCATGAATTAAGCTTCTAAATCCTGCTAGGTGGTGTGAAACTGGGTTGCAACTGTTTTTCTTTATGTAACTATTCACATGTGTGGGCTTTCCATATATTCCAAATTTTATACCATCTATATCTCTAGTACAAGGTGGTGTCAAAAAATAACCGGAATTATTTGTTTACATTTTAAAGTGCCTGTGCATGTTGGTAGTACTGGAGAGGTCTGACCTTGAGTGACGAAATGGCATACAAGTCATTGGCCTGGAGGTGCTCAGTTGGAGGGTAGCAGGAGCAGTGTGAGGCCGTGTTTACTGTACCCACCATGGATCTCAAGTTGCAGCAGTGTGCATCAATTAGATTTTGTGTTCTTCTTGACAAAACTGCATCACAAACATTGGAAATGTTGCAGCAAGCCTACAAAGAACAAGCAATGGGGAAAACTCAAATGGTATAAACGATTTTGGGAGGGTAAAAAGGACCTTGAGGATGCTCCACGTCCCGGAAGACCGTCAACTTCAAAAACAGATATCAACGTCAACACAATAATTGATGTCATGTTGCAGGAAGACCGTCATTTATAACTGACAAAGATTGTCGAGATTATGAATATATCCTACAAATCAGCTGAAGACATTGTACGAAATGTTCTAGGGTATAGAAAAGTTGCAGCAAAGTAGATGCTTCGTGTGTATAGAACAGAAGGCTCACCATGTAATGCCGTGTCAACAATGGAAGGGAAGGCTTCAGCGAGAACTAGATTTTTTAGACAGTTTATGATCATGTGGTGGATAAGCAACATACTGTTACTGTGAATTCCTATTGTGAGGAACTAAAGGGGCCATTAAGGAGGAAAATTGCAACAAAACAACCAAATTTTGCTGCAACGGGATGGATCCTTCATCAGGATAATGCCCCCGCCCCATCAAGACTCAGGAAACAATCACTGAATTAGGCATTCACCGGACCTTGCCCCATGTGACTTCCTCCTATTTCCGGCAGTAAAAAAAGAGCTTCGGGGTCATCATTTTCAGAGTGATCGAGAGCTAAACAATAAAATTTCGGGTGTACTCAACAGACTATGGAAAAGGGGCTTCAGGGAGTGTTTTGAACATATACACTGAGTTAGATCCAAACATAAAACTCGACTCACTTTTTAAAATACTAAAACATAATATAAATATGTACTGTCCCCAAATTGTAGTCAAAAATAGAAAACAAAATAAAGTAACCAACATACATTGGATTACACCAGAGATTAAACAAATGCAACTCCAATTAAAATGTGCAATCTCTCAGGCAAACAGCAGTTGGTATTTAAGTTTAATGTCTTTCAAGGCTGCGACAAAGATTTTGAAGAAAATTGCTCCACTCTAAACTACTCTTTACAAAGAAAATTTTTCGAATATTTTGATTTTCTTGAAAAGGGCTCTGATGATTTTTATTAAAATGACATGTTTAAGATAGTTTTATGACAAACAAAATGTATATTTTGAATTTTCTGGCTATAGCCTTTGCAGTCCTGTTTACTCTAGATGACTTTTGAATAACTCGTAAACCATAAGAGGTAGACCAAATCTTACTTTACAAAAAAGTAGATCTTACTAAAACACACAATTTATATCTAAATAATTTTTTTTTGTAGAGTGAACCATTTCAGAGATATTCCTTGTTATTTGTGTTAGTTTCAAAAAACTTATAACTTCGATGAAATGCAACATCATTGTTCACGTTTTATATGTTAAGCATGCAAAGAGAACGGAATCTCAAAGCTTTAAAAGATTTGATTATTGCTCAAAGCCAACTGTATTCTAATATTCTCCTTGTACCTACAAGGAAATAAGCAATAAGATAATTGTACACTTGAAGAAGATATAGAAATAAGAGTTTGTAAGAATGGTCAGTACAAGAGTAGAGAAATTCATGTGAGTGCAACACACCAGGTTTTTAATGATGTGTATTGTGATTACGTGTTTCAACATTTTAATTAAGTAAATGGGCAATAATGAAATGTTTTGTGACAGAGTGGAGCTCGGTATTCATATTAGAATTAATGCATTGCAGGACAATAAGACTGTGATAACAGGCATGGACGACGCAAGTGCTGCACAATCACCAAGGTAAGGTTACCACTATTTATCAATCAATCCATTAAAAGGGAAATGGGAAACAAGTGAAGGAGCTGAGCTCTAAAACTTTAATGTCTACAAGGTGCAACCAAATTGTTCACTTTTACACAGAGAACTCACGACTATAAGCTTAATGTCTGCTTTTTGTGTGCAGTATTTGCATTTGGCATCTAGATATACAAAGCCTGTCTAAAAGGTATCCAACCTTAATTTTTGCTGCACAAAGTAGTGATTGCTCTCCAATATTTTTCACTGATGGATGGGGTACTAGAAGTGGCCGGGCATATTTGAAGGTGGTCTCGGTCCATTTCCTCTTGCAGATCACATAGAGGACAGAGTGGTGAAGAATACATCCCAATTCTGTTTAAATGTTTTGCCAGACAATCATGTCCTGTAATCAACCTGAAGATTGCAACTGCCGTTTTTCGAGGATACTCAGGAATTACTGTTTGAATGTTTGGTAGTTCCCATCTTTTATTTTTTGATTTTTCATAGTAATATTTTGCAATAATTTTTTTGAATTCAAAGTTGACTAATCTTTTAGCTGCATAAAATGGTAGATTAACTATAGATTTCTGCACATTGAATAAGTGCTTTGTGTTAAATTGCATCTTCAGCAATACATAGATGAATATAAAAACATATTTACCATAGATAATAAAACAGTAAGTGCAGAATAGCGTTCACAAGTCTCTCAACATTTATCTGGAAATAAACGTAATGCTGCCATGAATTCACAACGGTTACTGATAGGAGGACTGGCTTTTTCAACTGTAGGACAATCAAACTGTTCCCAGTATTATTTAGATTTATGCAGAGCATTTGTCATAGCCAGCACCCCACTCAACAAAGTAAATTATATTCATCTTAGGAGCTTTTTAATTAAATATATTGACATTGAGCCTTCTGTTGAATCAACATTAAGTGCTGTGATGAAATTTTGCAAAAACTTAGAGCAGGCTGTGAAAATGAAAAACTTTGGATTAGCATTGATGAAACTCTGGATGCACGTTCCAGAATAATACGAAATGTTAGTGAAATGAAAAATGATGAAGTAGTGAGCAGTCATATTTAGTGGCATGTAAAGAACTATCTGCAGCTAATAGTATAACAATTGTGAGGTTATTCAATGAAACTGTATGTAAGATATACCTAAAGTGATATAAAATAAGACAATGTATTAGTCTTTTTCAATGCTGCACCGTACATGATAAAAGCAGCTTAAGTCCTTTCTGCGAAATTGATTCACATCATTTGTGTAGTTCATGCTCTTCATAGGTTATGTTAATGTATTAGGCTCGTGTATTCCAGCATGGATAGGCTTGTATCAAGTGGGAATGAGGATTGACCTCTTCAGAGGAAGAAATCTCACCATTCTTTTCCCCCTGCACCAGCGATCATGCGCTGGCACACTTGGTTAAGTGCAGTTTAGTACTATGATACAAAGTTTCAATTTTTGCATCTGTTGTAAATAGAGTTGCCAGATTATTTTATGGAAATGTGGTACACAATGGTAAAAAATGTGGGATAAAAATGTGAGACATTTGTCAATGCAAAAATAATGTAATTTATAATTTAAATGTTATTTATATACTCCATAGGCATATGCACTGATAGTTTGTTAAAGTGCTGAAACATAGTGTTAAATGTGATCATGAACAGTGAGTTGTACTTCTCTGAAGAAGTAATCTTGTGCAAAACATCTACATTGTTTGAAATATATCAAGAAATTGCACACAACTGAAGTTCTTAAAATTGCACCTCACTAAAACAACACCTCTAACTGAATCAATAGATAATCTGCTCCTTTCATCTGTCCACTGTGTTCTTATTAGTGAAAATACTCTTTCAACATTAGCATTGTGTTGCTTTGCCTCCACAGAACACCAACCTTTTGCCTTGGAGTGCAAATGCTGAGTTGCCAACCTCTCATTCAATGTGTAACGTTTCTTATAGCGGGGTACCATCTACTGTGTGGTATGGGGTGGCGTAATTGTTTTTGGCCGAGCTAGATCAGTGGCGAGCCTGAATAACTCTTTTTATGTGCTATTCATATCTAGAGTGCGGTACGGGTCAACAATTAATTAAAATGATTATTCTTTAGATCCACGTTAAATGTTTGTTTATTATTTCAATATATAAGCACATAAATTACACAGTTTCATGGCTTAGCGTCCTTTTCTTACATCACGCTACAAGGTTCATACTTCCATAGACACGGACTATATATTTTCGTAAGTTCATATTTTTCTTCCTATTTTTATGCCTCTTCTCTGATTATACACTTGTTCTATGCGTTGTTCTGTGATCTTTCACAACAGAAATGTTTGTCTAAAGTAACACTTTACACAAATAAATTATTAAATTTTACGCAGACTTTTTCTTTTCTGTGTGACGCCTGCCCAAGCCATGGAAAGAAGTCAATTGAATCTACACTTTACCGACTATAATTATTATTTGTAAGTTTAGGAGGCCTTTCCACCACCTGTATAATTTTATATTAAACCATTCCAGAGGGCTTATGCAGAAATATCACCTCAAATGTTACTATGCATGAGTGTACTCTGTAACCATGTTGCCATAGCGAGTTGCATTCGCAGCTAATAACCAATTATTCGTTGCTGTTTTTCCAGCTTACAGTTGATTTTCTAATGACCACTGCTTGTTTCTGAAAATATAGGGCATGTCAGGAATTCCTGGACATCTGGTAATGTTAGTTGTAAATGAGCTGGACAGAAATTATGCATCATCTGTTGCAACAGTTGAGGTTTTGTTGAAAGATTTGGCATTCACATCTACAATCTCACTTTCTGTGTGACTCCATAGAAAAACTAGAAATATACATGCTTAGGCTTTCGTGACCAGTGCTGATCCAATAGAACATAGTTTCCAAGCTTGTGGGCCATGGTCCAGTCAATAAATTAGCACCTTGACTCTGTTGGGCATCTTTACAGGTGACTTGACTCCTGGCTGGTTTACTACTAGAGTGGCACAGTTTTCACTTTCAGTTTCCTTTATTCAGGGAAGGTTTGGTCTGGTGCCGGTACAAAGGGCCCAGCTTACAGGCTACAATTAACATTCAGCATCTGACCTATATAATGTAGGTAAGAGGGACTGCCCCTCGTCTCCTATTGGTCGATCGTAGGCTAATCACTGTATGGCTGAGGAAACTGCCACATGATTGGTTTGGTTGGGCCTTTGGTTTTGTATTGTGTAGCAACAGCACCCAGGCTTTGTGTATATGTGCTGCTTCTTTTCTAATGAAATTGTTTTTATGTTTGTGGATCTCAGTTGCTTTTGGTACAGCCATGCATGTTAGAGTAGCCGTTAGGAACGATGGCGGTGACAGATAATGTGCATGTAGGGGAAAGAGGGGAAGTGTTGCGTTGCAACTGTTTCCCATCTGAAGAAGTATTTGTACACATTATACAGCATTTCTCTGGCTTGACTGTCAGTAATGCAACTTTCTTTTGCTTCTGCCACATTAGGAACTGTTAATGAACTTACAATGGAGTGAATTTATTGCTCAGAGTTGCTTAATTTCACTGTAAAACTGTACAAATACTCTGACATATGAGCTCTAAAACAGACTACATCTGGTTGGCTAGAAAACATGTGACTGTGACGTCATTGGATATTTGACTACTGCACAACCACCTTTGTTCCTGATGGCGACTATAGTAGGCTGTATTGTCCAGCATGTCAGTCTCATCAAATTTGATGTCTTGGCCCATTAGCAACGCATGCTTGGCTATTGCTGATTTTTTTCATATGTTCTACTCGGCAATTGCTTCTGTGTTCTTTAATGTAGATGTTTATACTGCACTTGGTTATACACTGGGAGAATTAACCTGGCATCTGACAGCCATGTTGCTGTCAGACAGCTGAAACGTCAAGTGTCAGGTTATTTCTCCCAGGGTATAGACTTGGCCGCAGCTACATGGTATCTAGTAAATCCCCTGTATCAAAAGCAGATCCCCCATCCTTTACCAGTCTTTCCAAATTTATAGTGCACATTGGAAAGGTCCAAAAATAAGATTTATTGTAGCTGCAAAATTTAATGGTGGCTGATAGCAGACTTATTCTTTTTCTTGTTGTGCAAATAAATTTAGGGGTACAAATGATATTTATATCATTAGCTTAACAGTGTGCTTAACTATCAATACAGCAAGGTGTGGCGCGACTTTGAGTGAATTTAGTATCGAGTCACCCACACTCAATTTTGTGTCACCCATAAAGCAAAGAGTGCACTCAAAGAACTCTGAGAAAATATGAGCTGATTCTCACTTGCATCAAGTGTTTGAGGAGTAGTAGGGGGACCACTTAGAGAAACATGGTAATATGACTTCATCTATTTACATGTATTGATTACAGAATATTCATAACCAGAGCAAGTGTTGTGCTGATAACCTGGGAAGCTCTAATTAATAATCATTGCTGTGATAGCTTCAAATCCTACATTCTCAAAAATGGTTCCAGTATTTTTGCCTAAAATACCACATGTTTAAGATATTTTTGTAACAAATGAAATGTATACGTCGAATTTTCTATGAATAGTCTCTGAAGTGCTTGTCATTGTGAACGACTTTTGTATAACTGGTAAACTGTGTGATGAATGTTTATCTTGGTTAACAAGTAGTTCATAGAATAAACTTTTGTAAGAATAGGTTGTGAGAGAATGGAGAAAGTCATGTGAATGTAACATACAAACATTTCATATCTTATATATTTAAAAGAGCAAACTTAAAAAACTTTAAAAAATCTGAATACAAAGTTTGATCCAAATTGTTAGAGCCATTTCCAAGATACGTGAAATATGCATATATACAAGAATTGCTCGTTTAAATATATTAGATTGCAATATAATTGAAAGGGTATATAATTAATGTTTGTACATTAAAAGTGTTGATAATTAATTAGTGGTGAGCTAAACTTTTGACTGAAGTACAGTAGTAATGTAGCAGCAGTTACGCAGGTAAGCAGTTGCTTTCTGGGTATTCACTTGGCCACTCGTGTATCTCCAGTTGTATTCAAGTTCCTTCGTCCATTCCATCATGTTTTTAATGGCCCATTTATGTGCCAAAGAAGAACAAAGTTAAAATACACATATTATAATGTGAGCATTCACAATCAACAAGAAGCTTTTGTAGGAAAGAAGACTTGGTCAAGCTTTGGCTTTGTCACTCTTGTCCTCGTGGACAACATACTGGACTGTTCACTATACAAATTATTGAAGGTGGTCATGAAATGAACTGGGAAAGTTAAACTGCATACTGCCTCTTCCATTGGCTTTTCTAGCAAAAGTGTCATCTGTAGTTCCGATCAAATACCATGTAGCTGCGGCCAAGTTTATGTTGGCACTACCAAACGCAGTATAAAAACCTGCTTAGAGGAACACAAAAGCTACTGCCAGCTTGGACACGTAGAGAAATCGGCAATAGCCGAGCATGCACTTTGAACAGGCCATGACTTCAAGTTTGACGAGACTGAAGTTCTGGACAACACAGCTTACTACCATGCATGGCTGTACCGAGAAGCCATTGAGATCCATAAACATAAAAATAATTCTAATAGAAAATAAGAAACAACACATTTACACACAGCCTAGGTGCTGGTGCTAGACAATGTAAAACCGAAGCCCCAGAATGCCAATAGAACCAATCATGAGGCAGTTCCCACAGCCACATAATAGTGATTGGCATACAGACAACCAATAGGAGATAAGAAGCAGTCCCTCTCACATATGTATAAGCCGAGTGCTCCATCAATCACTCTCTAGTTGTTAACCAGCCATGAGTTACTCTCTGAAGATGTCCAATGCAGTCTTGGGCGAAACATCAGATAATTCGACTGGACCCCGGCCTACAAGCCCGAAAACTACCATCTATTGGATTAACGCCGGCTGTGAAAGCCTAAGCATGTATATCTTAGATTGTATTGGCAGCTTTCACTTTGGGTAGTATTTAGTCAGTTACTATTAAGATCAGAAGAAACTACAGTTCAAAAGTATTGGAAAGCACGAATGCTAATGGCTTCATTGCCAGATGCAAGGCACTAGAAAACAACAACAACAACTATTGGGTTTGTTCTCTTTATAAACATACTTGCACACCCTTGACAGGATGGGAAATAATGCTCAGGCTGGGATGTAAAAATATAAATTGTAGGGCAGTATTTGTTAGCTACTGCAGTACACTTATGATTAACTGAGAGAGTTTTTGGAAAATATACATACTTTTTTATATGAGTGTGTGGTGGGAGGCAAGAGGTTGTAGCAGGAATTGTGTCCAAGTGAACTGATGGGAAAATTTGTGCTAATATTTCACATATCAAGTTATATCCATTGAATATGTGTAAATTCCTTGCTATATGAATATTGTGTCTATTTTGTAAATGTCAGCTCAAACCTGAAGCTATTCAGCGGAAGGAAACATGACCAACATTGATCATAAAAGAACATAATGATCGATAATAAAAGAGGAACAATGGGTGTTAGCCATCTAACAAGGAAAGGTAAATACTAGACCCCAGACAATACTAATTAAAATGTTGTGCAGTATAAACGTGTATTTGAGCGATTGCACATAACAGGCTATATATTGGCAATCCATAATCAAGGATTGTGTTGTCAAAAGATATTCCGAGAAACATTGCGCAAGAGAATTTGCTAAGCACGATTGTATGTAAAAAAAGTTGATTAATACTTTATGAGAAAAGCTGAGAAAGCTTAAGAAATCGAGACACTATACTAAGTTTGGCATATATAAGAATTACAAAGAAAGATATTCAGCAATGTTAAACTGAATAGATTCAGAAATTTATCATGATTATATTTGTGAAGGCGTTTGCCTACCACCTAGGCGGCCCAGATTCGATCCCAGGGACCTACATGTGGTATTCGTGTTGGACGAAGTGTTGTCAGGGCAGGTTTTCTCTAGTTTCTCCGGTTTCTCCCACCAATCATTCCACCAATTGCTCCATTATCACCTTTTCAATAATTGATTTTGCCTGCTTTTCATATCATCCTCTTCCTCACTCTCATACCTGGTGCTAGGCTGACCACCCACTTCCAGGTGTTCACTCTCTCTGGTCCATAGGTTCCTGTGCTTCCCGACAGGCGTCTGACCCTAGGTACTGGGGTGTAAGTCCTACATAATGGGAAGATAATTGGGTAAAGATAGAAAAAAAAAATTGTGAAGAGTGAAACAATTTGTTGTAATTGTTACTTCGTTACAATAAAATCAGTTTTAGCAGAAACTTGAATATTGAGTGATAACATATATAAGCCCTAGTCATGTTTTATCAGAATTTGGATGAAGTGGTTAAAATAAAGTGGAAGAGAACAATGTGCACAGCTCATTAAAACCGCATTATCACATTCCATATCACTTTCTCATTCACGCAGTCCAATATCAAAACCCACATTAATTATATTTGCATTAATTATATTTTATATTTGTTCTGATGTAAATTAGTGTTTATGAATCAATTGTAGATGGTCATGACCTTTAATTTATGGTTATGTTAATTAACATAAAGCATATTGTAACATTGATTGACCATGACAGCACATATTGAAGCAAGGTCAGGGTCGAGCTACCCTACACCACATGGCAGGCGATACATGCATCAAAGATGCGCAAGGTCAGGCTGCACTGTGCAACTGTGAACACATGACAATAATCAGAGCGGCAAACAAAGGATTTTCTAGAATCTTCTAGCTGCCAGCACATTCAAGAAAAAGATGCAGTTCTCAAAAAATCTGACTACGTCATCACTGCTATGAAAGTTTTTGGACTACAAGAGTCAGTCAGTTTTTAGTTAGTGAGTGAGTGTAGAACGAGACAGCTAAGCAGTTTTGAAGGATCATATCTTCTGAGTTGGCTTTTGTAAGACAAAGAGAGAACTGAAAGACAAAAGAGTGAGTTAAGGTCACGAGAAGACAACAATTGTGAGTTGTAATATCACAAAAAACTATAGACTGTGTTAATGTCAGTAACAAATAACTGTGATGTTGTGCATTAAGGTTACAATATAGGAAAATAAACCTAACAAGAATAATAAGTAGAAAAGTGGTAAGCGAAGGTCATGTGAATGTATTCTTTTTTTGTTCCTGCAAATAATGCCATAAATAAATCTTTAGTGGAGGTATATTATAAACCTCTAGTACAAAATCCAAATACAGAAAAATGTGATTGTGAGATTTGTTTTCATTGGATCATGTAGGTTAGTGTAAACATGCTTCTGATCCAGTTTGCTGATGGTTTGTCTTCAAACATTTCAGATTAAATACAGAAGCAATAGGCGATATCGACAGTGCAACTTCCAAGAGAACTGACACGACTCAGTCATGGGAGAAGAGTATCAGAGGCTTTAAAGAGACACACAAGTGTAATGTTTGTAACAAGAACTTTTCCCGAGCTTCACGCTTGAAAGAACACAGTCTGATACATGAGGACAAAAGGCCACATGTATGTAAAATTTGCCAGAAGAGCTTTAAATTACCTTCGCACCTGAAAAGACATTATTTGACCCATGAGGGCAAAAAGCCTTATAAGTGTAGCATTTGTGAGAAAACCTTTATTCAAGCAGCAAACTTAAAAATGCATAACTTTATCCATATGGGCAAATCCCCATTCAGATGCAATACTTGTGGCAAACACTTTGTTCAGTTTTGTAATTTGAAAACGCACATATTAACCCACAAAGGTGCAAAGCCATACAAGTGTAAGGTTTGTGACAAGAGCTTCACCAGCATGTCATATCTAAGGGTGCATAGTTTGGCTCATGAGGGCAAAAGCCCACACAAGTGTGACATTTGTGGTAAGAGTTTCATTTCTATGTCACACTTGAAAAGGCATAACATGTCTCATGCTAACAAAACAGTGTAAAAGTAGGAATTTACAAGAAGTGCAGCTCATGTTGGGTCACAAGGCAAATATGAAACTGTTCAAGGAAGGAAGATAAAATACATGCAACATACTTAAAGACATAGCAAAACAAGGAAAGCTACTGGATGAGGATTCAGATAAGACTGTTTTAGAATCACAGGACGTCTATACTATTAATTTTTCTATCACTTACCTGTAGTAGTTCTTGTCATCCAACATGCTAGTCCTGGTTCCTGAGGTTGTAGATTCAAACCCAGCAGAGGGTAATTTGGGGGTAAAAATCCTTAGCATGTATTCCTTCAGAAGGGAAGTAAAGCTCGTAGATTTACAGCAGGTAAAAGAAGCTCAAGCCTGATAAAGAGGCCTCTGGGCAAAATTAAGTGGTCCTTCATGCCCATTATAGAATGGGACACAGAACCATAGCGTTAAAAAGCTTCCATAAATTCGTCTTCAATAATATAATGGCAGCCACACACTTGAAAGAATGCTTTAGGTTATGTATCTCACACCACTACATTGCTAGACAATACTGTCCGGTAAGCAAGGAAGACAAGGAGTGTTGTGAGAACAAAATTCGAGACCACTCAAGAAGTTACAAAGGTCAGGTTTTTAGAAGGTTTTAATAAACATGATTCTTGAGTAGTCGGAAGCTTTCATGGCCGGAGTTAGAATTAAAGCTAGAGATTTCTTCCAGGCTTAAAAGCCATGGTCTGCTGGAGTTTAGAGGTCCAGACTTCCTGTCTACACCTTCGATAGACATCATCACTGGTATGGTCTGTGTCTTCTTGGCAAAGCTTCAGTTACAACAGAATTGATAGCTGGAGGTGCCATATTTATATCTGGGCCACTCACATGAGATTGGCTAGGCTTGAGTGAAAGGTGTGTGTTAGTGGGCGGGGCTTCTCTGCTCTGATTGCTGAATGGTTTACGTGATTTCTCTGCATAAGTGCTTCTTTTTTATGCTCAAGTATCGGATGCTCTAAAATTGTACAATTGAACAATGCAAAATTGCCAATTTTGAATGGTATACAATCATTTTTTGCTGGAAGTTTTTGTGAAATAAGGAGAATGAACAACCATTGTCAGACTGTTGTTCATCAAGACAATGCAAGCACTCGCATGTCTAGTTGAACAACCGACCATTTGAACACTCCAAACAATAGAATTGATGTTTCATCTGCCATAAAGCCTTGAATAGGCACCCAGTGAGTTCTTTTTGTTCTCAAATGTCAATAACAAAATGTGTGGACATTGGCAGAAGAAGCCGTTGATGTGTTCAAAAATCATGTTTTGGAGGTGTCTCAAGCAGATTGGAAAAAATTCTATGACACGTGCAAAAGTGTTTTGATGATAAAGGACAATATTTAAAAAAAAAAATAAAGCAATTTTCAATGACAAAACACTTTTTTCATTATTAGGCTCATCATATAAATAGTGACCCTTGTATGAATAAACTTAGAAGATAATAAGACAATTTTATGGGGCATCACACCCAAAGTGGAGCTAATAACTGCTGAGGTCAGGAAAGAGTAGACCGAGTCTAAGAATGTGAGTTCAGTTCTGTAACTGCATACATATAGCAAATATTTTACAATAATGCAAATACATCAAGAATTCATTCTTCCTTACTGATTATTTGCCTTGCAACATTTCAGATTAAATACGGAGGCAGTTAGCAATGATGGCCATGAAGACCATACTGGTTATGAACCAACTACAGATGTAAGTGAGGAACATCCACATTTCTATAACTTTGTGCAAGAACTTACATGTGATCATTGTGGGAAGTGTTTCACTTCATCTTCTGAGTTTAAGAAACATAATTTCATTCACGAGGGCAAGAAGTTGTACAAGTGTGAACTTTGCGACAAGAGCTTCATGCGCTCGTCACATTTGAAAGATCACATAGACCGACATGGAGACATGAGACCACATGAGTGTGAAATTTGTCATAAGGGCTTTAAAGTGTTATCAAATTTAAGAGTACATTCTGTTGTTCATGAGAAAGAAAGACCATATAGATGCAAAATCTGTGAGAAAAACTTTAAAAAAATATCAGATTTGAAAAGGCATTCTGTGATACATGATTTGAAAAGATTACATAAATGTCAAGTTTGTGAAAAGAGCTTTAGTTTCTTATCGAGCTTGAGAAGACATGTTTTGATTCACGACGACAATAGACCATACACATGTGAAGTCTGTCAAAAGAGCTTTAAAGTTTTACTGGACCTGAAAAGACATTCTGTCACTCACCACGTTGAAAGACCACTTAAATGCAACATTTGTCAAAAGACATTTAATAGGTCTTCAACTCTGAAAATACACAGTCTGGTACACAAAGATGTAAAACCATACAAGTGCGAGCTATGTCCAATGAAATTTAAATTGTCATCAATTTTAAAAAGACATAGTTTAATTCATGAAGGTATAAGACCACATAAGTGTGAAGTGTGTGGAAAGAGTTATTCCAGATTGTTTGGTTTGAAACAGCATAGTTTTATCCATGAAGGTAAAAGGCCACACAAGTGCCACGTTTGTGATAGGAGCTTTGTGTGGATGTCACAGTTGAGGAAGCATACCTTGAGTCATAATGAGGTAAGAGAAAACACTTGTGTGTAAAATCATGCACATACATGAGTAACGAGGGTAATCCCAAAATTAAGATCTCCAACTTTTTAAAGTATACAAAGAAACATTTATTTTCAATACACTGTACACAGTTTTGAAGGATCAACATTGTTCTTTTTTCCACATATTTGCCATTTCGAGTGATGCATTATTGTAATCATTGTGGCCATTTTTGTGTGCCCATGTCATATCTGCTTGCCACCACGCTATTGTATTGGGGGTTGGCATACAACAATGGATGTATGAGACTGAGCTATATCACAACGCATGCTGGGTCAGTGAGGAAACACAGGGGCAAGGTCAGGCTGCCTCACGTGCCTGCTCTGTGTACATGACAAATAATGAGCAGTAGAAACACAAAGGGGCTCGAGAATGTTCATGAAGCTTCTAGTTGAGTCAGCATATTGTGTGTCTGTGTGTGCGTGTGTACGTGCGTGTGTGTCATATTGGAAGATATATCAGTCATCATGAGTGATTGGTACACTGTAGTTAAGTATGTAAGAGACAGAGAAAGTTCCAAAAGACTCTAAAAGGACAGAGCAAGGTTATGAGAAGAACAGTTGTGAGTTGTGATAGCATGAAAGATCATAGATGTATTAACTACAGGTAAAAGAACTGTATTTGTTGTAAAATTTTAGAGAACAATAAAGTTTTGCTGTTTTGTTACAATGTTGGTCCTCATCTGTCACCTTGTCATTGTTCCAATCAACTGTTGTTTCAAGTTGGGAAACAAGTGGTAGTCACTGGGTGCGAAGTCTGGACTGTAGGGTGGATGGGTGATTATGTCCTATCCAAACTGTTGCACAAGATCCACAGTTTGATGGGCGGTATGCATTATCATGGAGAAGACTTACGCCCTTGCTCAACACTACATCGCCCATCTTTGTTTATCTCACAATTACCTGTCAGCATTTACTGTCCCAGGAGCCATGAAGTCGACCACCAACACCCCCCTTCAGGCTCCAAAGCACAGTTACCATTACTTTACCAACAGACCATGTGCTTTTAAATTTTTGCAGATTGGGTTAATCAGAATGCTGCCACTTAGTGGTTGTTGTTTGGTCTCTATACCAGTGTTGCACGTTTTTGACATCTATACAAGACTTTCCACACATTTCTATCAACTGTCAATGAATTTTGATTGATTTAATGCCTTTACGTTAAAAAACAATAGCTGCACAAATTTCATACCTGGCAGTAGTGGCAAACAGAAACTGCACTACAAAAGGCTGCCAAACCAAGTAGTTGTGTGATGGTTTCTGTAGAGAGTGGGGGAAGCCACAAACATAACAGTGTGACCCCAGCACTTTGGAGACCTTACTTTACAGGCTTTGAATCACGGTAAATTTGTGCTAATAATAATTACCTTGAGTTTTTCCTTTCTTTTTAAAATGTCTCTTATGATGGCAGGTTGAATCCATTTAACACTCCTACTTCTTGATGTGCTGTTGCTCTTTCAAAACCTTGTCTTTACTGAATAGGTTTATACAATATCCTATTGAGTAAAGACAAGGTTTTGAAAGAGCAACAGCACATCAAGAAATAGGAGTGTTAAATGGATTCAACCTGCCATCATAAGAGACATTTTAAAAAGAAAGGAAAAACTCAAGGTAATTATTATTAAATGGCAATGGCAATGTTTGAGAGGTAGAACAGTAAGTTTGGTGGCATAAATAAATAATAATTACCATCTGAAGGTTATTTAATCCTGGGACATAAAGTACTTACAATAGTAAGTCACCATTGGTGTAATTGATGTGAGACTGCCTTTGTGGTTTACCAGGAGAAATACGAACTGGTTTGAGAATTCAATGTCATTCTGGCAGGTTGTCACAGTAGCTTAATGGTTAGAGCATCTGCCTAGTAAGCGGAGGGTCTGTGGTACAAATCCCAGCTGTGGCATTCAATTTTTAAGTTCCAGTTCTACCTCTCAAACTCAAGGTAAGTTCATAAACTACTATATTGACACCACTTATGAACTCAAACTGGAAATATAGAAAATTCACCTACCATCCCTGGGCTTTTAGGAAGTTTGAACACATCTTCAAAACATTAAACTTAAGTTTAAACCAAAAAGGTGAGACGATTAATAACACTACATAACACTTATTTCTAATGTACTGGAACATGTTTCGAAGGCTTGACTTTCCTCCATTATTAACTGGATATCGACTGGTTCTCCCTGGCGTGGATGGCGATGTTCCCTCTGGTGGTGGTTCAAGGAACTTGCTGAAGATATCTTTCTTGGGGATGTCGAAATTGAATACTCTGTTTCTATTTCAATGTCTTCAACAAGTTGTTGAACCACCACCAGAGGAGACCTCAGAGGAAACATGGCCATCCACACCAGGGAGAACCAGTCCATGTCCGGTTGATAATGGAGGAAAGTCATGCTCCAGTTAATTATAAGTGTTGTGTAGTGTTACTAATCGACTCATCTTTTTGGTTTAAATTCATTATTACAACACTGTTTTCAAACTTCCAAGAAAGAAGATCATTAAACATAAGACTAGCACCTCAAAACAAATTCAGTCTAAAGAATGTACTAAACAAGCCACTTAAAAATGCTATTGCCATTACTTGAAAATGCAGGATTTACCATATCAACTGTGATCTGAAAATCAGGCTAAAAAGACACAGGAGATACATAAAACTGAAGCAAACAGAAAAGTCTGCTGTGTCACACCATTTTTGGGTAGAAAACTACAACATTGGCCGTAACATACTTACTTCACCAACAGAATTGAACATTTGGGAAAAAATATACACAATCAAAAACGGAAACAGAGTAGTAAATTTTGAATTCCCGGCATTGAACGAAGTGTTAAAACTTTGCACCCCAACACCAGATGGCAACAGAGATGTGTTGGAGGAAGGTGGTTTCAGTCACCCAACTGCTGAAGATAAGATCCAGTGATCTTAAAAACATTCCAGTATTTTCCAGCATTTTATAAGTGAAGGTGAGTGCAAATAAAGTGATTCAAAAACCAGGATTCAATACATGTACAAGAACTTGTCGACATCATAATGTGAGATACTTCCTAGGGTAGCTTTGACCTTTTAATTTATTGTTGTTCCATTGACAAACTGTATAATAACAAAAGGTGATTACATTTTGCTGCCAGCAATCTACACACATGACTAGCAGGAAGACAAGTGACAGTCAGGTCCTGTTGTGTGATATTTGTTTGCTTATCAAATGCTGTGTGTAAAGACGCAGTATGAGCCTTTATTCTAATTCTGCAGAACTATATATTTAAGTTTCTGGATGCTAAAGTATTTTTAATAGATGTTGTATATGTATGTTTTGCAGTACCTACTTACTGTAAATGTAACCAATTCATTTGCAATGTATACTGAGTACTTGGGTAGGAGCACTGTTACACACGTGCCCTTCCCACTCCATACTCCTTCACAGTGATCACAGACTATAGCTCACATTCAACAAACTGGTAAATATCTTAAACATATGACATTTTAATCAAAATAATTAAAGCCAATTTTGAGAAAATCAAAACAGATTAAGAAGAGAGAGCAGATTTTACACACACATATATATATATATACCTAGTGTGTGTATATATATACACACACACACTAGATGTCCCAAAAAAAAACTGACTATGCTTAGTGTGTTGTGCGGGATGACAAACTGATTGGAACACCTGTCTGTCCGGAAATGCACGGTTTGGATGCTGTAAAGCACCAAAGTTTGAAAATGAACGGCTGTGACAATTTAAAATTCGTTTAGGTATCTTAATATGGAAGGTATGCAACCCTTTAGCCATCTGTGTACCGGGACAAGCGACGTGAGCATTATAACATTCCTGTGCATGCGTTAAATTCCTCCATAGAGTCCTCAGTGCATACCCTACTCCGTTACTTGCGTAGTTTCCAGTACAATAACATTTTTAACAGCAGTACACAGCTGCTGAAATAGCCAACATGGGTTCCAGCTCGCTTTGATGCAAATGTGCAGAATCACCTCAACATCGCATATCCCAATCAATGGACTGGTAGAGGTGGACCAGTTCCATTGCCTGCAAGGTTGGCAGATCTGACACCTCTCAACTGTTGTATGAAGAGTTTGAGTATGGCACTCCTGTAACATCAGCAGAGGACCTTACTTCTTGAGTCCATGAAGCGATTGAAAATCTTCAAAGACAACCACACCTATTGGGTCATGTGCATGACACTCCCCACCATCGATATAGGCTTTGCAATGGCATAGGAGGTACACAGTTCGAAGCCCATTTGTAATGTAAACAGCTCAATGTTGGGTTTATTGACGAAATAAGAACACACCTTGATGTGCTACAGCATCCAAACCATGCATTTCAGGACAGCGGTTCCTATTTGAAAACTGATCAGTTTGCAAAATAACACAACATACTAAACGTTGCTGTGTTTTTTGGGACACCCTGTATATACATGAATAATTTTGTATAACTGGTAAATGATATGAAATTAATGAAAACTTAAAACACAAAGACAGTATTGAGCTGAATAAAGCATATCAAATAAAATCTTATGTTGCATTAACCATTTCCAGGATATGCCAAGTGTGCCTATGGTAAAGGATGGGAAGGGCCCATGTAATATAAGTGGTGTGACAATGGTGTTACATATTTAACTGCAGTTGCATAGAATTTGCTTTTTATTCTAAAAACAAAACTACAGTAGTATTCAAATAATATTTGTTACAATATTTGTGTAAATACTTCCTGTTTTTGCATTAAAGACCATTATAATATAAAAATAAGAATTCAAATGCCAAAAATATTGTAAACATTTTATAAAAATAATTTTATATTGGAGATCTATACACGCCCATATCAGCACAGATGTTAATAAACATCTTGCGTGCTGCATGTAACCTGAACTCGGGAGCACATGGATCAGAAATTTCCAAATTGAGATCCAGTGCAATTTCACTGAACAGAAACAATAGATTAGTGTGTTGAATATTCTAACAATGTCAAATCTCCATGATTCTGGTTGTTGATGGTTTCTCTTCCGACATTTCAGATTAAATACGGAAACAATTAGCAATGATGGGACAAGAACTTCCGGAAAAGAGGAGTGTACTGATGATGGAACATCCACAGAGCAACAAGTTGATGGAAAGCATATATGTGCACATTGTGGCAAGAGTTTCAGTTCATTTTCAGAACTTAGAAAACACAGATCCATTCACAAGGGCAAGAAACTACATAAATGTGACATTTGTGGAAGGATCTTCAAGCATTCCTCACACTTCAAAGATCATGTGTCACGTCATGGTGCCATAAGACCACATAAGTGTGAAATATGCCAAAAAGACTTTAAAGCATTGTCAAATCTGAGGAAACATATTGTGATTCATGAGAATAAAAGACCTCATATATGTGGGATTTGTGAAAAAGACTTTAAATTGCCATCATTATTGAAGAGACATTCTATGATTCATGAGGGCATGAGGCCATATAATTGTGAATATTGTGATAGACGTTACTTTCGAGTGTCAGATTTGAGAGACCATGTGTTGCTCCATGAAGGCAAAAAACCACTTAAGTGTAACATTTGTGAAAGAAGGTTTCGCTGGAGGGCACAGTTGAGAAAACATAAACTGAGTCACGCAAAAGCAAAGGACACACAAGTATGAGATTTCTCATGACATACAACTTTGTGTAGTGTTGGGAAAGAGTCCTTGTCCCAATCTCAGGAATATTTAGTTAGGTTCTTTCTGGGGATTTCCCCTAGTCTGACAAGTTGAACGGTGCTAACTCTGCCTTAGTTGAGCATCATTTGTTCACCATTTGATATGATGTAACTGGTTAAAGAGTGTTACAATTCTTAGGTTATGAGGGGCAGTCAGATGAAATCCAAACACTTGCTATAAAAATCTGATGTGTTGCACTCACATGACTTTCTCTACTGTTTTACTAGCCATTCTTATAAACTCGTATTCCTATATCTTCTTCGTGTTAGTTGAGATAAACATTTGCACAAATTATCTTATTGCTCGTTTTCTTGCACTACAATGGGAATATGGGTATGCAGTAGGCTTTGAGTGATAATCAAATCCTTTAACACTTTCAAATTCCATTCTCTTTGCATGCCGAACATAAAAAAAATTAAGGCAATGTTCCATTTAAGTTCTCCAAAACTGATACAAATAACAAGGAATATCTCCGAAATGGTTCTCTCTACAAAAATTATTATTATTTGGACATAAATTATGTGCTTTAGCAAGTTCTACATTTTCTGTACAGTACACATCTTGTGTGTTTAAAAACACCAGCAGTAAGTTTGTTGGCATAAATAAATAATAATTACCACTAAAGGTTACTTAAACCCAGGACATAAAGTACTTACAATTATAAGTCGCTCTTGGAGTATTTATCTCTGATGTAAGGCTCCCTTGTGGTCTAACAGAGAAAAGTACAAATCAGCTGGGGGAATTGAATGTTGTAATGGCAAGTTGGCCATGGTGGCTTAGTGGTTAAAGCAGCCGCACAATAAGTGGAAGATCCATGGCTCAAATCCCAGCTATAGCATTGAATTTTTCAGTCCTTATTCCACCTCTTAATCTGTTTAGCATATTGACATTGAACAAGATCCCACTACGGACAAACAACGTATAAGTTCATCTAGTTTGCAGCCGGACATTGAAATGCTAATAGTTAGAAAGAAACCAGCAAGGATACCAACCATGTAAATTAGGTATCATTATAACTATGCCACTATCTAATAAAATGTACATTGCAAACAATTTCAATAAACTTTCGATATAAATTGTAAGGAAGCTCTGTCAGAAATAAGTTACTCTACGCATCTTACAAGTAACAAACTATTATCTTTGTACATTCTTGTGGAATTAAGCATCCAATTGGGATCAAAAGCTATTTATTTTTTCGAAATCGGCTGAACAAAGAACAAAATACAATTAAACTTCTATGAAGCACATATTAGAAGGAATGTAATGACTTCCCTGTATACATGCTTTGACAGAAGTTACCTCCATCGTATATGTATCGCCAGTGCTGTTCAAATTATTATGTGCTATTACCACTGCCTACTTTCATTTCTCACATGTTGGCAACCTGTGTTACACACCCCCTAAGCCTGTTTGAAGCAACGTTACCAAAATATATTTAACCCTACATAAGGTGCGCACTGTTAGTTGTGTGAGGCCTAGTAAGCCACGCTATATTTTTGTGCTTATAGCTTGCATTTATTTTTTTAGTTGTATTTTTCCTTCATTAACATGTTTAGCATTAACTTACAAAGATAAATAAAACGTAGCATGAATACAGTGTATATTATAATTTGTACTGCACTACATGGAAATGTATTAAATTGCAATGTTCAGGTATAAAACTTGTAATTTGAAATTGTACTGCCAATAATAATAATAATAATAATAATAATAATAATAATAATAATAATAATAATAATAATAATAATAATAATAATAATAATAATAATAATAATAAGAAGAAGAAGAAGAAGAAGAAGAAGAAGAAGAAGAAGAAGAAGAAGAAGAAGAATAGGAAGAAGAAGAGGAGAAAAATGAGAGAAGATGAAGATGATGATGAAGAAGAAATATATTTGACAAGAATGTAATGTTGCCCACAAAATACATGTTATTATGACATTGGTTGCTTTCATTTTCTTCTTTGTGATCAGTTTCTGAATCTAAAGATCTCATTTTCAGTTTATCTTCAAAATTGGAATCATCTGGTTCATACATGGTAAGACATCATCACAAGGTAGATGATGCATTTCTCCAAATTCCTGGAATTTTGAAAATCATGCCTTTTACTCCTGTTTGTGAGAAGTAACATACTACTTGCAATGACAAAGCAATATTGCACAATTAACGAGGAAAAAACATGTCAGTAATATGAAATGAGAGTAGATGCACAGAGTTTAGTTGACCTCTGCAACACGTAACTGTTGATTAGTCATTCTTGGAGCTAAAGAAATAAACAGATAAGGTTGTTGCTTCACCAAATAGTCGAATAAGGTGTAATATTAGATGTCCTAGTCAGGTGGTTGCAAAGGTGTGTTCGAAAACTAAAGTGTTTAAATAAACATAAGTGTCCCAGACCCTTAGCAAACACTGGAGGGTTACGTTTTTGTGTTAAAGGCCAGTATAATATGAAAATTAGAATTCAAGCACCAAAAATATTGTAAACATTTTATAAAAGTAATAATTTTACAATGGATATCTATACACGCCCATATCAGGAAACAGGTTTATCTTGCCCAGTGCACATTAGTAAATTGAGGTGCACATGGATCAGAAATTTCCAAACTGAGATTCAGTTCAATTTCATTGAACAGAAGCAATAGATTAGTGTATTGAATATTCTAACAAATGCCAATTCTCCATGATTCTAATTGTTGATGGTTTCTCTTCCGACATTTCAGATTAAATACAGAAACAATTAGCAATGATGGGACCCCAACTTCAGGAAAAGAGGGCAGCAGTGATTGTAAAGCTGAGAGAAGCAAGCAATTGAGTAACGTTAAACAAAAATGTAGAAATCAATACTCCAGGGAAAGTTCTACATTGTCTTCAAACTTAAGGAAGCATAGGGGGAAAAAACGCTTAACATGTGATATTTGCAACAAATCTTTCAAGTATTCTTCCTACTTGAAAATACATAAGGAGCGCCATGAAGCTACAAGGCTATACCAGTGTAACATTTGTGAGAAACGTTTCAAAGTGGCAAATGATTTGAGGAAGCACTATTCTACTATTCATGAAGATGTAAAACTACATAAATGTGAAGTTTGTCAGAAAAATTTCAATGTGCTGGCAAATTTGAAAAGGCATTACGCAGTCCATGAGAATATAAGACCACATAAATGTGAAATCTGTCAAAAAACCTTTAAATTGTTACAACAGTTGAAGAGACATTATTTGACTCATGATAAGCCAAACAAGTGTGAAATATGTCAGAATAACTTAAGAACAGCATGCTTTAAGAAACATTGTTGGATACATGAGAAACGACCGCACAAGTGCGACATTTGTCAGAAGAGCTTTAAGCTTTTGTCTAGGTTAAAAATACACGTTTTAATCCATGAAAACAGAGGACGCCATAAATGCGACTTTTGTCACATGAGCTTTAAGTTTCTATCACATTTAAAAAGACACTCTAATATTCATGTGCAGAAAAGATTGTTCACATGCCATGTTTGTCAGAGGAGCTTTAGGAGCTTGTCAGTTTTAAAAACACACATTTTAATTCACCAAAACAGTGAATCATTTAAATGTAAAATTTGCCAGATGAACTTTAAATTTTTCTCAGCTCTGAAAACTCACTGTTTGATTCAGGAGAGCAAAAGACCATATAAGTGTCACATTTGTCAGAAAAGTTTTAGACTTTTGTCACATGTGAAAACACATAGTTTGATTCATGCAGAAAATGAGACCAGTTGAAGTGATGATAGAAACTGCCTCTCATCCCAACAGGAAAACCACTGCAGTGTGTTGGGACATGAACTCTGAGAATGTGTATCATGTGATGCCAATATCCCATGGTCCAACTTTTTGGTCAAAAGCATTATGAGACTTCAAGAGTTGGATAAAGTTTTACCCTACTTTGTATCCAACATGAAAACAGCCAATCGTCAGTAATGTGACAATATGGTGGACTGCATGCAGCATGTAGTCAGCTGTTGTGTGTGTACGAGTTTGTTTGAGTTTGTGTTGCAGTAGTGAGTTTTTCTTGGTTACATAATCTTTTGCATGTAATTTTGCATCCAAGACAATATAAGAGGTTGACAAATAAAGCTTCGTCAATTCACAAAAAATTGTGATATTTTTCTAGGTCCTCTAACCTCAATTCATTTTGCAGGAGACCCAATATATGAGGGTTGTCCGTAAAATAAGGTTGCCAATTTTTTTTCACAGTGAAAAACATATTTATTGACATTGAATGATACATTTTTGGAACGCTTAGACTTTTTCCTATTTTTCAACATAATTGCCGTTCTGATCAATGCATTTTTGAATGCGGTATAGCAACTTTTGTATGCCTGCGTCGTGGTACTTTCCCACCGTGCAGCAAAGATAGCTTAAAACAGTTTCTTTCAGCTCCTCTCTGGTTCTGAAATGTGTACCGAGCAGGTATTTCTTCAAGTCAGGGAAGAGATGGTAGTCATTTGGGCTAGGTCTGGGCTGTAGGGAAGGTGTATGACAGTATCCCATCCAAATTGAGGATTGGTTGTCACATGAACAATGTGCGGATGAGCGTTGTCTTGATGGAAATGCACTCCCTTCGTAAACATGCCTCTCCTCTTGTTTTGGATTGCACTACGAAGATTCTTCAACATCTCACAGTAGCAGTCCGCATTGATTGTTCTACCGGTAGGCAGAAATTGGACAACAATAACCCCTTTTTTCTGTCCCTTCGATCGCTGAGCATTACTTCTTCCACTTTCACAATGGTGTTGTCTGAAACCGATGGTCGTCCAGAACACTGGTCGTCATGGACCTCTGTACGTCCGTCTTTGAATTCTCTGTACCATTTACATACATGTTGTATACTCATACACTGTTCTCCGTACACTTCACACAGTTGGGAATGAATGTCCACCAGCGCAGTGTTTTTTGCACACAAAACCGAATCACAGAGCGTAATTCATACCTGGCAGGAGAAGCGAGTGGAAGCTCCATTTCTAATGGCTGCCAAGCTAAGACTGAGTATGGCAGACAGCTCGCAGGGCATGGTACTGGGAGAGGGAGAACCAAGCTACACGCCAGTATTGCCAGATCTCGCATAACAGCGTTCCTGGTCACTGCAGGACTTTGGGAACCTTATTATGCAGACAACCCTCGACCCATGTCCTGTTCTCTTCTTTATAACCATGATGTCTTTTACTCCTAGTACATATGTGCTTCCTACCGACATATATCCCAAATATATACAACATTTGGTATATTAATATGTGTCTGCCATGTCTAGTTTTTATGCTTGCTACATGAACTGTCGTTTTTTTTTGGACCAAAATGTATCATAGTGTGACAGATAGCATTTCTTTTATGTGAATTTCCATTGTATACAGAAAGTTTGCTCAAAAAGTTGAACACAGGGACACCAGCAGTGTAAAGACTGTATTAACATTTGCAAGAGGATAATTTTATCAATGAGTAAAAAGCATGTTAATTTTTTTTAAAACAGTTTCCTTGGGCTTCCTAGCAAAAGGACATTATAATTTGAATCATGCATCAGGAAAAACATGAGCAACTGGATTTTGTTTCATACATATAATACTTTTAATCTGAAGGAGCCACAGCTAGAACAAAATATGATGATACTTGATATCAACTGTTTCCAAAATATAAGTCGGTATACTCCTTGTGTTGTTAACTAATGCTGGATTTCTGACAATGAAGTCATGAATCCTCTTGCTCTCCAATATTTTTCACTGATGATATTGAAGAGAGCAATAGCAGTAATAGTAACCGTTTTTTAGAGAGCACCATATTTTTATGTTTTGGCAGTCACATTGCTCTCTCACAACCCCCAGAATGTCTGGAGGACCACACCTGTCGTTGGTTTATGGGTCTGACCAACCTGACCAGGAGAATTATCAAAATAAATTCACCGACCACATCCTCTGATCACCAATCACAGGACGTATTACATGCCATGACAGGTCAGCATGTTAGGGGTTAAGAGTTTATAGAGAAATGGAGAGGTTGGAAAAATAAAGACTCCCTAGCCCTCGGGAACCCTAATAGCATCGGGGTCAGAAGAGGACAAGAGATGACCAAGGTAAGGTCAGATACAAAAGTTACAGTGAGGAGCAAAACACCAGTAAGTGGAAGTAATGTTCTGCTCAGCATACTCCTAGTGTGTCTGCACTCATAACATCTGTCTAAAAATAATAATGCAGAATGTTTAGTTTCAAAAGTTATTAGAAATAAAATATAACCTAAATGGTACTACTATCATTTACTGTAATTTCTTGTCAAATATAGCTAAATTTGTATTTGCCTATGTTACAATTACATCAATGTTATGTATTAATTATTATGTATTTTTTTCTTGTTCTTTATCTACCTGATTACCCTCCCCTTATGCAGACTATACATTCCCAAGGATTATTACTAGAATGTATATAAACTTAAAGTGTGATTAAGTGAAAAATCCAGGTATTAAAATTCCTGTAATGTTGCAAATTGTCTTTAAGGCATATTGTCTTGGAACAATCAAGATTCCCTGGCAGGTGAATCAGCCATAAAGACAAAGATATGTGGTTTGAGTCCTGGCAGCCTAGGCATTAAGTTTTCTAAATTCTAAATTAACTTTTCCAGAATTTAAAATGCTTACTGTCTTTTTCACAGAAATTCATTTTGTGTGATGTAAGTATAAAATGCAACAATACGTGTACATGTGAGATAAATACTACTTTTTTTTACACAGAGTGCTCCAAGGTGTTGAATGGGTGTATTCAGATATGTGTTAACACCATCTTGGTTTGAGGTTATGTAACAAAGTAGGCTGTACTATCTGGCAAAGCCATGAAGGATATCAAAAAGAATGTGAATATGTGAGCTTGTCGCACAAATATGGCGAGACATGAGAGATCATGTATCTTTGTTTTATCACTGACTATAAGTTAAGTTACTATTATTTCGCTGCTGTAATAAACAAGATAAGAAGAGATCGTAGTGCTCAATAACCAAGATCAATACTTCTCAACACTTTGCCAAGTAGTAGAAACAGCACCTTCCCATTACACTTGTGTTTGTGTTAACACAATCTTGGTATGAGGTTATGTAACACAGGAGGTTGTAGAAACATCTATTTTCCATCACACTTGTGTTTATGTTAGAAAATTACTTTCAGCACTTTGTGTATTGTAATTTAAGTTATTCACTTATGTAGTTTTTTTTATCAACATTTATAATTTTGAACACATTGTCCATGCAAAGGCTATAGTTGGACTAAACTAACTAAACCCTGGAGCAACAGCCCATGAAGGGCTAAGGCCTATGGCCCAGCTGCTGCGTCCCCCACCTCTGCCCACTACAGGCGTCATTGGTGAGGTGCAATACTGGAAGGTGGGACGTGGTCAGTGCCCCGAGCCCTCCCACCCAGTTATGTGGTCTTCTCGACCTGGGGCCGCTACTTCTCCATCAAGTAGCTCCTCAATTGGTCCCCCTGGAACCTAACGAGGCTGACTGCACCCCGTGCCAGATCTCCCAGAGGGGATAAAATCCCCATGCTGGTACCGGGGATCGAACCCAGGTCCTCCGTGCCAGAGGCAAGGGTACTACCAACTGCGCTACGGAGGTGGTCTAAAAAAACCTTTCCCGGATAACTGACCCTAAGCGAGATTGGAACTCACGACCTCTTGAACGTGAGACAGACAAGCTAACCATCACACCGCCTGCGGTGCCGTAGTAGTAAAAGCGGGCGTTAAACACAACAACAACAACTAACCATCACGCTACCGAGCGGGTCCTATAGTTGGACAGTTGTGAATAAATGCCAACCATGAGTAATTATATCAATTCACACAAACACTTCTCGATCTTAGCAAGAACAAAAATCAGCACTTTGACAACATACAACTCTCACTGAAGTATCAAGGGTAAAAGTGATACTGTGTTTTGTATACTATGTCCCTAGTTTTTATGAAGTGGAGTTCCATTATAAAATATGTATCTGTTCTCCTTCCTAGTATTAATAGTATGTATAGATAGCATATTTTTAGTATATCTATGTATTTTTATATTTCTAATTTATTGCTAACTTCAAGTCTAATGATAAATTTAATTTCTAAATGATAAATAAAGTAATAGAATTTACTTGAGATATAGTTTTACTTGTATTATAACATTTGTATTTATATTAAGTTTTCAGATATAATAAAAGAACAATAAATAAGCTGTTTCTATTTACAGCTCTTAAAAGTACATAACTTGGTGCATATTGCACAAAACTATTTACTACATGTAGTTATACTGTAATAGTAATAACTAGGCTTCAGCAACGGTTGCATGTTGTGGACATTTAAGTTATGCTTGCAGGAAGGTTTTCCACCGCTCCTACCTAACGGGATAGGTTGGCTAGGGGTGGTACAGACAGGTTCCTGTAGCGGTTTGTCACCCTCCCCTTCCCCACCTCCTCTACTGTCAAAAAACAAGAAGTAGAAACTGGTGCAGTAAAGTAGCTCTCAACCTAACATTGTTTGCACCTGTAATAACCAGGTTTATGTATTATTTGGTATCAGGTAAGCACTTTAACCTTGTCATGTGATCTATATTAGAGGGTGCCGCAGAGCCAGCTGATACGTTTTAAACAGCCATATATGTATTATGGAATGAAAACAAATAAAGTGGCACAGTCTATAAATACCCTGAAATATGACATTTACTTACCAACATTCAAAATTTTATTTCTTGTAAATAGTGTCAGAAACATGGCTTCTATTTAAATTGATGCATTCTTGCTGCTGAACGCTTGGCTCCGCAGGTTGTTGTCGATAGACGCAACTTTTTCAAGTAATTGAATATTCTGAATATGATTCTTGAACACATGGTCATTTAAAAATCCCCATAAAAAATCGGGATGATGAGCAGGCAAAGGGATGTCTCCAAAATGAGAGACAATCCTTCCAAACAGTCTACAAACAACGGTCATACTCTCTCATGCAATGTGTGCTGTTGCACCATCTTGCTGAAAATAGAGGTCATTTGGGTCAAAGCCAAGTTGTTGAAAGAAAGGTTCAACATTTTGCATCATAGTGACAATCTTGTGAATTAATTGTGACTGGGAGAGTGCAGTGGCATTTCATGCAGCTCTTGAGGGTTCACTGGAGACTAGTAGTGCATTTTGTTTGCTGACAAAGCTCAAAAAATGAAAATGTTGATCAACATTAAAGTGTTATCCAAAAAAATCTGATGTGTTGCACTCACATGACTTTCTCTACTCTTGTACTAACCATTCTTACAAACTCTTATTCCTATATCTTCTTCATGTTAGTTAAAATAAACATTTGTACAAATTATCTTATTGCGCATTTCCTTGTAGGTACAAGGGGAATATTAGAATACAGTAGGCTTTGTGCGATCGTCAAATGTTTTAAAGCTTTGAGATTCTGTTCTCTTTGCACACTAAACATATAAAAAAATTAACAACGATGTTCCATTTCACGAAAACTAAAACTGTTAGAGATAGACCAAATCATACTATACAAAAAATTTAGATCTTGCTAAAATACACAATTTATGTCTCAATAAATTTTCTTGTAGGTTTACCAGTTATGCAAAAGTCGTCCAGAATAAATACGACTACAGGGGCTACAGCCAGAAAATTCAAGATATACATTTCATTTGTCATAAAAATATCTCAATCATATAGCATTTTAATCAAAATTGTTTGAGCCATGTTCAAGAAAATCAAAATTTTCAAAAAATCTTCCATGTAAAGGGTAGTTTAGGGTGGGGCTATTTTCTTCAAAATCTTCGTGTCGCATCCTTGAAAGACATTAAACTTAAATACCAACTTTGGTTTTTAATGACTTTTCGTTTTTGAGTTATGCTGTCCACAGACACACACACGGACCTTTTTCTAAAAATGCTTTTTTGGATTCAGGGGTCCTCAAAACATATTTCCAGTGAAATCTTGACATTGAATTTTTGGGTGGAATACAATACTTCCCCTACTTACCAGTAGAGAAAGTAAAAATGTTGCACTTGTGTCAGACTTAGTTTCACAATGTTCTCCATTGACCGACCATATAACATGGTGTTCTTTCCTCTTGCAGTTCCCACCCTGCCAACCAACATAAGTTATTGCACTTGTGCAATATTCAAGTCTGAATTGTATCAGTCGACTCTGTGCCGCCCAGAATAAAGAAAAAAATTTGTGTATGTGTGTAAGGTAGTATCGAAGATCAAACCAACTTATATCATTCTTTCACCATTAAAAAGCACAATTTTCTCTCTCTGGACATGGTCTACAAAACACAATTTCATTTTATGAAGTGCTAAAAGAGTTTTTTCATTTATCAATGCTAAGCTATATATATGTCGAGAGGTGAGATGTGAATAACTCTTGTGCAAAGGGGAAGCTGCTTTCCTTTTGTCCCTCTCTGCAACGGCTGAGAGTGGGGGAAAATAACAGCGAGCTTGCCGCAAACGAGTAAACATTACCATAACAGCGTGCAGCCAAAACAATTGCAGTTCACATGAAAGTAATTCTTGGCACATGGCCATAGTTATAGCAAAATCACTTTGTTCATTATAATGCTAATTTTTATACATATGTAGTGTCATTAGCAATATGCACTAAAGCTATGCTAGTGAACTTCACTCTTTCATGGATGGAAACATAATTTCTGCGCATACATGATTGCACAACTCCCCCCACCATCAGCCTCTCAGGTGAAGAGTTGCTACTGCGCAACTAACTTGCCTTGTCTCACAACCTATACAAGTGAATGTGACCAAAGTTCAGACCTAACCTGTACCAGTCGTACTCATGATTCACAATATAACTGACTCCTTAATTTTAGTCTATATTTTGTTGACTCAATTTATTGTGCATTCCATTTACTCTTCACTTTATTTAAAATTTGTCCTATATTTTTACTATCTTTGTAAAACATTTCAGTTATAGCATGGGGCAGTCAGGCCTAGAACAAAGGCACACACATTGACAGAGGACCCTAAGGTTTCCCAAGTTAGATGACACCTTTAGGTCTTCCGAGGCCAACGCGGGGATCTCAGCACATGGTCCAATGCCCCCACATGCTGCCCCCTTTTCTACTTGGGTCCCACAGACGAGGGACAGAAAGAGTTCCTGTGTACATATTAACACTGTCAAGCTGCACCTAACACTGTCGCTGACACTTGCAACTCTGTGGGAACTAACGGTATCAAGGATGAATGAAACGAAATGACAGGAAATTTGGAGGATGTAATTATGCTTCCCAGCATTCACCTGGCAACTAGGGAACCCCCCCCCCCCCAAACCCATCTGTCAGAAATTATGGCCATCCTCCCAAATGCAAACCTCATATGGTATGCCGAACTGCTTCCTAGTTTAGGCAATATATGAATAAGAGTGCAACAATATGGACTTCATCCTTACAAATGACTCAGTTTGTGTAGCTATTACAGCTATTCTTTATAATTTGAGCGCTGGAATACAGACAAGTGTCTCATTGTATTATTGTAAATTGTTCAGTCTATGTCAGCAATATAGTTCAGAAAAGATACCTAAAGTGAAGCAAAATATTGAGTTTGTTTTCTGACAAGATCAAAGAATATGTGTGTAATTTGCTTGCACTTGCAGGTGGACATGCATGCAATCCACTGCCAGGCCATACAAACACCCTGTATTTTAGTAAAATACAATAGTTTGTATCTTAGTGTGAGAAAGTGTTTTCAACTGATGGTAAAGTATCGTGCTGTGAGATATTGTGCTTCATTTTATGATTTTGTTGGATAAAAAGTTTTCTCTTAGTCATTTAAAATTAGCTTCAAATGACAATGAACAATTTAAATTTGTATACTCTTATATCAGATGAAGTGGATAAAAGTTTTCTTAAGTGCAAGACCAAGTGGCATGACTTGGGCGGTAACGTCTGTGGCCCACATTCAGAACATCACGGGTTCGATCCCTATGGCCATGCACTCTGACATGGGTTTTCCCATGTCACTTAGGCAAATGCTGGGGTGCATGGTTTCCTTTCCATCATTTCACTTCATTCACTTCCATTTCCTTATTCTCTTTTAGCTGTGCTTCCAGACAAGTGGTGTTGGCAGTTCCAAACAGATGGCGTGGATGTTTGCACATGGTAACTGCTGAGGGGAGAGAAGGGCATCAGACTTGCAGTGTGTGGTGGCTGCTTGGCACAAAGATGGAGAGAACTCAGTACTGGTTAGGGACTTCCACGCATCTCTGTGGCCTGTCTGGCTGTGATACTGTGGCACCCTGTGGTTCCTTTACTTCATCGCTGCCACAGTAGATCTGAGTTGGTCATGGTGTGCACGGTGTCCCCCTGTTTTACCTTATACTCTAAGTACAAGGATTTATTACAACACAAAATCTTTTTTATCTGAGAATTTGGACAAGATATTTCCTGTATATTTTAACTTAGGTTTCAAAAACTGAAGTTAAAAAATCACAGCATATACTAGCTATGAACTGATAATTTTAATAAAATAAAAAACATACTGCAATATCATAAAATCAGTTATTTAATGACATTTAACCTCCTGAATATCATTAGGTCACGTTTTGTATATTAGCGTGCTTATTTTTTTATAAAGTTTAGTTCCTAAACAGCCTATTTTATTTTTCATATTATGTTGGACTTTTAGATCATAAAAATCCTAGTCCTAAGAATAATACTATAAAAACAAAATTCTTAACTGGTTCATTACTTATTTTATTATACAAATGAATATCAGTGATGCCCAACCTTATGCAAAAGAGAGGAGGACACATTTGACCCCACCTACTTGTCACTAAGTCATGGGACTCAAATACAAACCATTCTAGTGCTTGGTCACCTCAGTGACTGAAGAGTAAAACGAGGCGAGAGTTGAGCAACAGGATGATGTCATTTCCAAGGTGGGGCATTGCTGATAAATACATTACCTCCAATGTGTACAAATTTAATAGCTAATCACTCACTTCAGTTTCAATCTCTTTTACAGTTTCATGAATCAAAGTGTGCTTCTTGAAATGTGAGATCCATCGAAAACTCTTTTCACAAACTTCACATTTGTGGGGTTTTTTGCCCTCATGAATAAAAGTGTGTCCTTTCAAATATGACTTACGACTGAAACTTTTTTCACAATATTTACACTTGTATGGCTTTTTGCCCTCGTGCGTTAAGCGATGTGTCTTCAGATGTGACAACTGGGTGAAATGTTTACTACAGATATCACATTTAAATGGTGAATCACTCTCATGGGTAAAATTATGCATTTTTAAGTTTGCTGCAAGTACAAAGGTCTTCCCACAAACATTGCACTTATGTGGCCTTTTTCCTTCATGAATTAAACCATGTCTTTTCAAGTGTGACAGCAATTTAAAGCTCTTGTGACAAATTTCGCACTCGTGTGGTCTTCTCCCCTCATGAATAATGTTATGCTCTTTGAGGTGTGAAACTCGAGTAAAGCTCTTGTCGCATACATCACATTTGTATAGCTTCTTTCCCTCGTAATTATAAATATTAAACTGCAAGTCATTCTCGTGTGTCAGATAATGTGTTTTCATTAATGAAGCAAGCATGAAGGTTTCTCCACAGATATTACATTTATATGGCATTTTGCCCTCATGTATCAAACAGTGTCTTTTCAAGTGTGAGATCAATTTAAAGCGTTTCTGACAAATGTCACATGCATGTGGTCTATTGCCCTCATGGATCATACTGTGGTCCTTCAGGTGTGACTGTCGAATGAAGCTCTTCTCACAAACATTGCAGTTGTATAGTTTCTTTCCCTCGTGAACAAAATTATGTTTTTTAAACTCTGAAGATGAAGTAAAACTCTTGCCACAATATTCACAAGCATATTGTTGTTCAGAAGTTGGATATTCCTCACTTGTATCATCTTTGTCAACTTCTTGCTTTATGATAGTTTCACAATCATTGCTGCCAACTTCCAAGCTTAAGTACAACAGTTTTTCTGGAGTTACACTGTCTGCATTGCATGCTGCTTCAGTATTCAATCTGGAATGTTAGAGGATAAATCATTAGTGGTCATAAGCATAAAATAAAATGCTTTACATTATTGTTACAGCAATAAAAATAAGGGCTAAGGTACTCTCTCACAGTTGGGTGTATTTATGTAAAGTGAAAATCATGTCTTACAAATACGGGTTATCCAGTTTAAAACATATTTGCTGAAGAGAAATAAATATTTATAGGTTTGATAATGTAGATCTTGCAATTTATACAACTAGCTGAAAGACCCAGCATTGCCTGTGGTTTAACAATTTATCCCTACAACATGTAGGCTTAGATTGCACTTGTCAAATAGCCTTGTGTTTCTTTGTTACTAGCTGAAATGTCCAGCATTACCTGTGGTTTAAGGATTTATCCCTACAACTTGCACAATTAGATTGCACTTGTCCATAGCCTTGTGTTTCTTTGGATACATTTTAAAAAATCTGATGTGTTGCACTCACATGACTTTCTGTACTCTTCTACTAACCATCCTTACAAACTCTTATTCCTATATTTTTGAGTGAAGATAAACATTTGTACAAATTATTTTATTGCTTATTTCCTTGTTGGTGCAAGGGGAATATTAGAATACAATAGGTTTAGTGCGACAGCTTTTTAGAGAGCACCATATTTTTATGTTTTGGCAGTTACATCGCTCTCTCACAACCCCCAGAATGTCTGGAGGACCACACCTATCATTGGTTTACGGGTCTCACCGACCTGACCTGGAGAATTGTCAAAATAAATTCACCAACCATATCCTCTGATTACCAATCAGAGGACGTATTACATGCCATGACAAGTCAGCATGTTAGGGATTGAGAGTTTATAAAGAAATTAGAGAAATGGAGAGGTTGGAAAAATAAATACTCCCTAGTCCTCAGGAACCCTAATAGCATCCGGGTCAGAAGAGAACAAGAGATGACCAAGGTAAGGTCAGATAGAAAAGTTACAGTGAGGAGCAAAACACCAGTAAGTGGAACTAATGTTCTACTCAGCTTGGGTACCTTGTGGTCACTATCCACATATCCCCTAGACGGAGACCCCTCAGTATACAGATCTGGTGTAGCCTATGTGAGTCTATACCGGTCTATAGTTATAAACAGATCTGGTGTATCCTATGTGAGCCTATACAAGCCTACCTCTTCAGTCTATACTTACATACAGATCTGGTGTAGCCTATGTCAGCCTACACAAGCCTACCTCTTCAGTCTATACCTACATACAGATCTGGTGTAGCCTATGTCAGCCTATACTAGCCTGTCTCCTCAGTCTAGACTTATCTACCAATCCGGTGTAGCCTATGTGAGCCTATACTTATATACTGATCCAGTGTAGCCTATGTGAACCTATACTAGCCTATCTCCTCAGTCTATACTTATATACAAATCTGGTGTAGCCTATGTGAGCCTATACTAGTCTATCTCCTCAGTCTATACTTATATACAGATCTGGTGTAGCCTATGTCAGCCTACACAAGCCTACCTCTTCAGTCTATACCTACATACAGATCTGGTGTAGCCTATATCAGCCTATACTAGCCTATCTCCTCAGTCTATACTTATATACCAATCTGGTGTAGCCTATGTGAACCTATACTAGCCTATCTCCTCAGCCTATGCTTATATACTGATCTTGTGTAGCCTATGTGAGCCTATACTAGCCTATCTCCTCAGCCTATGCTTATATACTGATCTTGTGTAGCCTATGTGAGCCTATACTAGCCTATCTCCTCAGCCTATGCTTATATACTGATCTTGTGTAGCCTATGTGAACCTATACTCGCCTATCTCCTCAGCCTATACTTATATACTGATCCGGTGAAGCCTATGTGAGCCTATACTTATATACTGATCCGGTGTAGCCTATGTGAGCCTATACTAGCCTATCTCCTCAGCCTATACTTATATACAGATCTGGTGTAGCCTATGTGAGCCTATACTAGCCTATCTCCTCAGCCTATACTTATATACAGATCTGGTGTAGCCTATGTGAGCCTATAATAGTCTATCTCCTCGGTCTATACTTATATACCTATCTGGTGGAGCCTATACTTATATACCAATCCGGTGTAGCCTATGTGAGCCTATACTAGCCTATCTCCTCAGTCTATACTTATATACAGATCTGGTGTATCCTATGTGAGCCTGTACAAACCCACCTCATATATATATTGGAATATTACCTATATATCTATAATATATTGGAATAATAATAATAATAATAATAATAATAATAATAATAATAATAATAATAATAATAATAATAATAATAATAATAATAATAATAATAATAATAATAATACTATTGGAATATTAGTTGGAGTCAAAAATGTTATTAAATCCTCCTTTCAAATTGTTAAAGAAATGGATAACAAAGATAAAGCTGAATTAATAAAGCTAAATTTTTGGGATAACAAAACACATCTTCATTTATACAGTATTTACAATCCTCCCAGGAATGAACCAGATCTCTCACTAATTGAACAATTAAATAAAACAATCATAATTGGGGATTTCAATGTCCATTCCAAAAGATGGGGTTATGAAAAAGTGGATTCTACAGGGAAGATAGTGGAAGAATTTTTGAATACCACAACCTTTGAACTGATTTATGATAAAGAAGATCCCAGACCTCTTGTTAGCTGCGACAGATATTGTTTCAAAAATTAAAAAACAAGTTATAGAAGACCCAAGTTCTGGTCATAGAGCAGTAATTGCTGATATAAAACTAGAGAACACAAATAACAGTCAAGGTCTTACGAATCTGTATTGGAACTTCAAAAAAGCAGATTGGAACAAATATAAAAGTGAATTAGAACATAAATTTAAAGATCAAACAAACTCACAGCTGCATGACCACCCAGATCACATGAACAAAAATTTCTGTAAAGTCATCCCAGAAACTGCAAAAACACATATTCCTCGTGGAAGAATAAAAAATTTCAAACCTTTTTGGAACCCCCAGTTAGAAGAACTGAAAAAGCAAAGGGATGTAGCTAGAAATACAGCTGAACAAACAAAAAACGTATCAGATACACAAATATGGCGAAAGAAATGCACCTCACTAAAAAAAGAAATTAATACAGCTAAAAAGAATCACTTTAATCATTTCTCAGAAAAAATGGATTATAGGACAGATGGTAACAAAGCTCATAAGTTCATAAAAAATGTCAAGGACAGGAGAGAAAGCAACAGCACACCTATCATACACAACAATAAAATATTAACCAATGATGCAGCCATAGCCGAAACATTCAATAAATATTATGCTAATTCACATAAAGTAACAAGAAATAATAAAAAGGAACGTAAACAATTTAAGAAAGATTTGAAACAAGAAAGAGAATGTGATCCTAACACTCAATACAATATCTTTTAACATACAAGAACTGAACATTGCAATTAATAATCTAAAAAACAAAAAGTCTACTGGACCAGATCACATACATCCAGAGTTCATAAAAAACCTTGGAAAAACAGCAAAACAACAACTACTAAAACTCTACAACCTATCCTGGAACACCACTGTACCTGCCGAATGGCAAAAAGAAATAATTGTCCCACTCTTGAAGAAAGATAAAACAGCATCAGAAATAAAAAATTATAGCCAATAGCTCTTACTAGCATAATAGCAAAAGTGATGGAAAGAATGGTGTCATATACGTTAAATTGGTTTCTAGAATCCCAAAATTTAATTTCCCCATGTCAAGCTGGATTCACAGAGTTCCACCCTACAAATGAACAAGTCTTACTTCTCAGTCAAGAAATCAAAGACTCCTTCAATAGAAAAGAAGATAATTTATCAGTTTTTATTGGATTCTATATGCAGAACAAAACTGCTAAAGAGAGTAAAAAAAAAAAATTAGGGATATAAGGTCCAATGTTTTTATGGCTATGTCATTTCTTAACACAACGCTTTGTTGCTACCAGATATGGAAGAAATATATCTAAATATAAACAAGTACACCGCGGCTTACCAAAAGGCGCAGTGCTCAGCACTACACTTTTTAATATATTTATTAATGATCTGCCACAACAAATACAAGAATGAAGTGTGAAGTGTGCACTATTTGCTGATGACTTTACTAATGTGGACTTCAAAACCAAAAAACAAAAGTACAGAACTAGAAAAAAACCATGCAACAATCCTTAAACAACCTACAAAAGCAGACCAAAGAAAATTTAATGACTATTAATACAACAAAATCAAACTACCAAATCTTTTCACTAAGAAAAAAACCACTAAAAATAAATTTTGAGGGTCAACAGTTACCAGAAACAAAGTATTTAGGAGTTACATTTGATACCATACTTACATGGACCAAACAAATTGAAAATGTAATACAAAGAGCAGAGAGGTACCTTTCACTGTTAACTGTGGGACCTACGGCCTCACCAGTGAATGCACTAACCACGATCTCCGCCGTCGCCGCCGGTACTGCGCTACCTGCAATGGCACAGGCCATTTCACCGGTCAAGCACAGTGCCCCCTTTACCCTAGGGCCCCCACCCTTCAACCAGCACCAGCCAGCGCAGCTACACAGCCTTACAGCAGACCAGTTCCTACCAGCACTTCAGCATCGACATCACAGCCACACCGCCGACCAGCTCCTAACAACAAAGCAACGCCACCAACGCAGCAGACTACATCCACAAACGCCGATGTCACCACAACACCAACCCATATGGAACTTCGCAGCGATGAAGCCCAGCAACTCCTCTCGCTGGTCACCGGTCTCGACGACCGTCTACACAGAATAGAGGATGCTTGCATACAGCTAACCACTGCAGTCTCTAAACTCGCATCGGCAGTTACAGCCCTGCCGCTACCTGTCAACAGCGAACCGCAAGAACTCACCTCGGTAATGGAAGAGATCAGAGCTACCGCCGCAGAAAGCGTTCCTGCACTTACGCAGGCAATAGAAACCTTGAACCTGAATGTCAACAAGCAGAGACGGGTCAACCGCAAGCGACATGCTGCGATAGCCCGCCAGCTTACGCATCACACCACAGGTTTCAACGCCGCAGCTCGGCTACTTCACCAACTCCGTGCTGCCATCATAGAGCTCGACAACAGTGATGACTTTGAAACAATACAGCGCACGCTGTCCAGGATCGAGGATACCTCACAAACCACAACAAAAGAAACTATAGACATCCAGCGTAAACTCGTCCAGATCTTTAACTTTATCTCACCACCAAGACCCATTGGTCCCCCAATGACAATGACACAAGCTTACCTAAGTCGCAGGTCTGTGTCAGGGCATCAGCCAAGGCATTAGACCTGCCTCCATGTACCACCCTTCCGAACTTGTACTCACAACCATCCGGTTTGCTTCAAGCGGTACCGGACCCCATGTCACCCCCGATTAAGCAAATAAATAGACACCACAGTACAACTTTAGATAATAAGAAAAAAAAAAAAAAAACTGTTAAAACGTCTAACAGGAATGAAGTGGGGATGTTGCAGAGCAACTCTTAACATGACATACAACGTATATATAAAGAAAGTCTGAGACTAATTACAGGTGCTATCAAAACCACACCAATAGCAGCTATGGAAATACTAACCAACCAATGCCCCATTGAATATGAAATAGAAAAAGCGGCTCTTATTCAACACGAAAAGTTGATCAGACTCCCATTCAATACATGGCACAAGAGAAATTTTACACATACACTAAAGACTCAGGAGAGCTTTCTTTCCAAAATTCAAGACATCAAGAAGAATGTACACCTTCCTGATTCAAAGGAAAACTTCATATCTAAAGTCAATCCGACACAAACATTAGACAGTGAGAGTTTTTAGACAGTGAATGCAACATGTGTGACTTGCATTTGGAAGGTTCCACATTCAATCCTCGGCAACCATGCACTCTGACTTCAGTTTTTCCGTAGTTTCCCTTTGTCACTTAGGCAAATGCTGGGGGACTTAATTTCATACTACTTTCCTTTCCCTTCTTTGCATTTGTAGACACAAAGTTGCTAAAAAGAGCCAGGCTTTTAATGGTAAGTTGACGGTAGCAGCAAACAGTCAATACTAAAATCTCGCCCACTTATTAATCATTACAAACAATAATGTTACCTGCTCGGCTTAATTTTTTGCATTACATATAGACTATTGTTAGTCCAAAAATTTAATATTTTGCAGCAAGTTTACATGATAAGCCAGTTGCTTAGACCAGCAGCAAAGTGAGCCAAAGATCCATGGTTCAAATATGAATTCTGTGTACAATATTGATTTTATGGATGAACTGAATTGTTAGTCTGATTCTACATTTCAATTTTACCCACACAAAAGAACTACCAACTAACATTGATTGACTAAGTAAAGAAATTAACAATTCCTCTATTGATTTTCTACATTGATAAATCTGCTTTATAGTGGCTGAATTGGAATCTAAACAAATCTGATATGTTACACTCACATGACTTTCTCTACTCTTGTACTAACCATTCTTACAAACTCTTATTCCTTTGTCTTCTTCGTATTAGCTGAGATAAACACTTGCAGAAATGATTGCTTATTTTCTTATAGGCACAAAGGGAATATGGGAATGTAGCTTTGAGCAATTGTCAAATGTTTTAAAGCTTTCAAATTCTATTCTCTTTGCACGCTTAACATATAAAAAAATGAATAATGATGTGCCATTTGACGAGTTTGTCTTCCAAAACTCACACAAATAATAAGAAATATCTCCAAAATGGTTCACTCTACAAAAAAATTTATTTGGGCTTAAATTGTTTTTTAGCAAGATCTACATTTTTGTAGAGTATTCATTGATTTTAAATCAGCATATGACTCAATCTGGAGAAACAAATTAATTGAGAAGTTGCAATCAATAGGTGTGAAAAGTAACATGCTTAAATGGATAACTCAGTTTATTTCACAAAGATTTTGTGCCACGAAATATAATACATACATTTCCAAATATAAACAAACACACCGAGGACTTCCACAAGGTGCTGTTCTGAGCACAACACTCTTGAACATATATATAAATGACCTTCCATCAATAATAAAAACTTAAGAAACCAAAATTGCTTTATTTGCTGACGATGTAGTCATTTGGACTTCAGGCTCTCCAAAAAAACATGAATTAATTAAAGACAGAATACAAACATCCCTAAACAAAGTACATGAATGGAGCTCCAAAAACCTCATGACTATCAATGTGGAAAAAACAAATTATGAATTATTTACACTAAAATACAAACCAGTTAACATTAACATAAATTATAATGGTAAACCACTCAAAGCAGTTGATGATGCCAAATACTTAGGCATCACTTTCGACAGAAAGCTAACTTGGAAAAAACATATAACAAACATCTCAGAAAAGGTTGAAAAGAAACTGCAAATCCTGAGAGTCCTTAACACAACATACAAAATATATGTTAAACCAAACCTCTTGTACTGTTCTGAAGCTTTAATAACAGCAGCAAATGCTAACATCAATAAACTTGAACAAATACAAAATCAGGCTCTTCGCCTAATCACTGGAGCAGTTAAATCCACACCTATTGATGCCATGCTTGCCTTAACATGGACCCCATCAATAACAACAAAAATAGAAGAACAAGCATTGCTCCAACACGAGAAAATGTTACAACTGCCAAACTCTAAATGGACAGAAGAGAACCTCCCCCCTTCAATCCTTAAAACTCATAGTAGTTTCCTAGAAAAGGTAACACAGATTAAATCCAAATTGAACATTCCTAACACCAGAGAAAATCTACTTATAAGAGAAAATCCATTGGAATTATTGCAACCTACCTTCAATTTGGAATTAATAGAGGAAATAAGTAAATCAGACACACCAAAAGAAATACAAAAACTTCTAGCTCTGGAAACAATCAATACTAGATATCCCACAGAAGAATGGCTGCATATATATACTGATGGATCCTTCAAGGAAAACCTTACTGGAGCTGGAGTTACGTGTTCACATTTTTCCTTTTATCATTCTGTTGGCAGAGACACAACAAATTATGATGGAGAAATAGAGGCTATACACATTGCTCTCCGACAATTATTAAATCTTCCCTTAAATAAATTTAACAAGGCAGTAATTCTTTCAGATTCTAAAGCTGCAATTCAGGGAATATGTTCAAATACTACAAAGAAGTCAACAAAAATTAGAGAATGCTACAAAATGTTAACACAACTCCAAAAAATTAATAAGTCTGTTCATCTCCAATGGATTCCAGCACACTGTGGAGTCATGGGGAACGAAGCTGCAGACTCACTTGCAAAGAAAGGCACAACAATAAAACAAAAGTCTAAATTCAATTTCTCATATTCCTCAAAAAAAGGCTTGATCATTAAAAAATTTTCTCATTCATACTTACAAGAAATAGAAACAAATGCCAAAGATAAAAAATGGATTACACTACTTTCCAACCCAGATATAATCCCTCAGAGACCAAGGAAAACAGCAGTTGCAGCCTTCCGACTACTGACAAATCACGACTGCTTAGCAAGTCATCTCTACAGAATAGGTATCTCAGCCTCACCAATATGTGTCCTGTGTAACGATCCAGCAGAAATAAACGAAGACCACTTGAATACCTGTGAAGCATTAAGATCAGAAGAAACTACAGTTCAAAAGTATTGGAAAGCACGAATGCTAATGCCTTCATTGCCAGATGCAAGGCACTAGAAAACAACAACAACATTTTTGTAGATCTTTTGTAGTATTTATATCATTGGCTTGAGGGAAAGTCTGTTGTGAATGGTCCGGGTGGGCAGTGGACTGAACTTGTGTTGGCAGTGTGCTGCTGTCTGCTGGCATCTGATTGACTTGGGTGGAGTACTTGTTATTGACTGTTGTCAGTGCTGCTCGCCATACTCTGTTTAGTTTAAGGCCTTCCTCTTTGCAATTGATGTTTTTATGTTTCTGTATTTCAATTGCAAAGTTTTTATGTTTCAACCTGGGGAAACCTCAGATCAAACTCACGACCTCCTGAATGTGGGCCACAGACATTACCACTGAGCTATCCCCCTCAACAGCATTACAAAGTTTTGAATCTTCTTTTGCATTCATTAGTAACAGTAACCTAACCAAAAGGGCTAAATGTTGTACCAAGTCCTTTAACACCTGTATGTAAATATACTAATAAAAGCTAATTCATATAAAAATTCTTTATTTTTCCAACCTCTCCATTTCTCTATAAAATCTTAACCCCTAACATGCTGACCTGTCATGGCATGTAATACGTCCTCTGGTAATCAGAGGATATGGTCGGTGAATTTATTTTGATAACTCTCCCGATCCGGTCGGTGAGACCCATAAACCAACGACAGGTGTGGTCCTCCAGACATTCTGGGGGTTGTGAGAGAGCGATGTAACCGCCAAAACATAAAAATATGGTGCTCTCTAAAAAACGGCTACCATTACTGCTATTGCTCTCTTCAATATCAAATGTTGGAGAGCAAGAGGATTAATGACTTCATTGTCAGAAATCCAGCATTAGCTAACAACAACATTTTTGTATGGTTAAGATTTGGTCTATCTCTTGCGGTTTACCAGTTATGCAAAAGTCATCCAGAGTAAACAGGAGTACATGGGCTGTAGCCAGAAAATTCAAAATATACGTTTTGTTTGCTATAAAAATATCTCAAAAGCTTCGTGTTGCATCCTTAAAAGGTGTTAAACTTAAATACCAACTTTGCACACACACAGATCTTTTTCTGGTGGGTTACAAACAAATGACACACCAATACAAAACATGACTTTGCTATCAATAAGGCTCCCTTTCCCACTCTCTGTCCTTTCCTCTTCCTTCTGGTTCCCTTTGTCTTCCTTTATATTTTTTCCCCTGCCTCTTGCTTCTCCCCCCCCCCCCCCCCTCTGTTCTTCTCCCTTCCTTTCTCTCGAAAACCAGCAATAAAACTGTTTTTTTCTGAACTATTAATACAAATTAACCCATTGGGTCTGCAGCATGGGATTGTTCCATGGTCCAAGCTGGGATGCAGGGCTGGACCACAGAATGCTTATGTTATCCAACTTTACATAGTTACCACACAAATGCCAGCTGGTGTTTGTTTTCTATGCTTTTACATTGATTCTCTGTCCATTTTGTGCTGACGACAATGTTTCAAAGACATAAATATACAAAAACAACTTCAAATCACATTTGCGCTGCAATGTTTTCACTATCAAACACCAAGCAAAGATGCTGTATCGTAAGGTTTGACAGATGATGAAAACATATCTAGAGAGTTAATGAGACTGACCATGAAGATTTTAACTTTGATTCTAGCAAGTCTAGTTCTGATAGTGATGAGGATGACAAGGAAGAAGTACTAGCAGTAAAGAGAAAGAAGGAAATGCAGAAAATGGTACATCAGCTGGGAATGAAACTGACTCGACATGGTGAGTTTTGAGGCCTGCCTTGTAAATGTGGACTACTAAGTACTTCAAATGCAATATGTAAACAACTTTAGTATGAAACATTTATGACAGAGTTGCTGAATTGTAATGCAAAGAAAATAATCGTTTTTGTTCAATATTGTTGAAAAAATATCCCTGTCTTAAGGGACATATTGAGGCCCAATGGGTTAAAGCACTAGTCAAATGTTTTCACAGTACGCAAACTGGTGTACCTTGCCATGTGACAGGAACTATAGTGGTACTCATGGTAAATGATTTATGTACACAAATAATAGTAACACAAAGTTGTTTTAACTTCTTAATATTCATACTATAGGCATTTTGCACAAAATAATACTCTCAGAAACATTGCATTTTTTAACTTTTATGTAAAATGTTTTTAAAAGATTAATAACAAGCAACAAATTGCATTTGTTTATTAACTGACCCTTTGTGTTAGTTAATACAAATGGACTATTTTGTGAAGTGGGAGCTAAGCTATGTGCATTCATAATGATCTGTTTGAATTCCTTTGTATTTTAGGTTACACACACATACACGTAGCCCAATCATGCACTTTAGGGACACTGGGAGTGAAATTTTGGTGAAAATTGGTCAAAACGTCGAAAATTGTTTTTTTATATTAAAATGTTCCTGGAACTCCTGTGCATCTGGATGAGCTAATATTTTACATATCTCCCACTCCATGTGGTCATTACGACCCTTTCATATAGTGCTCTTCCCTTAACGTACACAGCATGTTCCTATATAAAAACGTGTTTTTCTCAAAACTACATTTCTGCATTTTCCAAATGTCCCTCGCACATCAGGTTTGCTTCAAATACAATGAAAATTTCCAAAAGTATTCATAAATAGCAGCTAAACAAGTCTATGATTCAATATTGATGTTAACATTAACATGAATTCCAAACACATTTTTTTTGTATGAAAAAATAAATAGTTTTTAAGATTAAATTTTCTTTGTTATTAAAAAAAATATGTACAGCATAATTGCAAATGTATTTTAAATATCTCTTCATACAATTTGTTACCCATGTTTTAGAGTACTAGTTCTGCCAATATAAACCAATTTTGAAAAGTCAGTATGTGCATATCACATTTTGAAAATATGCCTAATAAATTCATAAAATAATTTATGTCATAAACGAATTATCCAATTTTAATGAAATTTTGTGTATATCCTATCCTCATATAACTACAAATACAGTAAAAATTTCAAAAACATCTATCAAGAAATGTGGAACTTTCAAATTTTATTCCCAGTGTCCCTTTAGTATTAACTTTCTGTTTTACAGTTTTGTTATATCTACACATTTTGTATAAGCCATGCTAATGCTCATTATTTTTATCAAACAACTGAAATAGAGCAGCAGATAAATGTACCCAGTTAAAAACTGTAATCAGGATTGCTAGTAGATGATATAATTCTGTTAAATGATCTTCAAAAACATGCAACTTTCCGACCACAAGCTTCAGATATCAGAAAACAGATAATATTGGATTTGAAACTAAAATGTTCCAGTTACAAACTTCAGGGAATAACCATGAGCTTTTGACATGGGTGTCGCGAACAGGGAGCAAGGGGGGACCGTGGCCCCCCCTTGGAGGTTGGTGAACTTAATGTGCAATCAATTACGGTTATTTTAATTTAGAACAATTGTTATTTAGCACAAATCAATACAGTTAACTGCAACAATATAAATTTTGACAATAAAATGATGAATTAATAATACCTGATTGCAAACTTCCAACATGTGCCCCCCCCCCCCTGGAAAAATGTCTGCCGACGCTCATGGCTTTTGATGATTATGATGATGACAATGACGATGATTGATCATCATTATCATTATTATTGCACAACAGCCCATAAATGATGGTCAATTTCACTGCCAACCTGTAATTGTTCGATATGATGGGATCAGCACCATGCATCAGTGAGAAATATGGCAGAAAGGCTTGTGGTTGGTACAAATTCAGTAGTGGCAAAAATGAATGTTCACGGTTATAAAAAACATCCTTAAGGTAAACTGTGGCAAGAAAAAGATTGTTTTAAGTGTGTTTCATGGAGCACAATCAGATATATTAGTGAATAAACTAGTTAAAATAACATCAGAGTACACCGGTGTCCAGATACCAGTGTTGTTCATGTAAGCAAAGAACTTGAGGAAACTGGTGGAGTTATAATGGAGCAAGTTGGGACAAGTACAAGATTTCATTAAGTATTCAACTTGTTCTATAGTGCATAAACTTTTTTAACAAGGAACCACTGACAATAAGCAGTGTTAAGAGCTATCAATAGTGATCCTGACTTACCAAATCTTAAGCGAACAAGCTTCCTTGCATTGCTTTTAGAAATGGGCTTTTTGTTTGTGAAGCAAAATGATGTCACTATAATTGCAGATAGAGATGAGATTGCTTCAGCTTTTAGACAAAGGATGATGGAAATGTGACAGACTGACATCGGACATGGTAACCAGCTGCAACAACTGATACTGTTGTTGATAAGCTTAGGTGATGACAGTTCAGGGTCATCCTGGGACTTGCAGCATTATCTGCTAGTGATGGCGGCTCTGAATCTGACTAACGTGAGTACAAAAGTGTTTTACAATTATGTCTTCGTTTGAGTGCACATACTTTAATATTATGCTATTCATATATTTCTCTTTATTTGTTTAATAGGGAAAATTGATTTGTTGAAGCAAACCTACTATTAAGCTATTTTTGTACATACAAGTTGTTTTGAATGCAATATGGTAAAATAAGAGGCATGTCCGGAAAGTAAGTACCATTTCATTTTACTGCCACCGCAGTATTAGTGTCAGTTACACACATGCACACTCATCTCTCTGGTTCATTGCCTGTCCACTGATGTCACTACGGCTGGATAGTGTTGTGTTAATCATTTTTTTTTCTTCTTCTTAAAATTGACTTTGTCATATATCTCTGTATTCTGGATCTTTATGGTCACCTGCAATGTCAGGCAGATGTCACAATTTTGGTTTGTGAAATATATATAGTTATTTGTGATCGTTCAAAATGTTTAAGACAATTTCTGATCCTATCAATTGTGAAGTGTGTTCCTAATACAGAATGTAAAGCCAGCTGAAGTTCATTGTTGACTTGTAGAGATTTATGGTGAAAATTTAATGACAGATGGAATGGTAAGAAAGACCGTAGAGAATTCATTGTTGGTCCATCCAGTGTTCATGACAAAGCCTTCTGTTGTCACTAATGGTTTGGTTGAACATGTGAATGAGGTAAATCATGAAAACAAATTTTTCACAATAAGAATGCTTTGTGATGTGTTTCCACAAATTTCAAAAAGTGTTCTGCCTGAAATTGTCACTGATGGCATCTTTCTTTCACGATAGCATACAAAAGTTGATTCCCTGCTATGACAAATGCCTGAAAAATGATGGCAACTATGTCGAAAAATAGGTTAAGGAATGTTCTTTCATGTAAATGTTGTGAAAAATATTTTATGCCTTCTCTCCAAACTGGTAGTTACTTTCCGGACATGCCTCGTACATGGTAGTATCTGTTACATGCTACACTTGTACATGTGGATAATTTAAAAAGTATGTTTCATACAACGGAATCTAGTACAATTTTGCAGCCAATAAGCAAACATTTTTTTATAATGAGGATACATTTGGCAATACTGCCATACTGTTTCCCTTTGTAAACATCCTGTCAACTTCATAATGTTGATTCAACTTTCAAGCCAAATGGTATTTTGCCCTTATGAATTAAACTATGCCTTTTCAAAGCTGACAATATTTTAAAGCTCTTCTTACAAATATCACACTTATGAGGTCTTTTGTCCACATGTGTGAGACCGTGTGTCTTCAAGTGTGAGAACAGTTTGAAGGTCTTGTCACAAATGTGACACTTGTGTGGTCTCCGACTCTCATGTATCAAACTGTGCTCTTTCAAGTGCGACAGCCGACTGAAACTCTTCTCACAAACTTCACATTTATACAGTCTTTTCCCCTCATGAAGCAAACAATGTCTTTTCAAAGCTGACAACAATTTAAAGCTCTTTTGACAAATATCACACTTATGAGGTCGTATGTCTTCATGTATAAGACCGTGTCTTTTCAGGTGGGAGAACAGTTTAAAGCTCTTGTGACAAACACCACACTTATGTGGTCGTTTGCTTGCATGGATCAAGCTATGCTCTTTCAAGTGGGACACACGAGTAAAGCTCTTTTCACAAATGTTGCACTTGTAGAGTCTTTTCCCCTCATGAATGAGACAGTGTTTCCTCAAGTTGGAGATCACCTTGAAGCTCTTCTTACACACCTCACACTTATGTGGACTCTCATCTGCATGCACCAGATGATGGTCTTGCAGATGTGATCGCCGGGTAAAGCTCTTCCCACAAACTTCACATTTAAATGGCCTTTTACCCTCGTGAATTAAACAATGTCTCCTCAAGTTCGTCACCCATTTAAAGCTCAATGGACAAAGGTTACACTGGTATGGCTTTGTCTCTTTATGAGTCAAATTATGCTCTTCAAATTGTACAGACGAACTAAACGTCTGTCCACAGCATTTATATTGTAGTACAAAACTAAGCGAGTATGGATGTTTCTCCATATATGATGCCTGAGTGCTGTCAACTTCCTGTTCATGGTCATTGACGTCATCCGTCACATTTATGTAATCCAGGTATAGATGTTCATTGACAAGTGTTGGCTCCACAGTATCACTTCCATCAACTTCCTGGTGAGTGGTTGTTTGTAAGGAGACTAGATTTTCTGAAGGTGCACTGCCATCATTGCAAACTCCTTCAGTATTTAATCTGAAAAGTCGCAAGGCAGAGCATCAATATTCAGAAGTAGGCAGAGCAAAGTAATCAATTACAGGTACTGCATGTTTGTATGCCTACAACTTCTCTTGGTGTATCATCTTCGCAGCACAAATAAAACCAGCTACAGGGGGCAACACTGTGTTACTTTTTAACAATTTACAGTCTAAATTGTAGAAAGAAATATCTTCCGGGCTGTTATGCCGTGGTCTGCTGGAGATCTGTCTTCCAGACGTTTCGTCTACAACTGCGGTAGACATCCTCAGTGGCGTTGTCGAAGTCTCCTCGTGGAAGGTATCACTACGACTGATGCGTCGACTGTCTGTGGGGCTCCATTTATACCATGCGCAACGTGCGCTGATTGGCCCGGGTCGTCCAGAGGCGTGGTGGCTGGTGGAGGGGGTTCTATCTCTCTTATGCTGCTGGTCTCTTCTGATTGGCTTACCTTGCCCCGGACGCCCCAGGCCAATCAGCGCACGTTGCGCATGGTATAAATGGAGCCCCACAGACAGTCGACGCATCAGTCATAGTGATACCTTCCACGAGGAGACTTCGACAACGCCACTGAGGATGTCTACCGCAGTTGTAGACGAAACGTCTGGAGGACAGATCTCCAGCAGACCACGGCATAACAGCCCAGAAGATATTTCTTTCTACAATTTAGACGCCGGCCGTGAAAGCCTACGCAGCTTTAATTTACAGTCTGTTTTTTAAAAGAACACATATGACAGATGTCAAACATGGGGGATAAAGGGTAAGGGGGGAAAGGCCATTCCTATGGAAGCATAAACTAAGGTTGTCACATTGGTAACACTGATGAATCATGTACTCCTCAAGTCAGTTATCGCTAGTTATTAGTGAGAAAGTGACCTTGCTTTGGCATTTAGTTGCATTGTATGTTGTTAGCCTACTTTGTTAAAGCTCAAGAGTTGTTGGAGATACACGTAGACCTAAGATTCATTGCCCATAATAACGAACAACTTCTGGTTGGGGTATTACGTTGCAGTCAAGCTGGAGAATTTGTCTCTTCTCTTAGAGAATTCTTTGAACAGGAAGAGGAGGATATGCTCCCTCACAAAGAACCTCTTATTTCTTTCAAACAAACTACACATGACTATTAGCTAGTTTTATCTCTTTCGAGCTTATAAGTTGTGGTCTAGAAGGCATTCAAGATACCGACGTTTCGCCAAGTACTGTGTTTGACATCTTCAGGGTAAGCTGATCTGTTGTCTGTGCTGGTCAGAGGTCGAATGTGGAAGCAACGATCGTTGGCACTCTTATATAGTGTGGGTGGGCGGAACATTGTTGTGCTGACTAAGGTGGTGTTTTATTATGGCTATTGTGTGTGTCTGAAAGGTTATCTAAGACAGGTATCCATGCTTTCTGTGCACGGAGTGCTTCTTCCTTTTGATTGAAGCTGTCTCTAATAACCTTTTAGATACACACAACAGCTGCTAAACACTAACAAAAAGAAAGGTTTCTCACTAAATATACAAATACAAGTCTTACAGCTGAGTCAACATTAAGCAAATGTTACCTTCCAAAGTGCTATAAAGAAACATTATTATCAAACCATCTAGGTCACCACTGATCAAACTACCTACACCAGTCAAAGACAAATGGGAAATTGATGATAAATACTGAAAACTTAGACGACAATTTTAAAAAACATTGTATTGCCAGCATTTGGATAAATGCAGACTACAAATGATGTAGCAGTAGTTATGTGTAACCTACTGCTTCTGTCTTCTGCCTACGCACTCCACAGCTGTTCTAACTGTTACTCAAAGTTACTAATATGATTCATGTGTCAGCAACACAACCATCCTAATGTGGACAAGTTACTCCCCAATTGGAAAAATCTGTGTTGCACTCACATGACTTTCTCTACTCTTGTACTAACCATTCTTACAAACTCTTATTCTTCTATTGTTATTTCAAATCATATTTCCGGTGAAATCTCTACATCGAATTTTTGGATGGAATACAATACTTCCCCTACTTAGCAGTAAAGAAAGTAAAAAAGGCTTCATGAAAGTACCATTAGCAATCATACTTTGAAAAAAAATCTTGTGTGTTGCATTCACATGATTTTCTCTACTCTTCAACAACCTATTCTTACAAAATCATAATCTTGTATGTATTTCTTATAGAAGATAAACTTTCATTATGCAAAGTTTGAGAGGTAGAACTGGAACTTAAAAATTCAATGCCACAACTGGGATTTGAACCACAGACCTTCCACTTACCGGGCAGCTGCTCTATAAGCGGAAGGTCTGTGGTTCAAATCCCAGTTGTGGCATTGAATTTTTACGTTCCAGTTCTACCTCTCAAACTTTGCCCACACACAGCTTGTGTGTTTAAAAACACCAACACTAAGTTTGTTGGCATAAATAAATAATAATTTCATTATGCATTTCATTGTACATATAACAAGAATACAGTTGGCTAAAGCAATACATTTTTAAAAAGGAGCTGCTATGTAATGACTTAGATATATCAGGCTCTTTGGATGACCACAGGAGAAAAAGAACTGCCACTTTGCAGCTTGAAAACAGATTAAGCACTTGAAAATTTAAAAATTTTATTTGACAAATAGTGTGCTTTATTGAAAACTACATTGTTGCTGCAGTTAGATTTTTGTCTATCTCTTATGGCTATTTCCAGAAAATTCATGATATATACTTCATTTGTCATAAAAATATCTTAAACATTTATTTTAATCAAAACTGTTTGAGCCATTTTGGATAACACAAAAATGTAAAATTTTCCATATAAATTGTAGTTTGGAGTGAGAGAATTTCCTTGAACTTTGTGTTGCATCTTTGGAATATGCTGAACTTAATACCAACTTTGTTATTTAACCAATTTCTCATTTTAGAGCCATGCTGTTCACAGAGACACACTCACACACACGCCCACATGACTGCACATTGCACACCTACACAGGTGCACACACATGGAGTTTTTTCTATAAATGGTATTTTTCGATTGAGTGAACCTCAAATGAAATGTTGGCATAAATAAATAATAATCAATATCAAATATTTGGTTGGAATGCAATAGCTGCTAGGTACGTGCCTGCCTTACCAGTAGTCTCACTTTGAGATGGATACCTGCAATAGCTGCTAGGTACGTGCCTGCCATACCAGTAGTCTCACTTTGAGATGGATACCTGCAATAGCTGCTAGGTACATGCCTGCCATACCAGTAGTTTCACTTTGAGATGGATACCTGCAATAGCTGCTAGGTATGTACATGCCATACCAGTAGTCTTACTTTGAGATGGATACCTGCAATAGCTGCTAGGTACGTGCCTGCCATACCAGTAGTCTTACTTTGAGATGGATACCTGCAATAGCTGCTAGGTACATGCCTGCCATACCAGTAGTTTCACTTTGAGATGGATACCTGCAATAGCTGCTAGGTATGTACATGCCATACCAGTAGTCTTACTTTGAGATGGATACCTGCAATAGCTGCTAGGTACGTGCCTGCCATACCAGTAGTCTTACTTTGAGATGGATACCTGCAATAGCTGCTAGGTACATGCCTGCCTTACCAGTAGTCTTACTTTGAGATGGATACCTGCAATAGCTGCTAGGTACGTGCCTGCCTTACCAGTAGTCTTACTTTGAGATGGATACCTGCAATAGCTGCTAGGTACGTGCCTGCCTTACCAGTAGTCTTACTTTGAGATGGATACCTGCAATAGCTGCTAGGTACGTGCCTGCCATACCAGTAGTCTTACTTTGAGATGGATACCTGCAATAGCTGCTAGGTACGTGCCTGCCTTACCAGTAGTCTCACTTTGATATGGATACCTGCAATAGCTGCTAGGTACATGCCATGCCAGTAGTCTCACTTTGAGATGGATACCTGCAATAGCTGCTAGGTACATGCCTGCCTTACCAGTAGTCTCACTTTGAGATGGATACCTGCAATAGCTGATAGGTACGTACCTGCCTTACCAGTAGTCTCACTTTGAGATGGATGCCTGCAATAGCTGCTAGGTATGTGCCTGCCTTACCAGTAGTCTCACTTTGAGATGGATACCTGCAATAGCTGCTAGGTACGTGCCTGCCTTACCAGTAGTCTCACTTTGAGATGGATACCTGCAATAGCTGCTAGGTACATGCCTGCCTTACCAGTAGTCTCACTTTGAGATGGATACCTGCAATAGCTGCTAGGTACATGCCTGCCTTACCAGTAGTCTCACTTTGAGATGGATACCTGCAATAGCTGCTAGGTACATGCCTGCCTTACCAGTAGTCTCACTTTGAGATGGATACCTGCAATAGCTGCTAGGTACGTACCTGCCTTACCAGTAGTCTCACTTTGAGATGGATACCTGCAATAGCTGCTAGGTACGTGCCTGCCTTACCAGTAGTCTCACTTTGAGATGGATACCTGCAATAGCTGCTAGGTACATGCCATGCCAGTAGTCTCACTTTGAGATGGATACCTGCAATAGCTGCTAGGTACATGCCTGCCTTACCAGCAGTCTCACTTTGAGATGGATACCTGCAATAGCTGCTAGGTACGTACCTGCCTTACCAGTAGTCTCACTTTGAGATGGATACCTGCAATAGCTGCTAGGTACGTGCCTGCCTTACCAGTAGTCTCACTTTGAGATGGATACCTGCAATAGCTGCTAGGTACGTGCCTGCCTTACCAGTAGTCTCACTTTGAGATGGATACCTGCAATAGCTGCTAGGTACATACATGCCATACCAGTAGTCTCACTTTGAGATGGATACCTGCAATAGCTGCTAGTCTCACTTTGAGATGGATACCTGCAATAGCTGCTAGGTACCTGCCATACCAGTAGTCTCACTTTGAGATGGATACCTGCAATAGCTGCTAGGTACCTGCCATACCAGTAGTCTCACTTTGAGATGGATACCTGCAATAGCTGCTAGGTACATGCCATACCAGTAGTCTCACTTTGAGATGGATACCTGCAATAGCTGCTAGGTACCTGCCATACCAGTAGTCTCACTTTGAGATGGATACCTGCAATAGCTGCTAGGTACGTGCCTGCCATACCAGTAGTCTCACTTTGAGATGGATACCTGCAATAGCTGCTAGGTACGTGCCTGCCATACCAGTAGTCTCACTTTGAGATGGATACCTGCAATAGCTGCTAGGTACATGCCTGCCTTACCAGTAGTCTCACTTTGAGATGGATACCTGCAATGGCTGCTAGGTACATGCCTGCCTTACCAGTAGTCTCACTTTGAGATGGATACCTGCAATAGCTGCTAGGTACGTGCCTGCCATACCAGTAGTCTCACTTTGAGATGGATACCTGCAATAGCTGCTAGGTACGTGCCTGCCATACCAGTAGTCTCACTTTGAGATGGATACCTGCAATAGCTGCTAGGTACATGCCTGCCATACCAGTAGTCTCACTTTGAGATGGATACCTGCAATAGCTGCTAGTTACATGCCTTACCAGTAGTCTCACTTTGAGATGGATACCTGCAATAGCTGCTAGGTACGTACATGCCATACCAGTAGTCTTACTTTGAGATGGATACCTGCAATAGCTGCTAGGTACGTACATGCCAGACCAGTAGTCTCACTTTGAGATGGATACCTGCAATAGCTGCTAGGTACATGCCTGCCATACCAGTAGTCTCACTTTGAGATGGATACCTGCAATAGCTGCTAGGTACGTACATGCCATACCAGTAGTCTCACTTTGAGATGGATACCTGCAATAGCTGCTAGGTACGTGCCTGCCTTACCAGTAGTCTCACTTTGAGATGGATACCTGCAATAGCTGCTAGGTACGTGCCTGCCATACCAGTAGTCTCACTTTGAGATGGATACCTGCAATAGCTGCTAGGTACGTGCCTGCCTTACCAGTAGTCTCACTTTGAGATGGATACCTGCAATAGCTGCTAGGTATGTGCCTGCCTTACCAGTAGTCTCACTTTGAGATGGATACCTGCAATAGCTGCTAGGTATGTGCCTGCCATACCAGTAGTCTCACTTTGAGATGGATACCTTCAATAGCTGCTAGGTATGTGCCTGCCTTACCAGTAGTCTCACTTTGAGATGGATACCTGCAATAGCTGCTAGGTATGTGCCTGCCATACCAGTAGTCTCACTTTGAGATGGATACCTGCAATAGCTGCTAGGTATGTGCCTGCCATACCAGTAGTCTCACTTTGAGATGGATACCTGCAATAGCTGCTAGGTACGTGCCTGCCTTACCAGTAGTCTCACTTTGAGATGGATACCTGCAATAGCTGCTAGGTACGTGCCTGCCATACCAGTAGTCTCACTTTGAGATGGATACCTTCAATAGCTGCTAGGTATGTGCCTGCCTTACCAGTAGTCTCACTTTGAGATGGATACCTGCAATAGCTGCTAGGTACATACCTGCCATACCAGTAGTCTCACTTTGAGATGGATACCTGCAATAGCTGCTAGGTATGTGCCTGCCGTACCAGTAGTCTTACTTTGAGATGGATACCTGCAATAGCTGCTAGGTACATACCTGCCATACCAGTAGTCTTACTTTGAGATGGATACCTGCAATAGCTGCTAGGTACATGCCTTACCAGTAGTCTCACTTTGAGATGGATACCTGCAATAGCTGCTAGGTACGTGCCTGCCTTACCAGTAGTCTCACTTTGAGATGGACACCTGCAATAGCTCCTAGGTACGTGCCTGCCATACCAGTAGTCTCACTTTGAGATGGATACCTGCAATAGCTGCTAGTTACATGCCATACCAGTAGTCTCACTTTGAGATGGATACCTGCAATAGCTGCTAGGTATGTGCCTGCCATACCAGTAGTCTCACTTTGAGATGGATACCTGCAATAGCTGCTAGGTACGTGCCTGCCTTACCAGTAGTCTCACTTTGAGATGGATACCTGCAATAGCTGCTAGGTACGTGCCTGCCATACCAGTAGTCTCACTTTGAGATGGATACCTTCAATAGCTGCTAGGTATGTGCCTGCCTTACCAGTAGTCTCACTTTGAGATGGATACCTGCAATAGCTGCTAGGTATGTGCCTGCCATACCAGTAGTCTCACTTTGAGATGGATACCTTCAATAGCTGCTAGGTATGTGCCTGCCATACCAGTAGTCTCACTTTGAGATGGATACCTGCAATAGCTGCTAGGTACGTACATGTCATACCAGTAGTCTCACTTTGAGATGGATACCTGCAATAGCTGCTAGGTACGTGCCTGCCATACCAGTAGTCTCACTTTGAGATGGATACCTTCAATAGCTGCTAGGTATGTGCCTGCCTTACCAGTAGTCTCACTTTGAGATGGATACCTGCAATAGCTGCTAGGTACATACCTGCCATACCAGTAGTCTCACTTTGAGATGGATACCTGCAATAGCTGCTAGGTATGTGCCTGCCGTACCAGTAGTCTTACTTTGAGATGGATACCTGCAATAGCTGCTAGGTACATACCTGCCATACCAGTAGTCTTACTTTGAGATGGATACCTGCAATAGCTGCTAGGTACATGCCTTACCAGTAGTCTCACTTTGAGATGGATACCTGCAATAGCTGCTAGGTACGTGCCTGCCTTACCAGTAGTCTCACTTTGAGATGGACACCTGCAATAGCTCCTAGGTACGTGCCTGCCATACCAGTAGTCTCACTTTGAGATGGATACCTGCAATAGCTGCTAGTTACATGCCATACCAGTAGTCTCACTTTGAGATGGATACCTGCAATAGCTGCTAGGTATGTGCCTGCCATACCAGTAGTCTCACTTTGAGATGGATACCTGCAATAGCTGCTAGGTACGTGCCTGCCTTACCAGTAGTCTCACTTTGAGATGGATACCTGCAATAGCTGCTAGGTACGTGCCTGCCATACCAGTAGTCTCACTTTGAGATGGATACCTTCAATAGCTGCTAGGTATGTGCCTGCCTTACCAGTAGTCTCACTTTGAGATGGATACCTGCAATAGCTGCTAGGTATGTGCCTGCCATACCAGTAGTCTCACTTTGAGATGGATACCTTCAATAGCTGCTAGGTATGTGCCTGCCATACCAGTAGTCTCACTTTGAGATGGATACCTGCAATAGCTGCTAGGTACGTACATGTCATACCAGTAGTCTCACTTTGAGATGGATACCTGCAATAGCTGCTAGGTACATGCCTGCCATACCAGAAGTCTCACTTTGAGATGGATACCTGGCCATGTTAGGTACAACACATCACTAGTAACTCAACTAGAAGAACAACATTCTGCTGCGATTGACATTATCCACATCTTAATAATTGACACAGATTTAAAATGTCACTTAGCCTTAATTATCTAACAATTTAAACATTTCTGTTAACTTATTACATAATTCAGTGAAAGAAATACAATCTATAGTGATCATTAACATTATCCAAAACCCAATTGTAAAATCTAACTACTCGTATTATTGCTAGTTGCTATTCTTGAAGCTTTTACTCTCTAAATAATTGTTATATTTAAGATTCATGTTGCTTCACTGTTAACAGCTTCAATTTTTCACTCAATCCTGAGCTACAGTTAACTCAGACAGGTTTCCTTTTAAGGCCATGTATTGGAGAAATTTGGTGAAAATTGACAAAAATTTTTATTTTTACCTTTTCTACTGGTAAGTAGGGATAGTATTGTATTCCACCCAAAAATTTGATGGCAAGATTTCACCGGAAATATAAGTTTTGAGACCCCCTGAATCCAAAACAAGCATTTGAGAAAAAGGTACATGTGTGTGTGTGTGTGTGTGTGTGTGTGTGTGTGTGTGTGTGTGTGTGTGGGTGTGTGTGTGTGTGTGTGTGTGTGTGTGTGAACTGACAGAAGAGAAATCATATGGGTGGTTTCAACAAGATTCTGCTACTGCAAGTACAGATCGTGACTGAAAAAATGGGGTCAAAATGTCATTTTGGTACCTCTCTTTATTTACAGTCTGGTCGTAAAATATTGGACCAATTATGCGTCGCGCTAACAGCACACCAAACTCTAAATCTCCGAGGGATTTCTTAAACGCGATGTGAATTTTGAGATGCCCAATACCGACTGTTATGAGTGTTTACACGACCATCTAGATGAAACCACGCCTCATCCGAAAAGAACAGAAACTGTGGATCAATTAAACCATCGTTCACGACATTTGCAGCATTTTCTATAAGGTAAGATTTTTATACATGTTTTATGTGCAGCTTGTTAGTAGCGGCAAACCCGGCCACGGCAGCTTCAAACTCGCACAGGCAAAAGGCTGTGCGGCGGTGAAGAACCAATCTGATAGCCCTGTAGTTTGACATATGACATTGAAATTTTGTGTATATTAGGTATTTACTTTATGTTCTGAGTGTGGGGAAAAAAATTCAAAGCAATCCGAAGAAAACTATGGATTTTTTAATTTTCACAAATACATTGCCTTAAAAGTTTAATGACATTCCATGGAGGTTTGTGAAATTCCTGGATCCTGTGTAAGCTTTCTCACACATTTCTTTGCAGTTTATTTTAACTGTTTCTAATTTTTCTCCAATGTCATCAAGTTGTTCCCCTGTAAGATGCAGAACTTTACTTTAAGTTTATTGCCACGAATAAATCCCATTTCCCTAAATCTACTCCTAATGTTGTAAGTTGTGTTTCTCTGTGAGATGCACAGATGGCAGGGAATCTGCGTTGCTTCTCTACAGGAGTTTACGTACCATAGGAATCATGCATGTACATGATTATGTATGTTATGTAAATATGTTCTGCAACACAGATCTTGTGCTAACTGCTTAGCAAGCACACAAAATGACTTTTTTTTTTTGCATATTTATACCTTGCTTTTACCTTCAGTGGGCAAACAGCTTAAACAGTGACTATGAAAATAATGCAATAGACATATTTTACCCAATATTACATAAATATGTACTCGTACATGCTTTTTGTGTCGATATTACATGATTCTTTGTTGATTCATTATGTATTATTGTATTACTTGGTTTCACAAAGCTGATATTTCTGTATTGAAAGCACATGGTGAATAAAATGAACTGAATACATAAAAATGTAAGTTCTAAAAATGCTTTTTTTGTCTTTCCTAATTCTTCTGCCGGTTCCTTCCACAGTCTCTGTTTTTCCCTCACTATTTCTATACTCTGCATGCTGCAGATTGTATAGAAGATCATTCTGCTGAACAAAATCAATAATCCTTTCCTGTTCCAGGTATGAGAACTTACGTTTTACACTCATTTTGCCCAAACTTGCAAGTAAACAAAACGATATCGCTATTATAATCTCACTTCTGATCACAAAACACCTATTCAGATCGCTCAAGTTCAACTGAACTGAAAAAATGACCGCTAACGTAATTTTCGTCGCCTAGATTTCTGGTGGAGAAGTGAAAAATCTAGTGACAAATGAATTCAGTTCTCAGTTCAGTTCTCGGTCGGAGGAAAGCATTTCCATTACAAACGTGATCACGTGACCCTCAACTGAAAAATCTTAAGTTCTAGTTCAGTTCAGTTTTCAGATTGGAGGAAAGCAGGGCTTTTGATGGCCTTTACATCTGACCCTGTTAGTGCTGTTAGGTTGGCTATAAACAGCTAGAGAACTCAACTGCTACCCATCACCAGTGTAAACTACCATAGCTTTTATGTTGAAAACTGTGTACAAGTAACTATGCCCATTGGATAAAATAGCAAAACTAACACCCATTTAGTATCATCTCTATTTACATCTTTAATGTCAACAGTTTGAATAACCTCTCAATACCTTCTAAATACAGCATTAAATATAAAGATTTTAAAAGAATATCTTATTTTTGTACTTTCAGCTTAAAAATTCATTTTTAAAAATGTACACAAAATAGTATGGTCTATATAAAATGAAAGAATGGTGCTGTTAAATGAAACAGCATGCATATGTATGTGTGTGTGTATATATATCACAGCTTTATATCTTTAATTTAGTACAATTATACACTGCAAAAGAATGAGGTATAGAAGTATAGTTTAGGTACATTTTTCGAGATAATCAGCAATATACTAAAGTTAATATTTATCATGTAATTAATGTTTCTCCACACAATAGCTATGTGGAGGACATGATTGGAAAGCTTGGTGGTTAGAGCAGCCAGACGGTAACCAGTAGATCCGTGGTTCAAATCCTTGTCATGGCATTACATTTTTCAGTCTCACTCTACCCTTTCTGAGACACTATAATTATTGCACAATATTCTGCTGAAATATAAACAGATTATTCCCACACGGTTGTTATTAATCTTTCTCCAATATGAAATTACACTACTAATACTATTAATGATAATTAAAGAAGTTAAACCGAAATGGTAATGTTACAAAACTCAATGTCACATCTGATAACAATTTTTCAACAACTACACCATGTACAAAAGCCTTGTGACAAAGGAGATGCACTGCAGCAAACACCAACTGGGGGTTGTTTAGATTATGGAAGCCAAAAATACACTATATCAACCTTATGCTGATATAATCAACTGAAGCACTGAGACAGCCATACTTCCAAGGTCATTCACATCGGCTCTGGTAGCCACTGCACTGCTTGTCACTAGGAGGGTTAAATTTGCTTGGCTTGTTGATTTCTTTCATAGAGACAGTAATTTATTGTCTCGTTTTGTTTTTAAATTAATTGTTCTGCAATACTCTATCTTTATGTCACATTTATTTCTGATATCCTTTTTAATACTCCCAGTAACCAACAGGGATGGCTCAACTGGTAACTTCTGTGGCCCACAATTGAGAGATTACTGCTTCAATCCCATGGCCCCACACTCTAACATGGGTTTTTTTATGGTTTCCCCATGTCACTCAGGCAAATGCTGGGGTGCATTCTTTCATATCACGGTTCCCTTTCCATCATTTCACTTCATTCCATTTCATTATCATCTTTCAGGTGTGCTTCCAGACGAGTGGTGTTGGTAACTGCTGTTCTCGATGCTGGGTAGTGTTTGGGCAGCCACTGCCTCTGTCTGGGGGGAGCGGGACACCTGTGCGACACTCATCAGACCCACGGGGCACTAGCTCACGCAGCGGGAGGAGGGTTTAGTGACAGCTATTTCACACGCTGCATTTGAAGTGTGAGCCGGCAACAATGGGCCATGCAGAATTAACCCTATTGCCTCACCAAAGCAGCCCGGGTTCAATCCCAGGCAACCACATGTGGGATTCATGATGGACGAAGCAGCACTGGGGTGGGTTTCTTCCGGGTCCTCTGGTTTCCCCCACCATCTCATTCCACCAGTGCTCCTTCTTCATTCCATGTATCATCAGTGCCACCGCCTGCAGTGCCATATGTATTAAAAGTGGGCGTTAAACACCACAAAAAAAAAATTGAACACTGTTGCATGCATTTCTAGAAGCTTTTTATGTGCACAGACCTCTGCTTGGAGGTTGGACCATGTCATCATTGCTCAAGTATTGTGTCATGTTGGGAAACAAGTGGTAGTCACTGGGTGTAGGGTGGATGGGTGATAATGTCCCATCCCAAGGTCCACAGTTTCATGGGCAGTGTGCAGTGTCATGGAAAAGGATTATGCTCCCATTAGGCAGTCCTCTTCTTCTTTTTTTTTTTTACTGTCTCACAATAATTGTCTGCATTCGTTGCCCCAGGAGCCATAAACTCGACCAACAATATCCCGCTTCGATCCCAAAACACAGTTGTCATGACATTACCAACAGACTATATTCTTTTGAAATTTTGTAGCTTGGGTGAATCAGAATTGTTCGCCACTTGTGAATGCTTTTCACATCTATACATTACTCCATACACTTCTGTCAACTGCCAATGAATTTTGATTGGTTTAGTGCCTTTTGCATTAAAAAACCAAATAACTGCACATACTTTGCACGTAGCAGTAGTGGCAAACAGAAGTTCCATTACAACTTGGTGCCAAGTCAAGACTAAACACTGCAGTGGTTGTGGGAGTAGAGGAAGCAATAAACACAATAGTGTGGCCAACATCCACGCCAACAGTTTCCCTACTGCTCAGCATTTTGGAGACCTTACTTTTGGGATCATTCTCGTGTCTTTAACCTATGATATTTTAATCAAATGAAGTCTCCAACAGATAAGGTGAAAGGATCATTCTTGCACATGCTATCTCTGAAGAATCCCATGCTTTTGTTTGACGGGAAGAAACACTACGATTACCACAAAGAAATGGATGCACCCATGTATGAAAAGTATTTTACAATGCAGATTCTGCCAAATGTTCCACCAGGATCTGTAATTGTTATGGATAATGCAAGTTAACATTCTGCCAACTGTGAGAAAGTGTCAGCGAAAAACACTACGAAGAGTATCAATGGGCTGGTTAAAGAACACAAACATACTGTTCAGAGAGGACAGCAATAAGTTTGAATTAGTAAATATATTATAGTGTTCGCGATCAATATTGCAAGCAATATTGTATCGAAAAATTAGCAACAGCAGCAGGGATCACAATTTTGCGCCTTCCTCCTTATCACCCGGAACTTCATCCCATCAAAAGTGTTTGGAGCCAGGTTAGGAGATACAGAGCTGCCAGGAACAAGGATTTCAAGTTAGCAACAGTTAAAGAGCTAATGAAACAAGGTATGTTAAATGTCACGGTGGACAATTGGAAAAACTATCAATATCACATGATACAGTGCAAGAAAAATATGTGGAATGTGGACAAGATGATTGAAATAATTCATGAAAGTGTTGTGATAAACTTAGACTCTGATAGCAGCTCTGAAGGTGGTTCAAAAACAGACGATGTTGACGATGGCGACTCTGATTTGGGTGTTCAGCCACTGCAGGAATTGTTTTTTTAAAGGTAATCCTTTTATTTCTTTTTCTTTCTTGTAATTTTATGGATGTTAGTTTCATAAATATCTCACATGTCTGATTTACTTCTCACTTGCAAATCACGCTTTCATAGAGCAAATGCGCCATTCATAAAGCCTGCCATGATGTTGCAACACTGCATGCCGAGACATGGCTCATAGCCTGCACTTTAGTATAGCATAGTACTGAGAACTACAATTACTGTTTCTGCTACCCTTTCAAAGAACTACTTCTTACCTAACCAAAAGTGTACACATTTACATTTTTCCAACTTTCTTAGTGATGTGAGAAAGCTAAGTGTACTGTCAGAGAACACATTGATTCACTGCTGTATCTCTCAGATAGTGTTTGTGTGTTTGTGGTGTTTAACACCTGCGTTTACTACATACGGCACCGCAGGCGGTGACACTGATGATACATGGGATGAAGATGAAGCACCGGTGGAATAATCATGGTGGGGGAAACCAGAGAACCTGGAGGAAACCCGCCCCAGCACCGCTTCGTCCACCACAAATCCCACATATGGTTGCCTGGGATCGAACCCAGGCTGCTCAGATAGTGTTCCCAAGCTAAAACATACCTAACAGCAAGAAACCTGGCTGTTATCTTTTATCAGCAGATAGAATTTAGGAGAGGGATATAAAATAGTTTGTAGGGCAATTCACCCTATGTACTTACGTTGACTGTGATGTTGGGAAATCCTCATCTATCCCAGTTATACACGACGAGGCACTTCCCTGTATAAACATACAGCAATGCATTAATAAATATCCCTTCCATTCACACACACGTCATATTTACAAGGACAGTTCAATAAGTAGCTGTGTTTCAAAATAGATGGTGTTGGTAAGGCAAGTTGCTGTTATTATTGTGTATTGTCATTTGTTACATGTCACCAAAACAAGTTTGGTACTGATTCATAGGCTAGTTTGGATCTGACATGCTTTTCAGTGATGTGCTTTTTGCTTTTGAATGGGAAAACTTATGAGGAGGTAAAAGTGAAATTGGATGCTATTTATGGTGACCTTTCACCATCTTTAGACCACCTCCGTAGAGCAGTTGGTAGCACGCTTGCCTCTGGCGCAGAAGACCCGGGTTCGATCCCTGGTACCAGCATGGGGTGCACTCCCACTAGGAGGTCTGAAACGGGGTACACTCAGCCTCATTAGATTCCAGGGGTCCAATTGAGGAGCTACTTGATGCAGAAGTAGCAGCCCCAGGTTGAGAAGGTCACATAACTGACTGCAAGGGCTCTGGGGAGGGGAGGGCTGCACCCCGCCAATGATGCCTGTAGTGGGCAGAGGTGGGGGATGCAGTAGCTGGGTGGTAAGTCTTGATGCAGAAGTAGTGGCCCCAGGTTGAGAAGGTCACATAACTGACTGCAAGAGCTCTGGGGAGGGGAGGGCTGCACCCCACCAATGATGCCTGTAGTGGGCAGAAGTGGGGGATGCAGTGGCTGGGTGGTAAGTCTTGGCACTTCATGGGCTGTTACGCCTATATCTATGACAGTAGTCAGATATAGGTTCAATGACTTCTAACATGGTCAAACACCTGTTTTAGCTGAGAACCATCCAAGATGCCCGGCAGATGTGGTTACAAAGGAAGTCACTATATGATTCTCACTGATCACCAAACTGAAGTGCACAAAGTGGTAGGGGATATAACTGTGTTAATGGGATCAACAATTCATATTCTGTATGGCAAGTGATGAAGTTGTTGGTCCATTTGCTAACATTAGACAACAGGAGGGTGCAGCTTTGAACTTTGAAGTTGTGTTTGAAGCTAATTAAGTAAAAGCTCAAGGAGATTTTGAGTGAAGTTGTCACCTGGATTCATCATTATATTCTGGAAACCAAGCAACATCTAAAACAATGGATTGCTTTCAGTGAATCTCCTCCAAAGAAAGTAAAGATGTGCCCATTGGCTGCACAAGTGACAGCAACGGTTTTTTGAGATGCAAACGGTTTCATACTCATTGACTTCTTAGAAAAAGCAAAGGCAATTACTGGACAGTACTACAATGTGTTATTGGCCCAGTTCAAGAAATTGAAGAAGACGCAGTCCCATTTGGTACGGAAGACAGTGCAGTTATTATTTATTTATGCCAACAAACTTACTGTTGGTGTTTTTAAACACACAAGCCGTGTGTGGGCAATGTTTGAGAGGTAGAATTTTTCAGTTCCGATTCTACCTCTCAAGAAAGTGCAGTTTCATCACGAAAAGCATCAGGACATTCATTTGCTGTATGAATTACTGCCTCATCCCCCATATTCACCATACCTGACTCCCTGCAATTTCTCCTTCTTCTCCTCCTCCTTCCCCTTCCCCTCCTTCTTCCTTCTTCTTCTCAAATGTGAAGAAATGCCTTACCGGAATAAAATTTATATAAAATGAGATTATCATCAAGATAAGCATATTTTGTAGAGTTTGACAGTTCCTCACAGAAATCTAAACTTCCACAGCTGACATTGTAAAGATGTACAATGTTTCCAGGCTTGTAGTCATTTCCTTCTTCAACTGCATCTGGCATCCTCAGAGAGGTCAAAGCCAAGTAAGCAGCTCGAAGATGTCAGATGTAGTTTTTGTCAAAAACTCAGAGAAGGAAATAACTAGACTGCAGTCCACAAACCTGTAAAACACATATGTAGACATTTCCTATTTCTTGGAGATGTTAAAAAGATGGCAGAAACACTGGGTAAAGGTATATCCCTAAAAGGGGACTGTGCTGAGAAATAAATAATTCATGTTTGGAAAAATGTGCATCTTCATTCCTAACACAAGTACCTACTTACTGAACTATCCTCATAAATCATACCTACTTGTTTACTAACAGGAGAAGTATCAAACCCTTCATACTGTAACTCATTTTGAAATTGGTGAGGGCCAAATGCTCTAACCAAATATTCCTGTGTTACATTCACATGACTGTCTCTACTCACTCAATTTCCTCTGTCTACATCTTGTAAACACACAACCTTTCATTACACATTTTGTTGCAGTTAATATAAGAACGCAGTACACTAAATAAATAATAATTACCATTTAAAGGTTATTTAATCCTGGGATATAAAGTACTTACAATAGTAAGTCACCATCGGGGTGATTTGTCTCTGATATGAGACTGCCTTTGTGGTTTACCAGGAGAAATATGAACTGGTTTGAGAATTTAATGCCATTCTGGCAGGTTGTCACAGTAGCTCAGTGGTTAGAGCAGCCGCCTGGTAAGCGGAAGGTCTGTGGTTCAAATCCCAGTTGTGGCATTGAATTTTTAAGTTCCAATTCTACTTCTCAAACTTCAACATATATATTTCACTTGTCATATATCTTGAACACGTACACTGCCGGTCAAAAGCTTTTGGACGCTAAGGTGTTTTTAAGGAAATGAAGGAACAATTAAAAACAATGAACAGAATTAGTTGAAACAATGTATTTTTATATACCATATATTATTTTACATTATGGAGCATGTGTTATATTTCAATAAAAACTGGTCTGAATTAATTTCACCATGAAGGATGTCTTAATTTTCTTGAAAATCTTATTAACATCTTTGGAATATGCTCAATTTAAATACCATGTTCGATATTTTCTTTTAATGCACAGATCTTTTTCAGAAGTTTTCTACTGAGGACCTCAAAACATGTATGTAAAACATTGAATGTTTATGGAATACGTGAATGGTAGAGGTATATGGACACAGTATGAAGCATACCTGTATCTTGTTGTGCAACTCAGCGCCTGGAGCACCTTTAGGGGGTTTTACATCTGCTGTTGTTTTCTCTGTCCACACAGGTTCTTCCTTGATCTCTATTTTAGCATCATCTGCATCCTCCCATTCACATTTAACATCTGTACATCCTTTCTCAGGCCACCAGGGCTCCACCTTGATCTCCATCTTACTGTCCACATCGCTGTCATCCATCTCGCTGCCTACAGGAAGTAAATAGTACTGCATCAACACATCCCTATACCTACACAGTACCACTTAAACAACATGCACCTCGTGACAATTAGTCATGTCATAAGTGCTGCCACAACTACAAATGTAGATAGTGAATGATACTATACAAAACATGTATTAACTATAATGTAGTGAATACAAAGAATAGATAGTTACTCAAAATGTCCTCAACACAGACACGGCCAATCATCTGTAGCAGTATGTATGACCTTTATGTCCAAATTCTGCACTGTTTGTTTCAAATCTTATTTTAGGGCCCCGTATTCAGCTAGCTTTACTCTCAGTGTCCCGTAGTTGGTAAACCAGCGGATTCAGATCTGTATTTGCTGATAGCCAGTCTTGGTGAACTATAAACTCAGCAACATTGAAAAATCTGATGTGTTGCACTCACATGACTTTCTCTACTCTTGTACTAACCATTCTTACAAACTCTTATTCCTATATCTTCATGTTAGTTGAGATAAACATTTGCAGAAATTATCTTATTATTTCCTAGTATGCACAAGAGGAATATTGGAATACAGTAGGCTTTGAGCGATAGTCAAATCATTTAAAGCTTTCAAATTCTGTTCTCTTCGCACAGCTAAGATAAAAAGAATGAATAACAATGTTCCATTTCACGAAAGTTTTAAGTTTTCCGAAACTGACACAAATAATAAGGAATATCTCCGAAACAGTTCACTCTACAAAAAAAAAAAAATTATTTAAACATAAAAATTGTGTGTTTAAGCAAGATCTACATTTATTGTGCTATTTTAACTCTGGAACATTTTACCCCTCGAGTCATATTTCATAATTTGATATTGAAGAGAGCAATAGCAGTAATAGCATAGCGGATAGAAGTGACAGTGTGAGCTCTTCGGGAGTTACTATGGTTCGCTCGCAAGATGGCACTGGTGTCGTGGTCGCTTTACTTTAGTTCACGAATGCATGGTGAAAATGGGTTTCATATTATCAGTTAGCATTTTAAATACCTAAAATCGTAAGCAGGAATATTGGAAATACGGTTTTGAAACATCGTCTTTCCTTGACACATAATACAGGATGGTATTTTACAATAATGGGTATTATAATTAACGAAGAACAGTGGGAAATATCTGCTTACATGATTTTACGCTGAGAAATTAAACCATAATGCAAATTATGTATTTTTTAAGCATTGTATCTAGAACCAGCTTTTGTTTTTTACTTAAATACTTTAAATTGCGTTTATGTTCGCAACAATTAGTAGCGAATTTCTTTTCTACTATTTTTAATTTAGCCCTCTCTTTAGATAGCAGGACTTTAGTTCTAACTGAATTTCTATTGAGGTTTCTAATTCTTTTCTTCAGTGTAGCAATTTCATTATTGACACTTGTGTTTGTGACCTTGGAGGAATTAGAACTGTTTTCTGTGAATTCCTCATTCTTGAAGGACGGCGCGTTTGAAATAAGAACTGGTTGACTGGATCCTGCATCTGGTAATTTACTGATTGTTGAATATTGCTTTTTCAGTAATTTTTTGTCTCTATTTTGTGGAGATTTTCGGGATTTATGCACTGTAGTTAAGTACCTGGGTAAATTAGGAATTGCCCCTGGCTTTAACCGCCATTTAATTCTAGGGATTTCAACTAGTTTTCCATGCACAACGAATGAATCAACTTTCACTAAAAAGTCCTCTGGAAAATGTTTGTCACAAATACTAGATTTAACAGATAATTTAGTGTCTTTCCTAGGAATAGACTTTTCCCATTTGTAAAACAGATTTTTATCTTTAGGAGTAAAAAAATGTCTAGCTTCTGAGCAGTTTGTGTATCCTGAACGACACCCGGGTACAAAACAAGTTGGCATTTTTAATCAATTATTGATGTTGCTTGAAACTTACGTTTTGAAGAACACACACATTTATGCACAAAATTAGAAGCAATTTCACAAGTTATGTACCTAATTACTCACAACATACAACGCATACGTATAAAATTGTCTGTACTTCCGAATCACATACTAGGCAGTTCGGTCGCATTTTAAGGCGACTGCGATCGCCACGCCGCAGTTTCGGTCAGTTGCCACGGGACCACGGATCATGCAGTGAACTAGCGGGAGAGCTCACACTTTCTCTTCTATCTGCTATGGTAATAGTAACCGTTTTTTAGAGAGCACCATATTTTTATGTTTTGGCAGTCACATCGCTCTCTCACAACCCCCAGAATGTCTGGAGGACCACACCTGTCGTTATTGTACAGTAAGATTTCGTCCATCTCCTGCAGTTTACAAGTTATTCAACAGTCTACCAGAGTAAACAGGACTACATAGGCTATAGCCAGGAAATTCAAAATATACATTTCATTTGTCATACAAATATCTTAAACATATGGCATTTTGATCAAAATCGTTAGAGCTATTTTCAAAAAATTTTCCATGAAAAGGGTAGTTTAGGGTGGTGCTATTTTCTTCAAAATCTTTGTATCACATCCTTGAAAGACATTAAACTTAAATATCAACTTTGGTTTTTAACTGACTTTTCGTTTTTGAGTTATGCTGTCCACAGACCGACACTGACACACACACACATTTGCCCACGTATGCAGACCTTTTTCTAAAAATGCTTTTTTTTGGATTAAGAGGGTCTCAAAACATATTTCCGGTGAAATCTTGACATTGAATTTTTTGAGTGGAATATAATACTTCCTCTACTTGCCAATAGAGAAAGTAAACATTGAAAAATATGTTGATGTTTATAAACACATTCTGCTGCAGGTGACATAGTAATATTAATTTCTGAGAGGGTCCTCTCCCTCATTCAGCTGTTGATTGACTGGTTCAACATCAGGTAACTGCCTCCGCTTCTCTCGTTGCCTGGTCTGCTGTTCTTCTTATTGGCTAGTTGTAAGACATTGTCTATGATTGCTATGTCAAGTTCATTGGCCAATCTCTATCCTTAATGATATAAATATTATCCTACACTGTTAACTCCCAATAATTTTTTGCTGGTTTTAAAAGTTGGATATTTAGGTTGATATTGATTGCATGACCAAAAGTGGTGAGCTGTGACTGATTTATCTCTTTGTATTTGATGTTTCTGACGTTTCATTCTAGTCTCCAAATTTCTTTTTGTTTTGCTGATATTATTTTATGTCAGTCTTCATAGTTGATGCAGTAGACTCCTAATAATTTAATACTTAGATGGTATTTTTTGAGGTGATTGAGCAAACTTCTCGCACTGCACCTGTTTTGCAGAGCCAGTTTTATATTATAACCCATAAAAATGTTGTTGAATCTGTTGAAAAATTTTGAGTAATATGTAAATTTACAATATCTTTCTTAGGTATCATTAATTTTTACTTTCTCTACTGGTAAGCAGAGGAAGTATTGTATTCCACCCAAAAATTTGATGTTGAGATTTCACCAGAAATATGTTTTGAGACCCCTGAATCCAAAAAAGAATCATTTTTAGAAAAAGGTCCATGTGTATGTGTGCCTGCCTGTCAGTCTGTGTGTCTGTTAGCCTGTGGGCAGCATAACTCAAAAACGAAAAGTTGGTTAAAAACCAAAGTTGGTATTTGAGTTTAATGTCTTTCAAAGATGCGACATGAAGATTTTAAAGAAAATAGCCCCACCCTAAACTACCCTTTACATGGAAAATTTTGATTTTCTTGAAAATGGCTCTAACAATTTTGATCAAAATGACATGTTTAAGATATTTTTATGACAAATGAAATGTACATTTTTAATTTTCTGGCTATAGCGTATGTAGTCCTGCTTACTGTGGATGACCTTTGAATAACTCGTAAGAGATAGACAAAATCTTACTCTACAAAAAATGTAGATCTTGCTCACACAATTTATGTCTAAATAAATTTTTCTGTAGAGTGAACCATTTTGGAGATATTCCTTGTTATTTATGTCAGTTTCACAAAATTTGGGTGAAATGGAACATCGTTGTTCATTTTTTTATATGTTAAGTGTGCAAAGAGAAAGGGATCTCAAAGCTTTAAAAGATTTGACTGTCGCCCTAAGCCTACTGTATTACCTACAAGGAAATAAGCAATAAGATAATTTGTACAAGTGTTTATCTCAACCAACATCAATAAGAGTTTGTAAGAATGGTTAGTACTAGAGTAGAGAAAGTCATGTGAGTGCAACACATCAGATTTTTAATTTGTTGACATCCTTGATAGTTTTTAATGTTCTAAGTTTTTTTAATAATCTAGTTGCAAAATTTGGTTTAAATCCATTCAAATTTGCAACAAGTTTAATATACTCCAGTTCTTTATTGCATTCTCCATTTGTAAGTGGGATATTGGTCAATCTGTGAATTAAGCTATGGAAGATTGCACGCTGATGTGCTTTTGGGTTGAAATTGTCTTGTTGAAAAACGCAGTGTCATAGGTGTCAGCACCAGCTCATGCAACAGTGGCTTAAGGACAATGTATCTGAGTTTATAACACACCAGTATTTGCTATCTGAATCCACTGGAGTATCACCAACAGTAGATCTTGCTCAACATGAGGCTCTAAAATGAGATTTGAAGCAAACAGTGCACAATTTGGACGTAAATGTGATACACGCTGATACAGATGATTTGCTGCACCTGTGCTACCTGTAAAGGAGTGACTATCTGTTCTTTGTATTTACTATATTATAATTAATAAATGGTATGACAATGTTTTGTCATTTTTTGTTGTGCTATACATGTTTTACAACTTGATATAACTAGGGAATGTGAGAACAGTGTTGCCAGATTGTACAAGAGTATCTGTCAGTTGTTTAGTAACATGTCGAACAGCAAATCACTTGCATGAAAGCTCTGCACTTTGGTTTGACCTTACCCAATCTGAACCAAACTCAAGAGTACATTATACTGTACCACCCAACCCTATACACATGCACCATGTATACTGTTAATGTCTATATATCATAGTTGAGCCAACTTGGTTTAACACTATGATTTTCTCCCCATTATGTTACGCTCCACTGTTAAATAAAGAATGCAAACAAACAGATGTGGGGCAAAGGCTTGTTCAACTGATTTGCAACTTTATGCTGTTTTTCATTCTTCTTTTGTTTTGTGAACTCTTGCAGGAACAAGAGATTAAACTCTAACCTAAAGCAATGAAATTGATAATTTTTAATTAAGGCTGTTAGGACCAGCAAAACCATATCAACAATGTCCAACGAATAGTGGAACTGCAATTCAGAACAGTAGCTACAGATATGTTACGTTAAGTTAGGTGTATCCTAAACCACACAGGAAGCTCAGCAATATTTCTCTACTTCATGTTACGTTACGTTACATATGCCTTTAGTCGAAGAGAACTAACCTGGCACTTGACAGCTAGCTCATTCACTACCTGCCCTAATCTCATCCAATCGTGTTACAAACACATTGTGAAACAGTTATAGTCGATTGTACGAGATAGCACTAGCCTCATTCGTAGGTGAGTGAATCAGCTAGCTGTCAGCTGCCATGTTAGTTCGCTCTGTCAGTTGCTCCACAAGTTGCCAGCGTACACATAACAAATACCATCACTGCAAAATGCATGATTCATTTAGCATTTCCAGGGGAATTAGAGTTCTAAGTTGCAAAGCAGAGCTGAGGAATGTGTTTTATAAGAAGAGAAGCAGAGCGAAGTGACGATAGAGCATAACCAAAACATCAATGTAGTTAAATCCTACTGACCCAGGAAATTAAGGGATTTCACTTAGTCTGGCACTCAATCCTGCATGCACAGTTTCCTACTTGCATTGTTTTTTGCTGTCTTTATGCAATTATTTTTCTATAAAAGAAAGACTTCTGAATTGGGAGGATGGCTGGACCAAATGACATCACTGAGGTAACATCTACTCCTTAAACATTTCACAGGGTATTTACAAGGTATTCCTGTTAGGTACCCTTAATCACTATCTTTCGTCATCTATAAAGAGCCTCAAATTGGTTTATTGCTAACGAATGTCCAAACATAGATTATTGGAACAAGAGAGAGAGGTTGACTCATTTGGGATGTCACTACACACTATAGCGCCAATAATAGCTTAAATAATAAACCGTTTTTCGTCGGTAACGCATGGTGAAATGGGAGCACTCCGCCTTCAAGCTGTGGTGGGGGGAGTCACGTGGTATAATTAGTAGTGGAGGAAGTAGCTTTGCCGGAAGAGCAGTAAGCTCGTGCACGCACATAAAACACACATTCGGGACCAGGATTGTTCACCATTTGCAGAATACGCCTACAAATAAAGTGCATGTGTTCCCGGCTTTCGAAGAGACGGCGACTCCGTACAACATTTTTAAGATAACAAAACGCTTCTGTTTCACGTTTACAATAGATAAATGCTGCAATATAGCCTTATTTTTCAATTACGATTCTGGTTTCAAGTTAAAGAGCTGCTGTCACTCTGAAAGTACCAACCCAAATATTTATGTTCAGCTCTTTTCCAACCATAACCTGGGTGTACTTTGTATTTCGTACCTATGTTTTGCGATCCATTGAACACAAGCACTTAGCTTGTGTTGCACAGTTTCAATTTCATCACAATTATTATGCCTAGTGTAATGTGAAATAATCGTGAAGTAATTAATTTATAAACAATTTGGGTTATGTCAGGCTTTTTTTTTTTTTTTTTTTTTTTTTCATATGGACCAATTCCCAGCTTTGCTGGCGATTTATTTAGTGGCGCAGCTGTCAACTGCATTTACATAATTAAAGGAGGTATACTAACGGACTATAATTTCATTCTGTGGTAATCTTAGCAGTTTTATTCATTAGGGAAGCAAAGGCACTTAGTACAGTAGGAAAGTAAGCTTCAGGAGGATGAAATGTATGAATCTGAGTGAGGAATGATTCCATCTCAACCTGGCCGCGTGTATATTGTCAGAGCTTGAAGAGAAAACAGGGTGATTCCGGACATATTATCAGTAGATACAAGGTGAAGCGAAGCATAGAATTCAGTTAATGTGCTAAAGAGTCACGTCACTTCCAAGATAAACACAATCCTGTCACCACAGAACACCAAACTACAAAAGCGCAACCGCAATGTTTACCTTTGGCAACACGAAGGCGATCGCAGCATGAATAGTGATCGGCGATGGAACTATGAAAAATCGCGCTCCAAAATGTTCACATTGCCGGTAGTATTTTTCATACTCGCCTGGCTTTCTACACGGTATGGTATTTAAAAAACCTTATGTGTCGCACTCACATGACTTTCTCTACTCTTGTATCGACCAATCTTACAAACTCTTATTACTATATCTTATTTGTGTTAGTTGAGATAAACATTTGTACAAATTATCTTACTATTTCCTTGTAGGTGTAAGAGGAATATTAGAATACAATAGGCTTTGAGCGACAGTCAAATATGTTAAAAGCTTTGAGATCCCGTTCTCTTTACACGCTTAACAAAAAAAAGAACAACGATGTTCTATTTCACGAAAGTTATACGTTTTCCGAAACTGACACGAATAACAAGGAATATCACTCCTTGGTTCACTATATATACATAAATTGTGTTTTAGCGAGGCCTACAGTTTTTGTACAGTAAGATTTTGCCTATCTCTTGCGGTTTACGAGTTATTCAAAAGTATCCAGAGTAAACAGGACTAGATAGGCTATAGCCAGAAAATTCCAAAATACACATTTCATTTGTCATACAAATATCTTAAACATATGACATTTTAATCAAAATCGTTTGAGCCATTTTTAAGAGAATAAAAACTTTCGAAAAATGTTCCGTGTAAAGGGCAGTTTGGGGTGGGGCTATTTTCTTCAAAATCTTCGTGTTGCATCCTTGAAAGACATTAAACTTAAATACCAACTTTGGTTTTTAACCGACTTTTCGTTTTTGAGTTATGCTGTCCACACACACACACGGACCTTTTTCTAAAAATACTTTTTTTTTTATTCAGGGGGTCTCAAAACACATTTCCGGTCAAATCTCGACATCGAATTTTTGGGTGGAATACAATACTTACCTACTTACCAGTAGAGAAAGTAAAAATACATGACAGATGTCACAAGCACAGAACACCTAGCGTCACAAGCAAGGGGAACCGAAGGGAGTTGGCGCAGGCCATTGTTATGGATATGTAAACAGAAGTTGCCGCATTAATTACACTGGTGAATAATGTACTCCTAAGCATAGAACTCATAAGTATGGAGGTATTTTTAGACGTGGCGAAAGCAGGAAGTTGCGCTTTGGTTTATGATAACTTTTATATTTATAAGACCATAGGGGTATCAGGTTAATATTCCTCCGAGTTCTGCGTAGTCAACATCGTATGTTTACGTACTAGGTGACAAAGCCATGAGGCGAATCGGAAAGAATGTATAACTGCCGAGTTGTTTACACGAGCTTATCGCACATACACGGCAAGACTGTACACTGTTCAGATACAATCATGTCTTCAGGATAACAACATCTCATATATCGGCAGGCACAGCAGGTCACTAATTTGTATTGCATTAGTGACTACGTCAAGTAACCAATATTTCGCTATTCTAGTAAGGAAGAATACAAGTGATCGCAGCGCTCGACAGCCAAGGTCAACGCGCCTGGTTGCTTTGCCAGGTAGTACAGTGCCCAATCGTATTTGTTTTCTATCAACAGTCTGTTTTCATGAAACATATTACGTTATACCCCCCCCCCCCCCCGCATTACTCGCGCATATCCTATATAGCAGGGTCATTCACCACGCCTGAAAGATATCTCTCTGGTGTGGTGGTAACGTGTCTGCATCACATTCAAGAGCTTCTGAGTTCGAATCTTGGTTACGGTGAGTTATATGGATAAGGTGTTTTTCCGTGGTTTCCCATTATCCTGAGAAGATGAATGTAGGGTAACTTTAAGCTCTACGGACCTCGGGCTCATTTGAGCACAATTTTACCCATTCCATTTATTCATCGTGCAATGTGACATTGCAGTGGAGGACATCAATAAAAAAGGAACCTCCTTAGTTCAGTTATTGCTAACTGCGTGCGAGAAAGCGAGGAAGAAGACACTCCTCAACAAGGATCCTCTTATTCTTTTCAACAACGTGGGGAAAAGCACTGCACGTGCTCTTAAAATAAGTGAGATAACCATTTATAGGATGTGTAACAGCTACAGCCACGTCCATCACGAATTGCAACTCCTAGGAAACAGAGCCCAGTTATGCAATAGGCCCATAAGACGGTACAGTTATAGCTTTATTCTCACAAAGAAGCAAAACTATTTATAGGAAGCCTTAGCTCTTTTAATTGGTCCTCCATGTTCTGGGATGAGTTCAAAAAATAAAACATCTGATATTAGAGAGATCGGATATTGTAGTACTAAGGCTTTAAAAACACTAATGCGGTATTGCTATAACAAGTATCCCTGTTCACAAATGTAATTATTATACTGTCACAAATGAGAAGTCTGGTTACTTTTAAAGTCACTTTATTTCTTTTGAAACTGAATCACAAAACACAGTACTGTTTTATTGCCAACACAATTTACAATTCACCATGACCTTGAAACTTACAACATTCTGTTGTGTAAACAGAATATTGCTCACAGTGCACAGGCAACTCTTCTGCACTCAAACCACAAACAAAAAACTAACTCACTAAAAACTGCATCATTGACCGTCCGACTCGCTTATACAGTCGAGAATTAGGTGCTGGAGGTCAGTTAGAAAAGTATCCAGACCTTTTATTGCGAACGCCTGATGGATTTGAATCAAGCGCGCTCGCATAAATCGGCCTTGCATCTTCGTGCGCATGCGTTATTTTTTCCCCGGCTGTGGACAGCGTCATTGCTGGCAAGCAGCATTTGAGGTAGTGTGCACTGTTCGCGTGGGTTTTTCATTGCAAGGGGAATGACAGAACTACTGGAGCAGCGCTACTGCATTGTGTGACAGCCAGATGGAAACCATTCGGAAAATTCAGTAAGGATGCTACGGACATCACAGATTAAGGAGTAGTGCAACTGGTTTAAAGATGGTCGCACATTGAGCCACGCTCAACATGCTGAAATAACCAGGTCATTTCCAAAGTGAACACGAAGTTACTGATGACGGAGCAAAAACAACTTCGTCTTTAAACCGGTTGTACCACTCCTTAATCTGTGATGCCCATAGCATCGTCACCGAAGGCCGTCTAAATCTGCCGAATGGTTTCCATCTGGCTGTCACACAATTTCTGGCAAAAGTTGATGCAGTAGTTCCGTTATTTCTCTTACAATGAAAAACCGACGCGAACACCACACACTACTTCATTCGACACTATCGACAGGCAGGGAAAAAATTCACATATGTGCATGAAGGTACAAGGTGGGCTCATGGAAGCACGCTTGACTCAAATCCAACAGGTTTCCGCAAAAAAAAAATCGGATACTTTTTTAACAGACCACGTACTTTTCGCAGCAAACCGACAGATGAGTGTCTAGGGATGGCATGTTCTTGCTCACAGGCCGGCGCTTACAAAGAGTGGTGTGAGATATCGAACACTGCCATGGTTAATGCAGCTTGAGTAAGCGCCCCTTGGTCTGAGTAGGGCGATACAGTCACACAATGCTGTAACCCTAGACTGTCGCTCGCTGCCTGGATATGCTGACGGCCCAAGGCTAGCGGGCAACCAGATAACACTCGAGTAACCTCATCAGCAGCTAAAGTTGGGCTCTACACTTAATCCCATTCACGAGCTGTTCGACTCTCAAAATTATCCCCATCAATTAAATTGAACATTTTAAACTTTTTCCATCTGCCAAGATGCAGAGAACTACTGCATCCTAAGAGACAGCTGTAGAGGAACAAACACTCCCTTCTTATATCTTGACTCCAGGTATTTCTCAAGCAGCAGCTTTTACTATTTAATTGTGAAGTTAATTGCCACAAGTGTATACTTTGTTTTCACTACCTGTTTTTATTTGCTTGACTACAATGTAAATATACATATAATCACGACATGGAAATTGCCCTCCAATGGGCTACTTTATGTTTGATAGACATAAACTTGAAAGGTTAGACCTTGCAAGCCTTTAAGTTTAGTTTAATATTATGCTTATTTTTTAATTTGAGCAAAATAATAAAAATGGCCGAATTTATACATTCTTATCCCATTTTTTGGTAGTTCTGTAGATTTTGCTGTAATCTCATTTTTGACATATATATTTCTGCCAATGGATATCTGTGAATCAGCCAATTGAGTGGAATTTTCTTTCTGCATTTTATTACGTTAGAGGTCTCTGTTTCAACTGGCCCTCAGTTTTACCATGTTAATGTAGTGTGGTGAAGAGTTCAGTGTTGATGAAGGTGTTACTAATTTAAGGTGCATCACTGCTAAAGTCATTAGCACTGAGTATTTACTACTGTTCATTTCTTAATGCTTAAGCATGTAAGGAGTACATTCAGAGTTTAAAACTTCAATGTAAGCAATGATGGTGTAACACAGTACATAAATTGTTCTTATATATTTGATTACATGCACTTTTAAATTCTTCAGTTGAGTAGTATACATTATCTATTAGGTATGACTTAGTTTCCTTTAGTTTTTGCTTATCTTCCAAATATTTTATTCTGTAAGCCAAGTGGTTGTATGTAGGATGTATAAGATAAATATAAAAGCAAGGGATTGTAATTATGTATAGCTTTTTTCTGAAGCCTAAAGAGTTTTGTAATTAAGGTTTTCTGGGTGGCATTCCATTGTAAAATACCATATGTTAGGTGTGAATTAGTGCACAGTGCTTAGCTTGTCTTAAAACAAATTCCACTGTTTACATTTGTGGTAATTTTTTTCTATATGCATTCACCAATTTAAATTTTTGTCAATGACTAAGCTCTATATCAATCCCATGGTCAGGCAACCTTTGTTTCAAATCTTGGTATTGTGTCAAGCTCACCAGTTTCCTAACGCTGGTCTGGAATTTTTCTGACTTAAGGGCCTGAATTAAACACTTGAAGCCTGGGCTAGTCTCAAGCTTTTCGTTGAAAAGTGCCTTAAGTTGATCTATTGGTAGGACAATACAACCATTCAAACCTGCACCCCTTCTAATGTTTCTTCTTCTTGTGTAAAGGATAATATCCTGTTCATTTCCCCTTTTATTCCTTGGATGAGTTATAGATGCTGTCAATACATCTATGTGTGGGTCTTTCTCTTGTCCTTTTTCCATCTAAAAGTCTGCCTTCTTTGGCTGTTTTTACCAGACAGTTGTTTCCCATTCTATTAGTGTACCTTCCAGTATTTCTATCGCTCATTAATAAATTTTGTCATATTTTGAATTTGGCAATTTTCTCCAATTTCTGTATTCTATGTAATTAGGTTATTCATTGAATTGTGCTTAATATTTTCAATTCACATGTACTTAAAATTTGTTTTGGCTGTATCTGCTCTGGTTTTTGCCACAGAATGGTCTATTGTTTTATAAATGTGGACTTCGCTCTCTACTGCCATGTACTGTTTGTTCACCACCTCATGGTCCCTGAGAGGAATGCAGTAAGTGAATGCTACTCTAAACAATTTCACCTAAACAAGAGATATCTGCAGCAGGAGTTGTGCTTCTAATCGTGATAATGTTGCCAACTTTGGAATGTGTATTCACACTAGATTAAAGCAAAGAAGTTGCTCAAAATAGCAGAACTTAAATGTTATTTTTAGCTCATGCAGTGTATTCAGCTTATAAAACATAAACAATGTTTTCAAATGCTCCATCTTTCTCGCACTTATCATTTTCTATCTTTTCTAAGTTTTCAAAAACTTTAGTTTCGGTCTCAAGAGATATTCTTTCAAATGTTATATCATGCAATTCCTGTAAGGATAGGTCACCTGTTACATTTCTCTAACTATTTGCTTTAACTTGACCCAGATTAGTTCTATGGGATTGAGAACACATGTGTATGGGGACAAGCAAACGACAGTGTGCCCCAATAACACCCAAAATGCACCTGATTTAGAAACCTCTTTAGGTTTGTTTATTTCAATCGTTCTGTAAAAATCTGTTTTACACATGGAACTGTCACTCTGAACCCCTCTCCTCTGCAACCACAATATCAAAGTGGGGATTTATCAACTTCTACGCTCCTCTTTTCTTTGCTTCCAAGATAACCGTAATGACTCCAATTTTTAACTGAAATAAAAAGATGTTAGCATATTAGTGAGCAAACATAGCAGGAATACATTGGAGGTAAGTTGGCAACGTAACAAGCAGCAATGTTATCTACTTAGTTTACAAAACTCGGTTACTCCTCTTCCCTTCAGTCCTCTAAGATCATGAGCTGATGAACAGACAGTACTTATTTTGCCAAATCATGTCTTTTACACATCTTGATATCTGCACTGCTTTTACTTGTCAATTAAAATTTTTGATGGTTGTTATTTGAATAATTAAATTCTGAAACCAGTTCAATAATTTTTCTTTCAACTTCTAACTTGCATCTCAATGGTTCTTTTGTTACTGTTAGGCATTTAGCTTTTTGTGTGTTTATTTCCACATTATATCCTTCTGTGGTTGGGAATTACTGTGTTATATGCAGGCAGGCCAAGTTCATGAATAGTATTCAATATCTGGTAGACTTCAAGACAACAGAAACATTACTTTATAAATAATTGGTATGTTATGAGGTTCAATGACACAGATGCCTATTCAGGTTTGACTTCCTTAAGAAACTACTCTCACACCTGTCACATTTGTATAGTTTTATACCTGGATGACACAAAACATGCCTTTTTAAGTCTGACTGGCATATGAAGCTCTTTTCACAACTGTCACATTTATATTGTTTTATGCCTGAATGACACAGAACATGCCTTTCTAAGTTTGACTTCCTTAAGAAACTACTATCACACCTGTCACATTTATATGGTTTCGTGCCTGAATGACACAAAATATGCCTTTTTAAGTCAGAGTTCCATATAAAGCTCTTTTCACAACTGTCACATTTGTATCGTTTTGTGCCTAAATGACATGCAATATGTCTTTTTAAATGCCCCTTTGCTTTGAATCTCTTATTACAACTGTCACATTGGTATGGTCTTGTACCTCTATGGACGTCTAAATCTGACTTCTGAGTGGAGGTCTCCTCACAATTATAAGATTTTGTGTCTACATGACAGAAACTATGTTTCTTTAAATCCAACTCTGGTGCTGATTGGTAATTCTTAGCATGAATGTCAAAGTCATGTGTTGGATTACTGTCTTGTCTAATTGAAGAAATGCTCTTAACCTTCTCTCCAAGAACTGTGCATGTATTGGATGTTTTAAAATTCTCCAAAGTGACTTTATATGGCTTTTTCAAATCTGAATGGATGAGGCCAGTACAGGTGCTGCCTTCTTCTGTAGACAACCTGAAATTTGTTAAGTATAAATCAGTAACTGTTTTTCATCCCATCTCTAACACAGCATGTTTCAAAAAGGACTTTACAACTTTGCCAACTCATAGTTATTGATTCATTTTACTTATAGACATGGTTTTGGTGTCATCTTGACTGACAATAGATCAAGTTTTATCTAAACAGTTTAAATGTGATCTCTATCGTTCATGGGGCACATACCTCACCTGAAGTCGATTTCTTGCCCAACTCGCTGCAGCATGCTCATTCAATTGCAATGCAGATTCTATGTCTGAGTTCTGGTAGAGGAGCTGGTAAGTGTGGAACAAACACTGTATCCTTGATGAATTTCCACAAGAAAAAGTCAAGAGGTACCAGGTCTGGTGAGCATGGGGGCCTTGTAATTGGTGCACCATGGCCAATGCACTTTACCTGGTAGGCATACATTTAGGAAATCCCAGACGTCAGACAGGTAGTGTGGCAGTGGACCATCTTGCATAAATAGTAAGTCCACTGGGAGGATCTTTACCATACCTTGTATGAAAATTATATTACACAGTTTCACCAACTTCAATTCTTCAAACCAAAACACCCGCAAGCATGCTCAGAACCAGTAAAGGCAGCCATCTTACTACAACTGCCACTAGCACTTGTAGTGGCACGATTCTGTACTAGTGTACCTTGCAAGCCAAAACTTGATCTATTCTCAGTCAAGATGACACCAAAACCATGCTGGTAATACAAATTAATAAATAACTATGAGTTTAAAGTAAGAACAAATTAGAATCTAAAATCTTCACTTATCTTAGTAATATTGCAAGTTCTTTTGCTGCTGACATGTTTCGAGTTGACTCCATCTCATTATCAAAGCTATACAAACAAATAAGTTACCATAGCTATTGATGCTCATTTTAATCACCAATCTCTGAAAACAAAAACCTATAAATAAAATCTATGGGAGGTGTTTCAAAATTGATAACACGGTTCCTGTTTTTTAAAATAAATATCTTTTCCCAAACCATTAAATCTATAGGTCACTTAATTGTTTGGGAAAAGATATTTATTTTAAAAAACAGGAACCATGTTATGAATTTTGAAATACCTCCAATAGATTGTATTTATAAGTTTTTGTTTTGAGTCAGATACTGACACAGTAAAGAAGAGTCATGGAAGTTTGTAGAGAGAAATTGAAAGTTTGTTAGACAGCAGATAAATAAACAATACATAAATATAACACTGTAAGGTGTGGCAAGTTTTATTGGGTGTTGCATTGATCAGCTCCTCTTGCCAGCCACCTTTAAATTTTGCATCTGCCATAGTATACATAATTTCTTAATGAAAGCCGGTAAATATTTCTTTAAGGAATGAAGTAGTACCTTGGAGTCTGTGCTAATGACGCATGCTCATCCAGTTCTGATACCTCCTCCTGTAATAAAATAACAGCATTTATCAAAGTGATGTTGGTAGTAGAGAGTAAATCAGTTTGGGCCAAATTAACACAGTGAAAGTAAACATTGATAAGGCAGCAGACTATGTAGTAAATTGTTTTAATAAAAGTAGATTCATCACCAAAAACAATATAAGTGTTAATATAGACTTCCATCATAAATCATAAAAATATCAAAACTTTAATTTTCCTCAAGTTGGTTTACAAAAAGAACTGGTAATAATGTCAGATAAAATTAAATTTCTTGGCATCTGAATGGACAGTAACATCAACTAAAGAATTCATATTGATAATCCATCAAACAATTATAAGGAGAATGGAGTTCATCCAAGTTCCTGGGTATTAGACTACTACACAAAAAATTATCTCAGATCTCTTTTCCATTGAATATCCTAAAATCTTCAATTAACCTAGACAGGCCTAGTTTGCACATTTTTACTGATTTATCATATAGCATAATATTTTGGGGAAGTTCCAGTAAAAAAAAAAAGAAAAAAATAAATAAAAAAAAAAAAAAGAAGCAGAATCTTCATAATACAAAAAAAAATTCGGAACAATGTTACATCTGGACAAGCTGTATTCCGTACTTCAAATTGTTAGATTACCATTGCTATATATTTATGAAAGTTTAACAACAATGTATAAGTAACCTAATAATTTTAACGCTAATGAGTATATGACAAGAAACAAACTTATATTACATGTGTCATAAAAGAACCCTATATGAAAAATCTGACGTGTTGCACTCACATGACTTTCTCTACTCCTGTACTAACTGTTCTTACAAACTGTTATATCTTCTTCATGTTAGCTGAGCTAAACATTTGCAGAAATTATCTTATTGCTTATTTTTTTGTAGATACAAGGGGAATATGGCAATACAGTATGCCTTGATGAACAATAAGATCTTTTAAAGCTATATGTTGCTATATAAAGGCTTTGAAACTCTGTTCTCTTTGCATGGCTAAGATATAAAGAAGTGAATAATGACCTTCCATTTGAGAAAAGTATTAGTATTGCAAAACACACAGATAACAAGGAATATCTCTGAAATGATTCACTCTACAAAAAAAAATCATTTGTATATAAATTGTGTGTTTTAACTAGATCTACATTTTTTGTATGGTAATATTTGGTCTATCTCATATGGTTTATCAGTTATACAAAAGTCATCCAGAGTAAACAGGACTACATGGGCTATAGCCAGAAAATTCAAAATAAATATTTCATTTGCCATAAGAATATCACTTTAAACAAAATCGTTAGAGGCAATTTCAAGAAATCAAAATGTTCAAAATGTTTTCCATGTAAAGAGTAGTTTAGAGTGGAGGAATTTTTTCAAAATCTTCATGTCACATTGTTAAAAGATATTAAACTTAAATTCCAACTTTGGCTTTCAACTGACTTTACCTTACTGAGTCATGCTGTTCACAGACAGAAAGGCATATGCACAGACACACACACACATAGACCTTTTTCTAAGTGTGCTTTTTTTTTTATTCAGAGGGCCTCAAAGCATATATTTCAGGTAAAATCTTGACATCAAATTTTTGAATGGAATACAATACTTGCTCTACTTACTATCTGTAATAGAGAAAGTAAACATGGGATCAAATTATTTAATAAAACTCCCATATTTTTAAGAGAAGCAAAACCCTTAACAGCTTTTAAAAAAGAAGTGATGAAATTCCTAAGTCAGGGTTGTTTTTATTCAGTGGAAGAACACTTCGAAACTAATTTATAAGTTTTTCTTATACAAGTCGAGTCTTCTCATCCTGTGCATTGGTAAGTAGGTAACCCTGCATTTTACAAACCATTTCAAATGCAGATGCTGACAGTGCATTCACCAGCCCGCTGATGTTGTCCCCTGTCAGACTGTATTAGTAGCCTAATGGTTAACATGTCAGAAGATCATGGTGAAGGTTTGAGGTTCAAATCATGTCTGAGAATAAATTAGGTTTTTATTCCCTTCTGTTTGTTTTCAGAATGCTCTAGCAAATCATGTGTTCCTTCTGAATGCACTAGAAAGTGGATTTGCCTATAAATCATTGGCTTTTTTTTAGCATGAAACAGTAGCTTTAAGGGAAGAAGATATCTTAAAAATAGTGAAAATATCCATTTCTTTTCCTTTTTTCCTTATTTTCATAGTTAGAGGTGTGTTTTGCATGAATATTAATTTGGTTTTCACCAAACTTAGTTAACGGGCCTAAATGTGGGTTTAAATCACTTGCTTGCAGAGTAGGACACAGCCCCTTTTCACTCTGGCTGCTTATGCTTAAGGATACTTTGTTCTTCATTTTATACTTTCAGCTATTCACAAACCTGTTTTTTTGCTGTTGTTCTTACATCAACTTCTAAAGTGTTCAGAAAAATGTCTGGAGCGACTGGTAGGAACCAAAAGGTGAATGCAAATAATTAAAACAGTGAAAATAACTCAGGAGTTGACTAATCAGAGATGGGAAAATGTGATATGAATATGAATTATTTCAACCCTTTAACTGGCAAGTCATTTTGCTACATATGCCATTCTTCCTCTAATTCCCAAACTGGTTTTTGTAACCTTTTTGGAGGCATCTTAGCTGAAGCAATTCGAATAGTCATGATGCGCAAGCCATTCAAATCCCAGCAACTGCAGTCAAATATGCCTGTGGTAAAGGAAAGGCAGGACCCAAGTAAAATAATGTGTGCAATAGCACGCTTGGAAGCTGATGGAGTTACATGAAGTTTACTCCTTCTTCTCAAAAACAAAACACTCAGTTTTATTGAACAAATTTAATATTTTTACAATATAAGACAGCTGCAGATACTTGAACCCTATTTATTTAGGTTAACATAACAAGAAATTAAAAAGAAAGAGCCCATAAAGTATCTCAAATGTTACCTATAAGCAATGCTGCCAGTTAAAAGGTTAAATGAAACATGGACACCAGCATATTGTCAAGTGAAAGATAATGAAAACAACCGGCCAAAAAGTACATGACAATCATCTACTCTGTCCTATTATTCTATGAAAATAATAATTGAAATAACTCACAATAAATTTACAGAAGAATATGTATCAGAAGCATGAAAACCAGTGAGAAAATCTGTGTAATAATATGACTAGATACTACCATGAAAATCCCCTGTGGTAGTTTTCCGATCACTAAGAGGCCATGATTGTCTCAACATTGGCATAGCAGAATCTCCTATATGCCTTTATGTAAATTGAGAGAAGTTACACAGCAACACCATCTACTTCACTACCAATCCTTCATACACCCCAATTTCAGGTAGATAGTCTTGGCAGATAATTTTAACTGCTGCCCCCCCCCCCTCCTTTTTCAATAGTTTCTAAACATTTTACAAATTTCAGCTTATTTATTATCATTTTTAACTAGCACATTATGCAACTAAATACTAAAATTGTTTTTTAAACATTCAGGCTGTTCGTCTATTTTCTTATTTAAGTTGCAGTTTGATATGGCCGTTATAACAACGAAAAATAGGTCAAACAACAGAATAAAACAAAGACCATTTTGCCAAACAAACTTGTTTGAAATTATTATTTATTTATGCCAACAAACTTACTGTTGCTGTTTTTAAACACAAGCCATGTGTGAGCAATGTTTGAGAGGTAGAACTGGAACTTGTTTGTTTTATGCAAAAGTTTTCAAAGATATAACTAATTTGTTTTAAACATTTAAACACCCTTTAAAGCAGAACAAGTTTTGTGGATACAAATCAAAATATAGAATTAGCAGGTAATATAAAGTATGACAGCAAATATAAAATAAAATATACAATCTGTTTTTAAAAATATGCGAAGAAAATATTACCTTTAAACCAGAAAGAGGAACATAATATATAAAGTGCATTCCTTCTTTAAGAGAAAGGCGTCTGCTGGTAGGCCATTATGCAGCGTTGCCAAATTTGGGGAATGTACAGCTGAAGCTTACGCCATAGGTCTCAAAATGGTGCAAACAATTGTTTGTGAGGGTAGGTTATCAGAACAAGCTTCTGGTAAACCCATACTTAATTCCCCTGAAAAATTATTGTTGGTGTGTTAAATATTATAATTTCGTGATATTGCCCATTGTCATCAGAAAGAGTGTTTTTTTTATTGAGTATAACATGTTTAAATTGACAGTGTGTGCTATTTAAAGAAAGTCAATATTGACAGAGTAATAAACAGAAAAACAATATAAATGCACAAGGACGCTATCTTTAATCCTTTACAAAGTGGATAAAAATGAACAAATGAAAGTAGGCTGATTATAGAATCTTTATTCAACTATTAAAGTACAATAATATATGCACAGAAACTTTATGAATGTGTTGTACTTAGTAACATATATCCTAATTTGAAAAAAAAAAACATTTTGCCTATTTTGCACCATAAGCGAGGTAAGATGGGGAACCAACATTAATACCAATTTATAGCTGTTACATTCCTGTTTTGCTAAATCCACTCAGTGCTGTACTCATGGTGGCTGAAGAGATGAAAGCTTTTTCAAATAAATTTGAGATTCGATGCAGCATAACAACTATGCCAGGATAAGTACAAAGCCATTGTTTTTACCTCATCTTCATAAAACTTGCTCAGCGAGTTCATAAATGCCACGTCCAAAAGATGAAAGCACTGTGAGCAATGCAACCAAACAAAGCAAGACAACCCCTCTTCCAGGTGCTAAATCAATTAATTTCAAGTCTTTGGTGAGGGTTTTGCGACCATCCATTATGGTCTTTCCTTTGAAGCAGATCTTTCAAACCAAATCAAAAACAGCTCTTTTGTCTTCCGACCAGTTTCTTGGACCCTTACCCAGACACCAGGTGAGAGTCCAGTCTCAAGCTCTTGTGACAGTTTTTTTCAAGGATGGATACAGCATTAGCAGGACATAGCATCCTGAGGCTGAAACACAGATCTCTGCAGTCACTGTCTCGCCTCTTTCTGCTGATGCAACTGTTCCTACTTGTCTACACCCTTTGGAATTGATTGTTAAACAGTCTCAACACAATTAAAGATTCTATCCCCAGTGAACTTTAATTTTTATACATAAGTTTCCAATATGTAAAGAAACCTGCCAACAGCAACTTGATTAAAATCTATTGTACGTGCAACTGATGTAGTCTCTGCTTTTGTTCTTGCTAAGGTAGGATTTCAGACAAGAAAATCTTTTGCCCGATCTCTTCCAGCAGAATTGGCTACAACATTAAATGGATGTTTGCTATTGTTCCTTTCAATTCTTTAATAGGCTGAAAAGCTGTTTTTCTGGATGTGTTAGCAAGTTCTGCCTCTTGTCCCACAGTTAACACATTGGTGATTGCTCCTAACTTTCACAGAAAAGCATAGCCAAGGTTAGCAAGTTTCGTTGCCACATGTCACTCAATCATAGCGGCATGCTGAATTGTCAAGCAACCTTGAAATAACCCATCTGGCCTTCTAAAGCAGCATTTACAGCTTCTTCCATGGTCTCCAATGACCGTTCTTGCACTAAGGTTTCCCAGTGATACTTGTGAACCATCTGAAACAAAATACATGGACTGTAGTACATAGGCAGATAACACCAAATAATCTATATTATAGGATATATATAACGCACATATATGTTTAATATCCAGTTATTAAAACAGTGTCTGGATAGGTATGCTAATTTTAGAAATATTGTTTTTCTATTTGCCATAATAATTAGAGCTGGGATTTCTATGCAATTACATGTTTTTTCCTTTCTATTTAGGTGCTGGAAAAAAGTGATTTGTTTACAAAGCATTATGTTAGGGTTAATATAACTGAATTTGATTTTACATATTTGTGAGTATATTACATACTTTTAGTGCTATAACATAAAATTACATATTTTAGCATTTACCTATTTGTATATTGGACAGCACCTCGAAATCATGTTTGATCTACTGTAATGAGCTGGACTTTACAAATCACTCAACTATTGCAAGATTTGTCAATGATGGATTAAAAGTTCTATGGCCAACTGGTGTGCAAGGTGAGAAGATATTAGTGATGTACTCAGATGCTGCCGCATATATGCTTAAAGCTACAACTGCTCTGAAAGTGTTTTATCCCAATATGCTCCATTTCACCTGCTTGGCTCATGGACTGCAACGTGCTGCCAAAAATAACTCTAAGTTTCTGCAGTTGAATAGGATAATTTCAACAACAAAAAAGTTTGTCCCAAAATCCCCACGAGTGCCCTCCTACCAAAGATACTACTGCCCCTGGAACCAGTATTAACAAAGTGCGGAACATGCATAGAAGCAGTTAATTTCTATAGTGAGCATGTAGATGATATAAAAACTGTTGAAAACTCTTTTGATCCTCAAAGTACTGCAACTTTTTGCAAATCCCAGGCTGCCTTTAGCAACTGCTTACATCACGAACTTCAGCTGGCTTCCAGAAAGCTTCAAATGTTTAGAAATGTTAGGTCTGCCCATGCAAGATTCTGTTGGTGTGCATGGAGAAGTTGGTGCAAGTGTATTAAGTAATCTGCAAAATCTGTTCAAGAGAAATCAACATTTCATAATGTATGCCAAATTCTAAACAGAGATGATGTTGATCAACCTAAGGAGATTTCCCTAGAAATTCCTTTCCTAAAACTTGCCCTATTACATCATGTAACAAGGAGAGACCTTTGCCTATAAGAATATTCTCAGTGACAAACGTCCTTCAATGACCCCAGGAAACATTGAAAAACACATAATTGTTCATTGTACTAAAATACATACTGTATAAATATGTCTTTTGTAACTAAAATTGATAAGCTGGTATTGAATATTTGGTATTAACATATTTTACCTATCCTACACCAACTCTAGTTATAATACATAGCAAAGGTCGGAAAATTCAAAGTAGTGGATTCATTCTAAAGGTTTTAACAAATTTTATTCCTCACCAAAAAGCAGCAGAGAGGAAAGTAATTGAAGAGGAAAAACCCTTCAAAAGGTTGAATAATCATGAATTAAAGCTATACCAATTACATTTGAAATTAACATATATTTTAGATAACCTAATTTGGGTCAATTTTGAATCAAAATTATTTGAGTATCTAAAGTTTAGCATGAAAAGTAAAACAAAGAAGTTAAAAAACAAGCTAAATAGAGTATGCTCTAAATAACATAAATTGACGACAAAGAAATTGAACAATCCAACAAATAATGTAATTAGTCTTTCAAATTGTGACAAATGAGAAAGAACTTAATTTCCTAAATAATGGTACAAAAACTTGTGTAAATTTTTCAAAAAAAAAAGACATGATTATGTTACATATATAGAAATTACTAGTCAAGATTTAAACGAAATTAATAATTCTTTGGTTAAAATGAAATGCTGTATAATCTTGCAGAATTTGAGTAAAAATCATCCTAAAGGAAATCATAATAATCAGTTTATAAAACCATTAAAGGAATCATTTATACTATGGCTGATAAAGGCAATGGAATTGTAATTTTAAATGAATCTGATTATTATTTATTTATGCCAACAAACTTACTGTTGGTGTTTTTAAACACACAAGCCGTGTGTGGGCAAAGTTTAAGAGGTAGAACTGGAACTTAAAAATTCAATGCCACAACTGGGATTTGAACCACAGACCTTCCGCTTGCCGGGCGGACGCTCTAACCACTGAGCTATTGTGACAAACTGCCAGAATAGCATTAAATTCTCAAGCCAGTTCACAATAGCTCAGTGGTTAGAGCGTCCGCCCGGCAAGCGGAAGGTCTGTGGTTCAAATCCCAGTTGTGGCATTGAATTTTTAAGTTCCAGTTCTACCTCTTAGAATCTGATTATATTAACAGAGTAGAGCGTTTACTTCAAGGCAAAGATTACATTAGAGTTAATAATGATTAGGGCTCAGAACTTGATGAAATATCATATTTTTTCATCACAGACAATGCAGAATGCAACACAAATTCATTTCTGTTAAAAATGAGCCAATATTGACTACATTTATTTTGCATTTTTTTGGGATTTTAATGCCTATTGATTAACTTTTTGTTGCATTTTCTTCAGTTTTGCTCTTAAATGCACTTTTTACATTATTCACATGCATGGTTACTCAATTCTGTGGTGTGTAGTGTTTTTATGGTCTCTCAATGAGTCATTGGATGTGTGCTTATGCAGTTATCGTTATTGATGTAGATGACGATGGTGCTTCCCCACATTAAGAAAAACAACACTTGCACCCACTGTTACAACTGCATCTGCCATCCACTTTTAATGGACATTTCTGTTAACAAACTTCTGGCCTGGTAATGGGTGGTGCACTTTCCCCATTTCTGGCTAATCTTCTCATGTGCTTTTTTGATATACAAATTACCACAGCATTCCCTTTAATGTTTAAAACTTAGTAAAGATATATGGATAATATTTTTGCTATTGTTCCTGAGAAACATAAATGATGCCTTAAAACTTAAATTTACAGGGTAAAGCAATTAAATTCACTTTGGAAACTGTAAATAATCTGAGTTTCGGCATTTATAGAAAATCTACTCATACTGATAATTAAATAAAAAATAAAAGCTTTAATCCTTTTTCACACAAATTTTCTGTTTTTAATTGTTTAATTTACACGTTAATAAATATTCCCTTTAATAAAGGATAATTTAACACAGAATATAAACACATTACCAACACTGCAGTAATTAATGGTTTATATAAAGTACATAAAAAATAGAGACATTTAAATATCAAAAAGCTGTTAAAGAAGTTTCTACCCTTAAAAAATAAAAGATTATTGTAATTTTACTTCCTATCCTTGGGCAAGTAAAAAAATTTACAAAAATTCTTGAAGAACATGGTATAACTTGGTTCTAAAAAATAAATATAGTAAAAAAAATTTATTGAATTTGACTAAAAAGGATACAATTCTAAATTATAAAAACTCTGGCATTTATCAATTTGGCTGTTTGAATTGTGACAAGGTTTACAACGGTAAAACTAAACATCTTTTGGAAACTGGAATAAAGGAAAATTTCAGAAATATTAAATATGCACAAATTGATATGTCAGCTGTGGCAGATCATTTGTGGTCATTTAATCATGAAATAAATCCAGTGGTTAAATTATTAAAGAAATTAAATGGACCCATTGGCTTAATGGTTTGGGAAAAGATATTCATTTTGAAAAATAAGGATCGCATAGCGAATTTTTAAATACTGGCATCTGATTCTGCTTATAAATTTCTTTTGTTTTCATAGATTGTTAACACAGAAATTTGAGTGATTTAGGTTGTTACAATGGCAACCGGTATAAACAAGATTCGCACTGATGAGTTAATGTGAACATACGTATGTAGTCTGCGTTGGAATTCAAGACCTTTTGGCAGATATTAAGATAAGTGAAGCTTATAGTCTCTAAGATTTGTTAAAACCTTTAGAATTTTATTGCTTCACTGTTAATAGCTTCAGTTTTTTCATAATATATCATATTCAGAATAAGGTTAGGCATTATGCAGTTAATAAAAACCAGAGTTCAATAAACACACACAGAATTCAGTACGTGGTGAGCTGTAACATTAGTGGTGCTCCCCATCATGCCCCCAAGTGCACTTTTAGGTCACATTGTGGCTAGATGAGAATTGAATTGATGAACACCATATTGTTGCTAATAAGAGGTACTGCTGAAAAGTATTATACCATTTCAACAGATGTCAACGTACAACACATATAAGAACCTCAAAACTAGAAAAATAGTGAAAAATTATACATACCTTACAAATATCACGGTACTCGTTGTGGGAATGGGGTCAGGCAATGTTGAAACAATGGCTTCTGTTTACTGGTGAAGTTGTGTGGTTTCCTGAGGATCGCAGCACTCTTAATTATGAAATACACCCCTTCCCCATATTACCCCTCCTTTCCCTAACTTTGCCTCGGATCTAACTCGTTTTATTAACATAGTGGTAAAACAAACAGTTTTCTTAAAATTGCTTGTGTAGAGCTAACCTAACGTAACCTCGATAAGCTCCGCGGAACAACATATACATATTTGCTGCGCTAAATGAGTACACTGTGATTACTTGAACTGCCCAAATACTTCAAGTATTGTGTCTTCATTTGTGTAGGTAATTGCAGTGCATGTTTGAAGCATTTTGTGCCAAATTGCGTCAGCATACTATAGACTGTTGATTATTTTAAGTACCTATTACATTTCCTTCAAGCTACGCTAGTGAGACCTTAATTTACTCAAAATGTGAATGTTAAAATTTGAATTGTAGGTATAACATTATGCGTTAAATATCCGTGAGCTTTACTCACGATGGGGCCATACAAAATAAAACAAAGTAGGTACATATGTACATTTAATATAAGCCGCTTTACCTTTTTGTTAACGAACAGTACAGGAAATTCTAAAGTCGATTCTGACTGAGGTTCCACCGCCGCTGTTTCGTCCTCCCACCATCGTTCTTCCTTGATTTCTATTTTTAAATCCATTTGTAACTACTGCTCATTCCAGTGCTGCGAGAAACAATGTGAAATTAAGACTTAAATTTGCCATTATTTCATATTGTTTCCAGCTCCCATTGCTATCACTTTATCTCCATTTTTATTCCTTATTTTTAATCGTTGTCACTCACAGAACAGGATTGTCACTTTATCATTTAAATGCTCTGCCCAGACGATGTACTGAAAAGGCAATAGTTCAAAACCTTTTGACTCTAACCTTCTGAACATGTAACTATCCACAGTTCTATCTGTATTTCCCAAAATGGTTCAGAGAATCACAAATGTACATCAATGTGAATCTGTGGTCTGAAAGAACTGCAGAGAAACGGGCAGTTCCAAAAGTGAACCGGTTACTCTAAAGAACGAAGCGTTCGTTTAATACAATTCGGATTCTGACTAAAGAAAAGTTTGTTTTGCAATACACAAGTTATTCTGTTTGTGTGGTAGTTGTAATACAAAACAGCCGAAATACAAGTGTAATTGCAGAAGTTGTAGTTTCTAATGGTGTTCTATGATGGCAAAGAAACAGCAAATGTAGACTTCACATGATAGCAATAACAGTAGTAAAATAATGGATTCTGAACCGAATTACAAGCAAGAACAGCGTAACCTGGCAATGGCAGCAGATAGAATAACAACGGTTACAACGGAGTGTAATGATAACAATGGAAAGTGCAGTGATCGGAACCTTGATATTAAAATAGAAGTAAAAGAAGAAGAAATAAAGGAAGAACACTGTTGGGAGGATGTAACAACAGCCGAAGTAAATCACCAATCAGATGAGGATATAATAACAGGCGAAGTAAATCAGCAATCAGAGATAAATTCAGGGATTTTTCCTGTATTACTAGTCAATAAAAAGGTTAGGTTAACCAAAATAGTCTCTAGTTTTTTTTTTTAAATAGAATGGCTTTAATTTGGGATTTCATGGTGCAAAGTTGATACATTCAATTAAGGGTCTAGTAAACGCCTTCAGCGACAAAAATATTTTTCAGGAAAAACAACATCCAATTTTTACAAAATTTTTGGGCGCATTTTAAAGAACTTTGCATTTATTAAAAGTGGCTGGTTAAGGTTCCGTATAGAGTATGGTCTCCCAATCGCTGCGTAATGCGCAAATACGTGATTCCTTTGTTGCACACAATATATGTACCACTTGTAACTAAGCACACAACTATAGCGAAATATGATGAGGACAATGCAAGAGATTGACTTGTGAAACGTGTTTGGAATTGGAATTTAATAAGCAATTGCCAAAGATAAGTGAAGTTTAGCCACTAAATATTTATTAATTTTTTGTTGTTTCACCAATAGCACTGAGGATTAATTGATCTCCATCATTTTCCTCCCTTCCTTCTGCAGGTTAGGGCCTTTGCATTTTACAAGATGGCTGTTTGTTCAGGATGACATGTTCTTCACAGAAAGTGTCGGTCTGGGTGGCTCAGTTGGTTAGACGCTGGCCTAATGATCCCAAGGTCGCGGGTTCAAATCCGGCCCAGACCGATGGTTTTTAAGTGTGCTTAAAAACGACAGCTCCATGTCAGATTTATTGGCATGTAAAAGAATTCGTGCGGGACAAAATTCCGGCACACCGACGACGCTGATGTGATCCTGGCAATTAACAGTGTCGTTAAACAACAAAATAATTTTTAAAAATTTTTAATTCATCGTGAGTGCACTTGGGTGTAGGTTGGTTAAAAAAATTATGACTTTTGCATAACTGGTAAACCGTAAAAATTTAAATCTTGTTAAAATACACAGTTTATGACCAAATAAATTATTCTGTAGATTGAACCATATTGGAGATATTCCTTGTTATTTGGATGAGTTTTGGAAACTTATACTTCCATCAATAGAACATTGTTATTCATTTTTACTTTCTGTATTACTTACAGTGAAGTAGAGGAAGTATTGTATTCCACCCAAAAATTCATTGTCGAGTTTTCACCAGAAATATATGTTTTGAGGTCCCCTAAATCCAAAAAAAAAGCATTTTTAGAAAAAGGTCTGGGTGCGTGCATGTGTACGTACGTGTGTGTATCTGTGGAAAGCATAACTCAAAAACTAAGTCAGTTAAAAACCAAAGTTGGTATTTAAGGTTAATGTCTTTCAAGGATGTGACACAAAGATCTTGAAGAAAATTGCTCCACCCTAAACTACCCTTTACGCGGAAATTTTTCAAAAATGTTTATTCTCTTGAAAATGGCTCCAACGATTTTGATTAAAATGCCATATGTTTTGAGATATTTTTATGACAAATGAAATGTATATATTGAATTTTCTGGCTTTAGCCCATGTAGTCCTGTTTACTCTGGAGTTTTGGAGAACTTATGCTTCTGTCAAATGGAACATTGTTATTCATTTTATTATGTGCTAAGCATGCAAAGAGAACAGAATTTGAAAGCTTTAAAAGCTTTAACTACCACTCAAAGGCTACTGTATTTCCATATTCCCCTTGCACTTACAAGGAATGCATATAACTTTATTGTCATCAAGAGCATCTGATATTTTCTTAACATATACAATAAATCTTAATTACAGATATATATAATCATTATAATTCAGCAACACTATACAAACACTTACTAATTAGATATGATTTTAAAGCAATTTTGAAGTTCCTATTAACATTATTTTTAACCTGTATGGGTAATTTATTATAAAATAATGCTCCAATTCTGTAAGGGTCTTTATTAGTTTGCCTTTTATTTGAGCTCATGCTATGATAATCATTTCCCCCTGTAGTTTCATATTTATAGCAGTCTTCATTGAGCACATTAAATTCTTTCTTATTTTTAACAAGTAAAATACTTTTATACACATACAGAGAAACTATGGTTAATATGTTTTCCTCTATGGGAAATAAACAATAATTTCTGCAAATGTTTATGGCAACTAACACAAAGAACATATAGGAATAACAGTTTGTAAGAATGGTTAGTACAAGAGTAGAGAAAGTCATGTGAGGCAACACCTCAGATTGTTTTGTCTTCTCTATCTCTAATATTCTTATAATCCTTATCTTTTAATTTATCTTCTTCATCAAGTTTCTGCTGTCTTTTGAAATGTTGCTTAATATTGCTTAATTGTTTATTTCTATTTGCCCTACAGATTTTATTTGTTGTATTACACTTTTTTTTGCTAATTGATCTGCATATTCATTGTCCAAAAGTCCAACATGGGCTGGGATCCATTGTAGAGTGACATGATTTCTTATTTGAACTGCTTTGATATTTCTTGTTGTTTTATTGTTGTAATTTACTATCTATGGCTGATTTTGAATCTGATAAGATGACTATTTTGTTTTACCTATGTATGGTCTGTATAGGATGTTCTGTGGTGCTGCTTGTATAACTGTTAATTGTCCATCATAATGGTTTGAAGTTTCATCTACTGTTAGATGCTGTGTAAAGTGTTTACTGTGTACTCCTGCACCAGCATCTATTTCATTGATGAGGGATTCATGTGTATATATTCGGAGCCACTCTTTTTCTGGATATCTTTCATTTTCCATGGCTATTGCTGTCATTTCATCTGGTATATTGCTTTGTTTGTGTATTGTATATATCAGATCATTCCAATATTCTATGTCAACATATTCAATTGGACTCATTACTTCTATTGCTGTTATATTTGTTGTAATAATTATGTTCTTGTGTTTTGAGCTATTCATATATGTTCTGAAGCTTAGTTGAGTTTTTAGATTACTTATAGTGTCTGCTGTGTGATACCACTTCTGTCTGTTTCCATTGACTTGTAGTTTTTGTGCTAGAATAATTGCTCCAATTCTATGGCTTTCTTCTTTTTTAGTTTTGTAGTACTGCAATTGTTTTTACAGCTCCTCTTATTATTAATTTATTAATATTTGTTGATTTATAATGCTTCACTACCAGCAGCTTTAGTTTTTTCATTCTAGATATCTTTATGCCTGGGCCTCTATGTGCATTGCAAAAAAAATAACAAAAGGAATTTAATTTTAAATTTGTGCAATCATTTATGGGGTTCTGGTTCTTATGCATGTGGTAAAACAGTACAGTATGGCAGAGGGAATGACTTAAGATAGAGATTCCAAGGTACATGCTTGGTAATCCTGAGTAGTTGGTGATCATTAGGTTTTAGCTACACTTTGTGGCTTAGGGTCCTTGGTATATTTTGATATAGTTGTGGATAATTACTTACCTGTAAACCTTGTGTAATAAAGGAATGATGTATATGCCCCTTACATAGTGATTCTGGGACCATACTCCATATGAAACATTAACCCATTTATGGGTATGTTGCACTTGAAAACAGTGCAAAATTCCAAGCAAAATCTCCACAGTAATGTGTCAGGCTTGCTGTCAGATGGTCTGGGTTCAAATCCTGCCAGGACCATTGCCCCTGCCTTAAGGTTTTTTTCAGATTTTCTGCAATCCTCAAAACTGGAAATGATGGGAAAGTACTCCTAACTTAAGCCTGGAACACTTGCTTCCCAAATACCATTTCATAGTATGTATATACTGAAATTCAAGCTATGAGCGTTACAAACCAGATGTACTTCACATCACATGTAGTGTTGCAGCATTGTGGCACTTTTTATGAACTGTTTTTATATTATAACACTCTGGTGATGTTGATTCCATTTTCGCTAATAATACAGCACACTAATGTGAAAGAATAAACACACTTTGTCACACTTTAACCTCCAAATATTCGGTTCTGAACAAGACAAGACTCCTTGTGCACTTAGTCATTTTGTTTGATGATAGATTTGTTGAAAATTTAAAAAATGAACTGAAACATAAACCTGGTAACGATGTAACCTATTCCCCTCTCAACTGCACCATCTCCTTACCCTAGCTACTACTTCTGGTTTGTATCACTCGTAGCCTGAACTTCAGTATAGTAGTGTAACTGCCTGTGGTGGTAAGAACGAGCATTAAATAGTGCTGCTAAAAATGTAAAAGAAAATAAACAGAAAGTCAGATCAGTGATCTCTGAAAATTTCCTTGATTTGATTTGCATCTCAGGAATACAAAGAATATCATTTCAATGGCAAAATAGAGGTCAGCTGACCACAAGTTTACTTCTCTTACTTAAATTTTCTTTCTTCTCCATGCATTGTTGTCCGTAATAGTGTCTTTTTTATTATGGTCAATTTGTTAAATTAGCTTCAAAAGGTATAGTGTAACCCTATGACTTCTCAACACTGTAACCTCAATAGATTATTGGGAATAACCTACTCTATAAGTACCATTTTAATGAAATGCTTTTAATATAACCTATAATTTTTAAGGGTGATTTAAGAAACTCTGTCCTAAAGTTAGAAAAGCAAACTTCTGGTGCATTATTTGTTATTCGGCAGTTGCTGTGCATTCACAAAGTATATGCCTTGCCATTTCATTTTCTTCTAAACAGAATCTGCATATCTTCATCTCAGCCCAGTCAATTTGTTAATGCATCTCAAATTTTTTTGTCAGACCTTCAACATAATACATCGTTCATTTTATAAGATACAAGATTATTGCATGTGTGGTTTCCGAGAGACGGATGGTTGATAGTCTGGCACAGTTCGATTAACAGTTACTACATGTTGCAGTCACTGGTCCATGTGCACTCCTACAGTAAGGCAATACATCTTCAATACTGTGCTGAATATACTCTCCAGGGGTGTAGTGTCAATGGATGTAGATGACGTGTTGCATACCTGGTCAGATTTCTTTATTTAACTTTTCCTATTATCTGTATATTAATCCAATGGGCAATATTCTTGCTGAGGAGTAAATTTGGAGCAACAATGTGCTATCTGTTATTTTTGTTAGTATATCACGCCAGTTGAGTCATTGAAACAGCAACTACTGTGCTTTTCAAATGGGAAGGAGTTTGTCCTTGAGTAGCTCCAGGCTGGCAACCAATCAGAGTCCTGCTGTGTTATCATATTGCTTTCCCCTAAGTGCCAAGAGAATAGGACAGTGTGTGAGAGAGAGGGAAAAATGAAAAGAGTGGGGGTAATGAGCTTGCAACACTGTGCACATAAACGTACCTCATTGGCTACAGATCAGAACTCTTCCCATTTGAAAAGCACAGTAGTAGCTGTGCTTGCCTCATGCCAGGCGTGCGCAGTGTATGTGACACCTACAAGTGCATCTCGCTTGTTAACATTAATACTGTTTTAAGCTAAGTTTTTTAGTATTTTGTTTGGCAGCCAAGGTTTATTTCATATTTTTAAATTCTGCACATATCAGAATACAACAAGTAACATTTTGAACAGTAATGTGTGTGAACGTATAAGAGAAAAATACACCAGGAAACCGAGAGCAGCGAATGCTCACTGCTGTCTGCTTCCATGTGCTTCATCTTTTCCTCTCACTTATGCCTTTTTGAGCACCAGGTTTCCTCAGCCGATCTTTATCCATTTCCTATATTTTGTCCTGCCCTTAGCTAGTTGTTTAGCTTCCCTCAAAGTATTTCCTTTCTTATTCACTATTTTTTCCACATAATCACTCCATTCTATTCTTGGTCATCCTCTCCCACTTCTTCCTTCCCCTCTAGCCCCCACCCCCCCCCCCCCATACCTGTTTCAGTTTCCTGCTCTCATCCATCCATTTATCTGCCCAAACCATCTTAAAACATTTGTCTCTATCTTTTTTATTACTGGTTCTTTATTAAGGATATTGTATTTGACAGTTTCTTATTCTGTCCCTTCTGGTTTTCCCTGTACATTTCAGTGAATACTTCATTTCTGTACTTGTAACTCCATGTGGTTCACCACTAGGAAAACATGTGTTGCAGAGAGGACGCTGCATTTCCTGGAAACCTGCTGATGCGAATATGGAATCTGAGTGCTGTATAATCAACAAACTGAAGACGAGAAACTTCCAATGTTTAACTTTTACTGAAAAAGAAAATGTAGTTAAAGTAGGACCTCCAAAACATTCTTTGCATATAACAACCAATACTAAAAAATGTCTTAGGCATTTTAATGATAAAGTGTATGAAACTGAATCATGGCTCTGTGGGTGTAGGACTCTAAATAAACTGTTTTGCTGGTCATGTCTTTTGTTTTCCAAAGAAAGGTCAGTGTGGACCACAACCGGATATGATGATTTAAACAATGTATATAAAGCAGTAAAAAGGCACAAATATTCCTTCAATCACATCATTTGTGAGAAAGAACTGAAAATGTTTGGTAAAAACAGAAGAACAGAAAGTGATGAGCATAGAAGATCCATTGATCAACATAACATGGAAGTTAGAAAAAACAGAATGATACTGTCACACTTCATAAGAGCTGTCTGCTTTTTAGGGAAACAAGGACTTGCATTTGGTGGCCCCACTGAGAGTGCTGAGTCATCCAATAGAGGGAATTTCATTGAGTATATAAATGAATTAACTAAATATGATATGTCCTTTAAAGAACACCTTATAAAGTTCACTGTATTTTGTGCTACCTCACCGGATATACAGAATGATTTAATCTCCAGCATCAGTGCAGTGATGACCAGCAAAATCAGAAAAGAGATTTCTGAAGCATCTTTTGTTTCTCTGATATTAGATGAAACTTCTGATGTTGGCCAAAGGTCTCAGCTATCGACTACCTTCCGCTATGTAACAACAGAGGGAACAGTTGAAGAAAGGTTCATCGGTTTTACAGACGTAACTGCAGACAGAAAAGCTGAATCACTTTTGAAACATGCTTTAAGTATACTAAATGACTTTTCATGTTTAGACCGGCTGATTGCCCAAACATACGATGGAGCAGCAGTGATGGCAGGGGAACACACTGGGCTACAAACTGAAATTCGGGAGCATTGTAAATCGGCACTGTTTGTTCATTGCTATGCTCACCAATTAAATCTTGTTTTGCTACAATCAGCGAGCTGCATCAAAGAAGTAAAACGTTTCTTTGTTTCCCTTACAGCATTTAGCACCTTTTTTACTAAATCAGTGAAGCGAGCTCATGCTTTGGATGTAACTGTTAAAAAAAGAATTCCTTCCATGTCACAAACCCATTGGAATTTTAAGAGTAAACTGGTTACTACAGTAAAAGAGCTTAAGACTGATCTAGACAATTTATTGGAATCAATGAGTAATAACGACAATTTTGAGTGGGATCAAGATACAAGTATGTGTGCAGGTGGTTTACTAAATAAATTGAGGGATTTTGATTTTAATTTCCTTCTAGTGGTTTTTTCCAATATCTTTCAGCAAACTGATGTGTTTCAAGTGATCCAGAAAAAGCTAACGGATATGGCTTACTGTAATAAAATGCTAAACAGATTCCAGAATTTTCTGCAGAGTTATACAAATGAATTTGATCCAGTTTGGGAAGAAGTGACAAATAACACCGTTGAAATTCAACATCAGTTGGCTAAAAGAGTTCGCCTTGATGCCATTACCTGTGAAGATAAGAAAAGCATCTACAGACACTTATTCTGTGAAATTATTGATAACATTCGACAATGCATAGCTGAAAGATTTGCTGAAATCTCAAAATTGAGTTTCATTTCTCTTCTTGATTCCTCACAGTTCTCAAATTTCAAGAGAAAGTTTCCAGAAGAAATATTTTGTAATTTAAAGGACAATTATGGATCCTATTTTGATTTACTTGGATTAAGAAGTGAATTGTGTGTAGTGTATACTGATATCGAAATGAAAAAGGACAGCATTGTTGAGCTATACCAATACATTAAAACAATGGACCTTGCTTCAGTTTTTCCTCAAACCTTTAAGTTAGCAGCTTTGATTATGACAATACCTGCAACGAGTTGCTCTGCAGAAACGTCATTTTCTAGCCTGAAGAGGATTAAAAGCTATCTCAGAAGTACACAGCATCAAGAGAGACTTTCATCCTTAGCTATGATGAATATTGAAAGTAAACTGCTTCAGGACCTACGCTCCCAACCCAGCTTCGAGGATGATGTCATTGATGTCTTTGCTGAGAAGAGCAGGGGAATCCAGCTAAACTACAGGAAATAATTACAATCGTGAGTTAATAATATTCTTTCTTACAGCTGTATTATTTGGTTCAAACATGAACTCAGTCAATTGCTGTGAGTTCCAAAACACTCAGTATCTTTGAAGGGTAGAATCAGAACTGAAAAATTCAATGCCTTAGCACCTGCCTAGTGAGCGGAGGGTCTGTGGTTCAAATCCTGGCTGTGGCTTGAATTTTTCAGTTTCAATTCTACCTCTTAAACATTGCCCACACACGGCTTGTGTGTTTGAAAACATCAATAGTAAGTTTGTTGGCATAAATAAATAATAATTACTCAGTATCTCATTTATACTATTATTAATTTCAAATTTAATAGCACCCATAAGGATATAAACAAAACATATTTTCACCTTACTTCCACTACTATGACTAAAGATCGTGTTTGATTTAAACCACCCACTCTATTTCTCTCTTTCCCTCATGTTCTATTTGTCCTGCTTTGTGGGTACACATTGGTGAAATTTGTTCAGTTTTCAAAAAATTCAAATATTAGTATTTACATCCAAAATATAATTTGAACCCTAATATGGTCAATTTCTAACTTTAAGGCTCAGAAAACACAGATTCCAATGGAGCGTTGAACCACCTCCAAGGTGTTTTCTACTTGGTACGTACTAGCGGATGTACATATACTGGTCCTTTCACTCTTGCTAGTCATTCATCATCCTGATGATGAGAGAGATGTACACTCTCAAAACGTCGATGGCTCTTCATCACTACACCTGGCTTGAAGCCCGAGAACATCTTGAATATGTTCATCGCCAGGAAAGCTTCAAATCATATTTTTGTGAAAGCCTAAGTTTATACATGTGCTAAGTTGCAATTTAACATTTTACAATTTAAAGTTAGTGTTTTGAACAGAATGGCATGCCCAACTATCTTATACAAATATATAGCTATTCCAAAAATCCTATAAATTCCTAAATTGAGCATATAAGATCTTATGAAATCTTAGTATACTGATGGACAGAACCTAAAATCTGGGGCTTGGTAATATTGTCACGAGCTGGGTTTTATGGTGTAATTCTAATGGGGTTTGGGCAAGCTCATGGCTCGGGGGTTGATAGACTCAAATGATAGAGCAGGAAATAATCAAATGGAACCTACATCGATACCCGGGAAATACCACTGGAAGTAAAAGAAGATTCTTTCACATAACTAACTAGGTATATTAAACAACAAGAATTTGCAATTTAGATCAAATACCTGATTTGTTACATTGTGTACAGTCTTGTAGCCTTCTGGACTCAGAAGAGATGTGACAATCTTCCTTGATCAGACGTTTGGTCCTAACTCATACTTCAATTTGCCTATGTCGAGAGAAAGCCCCTACTTCCCCCACACCTACCCTAAGTGTTGCCTTTAAAATAGTCAATCAACATCTGATTCTTATGGAAATGTTTCACTTTTAGATTGTTCCTGAAGTTTGTTGCCAACTCACATGTACATTTCAAGATGAAATCATTGCATTCTGTTCTGTATATCACTACATATGCTTACTGCATGCATTCTGTATAAAATAAAGTCTTCCAGGGTATTATAGCACTAAACCTTGCACCACTTTGAATGGCACTTAACACAGAAGTTGAAAGTAAACTTATTTACTGTAAGTGTTGCAGAAAAAGCACTTTAAAAGTAATAGCTTTCATATAACTAGGAGTTATTTCCAGACTGTTATGCCATGGTCTATTGGAGTTTGAGTACCCAGACTTTTGTCCACAGCTGCGGCAGACATCTTCAGTGGCGTGGTCGTAGTCTCCTCGGAGAAGTTAACATAGCGCCTGAGTTGTGGACTATCTGAACTGCTGTATTTATCCCTCAAGTGGTCTCCGCTGATTGGTCCAGATGGCAGACGGTAGGAGAGAGAGGGTGGACTTCACTCAAGGTGTTACTTCCTCCTGATTGGCTCACTTCAGTTTCTCCTGTTTTGTGCCGTTTCTTGCCTTCAGTGACAGGATCCCAGTTTCTGTTAAGTTTCAAAGGTTGTTCTTTCTTATTGAAATTGTGGGAAGTAATTTAAGTGAGCCAATCTTGGGTGAAGCCCACCCCTTCCCTCCTACCATCTGCCATCCGGACCATTCAGCGGAGGCCACTCAAGGAATAAATACAGCAGCTCAGACACTCCACACATTAGATGCTACGTTAACTTCTCTGAGGAGACTACTACCGTGCCACTGAAGATGTCTGCCGCAGTTGTGTACGAAACGTCGGAGTACTCAAACTCCAGCAGACCACGGCATAACAGCCCGGAAATAACTCCTAGTTATATTAACTCTGGCCATGAAAGCCTATGCTCTCTCATAATGACCTTCCTTAGATAGTTCACCGTACTATACTACTGCTGCCAACCTTGCTTTGATGTTTATGTTTTTCAATTTGTTCCAGAAAGCTGTCTCGGACTTGAATGATGAAGATGATAATCTTCCATCATTACAGTTAACAAGGTAAGATTGTCCTACTAATATGTAGAACTTCTTATATAACTGCTGAAACAAACTTAGCTCCTCTTTACTTCGTATGTTTTCTAAGTTCCAAATCAGTTTCAATATTATATCCTATAGGAAGTCACAAATATGATTGAAACATAAAACATAACTTTAAATATGTTCTAAATGGTCAGAAGTGTTACTGCCTGCTCTTCCAAAAATATTTTTCCGTATTCTGGATATCTGAATTACTATTTTACCAAAGGCATTTTCTTCTGATTCCCACATTCTGGATTCATTTTTTCAAAAACATATTTCCGAAAGGACACTTTTCTGACATGTCTTTATTTCTAATTTTCTCTACTGAAAGTATTTCTTCAAGGTTAGAATTACAATTAAACATGCAAAGGAAGCCTGAAAGAGGTCAATTGAAACTTTTGCATGAAAGATATATTCACTATAGAACAAAAAATCTGATGTGTTGCACTCACATGACTTTCTCTACTCTTGTACTATTCTTAAGACTCTTATTCCTATATCTTCTTCATGTTAGTTAAGATAAAAATTTACAGAAATTACCTTATTACTTGTTTTCTTGCACGTGCAATGGGAATATAGTAGGCTTTGAGTGATAGATCTTTTAAAGCTTTCAAATTCTGTTCTCTTTGCGTGGTTAACCTATAGAAAAATGAATAGCGATGTTCCATTTGACATAAGTATAAGTTCTCCAAAACTTACACAAATAACAAGGAATATCTCCAAAATGGTTCATTCTACAATAAAATTTATTTGCACATAAATTGTGTGTTTTAGCAAGATCTACATTTTTTGTATAGTATGATTTGGTCTATCTCTAACGGTTTACCAGTTATGCAAAACTCATCGAGAGTAAATAGGACTTCATGGGCTATAGCCAGAAAATTCAAGATATATATTTCATTTGTCATCAAAATATCCCAAAAATATGACATTTTAATCAAAATCATTACAGCCATTTTCAAGAAAATCAAAATTTTCGAAAAATTTTCCATGTAAAGGGTAGTTTAGGGTGGGGCTATTTTCTTCAAAACCTTCGTGTCGCATCCTTGAAAGACATTAAAATTAAATACCAACTTTGGTTTTTAACCGACTTTTTGTTTTTGAGTTATGCTGTCCACAGGCTGACAGACACACACACAGACGTTTTTCTAAAAATGCTATTTTTTGTTGGATTCAGGGGGTCTCAAAACATATTTCCAGTGAAATCTCGACATTGAACTTTTATACTATACTATACGTAATAGAAAAGGTAAAAATGGCAATGATGGTAAAATTTACTGGAAATGTCAACAAGTAAAACATAAAGAATGTTCTGTACGAGGTATCGCTAGCAGTGAGGGCCATATAGTATATAGGAGAGCTCAAGCAGAGGATTTGCAAGAAACTTACAACAACCCAGTCATTTGACAGTTGAAGACTGAAATCCACATGATGTCACTCGTGTTTTTCCCAGCAGCAGATGTCATTATATGCTTTTGGAAAGTAAGAGAGTCTGCCTGTGATAACATTTTGCAAATATTGGATTATTTTGATGTAAACTACATTTGAGGTCGCAGGGCACAAGGCAGAAGATGCCCAGTGGAACCCTATTAATGGCTTGAGTAGTGGAACCAATATAATGTTACATAGAAGCACCAATAACCTTAGCAAAGGATCCCACAACAGATTCCATCTGCTGCTGGATAAACATCATCCATATTTTTATTCTGCATTGATAGAACTTCAAAAGGAACAAGAAGATATAGATACAATAGTACAGGAATTTCTTCTGGGGCTTTCAGTACGAGGAAAGCCAAATAAAAATGGTTGACCTTGCAGAAAAGAATTAAATCAATATTACTACAATATGAGCAATTTATAACTACGAATAGACAGCTTAAGTATTTATATACATTTTCATAGTTTTGCTCTGCACATTGAAACATTTCAATAAACATGTATTTGGAAACATTGAATTTCAGAAATAAAGTTTTTGGAAATTTTTATTTCGGTGCTCCTACTTTTCAGAAGAATGTTCATTCGTAAAAACACTTTCGAAAAACCGTATAGGAATCAGTTAGAATAGTTAATATTTGCTTGAAACCTTATATATTTAAACGAGCAATTCTTGTATATATAAATATAGTCCGCGCAACTTGGAAACGGCTCTAACGATTTTGATCAAATTTTGTATTCAGACAGGGTTTTGCTTATTAAGTGTATCTATATAGGTTTCTTCCCTGAAAAAATTCTATTTTACGCGTAACAGTCACATTTACTCTAAACCTTTTTTTGGCCATAATTTCTCTGTTAATGGGCCAAATTTTACAAACAAGCCAGGATATTGAAGGTCTTGTCACGGAAATGGCTGCAACAATTAGGATGAAAATTTATATTTAGTTAACCTTTTTGCTTTTCAAGTTTATCTAAATAAGTACCTTCTCCCAAAAAAACACGATTAAAAAAAAGAAAAAGAAAAGAATAGCTGAGCGAAGCTCAGTCGCCCAGGTACTAAAACTTATAAAAGCAAAGTCTAAATGTAATCATACTGTATTCCTTGCAGCTGACAACTGAACAATGTCAGAAACAAAGCTTTGTCCAATAGTAAAGTTCATGCCACTATCACAAAAACATATGGTAACTGACTTTTTCTGACCAACAGCTGATGCAAAGTATGGAGACAGAGGTGGACAAAAAGAAGCAATTTATAAAAGATTATTTTATTTTACTGTTTTGGGGAGGAATCAAGTGTCAATGAAATTTCAGATGGTGAAATTTGTGGAATGGTACAGTTAGCTTTGTTTGAATACCTATATGCTGGCTTATGAGCACAACCCTTAAATGTTGTTTATGTTATTGTTCCTAAACTTTATAACAGTGCAGTTGTTTCAAACAGTTTACATAGTAATAGTTGGAAATACCCAGTTGTGTAATATACATTACCTCCATGAGATTGACAGTGCATGTTACCTACCAAGAGAGTCAAAAATTTCCCAACCGGCTGCATGGTGTTTTCCTTGTATATGTCCTCAGCGTCTGCCGCTAACATAGAAAGGCACAGATGAAAGAAACCATACATTTTTAAAACTACTTTTAAAGGCTTTACTTACTAATTTTATGAAATGACTTTGGTGAAATGGAACATCTTTGTTCATTTTTTATATGTTAAGCATGCAAAGAGAACAGAATTTGAAAGCTTTAAAAGATTTGACTATCGCTCAAAGCCTACTGTATTGCCATATTCCCCTTGTACCTACAAGGAAATAAGCAATAAGATAATTTGTACCAATGTTTACCTCAACTAACATGAAGAAGATATAGGAATGAGTTTGTACGAATGGTTAGTACAAGAGTAGAGAAAGTCATGTGAGTGCAACACATCAGATTTTTTAGAATTAGTTTCTGTTTGTGGTTGTTAAGATAAGACTCTAACCTTATTAATGATATGTTATTTACACTGTAAAATTCTAACTTTTTAAACAGTGTTTCATGATTTACAATGGTTACTGTTGCTGATTTGAATTAAAACTTTTCAGGTTATCCACAGAAGCAGTCTATCAGGACAACAGTGGTACCTGTGCCGCCACAGGAAACTGCCCAATGGGAGAAGCTGCTTCAGATTTTAAAACATCCACAGAAAATGTTAGTAAAGAATTCTCTACAAATCAATACAACTGTAGTCCAGCAGAGGAATGTGATGGTGATTCTAGGAATTTTCAGTTACCTTCAGAAGATAAATTGGTTCATGAGGACAAACACAAGTGTGAGATTTGTGACAAGCTCTTCAAAGATAAGTCAAATTTAAAAAGACATATGTATAATCATTCCGGCATGAAACCGTATAAATGTGACAGCTGTGAGAAGAGGTTCAATCTGAAATCAAACCTAACAAGACACATTCTGGTTCATACAGGCATAAAGCCATATAAATGTACCACTTGTGATAAGGGCTTTACTCAGAATTCACACTTACAAATACATATTCTGTGGCATTCAGGCATAAAACCATACAGTTGCGACATATGTAAGAAGACGTTCATACGCAAGTCAAACCTAGATATACATACATTGCGTCATTCAGGCAAGAACCCACATGAATGTGACATATGTGGCAAGAGATTTGCACGCAAGCAGTATTTAAAAAGACATAGTTTGCATCATTCAAACACAAAACCATACAAATGTGACATTTGTGGAAAGGGGTTCAACCAGAAGTCACACTTAAAAAGACATAGTTTGTGTCATTCAGGTGAAACACCATATAAATGTAACTATTGTGGCAGGAGTTTCAATAGAAAGTCAAGCTTAGATACTCACAGCTTGCTTCATTCAGACAGAAAACCACACAAATGTGACATTTGTGGAAAGAGCTATATACAGAAGAAACATCTACAGAGACATAGTCTGCGTCACTTGCCCACACAACCAACAATGTTATAGTTGTGAGAACAACTTTGAATGAGGCATGTGGCATTATCAGAGAAGTGATAAAATAACAATGAGTGTAGTCAGGGTACCTTGAACGACTGTATACGTGACAAACAACAATGATGTGCTTAACAATCAATTGCTGGAACCTTTGAGAGGCATCTAGTGACTGGCATATTTGTAGAACTTTGAGAAAGGTCTTTGTTACATCATCCTCATTGTATAAGGAGACAAGGCAACGAGTTAGAGGAGTTAGGGTTACAGACATGAGTCAGTCAGTATGTCAGTAAGTGCGAGACAATTGTCTGAGTGTGATACTGTCTCTGTGAAAGATAGATTGCATCAAAGTGAAGTTTTAATGAGTGTTAACTGATTGTATCATCAGAGTCAGTCTTTGGGAGACAGAGAAAGTAAAGAAAGACAGTGAAAAGAATGAGTCAAGGCTTCTAGAATAAAGCAGTTGTAATACCAGGAAAGCTGTAGACTATGGTAATGACAGGAAGAGAACTGAGTATTTGGAGGTTAATAAAGTGATAGAGAAGTAACCAGACTGGACTTTTTGTCAAATTATTATACTGGTGTCAGAAGTGGGATTTGTCAAATTGTTAATTTGTTACAGTACATTACTTATCTGTTAGTGCAATAAATCATTGGAAGTTTACAAGCCTTCAGATTGATACTGTAACAAATAACAAGTACAGTCACTTTTAATGTCACTTTATTTCTCTTCTAAAGCTGAATCACAAAACCATTTTCTATTTTATCATTAACACAATTTACAGTTTGTGTGCTTCTAACTCATAGCTATGTTCTAACATAAGCTTGACACAGGTGCTGCTTAATTGCACACAGCAAATAACTCTGACAGCTGTCTAAACTGATTCTGATGACACACTCACTCAAACTGCTTCAACACTTCTGGCCCAACACCAGGTGACTGTCCATCCACTTCTTATATTGGTGAGAATTAGGTTCTGTCAATTTCTCTGGAAATACATGTTTTCTTGAAGCCTCTGTACTGTCTAGGACCAACCTTTGTAACTTCTTGAACTGTCTGTGGAAGAGAAAGTAGTAATTCCCAATGGTGGAAGGAGCGGAAAAGGTACCTTAAGGGGAGAGATGGCGTAGGAGACACTCTATAGCCCTTGTGACGACAATCTCCTAAGGGAATAAACCATGAAGGAAACACCTGCTTGTGCTTCAGAAGCTGTGGGGACTTGTCCAACGGCCCCATGTCATTTGACCAATCACTCACACATTGTATAACAGATTCAGAGAATTAATGAGAGTCACATTGATGATAGCTGGACAACAAGAAGCTCAAAAAATGTTGTACAAATGGCTGTTTTTACTCGATAGAGAAATTCTCACTGAACTCAAATTCATACTTGATTACTGGTCACGTATTGCCTAGTGATGTGAGATAGCTTGGAGAGTCCTTTGAGACGCACAGCTGCTGTTGCAATACTATCCATACAAGCTCCAGTTTAATCATCGTCAAATAGAGGCAGTCTTGACTGCAAATCAGGGATTTATGAACAGTTCTTGTATCAAGTTATATTAAATCCATTTTAGAGGCTGATGTTTTCAAAGAAACCAAATTTATATGGAGGCTGACATCTTCAGTGCTTTCTTTCTTTATTCATCCTTTTAGAACATAAACATGTTGATGGATATGCCTATCAGGTTACATAAAATACATACATTGAAAAGTAAGACAAAATACAATAATATAAGTTCTGAGGCTTTCAGAGGTAGACCCTGAAGATGCTGGACGCAGTTTTCAGCGAAACGTCGGAGGAAGATAATCCAACTCGACCACGGCCCACAAGCCCGGAAAATCTACTTAACATAGTTGAAAATACAATAATGTTATATACCCTACTAATATCAATAAATAACATTTGTACATGGTTATCAATAAAATTTACAAATTTGGTTACATAAATTGTTTACAATTCTTCATTCAAAAATTACCACACAGAGGGCATCTGATGTTCATTTGCTGCAATTTTGCAGTGATTCTCTGCACGTTTTGTGTTGGTGACATTGGCATTTCAAAGAGAGATAGGAAAATAATTTGTGACCTGGTTAGTGCTCCAAATGTGTTTAATTCCAAGCAAAGATGGCTGAATTGCAAGCTTTGACAGGGATGGAATCATGAAAACTTAATTAGAAAGAAATGATGGTGACTATGAAGATTTCAACTTTGATTCTAGAGAACCCAGTTCCAGTTGAGATGACAATGATAAAGATGATGTTAGCAGTAAAAAAGAAGAAAATGCAGAGAATGTGCATCAGTTGGGAATGGTATGATGTGTTTTGAGACCTACCATGTAAAGTTGGACCACTAAATATCTTAAAATGTAATAAGTATGTTTACAGTACACATAAACAGTTTTAGTACTAAAGGTTTATAATATAGTTGCTTAATTGGAATACAAAGAAAATAATTGTTTTTCTTTAATATTCCTGAATAAATATCCCAGCTCAAAGGGACATATTAAGGTCAAAAACTGTCATTTCCATTGGGTTAAATAAAACATTTGAAGATATTAATTGGAAATGGTGGCAGACATTTTGAATTTAGGGGAATATTCCAGCTGCCATGCAGAAAATTTAATAGTAGAGAAAGAGAAAACAAACAGCTTTTTGTACCCATGATAAATTCACATACTTATATTTCAGTTGTATATTATAGTATCCATATGAAAAATGACTGAACTAGACAGCTGTTAACAGTGTGTGTGTGTGTGTGTGTGTGTGTAGTCGTGCAGAGAAGTGTGAGTGTGTGTCATGAGAGACAATTTTAGAACATTTGATCATTGTCAGAGTTGTTCTGTGAAGCAGTTTTAGTAAATGTGATCATCGAAGTCAGCTCTTACACTGAGAGAATTCAAAGACAGAAAAGTGTGTGTTAAGGTTATGAAATGACAGAGCAGCCTGAGAGTTGTAAGATCATAAAACAGTGTAGACTGTGTTCACAATGATAAAACAACTATTTTTTGTGCTTCAGCTTTAGAAAATAAAATAAAGTGACATAAAATATAAGTGGATTTGTTATTTTGTTATATTTTGAGTTATATGGACAGTAACCATACAAATGTGACAGTTAAGTAATAAAATATGCATTAATGGTAAGAACATGCAACATAATGTAACAAAATGACAAGTCCAGTTACTTATTTTTTCACTTTATTTCTTGTAAAACCGCATCACAATTCACAACTTATGATCTTACAACTCAGCTGTTCTGTTGTTTTGTGGCCTAGACATAAATACTTTTCAACTCACTCTGGCAATGCAAAAGCTAAACTCAGTCTATGTTGACTGCTGATATAGAGTTATCTGCAACTCTAGACCTCTTAAACGTGATCTACATACGCTACCAGCACAACACAGATGAGCAGGAAAGATGCTGGTTCCCTAGCACACAAACAACTCATAGTGACTCGATCTGCTCAGAAAATGCTTGTGACAGTATCTGGGATATGAATAGTGCTTTATCAGCGAATTTACTGAGCATGGGACTACTGTGAATGCTGCAGCCTACATTAAAACTTTGGTAAAGTTGCGTTGTGCCCTTCCAGATGAACACTAACATAAATGCTGATGATGTGAAACTACTTCATGACAATGCTGGTTCCCATGTTGCTGCTTCTGTTTGTGAGAGCATCCACCATACAGTCCAGACCTTGCACCATAGGACTTTCATCTGTTAAGTCCCATGAAGAAATTCTTGGCCTTTCAACATAAAAGTGAAATCAGCTGTCTACAGGTGACTATACTCCAAGTGAACCAATTTGTGTGAAGAGGATATAACGAAAGTGGTATCATAATGGGAGAAATGTGTTCACAAAGTTGACCGTACAAAAATAGCTTGAATATCATTTTATTTGTGTATTTTTTATATATTAAACTTTGTTTAAAAAAATCTGCAATACTTTCTGACCCACCCTCATACTGGTAAGGCTCACAAGTTGCCTGTTACTATGTCGCTACACAAACACCCCAGTTTATTAAATGACGGATAAAAAACAATTGCTTGTTCATTAAAAGATGAAAGTTGTATTGTTTCAGCAAAACAAAGCGTTTGGGGTGTCCTCCGTGATTTAGATCTGGGTGGCTCAGTTGGTTAGACGCTGGCTTATTGATTCCAAGGTCGCGGGTTCAAAACCGGCCCAGACTGATGGTTTTTAAAACTGCTTAAAAACGACAGCTCCATGTTAGTAAATTTACTGGCATATAACAGAACTCCTGCGGGACGAAATTCCGGCACACCGACGACGCTGATGTGATCCTGGCAATTGACAGCGACCTTTAACAACAAAATAATTGAAACTCCGTGATTTAGGGGTAATGTACTAGTCTCTGGTCACGGGTTCAAACCCAGCGGAGAGCGATGGATTTTCGTAAAAATTCTTAGCATGGTTTGCTCCGAAATGGAAACAAAGCCGTTTCGTAGATTTATAGCACCTGAAAGAACCTTATGCCTGATTAAGAGGCCTTTGAGCAAAATTAAGTGGTTTTTCAGGCCCAATATCACATGGGACGCTGAGAACCATATTGGTCAAAGAGCATCCATGAATAAATTTTAACAGAAGTATAGTGGAGGCAGATAGACATTTGCGTGCTAGCTTTGGTACAAGATGGGCTCCTTGCCTATTTTTTCCAACAAATTGAACCAAACAACGATAGTATCCCTCCATTCTCCACCCCTTTGGCAACATCGAGGTAGTTTGCGTGCTCTTGACTCGATGTTCAGCTAATCAACAAGCTGGGTTTGGACTGAGTTGGGAATTTTTCGTTAGTCCACAAAATTCTGCATTTAGATATTCTCTTGTTGAAAAAAACGTCATCTAATCATTAGATTGCACTGGATGTGTTACCGTGTGCGCAGTAATTTTGAGTCGCAGAATTATCAGTTCATTTATTCGATAAAACCGTGAACAAAGATCGCCGGGAGAGCTGTTGGAAACGTTTCATCCGTAAAGGGACTGAAAAATGACCGGAAAATTATCAAATTTACTATTTCAATAGGTTCGTGCATATAAATATTTCCCAAACCTTCAGTCATCGATTAACAGTGAAATTTTTTTGATTCTGCCGTTTAGTCAAGCGCAGGCATTTAAAATGTCATGTGCACTACATTTAAATGTCCTTTTACTGCTTAAATTTTCGGCAGTATTTGAACAAACTATAGTCCAAAAAGCACTCAAAAATAGCCATTAGCTGCATGGGATAAGCTATGAATGTGAGGAGAGAGACCAAAAGACAAAAGAAGGAAGGTGTTACAAACAGGTAAGCTGACTAATGATCATGATGCCTGTCTGTAGAAAAATTGGTTTGTCTCAATTTTATTATCATGTTCCTACATTATCTGCTTCATGCGCATTAAATTTTGTGCTATGCTCCTAGAATGTTTTCAGAGTGTGCTCCATTTACGTGTCTTTAACTTCAGTCTTTGGTTTCAAAATCTGAAAATTTGTTAAGCTTTAAAAAATTAAATACACAAAAAAGGCTTTAAAATATTTTCAATATCCATAAAACAAGGAAATTAATTACTTTTAAAAGTATTTATTCTTCTTCCTGCCAGAGATTGATGATGTTTGTTTGGCAATTATAGTTTATAAAATAAAATTGTAATATTTTAGTTTTGATGGGCGACCAGAAACGTAATGCAAGTCTAAACCCACGAGTGCGATTGTGCTTAGCATAGGCATAGATGTTGGTAGACTTTTTTCAAGGGAGAGCCGCACGTTGAAAGTTTGTAATTAAACAATATTAATTCATTATTCTGTTGTCGAAGTGTATAGTATGTGTTTGTTGCGGATAACCGTATTAATTTGTGCTAAATAAAAATTGCTGTTTACACAGTCAACCAAACAGTCGACCAATGTATATGTGTATGTACATATACTGAGTGTCCCAAAAAACACCGACTACGCTTAGTATGTTGTTCGGGATGGCAAACTAATATGTTTTCAAATAGTATAATCTGTGCTATAAACTAAATGTTTGTAATTTGCGCATACAACTACCCAAGGTAAGTAGAGAAAGACAATTAATTACCAACGGGTGCTCCTATTGCTACAGTGTGCTCTGGCGGTAAAAATCTAAATGAAGCTGTAACTTTTGGCTGCCTCTAGATATTTGACTGAGAATAATCTGTGCTGACAAGTTTAAAGTGGTTTGAAGGTTATATATGTTCTGTATACGTATATAAACTGTGACATATATTCTGTGGTGCTGACAATGAAGAGAGAAAACAGTGTAATGACAAATAATAAATCATAGAACGAGGAAGACAACGCAAACTCAGTACCTTGACAGTGAAAATAATTAATAGTAATATATTAGTTGCTAAACACTTTTTAATTTATAGTTTTTGTTTTGCATTTTAAAATCATTCTGAGGAGATTATAATTATGTATATGTTTGAATTATAGGTTAGGGTAGAGACAAGACTGGTTTTAACCATGAATTTTTTGCAATTTCAGTTGCACACAGAGAAAACATATTGAGCTAAATCATTTACATTGAATGGCCGAGAAAGACGATGAGTTCTTAGGTATATAATTCGGTTAAACTTCTTCTATTTAATGTGTACTGTCATCCACTATGTAATTTACTAGTCTGATTTTTAAAAGAAGATACATGATGGATGTCAGCTTTTCCATGTGGAGTGTCGGCAGACTTTTTTCCGGGGGGGGGGGGGGTGGGGGGAGCACATGGAAGTTTGCAATCAGATAATATTAAATCATTATTTTAGTGTCAAAATTTATATTTGTTGCAGATAACCGTATTAATTTGCGCTAAATAAAAATTGTTCTTTACATCAAAATTAAAATACTAGTTTAATAGTCAGTAATTGGCTACACATTAAGTTTACCAACTTCCAAGGAGGGGCCGTGCCCCCCCCCCCCCTTCGCGACGCCCATACTGTCAAAACAAAGGAAGTTTGCTCTCAACAGGAGAACAGACAAATTGTCTAGCCTAGCTCTGCAATGTAACACCCCGACTGGAAGCTGATGTTTCTCTTTGGCCGTGAATCCTCGGTCTACCTCTACATTCACCTCCACATCCATCAATTCGTACTTCCATAACTAGATCTTTTAATATAAAAGTTTTAACATAAATTACGCAACTGAGCGTTCAAACAATCTCGGTTCCCCACAGACAGTGACAACTGATCTGAGGAGTAAATTATTTATCAGTTTGTCTAATGTGGCAAGCTTTGTTTCCATAGCAACCACCTTCCCCTCTTATTCTTTAACCCCCTTGCTTGACATCTGTCAGGTATCTTCTTTTAAAAATAAAACTAGTTACTCATTGATAACCACTTTTTGTAGTAAAGGCTGTATAAAATATGGAAATTATTCATTAGCTTTGTTTTAATGTTGCTGTTTGTGAAACTGTGTGTCACAGAGCAAGTTAAAATGGGAGAAGATCTGGAGAATCTTGTATTGGATGATGAACCAGACAGACGACTTGATCAAGGAACACTCACATTTAATGAAGCTCCAGGAGTCCACAGTCAGACGGGTGCTCTTATAAGTATGTATTCGTTTCTCTAAATACTTTGTATTGTATGACATATGATGTAACCTTGATTCACACGCGTATGACAAACAAAGGAACAGGAACACTTGTTTACAGCCTTCATTGAACACCTTATGCCAAACAAACACACGAGACCTTATTAGTGTGTACTCATTGAACTTTGTTGCCAGTCTACAAAATTTCAGCCGGTTTCGCGTCTTCACGAGCATGGAGTTTAATGATGATGCATTGCGCAGTTGAAGCATGTACCTGTTGCTTGGACATCGGGAGCAGAGCTAACAAATGGATCTGGGGTGGCTAAATCATGCTCATCCCCACACAAACCATGTTGACGTCGCAGTTCGCTTTGTTCAAAATTACATGCTCAGAATAAAAAGTCTCGCTTATATTTGATCTACTCTTGTATTTTGGGAACACTTTCCTGATGTTGATAGTCTAACATAATTACAGTTCATAAAATTTGTTGAGTTTAAAGGGGGAAATAGGTGAAAATGTGGTCGAAAATCACACAATTCCACATTTTATCTTTTTTGTACCAAAAAGTATTATGTAAAATTTAATGGTGGCTTGTACTATTGCTATTCTCATTCTTATCGTGCAAATAAATTTTGTGGGCACAAATGATATTTATATCACTGGCCGTACAGCGCGATTTCACAACGTGTTTAACTATACAACACAGCAATGCGTTGCAAGCTCTGATTGGATTTCGTGTTTAACCACCTGCCGTTAAATTTTGCATCAGCCATAGTTGATTTGAAGTGCATATATGTAATGTTTTAAAACACTACAGTGCGTATAGGTTGCTCTAATGACGTCACGTTTAAAGCCGTACTTAGATCTGAGGGGGCGTGGCAGGTGGTGATATTCCTGCCTGATTTTTGTAGGATTTCTTTCACGAAGGTCAGTTTGTGATCAGTCACTGAGCCACTGTGTTTGGCAGATATAACATAGTAAGAGCAGCTCTGCTGTCGTGTAACACACCAAATTATCTGCCTTGTATGGAATGTGTAGGGAACAAAGAGGAACTTTTGTTTCTATTTTGTTGGCTTCTTTGAGCGTACATATATACTCAAAAGTTGCCATTGTGTTGGTGTCTTTCTTCACAGTGACCACACCTTGTGGTACATAGTATTTTCAGATCTTTTCTTAACATGTAGTTAATCTAATTACTGATATATTACATCACTAGCAAAGTCCAGTATAGATTCCAAAGTAAGAACAAATTAGAAACTACAAGAGGGTTTCAAAAAATAACCAGAATTATTTTTTTATACTTTAGAGTGCCTGTGCATGAGATGGGTGTTGGTAGTACCGGAGAGATCTGACCTTGAGTGACGAAATGGCATACACATCATTGACCTGGAGGTGCTCAGTTGGAGGGTAGCAGGAGATGTGTGAGGCCGTGTTTACTGTACCCAACATAGATCTCAAGTTGCAGCAGTGCGCATCAATTAGATTTTGTGTTCTTGACAAAACTGCATCACAAACATTGGAAATGTTGCAGCAAGCCTACAAAGAGTAAGCAATGGGGAAAACTCAAGTGTTTGAATGGTATAAATGATTTTGGGAGGGTAAAAATGACCTTGAGGATGCCCCACGTCCCGGAAGACCGTTAACTTCGAAAACAGACATCAACGTCAACACAATTGATGTCATGTTGATCATGTTGTGGTGGATAAGCAACACACTGTTACTGCAAATTACTATTGTGAGGTACAGAAGGGGCCATTAACGAGGAAAATTGCAACAAAATGACCAAATCTTGCTCAAACGGGATGGATCCTTCATCAGGATAATGCCCCGCTCTTCGTGCCATCGAGACTCAGGAAACAATCACTGAATTAGGCATTGAGGTGATGCCACATCCACCTTATTCACTGGACCTAGTTCCATGTGACTTCCACCTATTTCCTGCAGTAAAAAGAGAGCTTTGGGGATGTTTCAAGTTGACTCCAACTCATTCAGCTGCATAAAATCTTGCAATATTACTAAGATAAGTGAAGCTTTTAGTTTCTAATTTGTTCTTGCTTTGAATTCTTGTTGCTTCACTGTTAATATCTGAGACAGAATATTAGAAGACCCCAAAAGAAAATCGTTCATGTGAATGTTTGTTAAAAGTGTAATTCGTTTTTTGATGTTGGTATGAGATAATTAAATGACGAAAACATGTTGATAAGGTTCATTGTTACGAACAACTAAGTTTGCACAAAGACGTCATAAATCTTTCCATATTTGATTTTAATATATATGTATAAATATTAGAATTGTATGTGTTCCATAATAAAAGTAGGGGACGGTGATTAGGGATCGCTTCCCTAACGAGAAAGAACTATTTGATGGATGCATGCGCGGATGAATATGAAAAAGGCGGTGTCGCGTCAAACGACGCCAAAAAACTGTTCACTCGCGTGTGTATCTTCGAGGTGGAAAGACGATCATATTTAGGTAGTGTGAACATGGAACTTTCACCAAACTTTCATCAAGCATAAGTTCCACTAAGTAAAAAAGTGTAAAGGTTTTTAAGCATTTAGCATGGTGCTGAGAGTGTAAAATATCGATGAAGTGTTAATAAATTGATACATTGTGATAAAGAAACATTGTGTGATATTTCATTCCATCCGTTACCACGACCTAGATAGAAAACGAGTCTCATAGCACAGCGCATTCCATACCGAAAATAGCAAAAACAGCACCATATCTTTATTATTTTCTTATCCAGTGTAGATATTTTAATGCAGTACTTTTTAGGTAAATATTTGAGCACCGTTGTTGTACAGGTAGAACCTGTATATTTGTGCAGATACCAGCAGTATAAGCTACTTATAAACCTGGACGCTTCTAGGAAGATCTCTAAGTCATTATTTCTGTTGAAATTGCACACAAACTTTACACTCATTTTACTTCACTTTAGTTTTTGCTACACTTTTATTCATTCAGAACAAAGTAACATCCACAAATTATGTGTTAGACATTTGACATTTTAACTGTTCATTGTATAAAGCATAACAAACGTAGGCACATAACCCTATGTGTCTGATTACAGAGTCGTGGGCGAAGGTGTCTCGCGGTGCAGTTGGTCAAGGAGCTACTTCCAGTAATGGTGATGCCATCTTGAGGCCCATGTTGAAGTTTGAAGTTGTGTCAGCGAGAACCGTAGATCAAGAGAAGGAGAAAAAACATGTGGTTAGTATATTTATATGAAAGTTAAATCATTCTTATTATGTTGCCACTACTGTAAGGGGTCACCCACTGTGAAAATCGTGCATTGACGTAACAGCATAAACGTTAATGCAATATTCACAAGAAACATGTGAGCTGGTATGATAGCACACAACAAAAGAGGTTGTGTACATGAACCAGTTGTTAATAACAAAAGAGGAATACTGTATACCATCACTGTGTTTTATAGATATTCCAGTGATTCCTGGACCATGATGTTACACAGAAAGTCAATAACTGCACAGTGATCATGTGATGAGAGTGACTTTTTACTTTCTATACTATGTATAGTAAAGTAGAGGAAGTATTGTATTCCACCCAAAAATTTAATGTTGAGATTTTTAGTGGTTCTTTTATGACAATTCTGCTGCAGCTATGAGTCTATCTCCGGGGTGTTATGGGTGTAAACAGACAAATAAGGGCAACGTTTTATACTTCCAATAAGTGTTCAATTTTCCACCAATTCAACTTTATTCTTATGAACTTACAACAACATAATAAATTATGCTCACTCTTTTACAAATATTGGCACTATTAGGTCCCGAAACTATTCTATTCAAGACCTTGGTGGTTTTGTATAAGTTAAATCCACTTCTTTTGTAAATATCTTGGAATATTTACGAATAATCATACGTGATGAATATCCACATGCAGTGTTCAATTAAACATCCTTCGACAATACAATCCAATGTTGTTGTATTGTCGACAGAATCTCTTTACATTCAGCAGCACAAATATGCGTCTGTCCACATTGGCACATATACCATTAGTCATAGTCATTCATAGGGGTAATGGTTTATTTCCCTCGTTACTGGCATAGCAACTGAGATTGATTGTCTATTTATTGTTGGTTCGATCATAATATGTCAATCATGTGGCCATGATTGACCTTGAACACATTTCCCTTTGATATGCACAGTTTCAGGACATTGACCAAAAAGAGAAAAAACACAATTCTGACAATCAAACACAACACACAATATTCACATTTGCTGTGTTCAAACAACCTGGCATATTCCCTGATGTACTTTAACTCACCCAATTCCAGTTACAGATTTCACCAGAAATATATGTTTTGAGGCTCCCTGAATCCTGTCGATCTGTCAGTCTGTGAACAACATAGCTCAAAAACTAAAAGTTGGTTAAAAACCAAAGTTGGCATTTCAGTTTAATGCCTTTCAAGGATCTGACACTAAGATTTTGAAGAAAATTGTTTCACCCTAAATTACCCTTTACATGGAAAATGTTTCAAAAATTTTGATTTTCTTGAAAATAGCGGTAACGACTTTGATTAAAATGTGATATGTTTTAGATATTTTTATGACAAATGAAATGTATATCTTGAATTTTCTGGCTATAGCCCACTTAGTTGTATTTATTTTGGATGACTTTTGCATAACTGGTAAACCGTAAGAGGTAGACCAAATCTTACTGTGCAAACAATGTAGATCTTGCTAAAATATACAATTTATGTCTCAATAAATTTTTTTGTAGAGTGAACCATTTCGGAGATATTCCTTGTTATTTGTGTGAGTTTTGGAAAACATAATTCTGTCAAATGGAACATCGTTATTCAATTTTTTACTTTGTCTACTGGTAAATAGAGGAAGTATTGTATTCCACCCAAAAATTCTATGTCGAGATTTCACCGGGAACATATGTTTTGAGGCCCCCTGAGTCCATAAAAAGTATTTTTGGAAAAAGGTCTGTGTGTGTGTCAGTCTGTGGACAGCATAACTAAAAAACAAAAAGCCGGTTAAAAACCAAAGCTGGTATTTAACTTTAATATTAGTCTTTCAAGGATGCGACATGAAGATTTTGAAGAAAATAGCCTCACCCTAAACTACCCTTTCCATAGAAAATTTTTCGAAAATGTTTATTTTCTTGAAAATGGCTCTAACGATTTTGATTAAAATGCGATATTTTTGAAATATTTTTATGGCAAATGAAATGTTGTTGTTGTTGTTGTTTTCTAGTGCCTTGCATCTGGCAATGAAGCCATTAGCATTCGTGCTTTCCAATACTTTTGAACTGTAGTTTCTTCTGATCTTAATGCTTCACAGGTCTTCAAGTGGTCTTCGTTCATTTCTGCTGGATCGTTACACAGGACACATATTGGTGAGGCTGAGATACCTATTCTGTAGAGATGACTTGCCAAGCAGTCGTGATTTGTCAATAGTCGGAAGGCTGCAACCGCTGTTTTCCTTGGTCTCTGGGGGATTATATCTGGATTGGAAAGTAGTGTAATCCATTTTTTATCTTTGGCATTTGTTTCTATTTCTTGTAGATATGAATGACAAAAATTTTTTATGATCAAGCGTTTTATTGAGGAATATGAGAAATTGAATTTAGAATTTTGTTTTATTGTTGTGCCTTTCTTTGCAAGTGAGTCTGCAGCTTCGTTCCCCATGACTCCACAGTGTGCTGGAATCCATTGGAGATGAACAGTCTTATTAACTTTTTGGAGTTGTGTTAACATTTTGTAGCATTCTCTAATTTTTGTTGACTTCTTTGTAGTATTTGAACATATTCCCTGAATTGCAGCTTTAGAATCTGAAAGAATTACTGCCTTGTTAAATTTATTTAAGGGAAGATTTAATAATTGTCGGAGAGCAATGTGTATAGCCTCTATTTCTCCATCATAATTTGTTGTGTCTCTGCCAACAGAATGATAAAAGGAAAAATGTGAACACGTAACTCCAGCTCCAGTAAGGTTTTCCTTGGAGGATCCATCAGTATATATGTGCAGCCATTCTTCTGTGGGATACCTAGTATTGATTGTTTCCAGAGCTAGAAGCTTTTGTATTTCTTTTGGTGTGTCTGATTTACTTATTTCCTCTTTTAATTCCAAACTGAAGGTAGGTTGTAATAATTCCAATGGATTTTCTCTTATAAGTAGATTTTCTCTGGTGTTAGGAATGTTCAATTTGGATTTAATCTGTGTTACCTTTTCTAGGAAACTACTATGAGTTTTAAGGATTGAAGGGGGGAAGTTCTCTTCTGTCCATTTAGAGTTTGGCAGTCGTAACATTTTCTCATGTTGGAGCAATGCTTGTTCTTCTATTTTTGTTGTTATTGATGGGGTCCGTGTTAAGGCAAGCATGGCATCAATAGGTGTGGATTTAACTGCTCCAGTGATTAGGCGAAGAGCCTGATTTTGTATTTGTTCAAGTTTATTGATGTTAGCATTTGCTGCCGTTATTAAAGCTTCAGAACAGTACAAGAGGTTTGGTTTAACATACATTTTGTATGTTGTGTTAAGGACTCTCCTTGAGCAGCCCCATTTAGCACCAGCTAACCTTTTCAGGATTTGCAGTTTCTTTTCAACTTTTTCTGAGATGTTTGTTATATGTTTTTTCCAAGTTAGCTTTCTGTCGAAAGTGATGCCTAAGTATTTGGCATCATCAACTGCTTTGAGTGGTTTACTATTATAATTTATGTTAATATTAACTGGTTTGTATTTTAGTGTAAATAATTCATAATTTGTTTTTTCCACATTGATAGTCATGAGGTTTTTGGAGCTCCATTCATGTACTTTGTTTAGGGCTGTTTCTATTCTGTCTTTAATTAATTCAGGTTTTTTTGGGGAGCCTGAAGTCCAAGTGACTACATCGTCAGCAAACAAAGCAATTTTGGTTTCTAAAGTTTTTATTATTGATGGAAGGTCATTTATATATATGTTAAAGAGTGTTGTGCTCAGAACAGCACCTTGTGGAAGTCCTCGGTGTGTTTGTTTATATTTGGAAATGTATGTATTATATTTTGTGGCACAAAATCTTTGTGAAATAAACTGAGTTATCCATTTAAGCATGTTACTTTTCACACCTATTGATTGCAACTTCTCAATTAATTTGTTTCTCCAGACTGAGTCATATGCTGATTTAAAATCAATGAATACTGCTAAGGTATCCTCCTTTCTATTGAAAGCTTCCTTGATGTCTTGGCTTAGTAGGAGTACATTTTCACTTGTACTATGATTCTGTCTAAAGCCGGTCTGTGAACTATTAATTAAGTTGTAATATTCTAGGAACCAGTTAAGTCTAGATGCCACCATTCTTTCCATCACTTTTGCAATCACACTGGTCAAAGATATTGGTCTGAAACTATTAATATTGTTTGAAGGTTTGTTTTTCTTTAAAATCGGGATGATAATGGCTTTTTTCCAGTCGGAAGGTACAGTCATTCTCCAACACGTGTTATACAGTTTAAGTAGGATTTCTTTTCCTTTCCTGCCAAGGTGCTTAATAAACTCTGGGTGGATCTTGTGAGGTCCTGGAGATTTTTTCTTCTGTAGTTGTATATTTTGAATTTTCTGGCTATAGTCTTGCAGTCCTGTGTAGTCTGGATGAGTTTTTAATAACTCGTAAACCATAAGAGATAGACAAAATCTTACTGTACAAGAAATGTAGATCTTGCTAAAATACACAGTTTATGTCTCAATAAATTTTTTTGTAGAGTGAACCATTTCGGAGATATTTCTTGTTTTGTGTGTCAGTTTCAGAAAACTTAGAACTTTTGTGCAATGGAACATCGTTGTTCATTTTTTTATATGTTAAGTGTGCACAGAGAATGGGATCTCAAAGCTTTAAAAGATTTTACTATCGGCCAGTCTACTATATTCCCATATTCCCCTTGTACCTACAAGGAAATAAGCAATAAGATAATTTGTACAAATGTTTATCTCAACTAACACGAAGAAGATATAGGAATAAGAGTTTGTAAGAATGGTTAGTACAAGAGCAGAGAAAGTCATGTGAGTGCAACACGTAAGGTTTTTAATTGATAGTTTTATATATTTGATGTACATTTTGGACCTTACAAGCTTGGATTTTACTCTTAAACTTATAAGAAGTATGTTAGAGACTATAAGCTTCACTTATGTTAGTGTCTGCTGAAAGTTGTTGAAATGCAATGCAGACTACATAGTTTGACAATATAGTGACTGTATCATGAGTGCTGGTCTTGTTTATATGAGTTTAAACAAGTGGCACTTGCTATAGTGTGAAACTACGTAGTCTGCGTTTCATTTCAACAACTTGCAACAAATATTAACATGAGTGAAGCTTGTAGTCTTTGAGGTACGTGTTATAATTTTCAGAATTGTATTGCTACACTGTTAATAGCTTCAGTTTTTCATGTTATTAACTTCAGTTTTACATGTGCTTAATTTGTTTATAACGTTAGTAGAGTGCTGCACCATTACTCCCCACCTTCAGAGTGCTCCCCATCTCATCTTGGTCTACATAGGTCGCTATTTACCTAGTTGGTTACAAAATGGCATTGTTGAACTAAATGCCTTAGATGTTAAAACAAAGGATAGACATAAGGCTTTCAAAAGGACGTAAGTACAAGTTGTATTAATGGGTACTATACCGGATGGAAGGGAAGGAAGTCATTACATTAATTTAAACCAGCGATAGATCTCTATATTCACAACACATTTTGTATCTTACGTTTTTGTCTGACCATTTCCTACGGAGATATTTTAGTTTTCACGAAAACAAGCTGGCAACACTGCAAATTGTGTTTGTGTCACTTTCCCTAGCTCAGTACATAAACAAACACATACCCTGTCTTGTCCTTCTGTGTTCACTGCACGACGAGTGTAGGCCAATCACAAGTGTTAGCTAACCCCCCCCCGGGGGTCCTGCTAAGTTAGATATGGGTTCCTCTAAGAGGTGAGAGGGCACATGCCAAATGCCCAATCAACTTGGTTCACTTTCGTGTTTAACCTCCCACCTGATACCTCCCTGTACACAGTCTGATGGGTAACCTACGCGTGGGTTGTATGAGGATGACGAGACGCAAGGAGTGACTGGGTAACGGCGTAAGTCCCAGCCTCTGGTTATCATGTAGGATCTGTGTTCATATCCGCTGATAAAGGGGGAGGGCCATTGCATGAGCTGATGCACTCTTGAAGGCGATTGGGTCCCTCTGTCTATACATTGGGAGGTGAGCAAGGTCCAGGCCAGGATTCACACCTAAGCCAGGGTGGCGCCCAGGGTGTGAGCATGCCATCGGAGACATTTGCAATGGTGGAGGATATCATCGCCACGAGTTCTTCAAAAATTCAAAAAAACAAATACAGCAAAGTAGTGAAAAGGAAGTAGCAGAGTTGATTGGTCCTCGCTACTTGGTTATAGCAAGAACAGAGGAAGGTAAAACATTACCTTTAATCGGGTAGATCTCCCACAAAGGATTAAGGCAGGGTATGAGGCCATTGAAGTAAGGCCTTACATCCCGAACCCATTGAGATGTTACAAATGCCAGTGCTTCGGTCATACAAGTGACCCGGAAACTCTTACGTTTGTGCCAGCCAGCTATCCCGAACTCTGGTACCTATGGCTCAGTTGCAGCTAAACTGGTATCACATCGGGAAATCGCAACTCAAACTTGCGATATAAACAGGGCAACAGGTTCAGACAAAATTCTCTTAGCTAAGTCATATCCAAAGCATTTGATATCACCTAAGTCCGTTACAGCATCTACAAGCACCACAGTTCAGTTCAACAGATCAGGAAGGTTGCCAACAAAGAAGTCAACCTCGACAAATGGACCGATAGTATACGATGCTTCACCGATAAAGTTTAAGAGCCAATATGAAAGATTTAATTTCCTCAAAGAGAGTAAGGTTTCTCCCAAGGCATCAAAGGGAAAGAAAAGCCTGAGGACATCTCCTAGGAGATCCTCTTTAGGGGAATCCTCTGGGGTGACTACAGGCCAGCAACTGTCATCTTCGCCAGCCTCTGTGTCGAATCGGTTCAAAGCTCTCAAACCAAAATTCACTATGGGAACACGGAAGTCCTCGGCAGAGGACATGGAGCTAGAGGAATCTGCCCACACTGGAAGAGCCCCAATGGAAAAGAGGCGCAAAAAAGCTTCGGATAAAAATGTCAGCCCAAGACAGAAGAAAAGGGCAAAATTAATTTGACAACCACCTACTCCAAAGTAATGGAGAGTTACCTTAGGATACCTGTACCATACAGATATTAATATGGCTATCCTACAATGGAACATACGTGGTATTAGAACACAATGCCCAGAACTTGAGCTTTTGCTCAATAAGAACGAACCTTGCTCGGATGTTTACAAGAGACTAAGCTGCGTCCACAAGACGCTTTCCATCTAAGATGATACACCCCAGTACAGTGTGATGTTACACCAGAAGAGGGTGTTCCGGCACATGGCGGCACTACGATACTTGTCAGAGATGATGTATATATGGAATGTTTACCCTTACACTGACATACAATCAGTTGCCGTAACGATTCTACTGTCAAACATGCAGTTCACCATTTGCACCCTATATTTGCCTCCGTCCCATGACTTCTCGCACATTGATTTAGAAGATCTAGTTTCCTAGTTACCAACACTCTTAGATGTTGAACAACTTATTGAAATGTCTCTAAAATCCGAACTAAGATATGAATCAGGTCCAAATTTTTTTGACATGTAATAAATGATAGTACGTGATAACGTAAACTTCCCTTAGCAACACCATATATTTTGAAGCACAGGTACTTACTGAATCACCCTTGTATATAACTTGTCCATGGTAACAGTTTCACTAAGTACCTTCACAGGTCATATTTGTCGGAATTGATGCACTTTGCCATTTAGAGTGTTTATTTACTTAATAACGCAGTTACGATTATTTGTTATGGAAAGATAAATTACTGAATGTTATTTTTGTAAGTGTAATAAAAACCAAGTTGTGCGAGTGTAAATATGTAATGTGTTATAATATACGAGGTCTGTACAAAAAGTATCCGACCTTGTGCCAGGAAAAAAAATTATGTACCTGAGTGGATGGGACTCTTAATCCCCTTCAAAGTAGGCCCCTTCTGAAAGCACACACTTAGTCCAGCGGTCCTTCCATCGCTGGAAGCAGTTCTGGAAAGCTTCTTTTGAGATGGTGCGCAGACGTTCCGTCGCGTTGTGCATTATCTCCTAACGGGTCTCAAAACGGGACCCTTTGAGCGTTGTCTTTATCTTTGGGAACAACCAGAAATCACATGGGGCCATGTCAGGTGAGTAGGGAGCTTGACGAACCTGCGGAATGCCGTGCGAGGTCAGGAAATTCTGGATCAGGTGTGACGAATGAGCTGGAGCATTGTCGTGATGCAGCTGCCAGTTGCGTGCGGCCCACAGATCAGGTCTCTTGCGCCGAACTGCATCACGAAGATGACGAAGGACTTCTCAGTAGTACTCCTTATTGATGGTCTGCCCTTGTGGTGCGTACTCATGATGCACAATGCCCCGATAGTCGAAAAAAACAAGCAGCATCACCTTCACTTTGCTCCGAACCTGTCGTGCTTTTTTTGGTCTTGGGGAATGTGGGTGCTTCCATTGAGATGACTGGGCCTTTGTTTCTGGGTCGTACCCGTACACCCAGCTCTCGTCACCAGTGATCACAGTCTTCATGAACTCAGGATCGCTATTGGCGCATTCCAGCATGTCCTGTGCCACTGCAAGGCGGAGTTGTTGCTGCTCCGGTGAAAGCAGCTTGGGCACAAATTTTGCTGCCACTCTTTGCATGCCCAAATCCTCAGTCAAAATGCTGTCTGCAGAACCAACGATAATCCCAACCTCAGCAGCAATCTCCCGAACTGTCAAACGTCGGTCCTCCATGATCAATGTCCGCACTTGCTCGATAACAACAGCATTTCGGCTCGTTGATGGTCTTCCGGTTCGTGGGTCACTCTCTGCCGACATGCGGCCATCTTTGAACCGGTTATACCACATTTTAATTTGAGTAATTTTCATTTCATCATCACCGAAAGCTTGCTGGATCTTACGAATGGTTTCTGATTGGGTATCCCCAAGTTTCTGGCAGAACTTGATGCAATACCGTTGCTCCATGCGTTCCGTCATCTTCCAGAAAATGTGAATGTGACGAGCACGTGTTACACAGAGCCAATCACTGGTAGCTACTGACGTGACCGGTGGTGCTGCGGGGATATAAATATTCACGCATGCGCAGGAAGCTTCCTTCTACGAGTATGCGCAGTTGCCATACCTACCTCATTCTTTGTTAGCAAGAAAAAAAATAAGGTTGGATACTATTTGTACAGCCCTCGTACGTGCTTAGGCTTTCACGGCCGGCGTTAATTCAATAGATGGTAGATTTCGGGTTTGTAGGCCGTGGTCCACTTTATGAATTTTCTGACGTTTAGCACAAGACTGCGTTGGGCATCTTCAAAGAATGACTCCTGGCTAGTTAACAACTAGTTCTTAACCAGCCAGAAGTGATTCTCTGACCATGCCCAATGCAGTCTTGGGCGAAACGTTAGACAACTCATTGACTGGACCACGGCCTACAAACCCGAAATCTAGCATCTATTGGATATGTAATGTGTTGTCAACTTTCAGGCATACACAATAATGGTTCGGAAGGATGGGGCACAGCCAGATCCTAACCCAGCAGTAATCGAGCGGCGCTACTCTGACTTTCTTGAACTCTATGACTCACTCAGACGTGAATTTCCATCTCAAATGTTAGGTGTCATATTCCCTAAGAAGGTATTACTAGGTAACTTTGCCCCTGGTGTTATTTCTGAAAGAAGTGCTAGCTTTGAAGGGCTTCTTGAACACGTGACTGGTGAGACAAAACTACGGGAATCATCATGTTTGACGACGTTCCTTCAGGGACGTGAGCAAAACGAGGCGAGGCACTGGATGGAGATCCAGCGCTATGACCAAGCCATACCATTGCTAGAAAACTCATTCAGGCTTCTCAACAAGCTTCACACGGATCGTCATCCTGCCGTCATGTTGACACTATGTCGTCTAGTGGCCTGTTGCTGCGCAGACCCTACTGCGACAACAGCTGAATATTTTGCAGACTTGGCATTGAGACGTTTTGAGGCAGTTAGTGACATTGACTTACTGCAGTTCTACGTTCCACTGCTGCAGCTGTGTGTTCGCTTGTGGTGGTCCTTGGGCAGAGACAAGCAGCCCCTAGAAGCGAGACTGGAGGACCTGAAGAGGCGTGGCATCAAGGTCGACGGCTGTCCTCCACTGCTGGACGCACTTATGGCCATGGATAAGACATGAGGGTTTGAATTCCATAGTCTCTTTTAGCTGTACTGTAGGGAATTGTGCCTTTTTATGTGTTTTAGTTAATTTTATGTGCAACAGCAGTGATGTGTATGACAGCATTACTTGCTGTTTAGAGCGAGGTGCAAGTCCTTATAGAACGAGCTGGAGAGAAGCTCCACCAACATTTTAAAACAGTAATTATAAATATGTATTAATATTTATTCTTGCGTGATGATATTTTTTATTTGCTTTACTGAGAGTGAATACATATATTTAAAGGAATAGACATGGTAAAAATGAGTACTATGTTGACTTGAACATAAGACAGTGACAAATTTTTGGAAGGTTTACACAGGAAAACAAAAATGAATCGTAAATGCCCCTGACTTTGTTCTCCCTGCTCAATTTGGTTGGCAAGTATATCAATTTGCTGAAATTTCACGCAAGGCCTATATTCCATATATGGGTAACTTGTCCAGAAAAATAAGCAGAATTTTGGGCATATACGACATTAAGACCGTCCACAAACCACCCAATAAAATCAGGGACATGTTACTTCAGACCAAAGATCCCTTTGGCCATAAGATTCCCAGAGTGTACCACACTACAGGGAACCACTCAGTTACTGAAACCATAGCCATCAAGCATGAACCCAACAATATCAGCAGGGACAACGGCTTGCAGTTAAATAGCATCTGGAGTAGAGTGCCCAACAAACACTCAGAGAACTCTACCAGATGGCCAAAGATCAGCACCGGTTTTGTTACCGACATACCTCCTTGCATCAGGATAATGCCCCTGCTCATCGAGCTCGTCCAACTCAAGATGTCATTGCAGAAATGGGAATTGAGATCATAGACTCATCCAACTTATTATCCGGATCTCGCAGCATGCGATTTTCACCTCTTCCTTAAAGTGAAACAGGAGCTTCGTGGTCGCCATTTTCAAAGTGATAAGGAGTTGAACAATGTTGTCATGGGTATCCTGAACAGACTGTCCAAAAATGGGTTAAATGAGTGTTTCGAACAATGGGTAAATCGTTGGAATAATTGTATTTCATCAGAGGGAGAATACTTCGAAAGTGTGTAGGTAAATTATAGTGAAATAAAGCCATTGTGTGTTAATTAAAAAATTAGTTTGGTTATTTATTGAAGGACCCTCATACAATGGTCAGAGAAAGCATAGAAATATTTAAACAAAAAGCTGCATAAACAGGGATAATGGGAGATATCTCCGCACTATCTGGACACAGGGATTGGTGGATCATCAGCCAATGGAAGCGAGAGGGGCCACGCTTAAAACCCCCATGGAAAGGGTGTAACCCAGGCATGGACATGAGAGCAGAGGTAGCGATTGAACTTGCCTTACCCACCCCACATTCTCTTGCCAAGTGACGAAGGTTGTTTGGGCACAACATTCCACTTGTGTGGTACTAATAATTCCTATGCTACTAACTATTTTGTTTATATTAAATATATTTTGTATACAATAATTACAGCCACCTACTGTGGCTAGGCAAATTATAGCAGCGTGACCACATGTGGGATTTGTGGTGGACGAAGTGGCGCTGGGGCAGGTTGCCCCTGCCATCTCATTCCACCAGTGCTACATCTTCATTCCATGTATCATCAGTGTCACCATCTGTGGTGCCGTATGTAGTAAAAGCAGGCATTGAACACTACAAAAAATAGGCAAATTACATAATCTTGAAGTTTATAACCTTCCTTTATCTTATGCACGTAATATCCTTATGCTGCATCATGATTAACATACTAAATTGTTTCTCTTTCACAATAAATAAAGATTAAAGTTCCTTTGTTATTTAACCTTAAACATATTTTAAAACTATTTGATCAACATAATAAATTCTTTGGTTTTAAACTTCATATTATGTTCAAACTTTGAAACAGAAAATACATGTTTATATTAAATTAACTAAAAACCACTAAGCAGTGGAATCTTACCGTCCCTTTTATATGTTTATAAATACAAGTATTCAGGAAGTACCTTTTGAAATTGTAAATAAATATGTGCAAGATCGTCAAGGTTTGCCTTATGCTTCTGGTCATAGTGATGTTTGAAATTGCAACGCTTTATATTTGCAAATTGAAATCCACGTATTAAACAGCAAACTTTCCTGTTTTTGTAAACTAAACAAATTCTCTCTACCGCTATTCATGAAACAGCCACTGAATGAGGCATGTTGGAACCTGAACAGCAAGTTAGGGGAGGGATGGCAGGTGGAGTGAGGCAAGAACGTGTTTCAGTGGAGTGGCCCAGCTGAGCCGATTTTGCTCATGCCTGGTATAAATGAACGGCTAGCTACTCAGTCAGCACAGTTCCTAAGAAGAGGAATAGCCCTAAGGAAGCCCTACATACTAGAGGGAAACTTTGGTAATACGTTCACAGAATTTACATCACATAGTGCATAGTGCAACACTTAAGCTTGGATCAGTCTTTTGGGACAAGGCCGGCTGGAACCAGTGACCACCATTAACAGCTTGTGTCTTGCAATTCAAAAGCAACAGCCAGGAAAATGAAGTCTTGCAAGTGACACCGCTTGTTCCCATACAAGTTCAAAAACCATGGCTGCAATCGCTGTACTGCCACATCCACCATATCCTCCTGACTTGATCACACATTTGGTGCTATGAAGGAACGTCTGCACAGACTTCCAGGAACTGCCAGTAGCTGTCCTGCAGTGGGTGCGACAGACTCCAAAAAAGTAGCTCAAGGAGCAGCTAGAGAAATTACCAAATTGGTGGATAAATGTGTGCAGCTTAATGGAGACTACATATGTTGAAAAAGTGTGGCAGTTTTTTATTAAAACGGGCAAAGATTTCTTTGTTTCAGGGATGTATTTAGTGGGTAATACATAAACATTGTGATGACGAGAGGTTATGTCTTTTCAGTTAAAGTCTGGTTCTGCCAAAATTAACTTTATTTAAATTAAAGTAACATATATTCACAAATTATCTTACTTTTTAAACATATTCTTGAAGCCATTGTGTGAAACTATTCAGGATATCATCATGACAGAGTTTTCCTTTGACTATTCCTCACGCGAAGTTGAATGGCATCACTTTTATGACAAGCATTGGTCTTTCTTTCGCTGATTTGTATTTCTTTTCTGTACAGTCACTATCAGGTTCCTGATATTTGTTACAATTTCAGATTACCAAGACATTTTCCTAAACTTACAACATGCACTTGCTGCTATTTGCACCAAAGTTTCAACGTCTACTCTATATGATGTCAATATCACAACAGTACTGGTTGCGGAGCTTAGCAACCATTGTCTTTTATTTGTCTTTTTTTCATGATTTTCACTTTTAATCGAAGTTGGCCATGTTCCATTTTGCCGAATAGTTTCAGATGCAACAATAAAGTTTACAAAAATAAAATATAACAAATATCAGCATGAATCATCCTGGGCTTATAATTTCTGCTACACAAGGCATAGAAGGTATTAAATAAGCAAGTCTGTTAGATCCCTGTTGGGCAAGGGCCTCCTACCGCCTATGGTTGGGTATGCTCATGGGTACTCGCAGAGTAAGCTAGTCTTTGTGAGTGAAAAACACTTTTCGTTCCACTCTTTCCACTGCACTATCAATCACTATGCTTTTATCCTCTCCCACATTTGTTTCCACTTTACTCTGTCCCTCACCATTCCCATCCACTGCACACCAATCACTGCATAAATTCTTGCAACCATCTGTGCCGTGGGGGTCCTCTGTGTCTTTTCCCATCTATCCTGGTGCATTCTAGTCATGGTCTCCCCAACTCCATTTGGTCCCCCTAACAGAGGTGGTTGTCTCCTCTATTCCACTGCCTCGTTCACTATCCTGTCCCTGAGTTAACACCCAGTAGTCTTCTGCCCATTTTTCTCTGGCTCACTTGTATCATCTGTGCTTTGGTGAATGTCCAGGTTTGGCTTCTGTATATTATTCCATATTAGTGAATGTAAATCAATATGGAATAGCCCTCGTATATAATCTGTCATGACTGCAACTTTGGATCTAATAACACAATGTGCCAAACTAGGGAACCTTAGACCATCTCATAAATAGCAACCAAACCTTAAGATGCTGTGGTGTATTGTGCTTTTTGACTTCCCATGCTCAAGTCAGTACAGTCCTTCACGTATAAGACCACTGTGTACGTAAAACTATCAACAAAGGCATTGTGTTATATTCAGGCCAACATGGTACTTGCCAGTGATAGCTTTGACTGATGCAATCCCAAGCACTTGCACATAACTGCGGGAGTAAAGATCCTCTTGGTCCACACTACCAGTGTCTCGCTTTGCTTCACATCAAGTTGTGATGATACCCTCCCATTATGCAACGTCACTTCCACTTGTTTATTGCTATCATTGGAGCTAATACAGCTATCTGACATACTCAAACTTGTATTTATTATATTACAAAATTATAAATATACAATTTATACAGTTTTAATAACTTTGTGTTTGTTTGTACAACAATAGCAAAAAACCATACACATTTTAATGTTATTAGTTACATTTCTTTTAACAAGTATAGGCATTTGTTATTTGCTGATTGAGCCACTGATATTGGGGGCATTGTCTATTTTGTTTTCATTACTCATAAAAACTCATAGCACAGAAATGTTTTCTACTCAAATTTGCTTTTGGTGAACATAAAACCTTTAAATGATGATAGATAATAAACTATTAGAACAAATTGAACAAACTACATGGCAATCAGTGTATAAAACATTTTATTTGTTTTTAGAAACATGTCATTGTAACATTGTTGAGTGTAGCTATTGTATTTACCACAGAAGAAACAATGATGTTAATACACAGGAATCCAAGTTAGCCAAAAGTGGACCAAGAGTATCTCGCTGGTTATGAACACTCACATATGTATTTGACTGTTATTTTGGAAAAACTATAGTATTTGTTTTAGAATGGAACAGTTGGAAGTGCTACTGATAAACAACCATCATACCATTGCCTAGTCACTCAACCTGACCATAAGCATTTGAAGTAATTGCTACCAGAAGTGGAAATTAATGTAATATATACAGTGTCTGGCCTTAATGTTTACCATGTTTGGTAAACGCCCCCTTCTGTATAAGCATTATACACTGGGACAGACTGGTGTGATATAGCAAATGGAATGTGGCTGTGGAAATGGTGGAAGGGACTCATAACGCCTTCATTTGGAAAGTTGCCTCATCAGAGAAGCACAGTTTGTACATGAAAGTACCATCTTCTGTTTTATCCAAAACATCTGTGGACATGTTCCATTTGTTTTTGTCCAGGGGATAGATTTGCTGATGTAATTCTGGTGTAAGCAAGCCACTTAACACCAACGCCACTAATGCATTAGTCCACGCAGCATGTGGGAAAACACTGTCAGTAGCGAGACACATTTGTCATTTATGTTGTGGCGGGGTTTTATTATTAAGTGATGGTTAACACATATTAGTGTGGATATAGCAGCAAATGGAGCACTGTTTTTGCTAAAAGGTGGAAAGTTTGTTAGAGCAGACGCCACTTTTATCTTCAGGGGAGGTGGTCGTGGAATGGAATGCATAAATCAACGTACTTTTATTAGAAACACATTTATTCGTTTTATATACACTTTACATCACTATTTCACTTGGTTAATAACTTTTAAAATTGGATAGCGTCCATGCTGGCTAGAAGTTTGGATGTAATTCACATATTCACACGCCATCAACAATTATACGTCCTTACACTTTGAAGTCACAGACGCTAATAATAAACTAGTCCTTTGGCGTCTCTATGACGCAACACCGCCATTCTTATGTATTCATCCGCGCAACAGTTCTCATTGGTCGAACTCAAACAGTTGAGAAGACATTGTCTATTTTGAATATTAAAAAAAATAGGCCCTGATACATTCAAATTAAAAGAATTAAAAATTTACACACTCTTACAAAAATATTTACATGAACAATTTTCTATTAGTCAATATTCTGTCTCATATGCCCCTTGTTTTGTTTTTCAAGTTGTCACCTTATTCACAATCTTGAAACACAATACAATACTTCTCCCTACTCTTATGATTCAACCACTTTGTACAATATATTTTTTTTTTTTCTTTACAGTCTTCTTCACTGTTTGTCTTTGTCCTTTGTTTTGACATAATACAACATGTCTTTATAAGTTTCACATATTCGGTTACTACACAATGCATTTGGTTGTTATACAATACATATTCAGTTATTGTACAACACATTTAGTTATTACACAATATGTCCAATTATTATACAATATATATTCAGTCATTGTACAATATACCCAGTTATCATATCACATATGTTGTTATTATACAATACACCTTCAGTCATTATACAATACATATTCAGTTATTGTACAACACATTTGATTACTACACAACATGTCCAATTATTACACAATACATATTCAGTTATTGCACAATATATCCTGCTATCACATCACATATGTTCTGTTATTATGCAATACATATTCAGTTATTACACAATACATATTCAGTTTTTGCATAACATATTTGGTTATTACTCAACATATTCAGTTATTACACAATATATCCAGTTATCATACAATACATATTCAGTTATTGTACAACACATATTCAGTTCTTATACAACACATACTCAGTTATTGTACATTTGACATTGACACAAATACAATTTAAGTGTTTCATGTAGTTTTTGACTTGTATTCTTTGCTATGAGGAGAGAAAAACAGGATACAAATTTTGAGCTAATGATTATGATCTTATTTATGGCAATGTTTTATTCAGTTCTTTGCCTTCTTTGTCTTATAAGCTCATGTATAAGCAGGTTATTGAGTCGGTTCTTAAACTCTGATGTTACTAATGGTACTAACTTTCTTGATTGGGTTATTATTCATTGTTGTTTGGTTCAACATTTCTTCGAGCTTAGCATTGGCTATATTCATCTCAATTCATGGGCATTGTTTTTCTGATTATGGTTTTCCTCACTTCACTAATTGTCATTTCTTTGTCTCTTATTTTTATAAGAGAAAACTTCTATACTTACAATCATTCTGTAATTGTATTATTTTTCTTCTCCATTTACCCTCGACATCTTTGTGTCGAAATATTATATCTTTTTCATCATAATTAATTCATTTTTATTTTTGTCCCTGACATCCTTATGTCAAAAACATATTATCTTCCGTCGCTATGATTCATTTATTTAATGACAATCAGTGTTCTCATCTGTCTTTGTTGACAATGCTCTTTGTGGTCGATATAGCCAATGACTATGTTGATTTTCTTCCCTGTTGTAATCCTATTCTGAACATAATTTCCTATAAGTAACCCATCAAAAATTGTTATCTTCTTTCATCTCTACTACTCCTGCCTTACACATTCGTTGACAAAGGTTATTTGGTTCTTTCCTTGTATGGCTTCAATTTATTCTTATGGTATCTTCCTACCAACTTGCCATTTGTATTCTGTAGCTCATACGTGTGGTCACCCAGCTGTTTTGTTATGACCAGTGGTCCAGTATACAATAGCTCCATCTTTCCAGATCTTTTTTCAGATGCCTTGGATGCTTTGTGGCTTTTTAAGAGCACCTTTTCTCCAATTTGTGGGGACCATTTCCTGACGAATCTTTTCACCTTGTTCCTCCCTTTTTCAGCCTTCTGTTGTAATCTTCTGAATGCCAATTGACATTTTTCTTTCTCTGATAATTCTCTTTGGGCAGCCATGGTAGTGTCAATGTCAATTGCTAATTTTCTTGGTTTCGTGTTGGTCATTAGCTCGATAGGTGCGAACTTGGTCGTGGGGTTCACCGAATGGTTAATCACCTCCTCTATATATCCGCATTTTTCCGTCCAGGAAGTGTGGTCTCTGTGGCAGAGCAAACGAAAATAAATACTAATATCCCTCATGATTCTCTCAGTCGGGTTTCCCTGGGGATAATATGCTGAGGAATAGTACAATTTTACTCCTAATGTTTCTAAGGTGTTCTGAAACAATTTGCTCTTGTGCATGGTCGCATTGTCCGATAGGATACATTTTATTCTCCCATATTTTGGGATGTAGTCCTTGACGATTTTATCTAGGCATGTTCTGCTTTTGATGTTCTTAATGGGGTATATTTTGGTGAATTTTGTAAAAACATCAAACATGACAAATATGTATCTGTTTCCGTCTTTACCCCTTGGCAATTCTCCATGCTCGTCAATACACACCAATGCATTTTTCTCGTTCCTCACGATGGATTGTGGGATGACATCGTACTTTACATTAATTGGCTTGGCCTTTTGGCATAGGTCGCATGAGGAAATTAACTTCCTGACCTTCTTGCCGAGATGTTTAATGTACAATACCTCCTCGATGGCAAGCATTGTCCTCTCAGTACCGGAGTGAAGCATCGAGTGGTGGAATGCCAAAATGACCCTGTCCTGTAAGGAATTTGGTACCATCATTTTCCATTTCTTTACGTCGCGACCGTGCAGTTTAAATAGGATGTTCCTAAACTTGCCTATCTTGGCATCCAATCTTGGTATTATGTCTGGAGCCTTGTCGAATAGCCTCTTCAATTCAGGGTCTTCTTGTTGTAGCTTTGCTATGTTCTTGAAGTCTTGCAAGATCTCGTTGCTTTCTTTGCTACTTATCTGCATAATTTTGATCTCATGGTGCGGACTGTATATCGTCTCGGGTATGTGACTTTCCGACCTCAATCTTGACAATAAGTCACTGAAGATGTTCTCCTTCCCCGGGATATGTTTGACCTCTATGTCGTATGACATTATCTCATGTATGTACCTTGAGATTTTGGAGTTGGTCAGCTTGCATTTTTGAATGAAGGACAGGCTTACGTGATCTGTATATATAATTATTTTATAAAGATATATATATTGTCTGAACTTTTGCAATGCAAAATGGATTGCACCTATTTCCAGTTCGGTTATGCAGGCATTGGCTTCTATTTTATTTAAGAATCTAGAAGCTGTGGCAATCACATGTTTGTTGCCATCTGCATCTTCTTGTGCTAATATCGCACCATATGAGTGCGCACTAGCATCAGTGTATACTAGAAAAGGTGAATTCGGATCCGGTCGTTCCAGGAGAATACTGTGCTTGAAAAGTTCTTTGATATTCTCAAAGGCCACCTGGTGTTCAGCATTCCATTCCCACTTAGTATCTTTTTTCAACAGTGCTCTAAGGGGTACCAATTCCTTAGCGTAGTTGACCACGAATTTCGACTGGTACTGTAAAATGCCCAGAAACCTTCTCAACTGTTTTAAGTTACGTGGGGGTGGTATATGCTCTATGGCCTTGACCCTCTCCGGATTAGGTTGTATACCATCAGGTGTTATGATGTGGCCCAGAAATTCAGCCTCTTTGACGAAAAATTCACACTTTTCTAAATTTAGGGTCATGTTGCTTTCCTGGAACCTGGATAATACATAATCTATGTGATGTAAGTGCGACTCGGGATTCTCACTGTATATTAAAAAGTCGTCTACATATTGCGTCACAAAAGTCTCGATGGTATCTCCAAAAACTTTGTCCAGAGCTCTCAGTAGTGCACTGCTACTGGTCGATAGTCCGAAGGCACATTTTGAAAATTGGTATACCTTTCCCTTGTGCAAGAAACAGGTATATTTCCTGACATCTGGATGAAGAGGAATTTGCCAGAATGATGCTGTCAAGTCAAGACTAGTGAAATGTTGACCTCCCTTCAATTTCGATATTAGTTGGTCTACCCCCTCAGGCCTGTAGTGATCCGGCAAGGTATGTGTATTTATCTTCCTTGCGTCGATGGTCATCCTCAATTTTCCCCCTTTCTTATGGACCCATACTACTGGATTCACATAACATGAGTCCGACGGCTCAATTATTCCGTCCGCTAACATTTTCTGGATTACTCTGTCAGCTTCCTCCCTGATGGAGTTGGGGATGGGCCTGGATTTGTGTGAATAGGGGGTAATATCTGTTACTGTGAAAGTATGTACGTACTTGTTACACGTACCTGGCTTTTTATCGAAAACTTTCCTGTTTTTAACCAGTATTTTCCTAAGTTGGCTTCTTTCCTCTTCAGAGATGCCATGTGCCCCCCAGACCTTCTCATCGATTAGCTGTAGCATCGATTCTTCTCCATCTGTTGGTAGTGGTTCAGGTTGGTAGTTGTCCCAGGCAACATACTCGTCTTCCGTGCAGATCCAATGGCTGCAAACGTTAGTTTCTTCATCGCTCGTCCAACCTGTTTTCTTCTTATTTACCCTTAGGTCTACCAACCTATTCTCGTGGACATTGATGTTCTCCACAAAGAATTGTTCATCCGGATGGATCCCTGTCTGGTCTGGTTCCTCCTGGCATGTTTCTTCCTCCAGGAACTTCGCAATGCATTCTGAGGCTCCTTCCTTAATGATAAATTCATGTAGGTCATAGTTAATTACCGACCTCCAAAGGTTAAGCAAATCACTGCCAATGATTAGGGTGGCTGTTAATCTTGGTATTACTAGGGCAATAAAATCGAACTTCCAACTTCCGATTTCAATTACCAGCCTTACCTGGTATTTAACATGTTCCTTCTTCTTGCCAATTGCTGTGCTGCAATATACTCCGCACACAGGCAAGAATTCAGCATTTCTTTTAGTTATCAGTTCCTGGAACAGCTGTTCGTCACATACTGATGTGCTGGCTCCTGTATCTATCATTGCTGGCAATTCGATACCCCATACCTTCAGCCTAATCATTGGTGGATTGGTTATCTCCTTTCTTTCACTCGCCTGTCCTCTCAAGGTACCTACATTACATTGGTCAATATCGCCCCTACTGCCACACAGGTCAACTTCCGGGACACAAAGTTGACTTGTACTTAGTTTTCCTGGACGTTGGAGGTGATCGTAGTTTCTGTATTCTGTGCAGTATCGGTCCTATCCGGCACATTTTCATTCTGTTCCTGTTGTCTTATGTTGTCGATGTTCCCTTGGTTTCTGCCCCTTTGACGTGAACCCCTATTGTACGACGGCCTATGGCTGTTCATGTATTCCCTACAGAATCGTATATGATTCACTTGATGGGTACGGTCTCCTGGTCTTCCACGATCATATCTATGCGTTCTGTACCTCGATTCACCCCTCGGTATCGTGTCGTGGTACCGCTGTCTTGTGTTCTCCATCCTCTCGCCATGATTATGTGGTTGTGGGAAATGGTGTGCCCCTCTCCCCCTTTCATGGGTACTCCTAGTATTTGTATGTTCTCCTTCGCTTTGGTTGTTCGTAGCCGTGTTTCGGTTTAGGATGGGTGAGTTTGGGTGACCGTTCCTATGTCTATGTTCATTAGGCCGACCATTTTGTGTTTCGAAGGCTGTTAGCAGTTCTATCATATCTGCAAAATCTACCGGCCTTGCAACAATTAATCCTGTTCTCACTGTGTCTGGGAAATGTCTCGTTATGCTGGCAATTAGTTCTGCCTCCGACAAGTTAGGGTCTAATAGCTTTCCTTTGTTGGCTACTTTCATGAAATAGTCGACTAATGACAATCCTTTGGCTGGATCGTATCTACCTGTCGCTAGCTCTACCCTAGTTTGGTTTTGTTTAGCTGGGCCCCAATATCTTGATAGGAATAAATTTCTAAATGAGCTATAAGACTCATGACCAGCTAGTGTTAACCTGAGCCATTCTAATGCCTTGTTTTTTAAGCTTTTCTTTACTATCATCATCCTAAGCTCGTTTGGTATCCTTTTCACTTTAAAGTATTCTTCCATCTCTTTAACAAAGAGTTTTGGATCGTCTCCCTTTTCCTCGTCAAATGTAGGTGGTGTGATTTCATGTAATATGCTGTTGGTGTAACATGTGTTATGTGTTGTGTCATTGTTTGGTTGTGAACCTCTTTCTCTGTATGGTGAGTCAACATTTTGTACATTACTCAAATAACTCTCATCTTGTACATTACTTACATCTAAATCATCTTGTCTTTGTAATGCCTTCACAACATCATTTACATTAGCCAAATTTTCTTTCCCTTTTTTCATTTCTTCACAAATTGATTTTAAATCATTCTTTATTTCTAAGTGGCTTTGTTTCATATCATTTATAGCATCCTGTTGTGAAAGCATCACATCATTCATTGTCTTAATTTTAGGAATTACAATTTGTTCTACAGTTTCATTAATAATGTCTTTCTTTACTACCTCAATCTCTTTCCTTAATCCCTCAGTTATTTCTGCTTTTACATTTGTTATCTTACAGTCTACATTTGTATTACATTCTGTTATTTCATCCCTACATCTAGCAATTTCTTCTTCCAACACTATTTTATTCTCTTTCATCTCTGATTCTATCTTTCCCATCCTATCTCCTACCATTTCTATCCTAGCTTCTAAGGCTTCCTTTGTTTCATTTAAGTTTTTGTGAACTAATTTTAAATTAGTTTCCATTACTTTCATATTTTCTTTACACTCCTGTCTTCCTAATTCTATTTTCTGTTCTAGGTTCTGTCTACCTAATTCCATTTGCTGTTCTAAGTTCTGTCTACCTAATTCCATTTTCTGTTCTAAGTCTTTTCTCACTTCCTCCATTTTCTGACCTATCTCTTCCTTATTCTGTTCCAGTTTCTGGCCTAAACTTTGTTCTATGTCCTGTCTCAATTCTATGTTATTTTGTTCCATTTTCTGACCTAATTCTTTTTTATTATTTTCCAAGTCCTCTCTCACTCCCTCTATTTTCTCACCTAAACTTTGTTCTATATCCTGTTTTAATTCTATGTTATTTTGTTTCATTTTCTGGCCTAAACTTTGTTCTAGTCTTTCAAACATCATCATCATTAACCTTTGGTCTTTGCTTATTTCCGCCTGTTCCGCACCTTCTAATCCTTCCTGATAACTAGGCCTATCTGCCCCTTCCCCCACTCCTATTTCTATCTCTTTTCGCGACATTTCAATTCCTTTATCTAATTCACTTAATGTTGAAAGTCCTGTTACTTTGCCGTTTCTCAATAACATGGAAATCAAATGTACGTAAAAAAAAATAAAAAGTTTTGATCCTACTTTCTTTTCTGCTGGTTCTTCGTCCGGTTATTTACGTCTCCTGGGTAGTTGGTTTCACCAGATGATCTCCGGTGTTTTTCCCACGTTGATTCTCCGTGTATCGATGTTTTGTTGATATCAGACGATGGTCTAATGGCGTTTTTCTCCTGCACGATGAGATAGCGTCCTTTTGATATTTATCGCACTCTTAATTTTGCATTCCACTCCAAATTCGCGCTCCACGTTGGGCAAGCCATTTGTGGCGGGGTTTTATTATTAAGGATGTTCTTATATTAGCGTGAATATAGCAGCAAATGGAGCACTGTTTTTGCTAAAAGGTGGAAAGTTTGTTAGAGCAGACGCCACTTTTATCTTCAGGGGAGGTGGTCGTGGAATGGAATGCATAAATCAACGTACTTTTATTAGAAACACATTTATTCGTTTTATATACACTTTACATCACTATTTCACTTGGTTAATAACTTTTAAAATTGGATAGCGTCCATGCTGGCTAGAAGTTTGGATGTAATTCACATATTCACACGCCATCAACAATTATACGTCCTTACACTTTGAAGTCACAGACGCTAATAATAAACTAGTCCTTTGGCGTCTCTATGACGCAACACCGCCATTCTTATGTATTCATCCGCGCAACAGTTCTCATTGGTCGAACTCAAACAGTTGAGAAGACATTGTCTATTTTGAATATTAAAAAAAATAGGCCCTGATACATTCAAATTAAAAGAATTAAAAATTTACACACTCTTACAAAAATATTTACATGAACAATTTTCTATTAGTCAATATTCTGTCTCAATGTGTTACGTTGTTTCTGCTGAAATAGCTTTAATTTTGGTGTCTATGCATTACATGGCACCTGTTAAACCCAACAATGTAACATTTAGAAAGTTAAACACTTGCATGTGTACAAATCAGACTGGTGGTTCGTTTTCAAAAAAAGAACTTGCATGCTTTACAGCAAATTGCGTACTTCACAAAATAGTCTACTTTTTCTAACATTGTTTTAGGCTTTTGTCTCTTCATACACGGGGGGAGCTTTAACACAGCCAGTTTGCTTGAACACCTTGCGAACATGCACAACGCTGATTTCTGATAAACTGGTATATTCTGACGTTAAGTTTACTAAATCATTCACAAGTGCACACAGATAGTGCTCCATTAGCTTGTGAAATGCATTAACACAATTTGTTTTTACCACTTTTTAACAGTTTTCCCTTAGCATGTTTTCTGTAACTGTGAGCACACATTACTGGTTGACTGGCATAGTGTCTTCACAAGTTCACAATTTAAAAACTGCTCAATTCTTAGTCAGTGCGGCTTTTCCTGTTCTCAAATAAAACTTATAAGTGTATTATGATACAAGGGAAACATTAATCATAATTGTGAACATATTTTAAACATCAAGAACAATAAAAAGGGGTGGATCTATTTTCTTTTCTTCCTCTGAATGCTTCGGTCAGGCTACAAGCGTTTGTGTATTTCAAGTAGCTTGCTTATTTCGGCAGCACTATAGTGGAGATGAATCGTGTAGGACTGTAGACGGTGTGAACTGTACACCAAGTAATGGCAAACTGTACGCTGCCACATCAAACTGACTTCTTATGAAGGCTGTACAAATACTTCCCCTATTTTCCACAGACATACTCTGTTTGCTATGCTTTCACATGTAGACAAAATACTATCAATTTCTGTAATTGCCTGTCCCATTTCAGAGATGCTATTGCTAGTTGTTACATATCCCACTGTTGCTCTTATTTGGTGGTTTTATATCCCCTTCGCAGGCACCACAGTCAAAGCAGTTGAAATAACTGATCATTGAAGTGATATCCAATAAATTAGTCATCCATTCAAAGCCTAATGTTGCGAGTCTGTGCCTGCGGTAAAGGATGGGGAGGGCCCAAGTAAAATAACTGGTGTAACAGCACACTTAAAAGCTAGCAGTGTTACTTTTGACTGCAATTGCATGGTTTTTGGCTCTTATTCTTTAAAAGAAAACTACAGTTTTATTAAAACAGTTAAAATATTAACAATATAAAACAGCTATACTGCTGAAGAAATTAGAAAGAAAAACCCAGTGAAGAAATATCAAACCTTAACACAGCACATTTGTATCAAATGTCACACTTTTTTGTTGTTGTTATTAATGACCTCTAATGTAGTGTCATGTTGGATGGTGAATGAACAAAATGGGTAAAATGATTCTCAAGTGAGCCTGAGGTCCATAGAGCTTTAAGTTACCCGACGTTTATCTGCTCAAGATAGGGGAAAACCTCTGAAAAAAATATCTGGATAACTCAACCTAAGCGAGATTCAAACTCGCAACCTTTTGGGCATGAGACAGGTGTACTACCGCTGCGCTACAGAGGAAGCAATGTCACACCTGCCTATATGGACTTAAATTCATGGTGAAAATTTTGTTGTGCATCCTTTACAGATTTTGTTTGTCAGTCCAACATTCTTTGTGGGATCCACATAGCCATCTAATGCTATCATTGTGCAAGAGGCATCCTAGTCATATGTCAAATGTTTTTATCTGATGCAACTAAAAACATGAAAGTTTGTAATGTTAAACATAAATGCCAGACACCCAATATTGTATAATACAAAAATTAGGTTTTGATTTTACTAACATCACAAATAACTCAGTTCTATAAGTAGTTGTTATTTTCTGCCTCATTTTGAAGGAAAGTAGGTAAGATTTAGTTTGATAAGCCACTGGTTGTGTTCAGAAGAAAGTGTGTTTTATAGTTTCACAAAGTGTTTGAGGTTTTGGGTGAATGAAGCTCACATAAGCATTGTCTTCACTGTATTGGTGCTCTGTTATGTGTGTGTGTGTGTTGTTGGTGTGGTGTATGGCTGGCTCACAATTTGTAATGGATAGATCCATTTTGTGCATATCAGACATTGAAGCAGTTGCTAGTCACAAGCAAATGTGCATCCTGATCCACTGAGTGTTACTTCTAGCAGAAGCTTCATCTCTACTTCCTTTATATGCAATTCAAAATTGGCTACTGCCTTAAAAACTATAAAAAAGAGCAAAAACCCATAGAGGTTAACAAAGAACAGCATCTTATATATTTAAACAAGCAATTCTTGTTTAAGTATATAAGATGCTGTAGGTAAGGTGAGCTGGAGACATAATTACAGGAACCAGTACCTGTATGTTAGAAGTATTGCCCCCGACTGTTGAGACACTTGTCCCACTGTGACACAAGATGGTGAATGGCTGTCTCATAAAAGATCCTGGGCTGCGATGTGAGCCAGTTCCACACGTATAGCTGGACGTCGTCATCTGAGGTCAATCGTTTGCCCCTCAGAGCCTTTTTAAGGGGACCAAAAATGGCATAATCACAGGGAGAGAGGTCTGGACTGTATGGAGGGTGGCTGAGAACCTCCCATTTGAATTTCTGCAGGAGTGCCGCGACTGTGTTGGCCGTATGAGACTTTGCATTGTCGTGGAGCAGAATGACCCCACGGGTGAGATTGCCTTGTCGTTTTGATTTGATCACTTGGCGAAGGTTGGTCAAGGATTGCGAGTAACGCTGGGCATTCACTGTTGTCCCATGCTGCAGGAAGTGTATCAGAAGGGGGCCATCTTGGTCAAAGAAGAACGTCAGCATAACCTTTCCTGCACTTGTGTGGTGGTGACCCTGGATGCTTCCACTGGAAACTTTGTCATTTTGATTCTGGTTCAAAGTGATGACACCATGACTCATCTCCAGGACCACTCGTGCCAGGAACTCATTCCCTTCCCTAGCATAGCGCTGCAGATGACCAAGACAGTGGGCCATTTGACATGCTTCCTGGTGTGGTTGAAGACTGTGGGGCACTCATTGGGCACAAGAGCAGTCGTTCCTTCAAGATGGGGTGAACACTCCCGACGCTCAATCCGTCACTGTCACTCAGCGGTCCTGGGTAATGAGTGCATCAACCAGCTGGAAGGTGTCATCGGTAATGCAGTGTGGTGCTCCAGACCGTGCATCATCGGCTAATGACACCCATCCTCCCCTGAAGCGCTTGTGCCACACCTTGACCCTTGCAAGGGACATGCAGTGTTCACTGTACACTTGTGACAGTTGTCGATGAATGTCCATTTCCCCTACTCCTTCCGCTGTCAGAAAACGAACAACACCTCTTTGCTCTTCTTTTGATGCCTCCATTTCACTGTTTGCAATGCGACTGGCAGCATTGGAACCATTGATGCGTGCTGCTGATGGCTTTGTATAGTCACGTGACATGCATACGTGCCCTCTAGGGACGGGCTATGAACTTCCTCGCTCTGGTCGAAACAACACTTCGTTACACACGCCACGATATTACCATCCTGTCACTGCTTTGCGCATACCAGACTCCAGCTCATTTCTTTTTGAATGCCCCATATATATATATTCCACACAACTTGGAAACGGCTCTAACGATTTGGATCAAATTTTGTATTCAGACAGGGTTTTGCTTATTAAGTTTATCTATATAGGTGTCATTCCTGGAAAAATGTGATTTTACACGTAACAGTCACAATTACTCTAAACCTTATTTTGGCCATAATTTCTTTGTTAATGGGCTAATTGCAACAAACAAGCCAGGATATTAAAGGTCTCATCACAGAAACGGCTCTAACAATTAGGGTGTAAATTTATATTTAGTTAACATTTTGCTTTTCAAGTTTATCTAAATAAGTATCTTCTCCCAAAAAAAAACATGATTAAAAAAAAGGAAAAGTAAAGAAAAGCCAAGCAAAGCATGGTCACCCAGGCACTACAACTTTAAAGCTGGTGTCCTGCAGTCCAGCTGTTTTGACCAAACTTTTGGTATTCAGTGGAATTGTAGATAAAAGAAGCAGTGTCTACCACACTATGATACATTTAGGTTGAAACACAAATGACAGTTTATGAAACAAGTGTCAGAAATAAACAGAAATATTAATACAGTGATTGGTATATTAAGTATAGCTTTCTGATATATTTCCATGACAGGAAGAAAAGATGTCTCGGAAATTGAGGTAAACCCCTGACACCACGATAAAAGTACAACAGAGAAGAAGAAGAAAAGATGTAGGAGTAAAAGACGTCATGCTTACAAAGAAGAGAATAGGGCACTGGTCGAGGTATATTGGGTCTACTACAAAACAAATTGAGATTAGAAAACTATCACAGTTTTCAGTGAATTGACAAAGATTTATTTCTCAACCAGTTACATCATGTTGAAGGCTTATTATTATTATTTTGTTGTTTAACGACGCTGTCAATTGCCAGGATCACATCAGCGTCGCCGGTGTGCCGGAATTTCGTCCCGCAGGAGTTCTTTTACATGCCAGTAAATCTACTGACATGGAGCTGTCATTTTTAAGCACACTTAAAAACCATCGGCCTGGGCCGGGTTTAAACCCGCGACCTTGGGATCAGTAGGCCAGCGTCTAACCAACTGAGCCACCCAGACCGACATATGTTGAAGGCTAAATTACATGCAAAAGATTGCAGAATGATGAAAAACTAGCTAGTGCAGCACAAACTTATGCCCATGTTGCATATGCAGTCAGCCATATTTTTAGGTTACTGGTGTTGATTGGCTGTTTTCATGTCGTTGGATAAAAAAAAAAAAAAAAAAAAAAAATATGCAGCAAAATTGCACCTAACTCTCGATGTCTGACGATGCACTTCGCTTTTGGCAGAACGTTGAGCCGTGGGACATTGGTATAATGTCTTCTATTAACGAATAATGATGCTTGGTTCAGCTAGAAGAACTGGAAGTAGTAATGGATGTGCATTTAGAAAATGTTTACTCACAAATTTGGACATTGGCTAACCTGCATTAAATTGGCCAAATTGGAACCAATGCACAAAATCAACTTTCTGCTTTGCTATTGATATGTATTCTCTTTCTTCTTTAACTACTTTTATGAATCAAAATGTTTGGTTTGCATTATAAGGTTATTGTGAGCCAGCCTTATGTTTTTCTGTAGCATTATTTACATCACTTGTACTCAGGTGAAGTACCAAACTCTCCACATGACTGTATTGTTGTGAAATCAGCTCATCTATACTCAGTTTCAAGTCGTGTGTCATTGGCTCCTGAACACAAATGACTTCTCTATTCAAACACTTTTATTAAATAGAAATAGAAATCATAGTATCTTCATTATTTCAAGGGTGTATAACAAAAACCACCCTCCAATGAAACAGAAGATGAAAAATGTTTGACAGGTATAATTTGAGGATGTTTACCATGGAAGGGGCTGTTTTCTCATGAATATCACCTTTAGCAGGGGATGGGGTTGATTGGGAGACCATTTGGAGGCAACAAAGCTCCATGCAGTGGTGTATTTCTGTCAGTGAGGATGTAAAGGAAAAACCCAGGGAAAGGCCCAACGTAAGTAGCTCATACCTGGAGAGTCAAACCCAGGTCCTACAGCTTAGAAGGTAGATATGCAAAACTACGTAGGAATAAGCGAAGGATGCCATTCACAGTGAAAATTAACCATTAACATAATGTAATATTATACAGGGCTTTCGAGCCTGTTCTTCACCGCTGCACGGCCTTTTGCCTGTGCGAGTTTGAAGTTGCCACGGCCGGGTTTGCCGCTACTAACAAGCCGCACGTAATACATGTGTAGAAATCTTACCTTATAGGAAATGCTGGAAATGTCGTCCCTCCTCCGCTATACAGGCATTATATCGGGAAAACACATTCTGATTCACACAATTAAGTTGGGCTACTGTAATGTCTCTGATTTCATTTGTAATATTTTGTTTTAGTTCTTCCAATGTGTGAGGATTTTTCTTGTAAACTTTGTCTTTCAGGTTACCCCACAAGTAAAAATCACACACAGTTAGATCAGGGGAGCGAGAGGGCCATACACCTGCACTAATCACTCTATCTTCAAACACTTCTCCAATTTTATTCATGAACTGTATGGGCAGTAGCAGAATCTTGTTGAAACCATCCATATGATTTCTCTTCTTCTGTCAGTTCACGAAAAAATGGGGTCAAAATGTCCTTTCGGTACCTCTCTTTATTTACAGTCTGGTCGTAAAATATTGGACCATTTATGCATCTAGCACTAACAGCACACCAAACTCCAACTTTCCGATCATAATGAGGGATTTCTTGAACACGATGTGGATTTTGAGATGCCCTATACCAACTGTTATGAGTGTTCACATGACCATTTAGATGAAACCACGCCTCATCTGAAAAGAACAGAAGCCGTGGATCGATTAAACCATCGTTCACGACATTTCCATCATTTTCTATAAGGTTAGATTTTTATACATGTTTTACGTGCAGCTTGTTAGTAGCAGCAAAGCCGGCCGTGGCAGCTTCAAACTCGCACAGGCAAAAGGCCGTACAGCGGTGAAGAACCAATTCGAAAGCCCTGTATTTATTTATGCTGCACATAAAAGGGAAGGTCTATTGTTCAGATCCCGGCTGTGGCATTGAATTTTTCATTTCCGATTCTACCTCTCAAATAATGCAATATGTTATTCAGAATCATATACAGCAGCTAATCATAAGAGTGTGGAACACTTGAGATAATCTGGCAGTCTACCAGGTGACCACTGACAGTACACACAACAAAAGAGATTATGTACATGTATCAAAAGAAAAGGGCCTTAAAGTCACAGAAACTACCATCACAGTTTAATGAGATTTTTATAGATATTGTAGTGATTGCTAGCCATGATGTGATGAGAATTGGTCAATGATTGGCTAGGAAGCTTGTATGTTTATGTGAAATGCAGATAAGATGAAACATCACAGAGAGCTTGGTACTTCCCTTGTAATCTTTGCCTTAACTATGTAGAGCTTTTACAAAATTGTGAAAAGAGTATTTTGTTTTTTAGTGAGATTACATTAGACTGTTTCTTAAAGTTTCTTAATTGCTGAAGGTTGCTGTGTTTACTGTTAATAATTTCTGCAGCTTATCTATCCAGTGCAGAACTAATCGAGATCACAGACATTTCTATTACATAGGCAAGTTGATTTGTAAAATTAACAATAATGAAGGTTTAAAACAGTGGAGCATGGTAATCAAATTTGTTAAAACCTTAGTCAATCTTTAAAACACTTTACACATTTTACTTGAGGTTATTAGCAGAACATGCTTCAAGTAGACTGGTCCTTGTTATCAGCTGATTGGTCGACTGCCTCACGCCTGATGCCTCCATTGTTTGGCTCGCTGTCATTCTAATTGGCGAGTCATATGACGTCATCTGATGCGGGTATTTTTGTTTGTTTGAATTTAATATTTTGGAAGTGTTCCCTCAAGCGAACTATGAAACTAGATTGAAGGAACAGTCCAGAAACATTGCATATACTATTAACGGGTGATCCAAAAGACTCTGAACTGACTGTGTTGTGTTTTGCTTGTCTGCATCCTCAGCGCTCATTGCCAACTGCTGCTGTCATAGAACACAGATGAAATTGTACAACATTTTTACTTTCTCTACTGGTAAGTAGGGGAAGTATTGTATTCCACCCAAAAATTTGATGTCAAGATTTCACCGGAAATATATTTTTTTAGGCCCCCTGAATCCAAAAAAAGCATTTTTAGAAAAAGGTCTGTGTTTGTGTGTGTCTGTCAGACTGTGGACAGCATAACTCAAAAATGAAAAGTAGGTTAAAAACCAAAGTTGATATTTAAGTTTAATGTCTTTTAAGGATGCAACACGAAGATTTTAAAGAAAATAGCCCCACCCTAAACTACCCTCTACATGGAAAATTTTTATTTTCTTGAAAATGGCTCTAACGATTTTGATTAAAATGTCATATGTTTAAGATATTTTTATGACAAATGAAATGTATATCTTGAATTTTCTGGCTATAGCCCCAGGTGATGATAAATGTTTTTGATAAAAATGTTTTTTTCTAGAAAACTATAAACTTTTCAATATTTTGGTATTAGACTTTCTTGTTATTCACAACATGAGAAATTCGCTGGTAAACTCTGACGGATCATTTCACTTGTATACTACAATATATGTGAGCGAGCACAGATGACATCACACAACTCACCAATAGGAGTGATCGTGAACCAACCAATGGGGATGGGAAAAGCAGACGTTGGACAAGAGTCAGTCAACCAATCACCTGATGATAAGGATGAATGTCTTGGCAACTAAACAGAGCAAAGGTGTTCTAAATATTGAAGCTTTTAACAAATTTGAAGCTGATTTGTCTTCAACTGAATAAAGGGAAAGATTTCTTAAAAGTATTGCTGTTTGAAGTTACAGTAGTGTTTAGAAAATAAGATAGGACATTTAACACAAGTTTGGAAACTTGGCAGATCAAGCTACTTCTATTTCTCAGCTTACCTGTTTTAGTAGATTTGTAGTGCAAGTTCACATAAGTAGCACAGGAATACAGAAGCTGATGTGATGATATAGCATAGGCCAAGCCCATGGTGTTCAAATCTATCTTTGATTGAAATGGGCATTTTGCACTCCACAAAACCCCTTCTATATATTTATATTGTGTTTAAAACATGAAGGGCTTTAATAGCTTTAATGTATTCCTACACTTCTCCCGTCTCTGTCCATGAGTGGGGTGCAGTACTGGAGGGTGGGATGTAGTCAGCATACCTATGCCAGTACTGGGAATGGAACCCAGGTGTGACACTACCACCGTGCTAATGAGGCAACCACAACATTGAATTAAGTAGGTAAAATGACATGAACAATGTAATAAACTGATGCCGCATCTTTCTAAATAATATTGACCACTCTGAGAATTAACTGTTGGATTCACCAGCTATCATCGACAGCTTTGTACCTCGTAGGAAAAATTATTGATATTAGGTTCGCAGCAATAATGTAATACTCAATGTGATTAGTTGATGTTCAAATGTCCAAAGAGAGGCCAGTATTTCTAGCTCACTACCTCCGTTTTATTACTTAATTAGAAGAAAGCTTAGCTCGAAAGTTTTATTTGTAAAACTTGACTCGGTTATTGATTACATTAGAAGTAAAGCAAACAAAGAGTGAAATGAAACTAGTGAAGTGTTACCTTAAAGGTCTTGTTGATATTTACAACTTATGTATTCATAATGTATTAGAATTTTAAATACTTTTGTGTATTATTGAAAGTTTGCTTATGGACGTGTAAGTATGAGGTTTATGTTGAATGCTGCAACTGGCAGGCGTTGCTATGCCCCCTGCAGTGTATTGAACAGTTTGCAAATGTACTGTATTATAAGAGTTGTATAAACTTTCCTTGAACTGTTCTCCACAGATTCTTTCATTAGTAGTGACAAGATTTTAATAGGAATGCATATTTTGCTCAGCTGTTAGAGAACTCGCTTGGTACATGAGTTAATTACCAACTTTTTGATAGTTTAAACTATATTTTATGATGCATATTGCTTATTTTACATATACAGGGGGTCCCAAAATTAGACAGCCAACTTTGGGAGCTGATAGATAACATTATTTTAAACACTTCTTGTTGCAGTGCTTCGTTTAAGTGCTAGATGAGTTGATGTCTTAGATTACTGCCTCCCACCCAGTTTATGTATTTATGGCAAAATCAACAATGCAAATTAGTATTGCATTTACACAATCATAATCCAAGAAACAAACATAGAACCAATAAACCAAACACAAACATCTCATTGTTTACAGTTAATCACAACTTTACTATTCGAAATTAGATGGCACACTTTTAAACTAGAAAAATGGCTGGTGACTTTGCGACAGTACGGCAGAATAGGGCACACCGATGCACTCTGTGTGTTAATTGCAATGGGTGTGTGTTCCAATATTTACTTTGAACAGTAAAATCATCATTAGCTTTAAGCAATGAGATGTTTGTGTTTTGTGTTTGTTTCTTGGATTAAGAATGTGTGCCTTACTGAGATAAATGGAATACTAATTTGCGTTGTTAACTTTGCCATAAATACTTAAATTGGGTGGGAGGCAGTAATCTATAACATTAACTCGTCTAGCACCGAAGCAAAAAACTTTCCGTAACAAAGTGTTTAGCGTGATGTTACCTATCAACTTCCAAAGTTTGTTGCTCTAATTTTGGGACACCCTATATATTTTACATAGTTCGTTTTATCTTCATGTTTGATTTGCAAATATCTAAATATGTGCCATCAACCGATTCCTGAAATTTGGCAACACTGTTGGTAGTTGACTTATCTAGCCATAGCCATTTCCTTGCGGAGTTACGGAGTTCTTGTAATTAATTTCCCATATGGTGGCTATACTTATACATAATACAGCAGTGTGGCATAAACAAATTGTCACAAAATCAGCCCACTTACTTTTCTATCACTTTACCACAAATATACAGTTTTCCTCTTCTCGTTGTAAACAGTCTATAATTGCTCCACCCTTAGATCCGCACTTGGTGTAAACACAAGCCGTCAACAACTAACCCGTGATACGCCAAAACCAAAGCACACCATGAAATGTAGTACTCTAAATATCGGCTATTATCTGTGAGTTTTCAAGGTGTATGATAACCCTCGTAAAGAGTACTTGAATGGAACGCGATAGCAGCAATATTCCTAAAACTCCTGAATAAATATCGTTCTGTTGCAACATTAACACGAGGCATGAATCCACGTGGCGTGTTTTGTTTTGTATTAGTCACAGGTTATCACGGAGGGATACAAGGGGCAGATCTAAGGCTGGATGGAGTATACAGTCTTTTGTGATATTACAACTTACAAGTTTTACTTTTGGTAACCTTGCTCAGTTCTTTCAGTATCTTTTTTCGCTTTCTCTGTCTCATACACTAACAACCACAATACAACCACTCTGCTGTTTTTGTGCCTCCTTACATAGAGGGATGATGTCAGACAGAACTTTCTTGACTTCTACACATACACATGGCCAGATCTTTCTCACAAATTCTGGAGAAAGCCCCTTTTGTGTAGCCACTTCCATTATTGTCACTTGTGCAAGGTAGTCTGATGTTGAACAGTGCAGCATGTGGTGTGAAGTCCATCTGTTCTTTGATGTGCACTGAGCCCAGTATCAAAATATAATTCTCAGAACAGCATTACACACGGAATATAATTTATCAGGTATGAAAAAGTAGCTATGACAACATATAATAGAAAATACTGTACAATAAATGTTATTTTTGGAGATTTGGGTGAAAATGTTTTCCATATCACAATTTGGAGCATCCCTTCCTCCAGTAAAGTTTTGAGGAGTTTGTATAAGAGTAATCATCTCAACACTTAATGTGGGACGTCCTGAATAGAAAATTCCAATTTATAACACCACCAAAAACTAGAAATGTAGTTTTTTGGTTATTTTCACCGTTGAGTTTTTCCTTAATACAATATTGTATGCTCCATGATAACGTGAGCTAGGCTGTCATAGAGCAACATCATTCAACCTAATACCACTTGCATCATTCAAGATAAACCTGTTGATCTAGTAATGAGCAATGCAATCTCAACACCCAGTCAGTCATTTGTTTGGCATCTAAGCTCATAAACAAAACACATCACATTTGTACTTATTTGTGTTGTTGAAGAGATTAAACCATCACATGTTACACATACCTCCAGACACTGTCAGAAAGTAGTTAGTGTGCTAGTTTATATCTCATCATTTTGTTTACTTGAAATTATCCTAAAAGAATGTTTTTGTTTGAAATGATTAGTTGAAATACCTGCTCATATATAAACTAAAAACTTTGTGGTCGATGATATGAAACCTTGATCCAAGCAACTTTTTGTAGATAAAAATTAATTATATACCATATTTCATTGTATAACCGTTGCATTAATATTCCAGGTGTTTTCTATTGAGAAATATTGAAAAATAACAGGCTGTAACTGTAACCTTTTGATCATGGGAGAGAGCACAGAGTATGTAATATATTCCTTACTGTCAATGTCATCAGTTTACAGACTGCCTAGATGGTGGCTAGCACATCAATGAATCTGATTGGTTCAAGTACATAAAGTGTGGGAATCAGCAGATAAGACTAAGTGATAAGTGAATAGTAGCAAGGGATGTGAACCATTTGGTTAGCATGCACTTGACAGGGTTACTTTGTCAGCGGGACTATTTCCCACCTGGAAGTCGTCCCAGAAGTCCCAGGTTCAATGTTGCAGCTGCTCTTCGTTTCCTCTAGTCCTGCTAGCTGTGAATTACTGAAAATTTATACGAACTGAGAACTCATTCTCTGGTAAAGGGAATCACTGACCTAGGAAGTGAGAAACAATATATCCTTCACTTTGGTTCAAAACGGTTGCACATCTGTTTATGTGGGGCACTTTTCACACATACATAATCACCTTGGAATGCTGTCTATGCTCGTCCCTAATGCAAAGTTTGTTGACTCATTACCAGTTTCTTATCAATGATGTAATTACATGTTTTCAGCTTGCTACATAATTTGGTGTGTTCTTGTACGGCAATTTTGACATGCACAGATGTGTAAGATCTTCATTTTATCTTGGCACCACTATATAAATGATTGTCTTCTAAACCTGATGTATTTTTATAGGTCAGCTGGCACACACTGAAAGAAATTTTAAATTTGGTGCTAACTTATTTTATCATATTGGGTGAGCCAAATCCCCACCTACCAATTTTTAGCATGAAATTGGGACTCCCCCGAAATATATCGCGGAGATTTTGTCTTTCTCTCTCTTTTTCTTCACAGTGATCATTTCACAAAAAAGAGAAAATTTCCCCTTTGGTCTTTTAACAATAGCCTTTATGGCCATATAGTTTCATAAAACCGTTGTGTGCTCCTGGAGAGTACAATTTCTAGCTTTGAAAACTCTTCCTTCTAGGCAAACTTCCAAAGTTAAATATTAGGACAACACAAAATACTTTACCGATATTGTTAGTCAATATTTACAGGTTACATACCTAAATAATCCAGATTGCCCTAACATTGTTTGTATAGATGCTAAATTACAAGTCTTTATGACACTTGTTTATATTATAAGTCAGCCTTGTTTTGGGTAATGATGGAATGTTTCTGTCTCACACTGAGTCAATAACCATCTTATTCTTCAATTGTTTATGGCTGCTTGTTTGTATAGTTATGCTATTGAGTACTTGTGTATTATCGACTCCCGTTAAAAAACTACATGTGATTCCACACTATATTAAATGCTTTTGTAAGTAATAGATGGGTCTTAATTCAACAAAATCAAAGTCACATTATTATTTTATTTACTGGAGTAGATGTTTGCATCACATTCATTTTCCCCTTCTTCCCCTCTCCTTTCATTTCCACTACGAACGTGCCCAAGCTTCAATACACTGAGACTCGCTCTTACTCCCATTATCATAAACAAGTCTTTGAAAGTTACCACAACCAGTCTTAAAGAATTTATTGTTTGTTAAATGGTTGCACCGTGTATTTTTATTTAATGAAGGACTTATCAAAAATGCAATGATTATGCAATGAAATTTGGTAACTATTTACAATCTTCATTAAGTGACCTATATATATAGCATATTTTGAGTAGTTTGTGTGTGCCCAAAATTTCATAATGTTCCAGAACTATAAGTTTGCTTTATAGCTTGTGTAGCCTGCGACACATGAACCATGACATAGCACTAAGCAGCAGATAATTTCATTGAACGTGCTTTAACAAGTTTAACTCTCCTTTACTAGAGCAAGAAACTACAACATCTGTATCCATAACAGAGAAGTTTCATTTTAAAACATTTCAGCTGACTTTAATAGAAATTACCGCAATAATGTGACAGACTAATTATGAAATGTCCTGAAATAAGAGTATTCTATGGGTGAATTTATTATCTACGACAAAACATTGTCATTAGCTTTAAGTGGCAGTATAGCCAACAGAAGAGACAGTATTGTAAGTGTTATGATTGTTGATGCTATTTGTGTGCCAAAGTTGGTTATTTCTTGTTTGTCTTAGCTATGTATGTGTAGTATCTTATGTAGAATAAAAAGTGTGCTCATTTTAAATTATGTGTATACCGCTCCACTATAATTTTTATGAATACAGGCTCGCCAACTTTACTAAAACTATACTCATAAACTCATTTTTCCTTGTTTAGATAACCCAAGTAAATCTACTTCCCTTGTAAAAAAGCCAACCTGAATCCTGTAACATTTAGTAACAAAATCCTAGCTGGTGTATACATTTCACTTTTCTGGGTATCTTTTAGTAACAGACACATAATATGCCAGTATCAGCCTATCCTTCCTTATTAATTCACATATAGACACCAGTATCAGCCTATGTCAGCCTATCCTTCCTTATTAATTCACATATAGACACCAGTATCAGCCTATGTCAGCCTATCCTTCCTTATTAATTCACATATAGACACCAGTATCAGCCTATGTCAGCCTATCCTTCCTTATTAATTCACTTATACACACCAGTATCAGCCTATGTCAGCCTATCCTTCCTTATTAATTCACATATAGACACCAGTATCAGCCTATGTCAGCCTATCCTTCCTTATTAATTCACATATAGACACCAGTATCAGCCTATGTCAGCCTATCCTTCCTTATTAATTCACATATAGACACCAGTATCAGCCTATGTCAGCCTATCCTTCCTTATTAATTCACATATAGACACCAGTATCAGCCTATGTCAGCCTATCCTTCCTTATTAATTCACATATAGACACCAGTATCAGCCTATGTCAGCCTATCCTTCCTTATTAATTCACATATAGACACCAGTATCAGCCTATGTCAGCCTATCCTTCCTTATTAATTCACTTATAGACACCAGTATCAGCCTATGTCAGCCTATCCTTCCTTATTAATTCACTTATAGACACCAGTATCAGCCTATGTCAGCCTATCCTTCCTTATTAATTCACATATAGACACCAGTATCAGCCTATGTCAGCCTATCCTTCCTTATTAATTCACATATAGACACCAGTATCAGCCTATGTCAGCCTATCCTTCCTTATTACTTCACATATAGACACCAGTATCAGCCTATGTCAGCCTATCCTTCCTTATTAATTCACATATACGCACCAGTATCAGCCTATGTCAGCCTATCCTTCCTTATTAATTCACATATACGCACCAGTATCAGCCTATGTCAGCCTATCCTTCCTTATTAATTCACATATAGACACCAGTATCAGCCTATGTCAGCCTATCCTTCCTTGTTAATTCACATATAGACACCAGTATCAGCCTATGTCAGCCTATCCTTCCTTATTAATTCACTTATACACACCAGTATCAGCCTATCCCTGACTATTTCAGTTATAAACACACTCCATTTTGCATGGACCGGATGTGACGCACGAAGACCCCTCCTTGAGAAGAATTTACTCTGACTGAACAAAATGGCAGACCAGCAAATGGACAACAAGCTAACCATTAGGAATCCATTCTCTATACCAGGTGTGCCAACTTCAAAACAAAAGATTTTCCCCCATTTCAGGAGCCCTTATAACCTTACGTTATGGACAGCACTCATATTATCACATGCTTGTACCATGCCTGAAAGTCACAAAAGTCTTGTCATCTTATCACTGAAGACTTTCATGCAAATATCTCAGAACACTATTTCCAATAGAAAGCTGAAATTGTGTGCGTTTGCAATAAGTCTGTCTTACAGTACATACAGTGTATCTTTATCCGATTACCCCCGAGTGGAGGACTGGCACTCTCTAGGGCTTACAAAACAAGGTAGAATTACAGTTAGCTTTAACAAATAATGTTTTGTTTTCAGAAGGTGTTAATATAAAGAAGTATAGTATAAAAAAATAGGTTAATTTAGTAATAGCCTACTTTAAATATTTTGTTAAGAATTAATAGATAAAACCTCCGAAAGCAAATAAGATTTAAATTGTGGTCCCAAAGTGCTCCAAATCATTTTCTCTTTACATAATTGATTCATGGCCAATTAGAGAAAAGCTTTTCTGCCCAAATTCTTAAGGATTCCATTATTGCCACATTCTTCTGTTTTGAAGCAGTGAAGATTTCCATTGGCTGAAATACAATCCCTTTGAAAGCAACCAGGCTCCATGATAGCCTTGCTACTTACCAGACAAATTTATAACCATTTCCATTCTTCTCTATACATAGAAGAAATATAAATGTATTAACACCCAAAAGTTTTGACATATCACAACTAATAATTATGTTTTCAGGTTCCCTGAATTCCCAAAAAATAGTCTGCAAAACGTCTCTGTATATGCACAGAGACTGATCATTTTAAATAATCACCTCTTTTGAAAATATACCGTGTGGTAACCAATAGTCTTTTGTTTTAAAATGCACACAGCTACATGTTTGCCTTCATATACATGTTTGTATATAAGTATAGACTCAGGAGATAGGTTAGTATAGGCTCACATAGGCTACACCAGATCAGTATATAAGTATAGGCTGAGAAGATAGGCTAGTATAAGCTCACATAGGCTACACTGGATCTGTATATAAGTATAGGCTGAGGAGATAGGCTCACATAGGCTACACCAGATCAGTATATAAGTATAGGCTGAGGAGATAGGCTAGTATAGGCTCACATAGGCTACACCAGATCAGTATATAAGTATAGGCTGAGAAGATAGGCTAGTATAGGCTCACACAGGCTACACTGGATCTGTATATAAGTATAGGCTGAGGAGATAGGCTAGTATAGGCTCACATAGGCTACACTGGATCTGTATATAAGTATAGGCTGAGGAGATAGGCTAGTATAGGCTCACATAGGCTACACTGGATCTGTATATAAGTATAGGCTGAGGAGATAGGCTAGTATAGGCTGAGGAGATAGGCTAGTATAGGCTCCACCGGATCAGTATATAAGTATAGGCTGAGGAGATAGGTTAGTATAGGCTCACATAGGCTACACCGGATCTGTATATAAGTATAGGCTGAGGAGATAGGCTAGTATAGGCTCATATAGGCTACACCGGATCAGTATATAAGTATAGGCTGAGGAGATAGGTTAGTATAGGCTCACATAGGCCACACCGGATCAGTATATAAGTATAGGCTGAGGAGATAGGCTAGTATAGGCTCATATAGGCTACACCGGATCAGTATATAAGTATAGGCTGAGGAGATAGGTTAGTATAGGCTCACATAGGCTACACCGGATCAGTATATAAGTATAGGCTGAGAAGATAGGCTAGTATAGGCTCACATAGGCTACACTGGATCTGTATATAAGTATAGGCTGAGGACATAGGCTACACCGAATCAGTATATAAGTATAGCCTGAGGAGATAGGCTAGTATAGGCTCCACCGGATCAGTATGTTAGTATAGGCTACACCGGATCAGTATATAAGTATAGCCTGAGGAGATAGGCTAGTATAGGCTCCACCGGATCAGTATGTTAGTATAGGCTACACCGAATCAGTAAAGGCTGAGGAGATAGGCTAGTATAGGCTCACATAGGCTACACCAGATCAGTCTATAAGTATAGGCTGAGAAGATAGGCTAGTATAAGCTCACATAGGCTACACTGGATCTGTATATAAGTATAGGCTGAGGAGATAGGCTAGTATAGGCTGAGGAGATAGGCTAGTATAGGCTCACATAGGCTACACCAGATCAGTCTATAAGTATAGGCTGAGAAGATAGGCTAGTATAGGCTCACATAGGCTACACTGGATCTGTATATAAGTATAGGCTGAGAAGATAGGCTAGTATAGGCTCACATAGGCTACACCAGATCAGTATATAAGTATAGGCTGAGAAGATAGGCTAGTATAAGCTCACATAGGCTACACTGGATCTGTATATAAGTATAGGCTGAGGAGATAGGCTAGTATAGGCTCACATAGGCTACACCAGATCAGTCTATAAGTATAGGCTGAGGAGATAGGCTAGTATAGGCTCACATAGGCTACACCGGATCAGTATATAAGTATAGGCTGAGAAGATAGGCTAGTATAGGCTCACATAGGCTACACTGGATCTGTATATAAGTATAGGCTGAGGAGATAGGCTCACATAGGCTACACCAGATCAGTATATAAGTATAGGCTGAGAAGATAGGCTAGTATAAGCTCACATAGGCTACACTGGATCTGTATATAAGTATAGGCTGAGGAGATAGGCTAGTATAGGCTCACATAGGCTACACCAGATCAGTCTATAAGTATAGGCTGAGGAGATAGGCTAGTATAGGCTCACATAGGCTACACCGGATCAGTATATAAGTATAGGCTGAGAAGATAGGCTAGTATAGGCTCACATAGGCTACACTGGATCTGTATATAAGTATAGGCTGAGGAGATAGGCTCACATAGGCTACACCAGATCAGTATATAAGTATAGGCTGAGAAGATAGGCTAGTATAAGCTCACATAGGCTACACTGGATCTGTATATAAGTATAGGCTGAGGAGATAGGCTCACATAGGCTACACCAGATCAGTATATAAGTATAGGCTGAGAAGATAGGCTAGTATAGGCTCACATAGGCTACACAAGATCAGTATATAAGTATAGGCTGAGAAGATAGGCTAGTATAGGCTCACACAGGCTACACCAGATCAGTATATAAGTATAGGCTGAGAAGATAGGCTAGTATAGGCTCACATAGGCTACACCAGATCAGTATATAAGTATAGGCTGAGAAGATAGGCTAGTATAGGCTCACACAGGCTACACCAGATCAGTATATAAGTATAGGCTGAGAAGATAGGCTAGTATAGGCTCACATAGGCTACACTGGATCTGTATATAAGTATAGGCTGAGGAGATAGGCTAGTATAGGCTCACATAGGCTACACTGGATCTGTATATAAGTATAGGCTGAGGAGATAGGCTAGTATAGGCTCACATAGGCTACACCAGATCAGTATATAAGTATAGGCTGAGAAGATAGGCTAGTATAGGCTCACATAGGCTACACTGGATCTGTATATAAGTATAGGCTGAGGAGATAGGCTAGTATAGGCTCACATAGGCTACACCAGATCAGTATATAAGTATAGGCTGAGAAGATAGGCTACTATAGGCTCACATAGGCTACACTGGATCTGTATATAAGTATAGGCTGAGGAGATAGGCTAGTATAGGCTCACATAGGCTACACCAGATCAGTATATAAGTATAGGCTGAGAAGATAGGCTAGTATAGGCTCACATAGGCTACACTGGATCTGTATATAAGTATAGGCTGAGGAGATAGGCTAGTATAGGCTCACATAGGCTACACCAGATCAGTATATAAGTATAGGCTGAGAAGATAGGCTAGTATAGGCTCACATAGGCTACACTGGATCTGTATATAAGTATAGGCTGAGGAGATAGGCTAGTATAGGCTCCACCGGATCAGTATATAAGTATAGGCTGAGGAGATAGGTTAGTATAGGCTCACATAGGCTACACCGGATCAGTATATAAGTATAGGCTGAGGAGATAGGCTAGTATAGGCTCATATAGGCTACACCGGATCAGTATATAAGTATAGGCTGAGGAGATAGGTTAGTATAGGCTCACATAGGCTACACCGGATCAGTATATAAGTATAGGCTGAGGAGATAGGCTAGTATAGGCTCATATAGGCTACACCGGATCAGTATATAAGTATAGGCTGAGGAGATAGGTTAGTATAGGCTCACATAGGCTACACCGGATCAGTATATAAGTATAGGCTGAGAAGATAGGCTAGTATAGGCTCACATAGGCTACACTGGATCTGTATATAAGTATAGGCTGAGGACATAGGCTACACCGAATCAGTATATAAGTATAGCCTGAGGAGATAGGCTAGTATAGGCTCCACCGGATCAGTATGTTAGTATAGGCTACACCGGATCAGTATAGGCTGAGGAGATAGGCTAGTATAGGCTCACATAGGCTACACCAAATCAGTATATAAGTATAGGCTGAGGAGATAGGCTAGTATAGGCTCACGTAGGCTACACTGGATCTGTATATAAGTATAGGCTGAGGAGATAGGCTAGTATAGGCTCACATAGGCTACACCAGATCAGTCTATAAGTATAGGCTGAGGAGATAGGCTAGTATAGGCTCACATAGGCTACACCGGATCAGTATATAAGTATAGGCTGAGAAGATCGGCTAGTATAGGCTCACATAGGCTACACTGGATCTGTATATAAGTATAGGCTGAGGAGATAGGCTAGTATAGGCTCACATAGGCTACACCAGATCAGTATATAAGTATAGGCTGAGAAGATAGGCTAGTATAGGCTCACATAGGCTACACCAGATCAGTATATAAGTATAGGCTGAGAAGATAGGCTAGTATAGGCTCACATAGACTACACTGGATCTGTATATAAGTATAGGCTGAGGAGATAGGCTAGTATAGGCTGAGGAGATAGGCTAGTATAGGCTCACATAGGCTACACTGGATCTGTATATAAGTATAGGCTGAGGAGATAGGTTAGTATAGGCTCACATAGGCTACACCGGATCAGTATATAAGTATAGGCTGAGGAGATAGGCTAGTATAGGCTCACATAGGCTACACCGGATCAGTATATAAGTCTAGACTGAGGAGATAGGCTAGTATAGGCTCACATAGGCTACACTGGATCTGTATATAAGTATAGGCTGAGGAGATAGGCTCACATAGGCTACACCGAATCAGTATATAAGTATAGCCTGAGGAGATAGGCTAGTATAGGCTACACCGAATCAGTATATAAGTATAGCCTGAGGAGATAGGCTAGTATAGGCTACACCGGATCAGTATATAAGTATAGGCTAGTATAGGCTCACATAGGCTACACCGGATCAGTATATAAGTATAGGCTGAGAAGATAGGCTAGTATAGGCTCACATAGGCTACACTGGATCTGTATATAAGTATAGGCTGAGGAGATAGGCTAGTATAGGCTCACATAGGCTACACTGGATCTGTATATAAGTATAGGCTGAGGAGATAGGCTAGTATAGGCTCACATAGGCTACACTGGATCTGTATATAAGTATAGGCTGAGGAGATAGGCTAGTATAGGCTAGTATAGGCTCATATAGGCTACACCGGATCAGTATATAAGTATAGGCTGAGAAGATCGGCTAGTATAGGCTCACATAGGCTACACTGGATCTGTATATAAGTATAGGCTCACACAGGCTACACTGGATCTGTATATAAGTATAGGCTGAGAAGATAGGCTAGTATAGGCTCACATAGGCTACACCAGATCAGTATATAAGTATAGGCTGAGGAGATAGGCTAGTATAGGCTCACGTAGGCTACACTGGATCTGTATATAAGTATAGGCTGAGGAGATAGGCTACACTGGATCTGTATAAAAGTATAGGCTGAGGAGATCCCACCAGGTGCACAAATATAATAAACGACAATGCAAGTTTCTGGTATCAAAAGCTGATTTACTTCACATTCACAATGCACAACACAATTAAAACAATTAGACATACATGCTTACAAAAACCTAATCATCTCTAAATATCTTTCTGACTTTGTTGGGTGATGATTGGCGACGTGACCCAGACCATACACTTATTGCTCCAAAATTTCCTTTACCACAAATTAAGTACAGGAACACAAACTGCAAGATTTAGAAAAATTTGGCATCACTGATTCTTATGCATGGTCTAGGCGAGAGAAATAATAAATAAGTGCCACTCTATGAGTGGACATCAAACACCACCCTCGCAGTAATAACAAAATACCTATATCAAAATAAAATGTTTTAGCATATGCAGCACGACAAAGTCACAGTTTCTTGGGGGCTCCTCTGGGAGGTGACAAGGCATTTTCTTGGCAGCAACGAAGCTTCTTCCATTTGAGCAAAATAAAGCCACTTTGGTTTAGACTACCTCTGTACATCCCTCCTGGTCTCCCCCTCGTTGCCGTTGTTGGCGTGCCATCACAATGACACCAGCTTGGGGGGCACAGTGTCTGGACTCGAGAGGTCCACACACGCCGCAACCGACGAATTCCGCTGTTGGCTGGAGCATGAGGGAACCATTGGCGTAGACACAGGGGTCAGTCCAGTACCACCTTCCATTAACGAATCAAAGTTGAACGGTATTCCAGATGATGGTGTTGTGATTGGAATCCCAGCGACCTCTGAGACAGACACAGAAGCCTTGAGGGTGTTGTGAGAGGGGGTAAAGGCTGCAGCTACAGGTAATGATGTGGGTCGTGGGGGCTTGGCACCGCTAATGGCAATACTTGCTAGCGCAGGTCGTTTTGGTGGCGATGGTTGACTGAGTGGTACGGTGGCACAAGTTGAGGGGTCGCCCTCATGCTTCACCCTCATGTCCCCAAGTTTGTCAGATTCTACCAAAGGGTAGACGAAGGGCTTGATGTCTGGAGGAGATGGTGGACCATTGTCGTTCAGACGACAACAAGCTTTGTGGGCCTCGAGAAGGAACTCTAGTTCTTCCTTCTGTAACTGCAGCTGCTGAATCTCCTGTTGCAGACCTTGCTTCTTCTTCTCCAGGCCCTCCGTCTCCTGAAACAAGCAAACCTTCATTACACACTATCCTGCAAAAACTAACTTTCTATTACAAGGGTTAGTCACAAAGTAATGTCTCCTATTTTTTTTATCCTTGAGTAAATTAGTTATATACTACGTTCAAATTTAGCACGGTTTCTCAAACCTTAAGTCCAGTGCAATAACTGCTTCTCAAATTAATAGGTGGCAGCACTGCATTCTGTTATACAAGGATGATATTGATGTTTGTATAAGGCAGCATTCTGTTATACAATTCTTGAATGCAGAAGGATGTAACGTAGATGTCAGCACTATTAGACCATGTCTGTGCAGAGAATGTGGTTGTGTGTGGCAGGCAGTGACTCCAGGCAACATTCAGTGAGAGTGAATACGGTTCACTTCACTATCTAAACATTCAGCGAGTTGACGAAGACTGCCAAGTAACAGTTGAATTGTGTCTGGTACTCCCAATTGGTAAAGGCAGTTTGATGGAAACTTGGGGTACTAAGTGTTAACTGACCACAACCGAGATTTTTGGTTCATACTTTGGATCATCTATCGAAGAGGCAATCAACAGAATGACAACACTTCGTTAAATTCTTTACCCAGGGGTGCAGCACCCTCTACAAGTTTAAAGCACACTTATCAAATTTGCAACTGATTTGCACCTTGTCCCGTCCACCAACCAGCCCTCCCTCTCTCTCTCATGGACAATGAGTGCACCAATTACTAAGAAACAAACACTGGAATGCATACTCTTGCATCCAGATGGACCAAAACAGTGGAAGAAGTCACACGTTACATTGGAAAATGACAAATTATGTTGTGGCTGTTATGCTATGTAATTCTCATTTAATTTTCTTCAGAATTAAAAGATAAAAAAATAAGAGACATTACTCTCTCACTATACTAATACATTTTGTTGCAGGTACAAGCGAGATATTCACCTCCCCATCATTCAAACCCCCCCAACACAAACTGTCCTTTATATGCAAAATTATTTAGTTATTATTTTGTCAAAATGACCCAAATATTTTTACTAAGATATCTCTCATGTTAATGTTATTTCCAAAGAAAATGTGCAAGGTCAGTCTCATCAACTTCTCACAGAGTTCAGCAATCTCAAACAACACAGATCCTTTGATAATGCAAAAAGCAATTTCTAAAAATCTGAAGTGTTGCACTCACATGACTTTCTCTACTTTTGTACTAACCATTCTTACAAACTCTTATTCCTATATCTTCTTTGTGTTAGTTAAAATAAATATTTCTACAAACTATGTTATTGGTTATTTCCTTGTAGGTACAAGGGGAATATTAGAATACAGTAGGCTTTGAGCAATAGTCAAATCTTTTAAAGCTTTGAGATTCCGTTCTCATTGCACACTTAACATATAAAAAATGAACGATTTTCCATTTCACGAAAGTTTTAAGTTTTCCAAAATTCACACACATAACAAGGAATGTCTCCGAAATGGTTCACCCTACAAGAAAATTGAGACATAAATTGTGTATTTTAGCAAGATCTACATTTCTCGGATAATAAGATTTTATCTATCTCTTACGGTTTACAAGTTATTCAAAACTCATCCAGAGTAAACAGGACTACATAGGCTATAGCCAGAAAATTCAAAATATACATTTCATTTGTCATAAAAATATCGTTAGAGCCATTTTCAAGAAAATCAAAATTTTCGAAAAATCTTCCATGTAAAGGGTAGGTTAGGGTGGGGCTATTTTCTTCAAAATCTTAGCGTCGCATCCTTGAAAGACATTAAGCTTAAATACCAAGTTTGGTTTTTAATAGACTTTTCGTTTGAGTTGTGCTGTCCATAGACACACAGACCTTTTTCTAAACATGCTTATTTTGGATTCAGCGGTCCTCAAAACATATTTCCAGTGAAATCTCGACATTGAATTTTTGGGTGGAACATAATACTTCCTCTACTTACCAGTAGAGAAAGTAAAACTGAGAAAAATTTAATGTTATGCAGTAATTAAATGCTTCACATCAAACGGTTAAAAGACAAACTGACATAAATAAAGGAATTTTAATGCATTTTGTAAGATTCTTCACCATTTTGTGTAGTTCAAGTGTTTTAATGTGGCCACTTTTACTTTGATTCATCCAATTAAGACAGTGGGACTTCAATTTTGAATAATGAAATGTCATTTGTTTGTAACTGACCAATATTTTCTCAACTGCTTCCAATCCAAGCAACAGCAAAATTTGACAGAGTAAACATATTCCAAATACAGATCATTATTATTTCAGATTCCTTCTACTTGCACAAAATTTCATTCCTTTATCCATAGCTGACTAAGTTGTTGTTCTCTGGGAATTTCTAGTTTTTTGCTGCTCTATTGTTTTTGAAGCAACAGCGAGTTTTAAGTTGCATATCTACAAATTAAATTTGCCAGATGAACCAACACTCAATGAATCTAATGGAGACAGGACACATTTGCTACAATTTCTTCCAGTTTCATCGTGCCTTCTTGAAGCACCTCATGTACACAATATGGATCTAAGGTTCACATGACCTCCAGAGGCATGCACAACTCCCTTTGTCTCCCTTAGTAATTAATAGGTTAATGCTCCAATATTAATAATTTATCATAAGTATTTATTTATGCCAACAAACTTACTGCTGGTGTTTTTCGCCCTTGGAGTATTTATCTCTGATGTGAGATTCCCTTGTGGTCTCAGGAAAGTACGAATCCATTGGGTAATTTAATGTCATACTGGCAAGTTGGCCATGGTAGCCTAGTGATTAGAGCAGCCGCTCGATAAGTGCAAAGATCCATGGTTCAAATCCCAGCTATGGCATTCAATTTTGCAGTCCTAACTTCACCTCTTAATTTATTACAAGCTTATAAACAGAATGGTTGTGCAAAAATGTACAAAACGAGAGCGTAATTTTAGCTTCAGCCATATTTACGTGTATGCTATGCTTGCCCCGTTCTCCCAATACACCCCTAGTTACTCTGATCAGGGGCCGGAACAGGTTCTATCAATTTGTTGTTGTTAGCTAATGCTGGATTTCTGACAATGAAGTCATTAATCCTCTTGCTCTCCAATATTTTTCAGGAATAAAATAGTTCTCGAGAAGTAGTCCCCGCCCGGAGATCCAAATGGGAGACTATTTTAACTCCGGAACATTTTACCCCTCGAGTCATATTGCATAAATATTGAAGAGACTTAGCAATAAATGTAACCGCTTTTTAGAGAGCACCATATTTTTATGTTTTGGCAGTCACATCACTCTCTCACAACCCCCAGAATGTCTGGAGGACCACACCTGTCGTTGGTTTACGGGTCTCACCGACCTGACCGGGAGAATTCTCAAAATAAATTCACCAACCATATCCTCTGATTACCAATCAGAGGACGTATACATGCCATGACAGGTCGGCATGTTTCTATCAATTTGTACAAGTGTGTAGCGTGTAAAGCAGGCGATAGAAGAGGTAAAAAACACTGTGTTTTACAGAGTTAAGCACGAGTTTTTTTAATAGGAACTCAAGTGACAAAGAAAGATCCAAACTTCATTTTAAAAAGTGCCAAAAGTTATAACGGCTGTAGCATGCGGAATAAATCAATCCATTTCGATTGCTATTTATTTAAACTGATTACCCAAATGTTATTTAAGTTTCAGTCTACACTTCCACTTAATAGGTCTCAGCAAAACACTATTCTTACAAGAGGTAGAATTGGAACTGAAAAATTCATGCCACAGCTGGGATTTGAACCACAGACCCTGCGCTTACCAGGCGGGTGCTCTAACCATTAAGTTACTGTGACAACCTGCCAGAATGACATTGAGTTCTCCAACCAATTTGTATTTCTGCTGGCAAGTGGAGGGTCTGTGGTTCAAATCCCAGCTGTGGCATTGAATTTTTCAGTTCCAATTCTACCTCTCAAACTTTGCCCACACACGGCTTGTGTGTTTAAAAACACCAACAGTAAGTTTGTTGGTATAGATAATAATCGCTATTGTTACGTAGCATGTATGTTACCACCTGCTTCACATGCACAGGAGATTTTATGCAGATTGCCATTTCAGGAACCATAAAACCTTCCTATTAGCGAGAGCTAACCTAGCCCTTTCTCATCCAATCAACTAATCGTTGCACATGACTGGACAAGATATCACTAGCCTCGTTAGCTCTCGCCAACCGCAACTTCAACACTCACAATGCTATTCCCTTTGTCGTTATCATTCTGGTTACCATTTCCAGTTACCGTGTTTAGTGCTACAAATGGGGAAAAATTCATGAAAATGCAAAATGTCATGTTAAATAACAGAGGCCATTGCCAACAGCGTGCATGATGAGTGTCGTGTTTGTATGTCTGCCATTGTGATCTAACACAAGGAGAGCTGAGCCAAATCTCGGCATGTATTAAATAGCAAGTTATTTTCCACCCAGACAAAGCACCTTGATTACAGTACCAAAGTTCCATTAACTGCGGCCCCAAACTGGCGGTAGAAAAAATTTGGTTAAAAATTTTTATTTTGTTCAAGCTAGAAACTTTCAAAATCTTATATCTTGAATTTTCTAGCAGTTTCATCTAACGTCCTCTTCATACTGAATGACTTTTGTACAATTCGTAAGCCGTAAGAGATAGACAAACGTTACTGCACAAAAAATGTAGATCGATGAAGTACATAACTACACTTTATTTTACATTTTTGGCATTAACTATTTGGCATAGTCATTGCTATCACTTAGTCATACAGTTTTTGAAGTGCTATGGCAGCATTCGTTTGTTTGTTGTGATGTCATGTCCCTCTTGTACCTTCAACAAACTGAGTCGGATTTGTATGTTACTTGTGGACTCACCTCAAGAAGAGCATTGGTGTGGTCCAGCCTTCGCTTCCTGCACCTGGCAGCTGCCATCTTGTTCCTCTCTCTCCTCACCCTTCTCCGCTCCTCCTCCTCTGGTGAGATCTAGAAATAACAGGACACAGTGAGTCAGACGCTGCTCTTCCCTCGGCTGCAGCCGTACTATGTCACACTTCTACAGATACTCACCCCTGTGGTTTTGGTGGGACGTCGACCCCCCATGTTCCTGCGTGATGATGTCGTTGTGGTGGTGGTGGGGACGCTTGTCCCGGAGCTTGGGCGAGCTACAGATGTGATACCTCCCTGCCAACTCTTGTTGTCGAGGCTCATATACGTGCTACCTGCAATACACAAACAGTCCCACGTTACAAGTCGTCCCAAAACCTAACAATCTGGCAAGGCTACGAGGCATATCAGAAACAATGTGAAACTGCCCAGTTGTTTACATGAGCCCATCGCATAAACACAGACAGTGTATGTACATTCTGTTCAAATGTAATCACACCTCGAGGACAGCAACGTCTTGTCTATTAGCAGGTGCGAGATATTAATTTACATTGCATTACTGACTGTATGCCAAATTACCAGTCTTTCCTTGTTGTAGTAAACAAGATAACAAGCAGTTCCAACACTCAACAACTAAGGTCAATACACCTCGTCGCTTTGCCAAGTAGCACATATCGCTTCAAAACAAGTGTTATTGATTACTATAGAGGCAGTTACGTGCTACTGGTAAGTATAAAGGCTCGTCAACAGTTACTATCTGTCAACAGGCTTGTCAATCTCTTACAGTAACTACAAAGGCTCATCAAATTAGTGTTCTGGTAGTAAATATTGTCAAATTAGTGTTCTGGTAGTAAATATTGTCAAATTAGTGTTCTGGTAGCAAATATTGTCAAATTGGTGTTACTGGTAGTAAATATTGTCAAATTAGTGTTCTGGTAGTAAATATTGTCAAATTAGTGTTCTGGTAGTAAATATTGTCAAATTGGTGTTACTGGTAAATAAATATTGTCAAATTGGTGTTCTGGTAGTAAATATTGTCAAATTAGTGTTCTGGTAGTAAATATTGTCAAATTGGTGTTCTGGTAGTAAATATTGTCAAATTAGTGTTACTGGTAGTAAATATTGTCAAATTAGTGTTACTGGTAGTAAATATTGTCAAATTAGTGTTTCTGGTAGTAAATATTGTCAAATTAGTGTTCTGGTAGTAAATATTGTCAAATTACTGTTCTGGTAGTAAATATTGTCAAATTAGTGTTACTGGTAGTAAATATTGTCAAATTAGTGTTCTGGTAGTAAATATTGTCAAATTAGTGTTCTGGTAGTAAATATTGTCAAATTAGTGTTACTGGTAGTAAATATTGTCAAATTAGTGTTACTGGTAGTAAATATTGTCAAATTAGTGTTACTGGTAGTAAATATTGTCAAATTAGTGTTACTGGTAGTAAATATTGTCAAATTAGTGTTACTGGTAGTAAATATTGTCAAATTAGTGTTACTGGTAGTAAATATTGTCAAATTAGTGTTACTGGTAGTAAATATTGTCAAATTAGTGTTATTGGTAGTAAATATTGTCAAATTAGTGCTACTGGTAAGTACACAGACTTGCCAACCTAGTGCCACTGGTAAGCACACAGACTTGCCAACCTAGTGCCACTGGTAAGCACACAGACTTGCCAACCTAGTGCCACTGGCAAGCACACAGACTTGCCAACCTAGTGCCACTGGTAAGTACACAGACTTGCCAACCTAGTGCCACTGGTAAGTACACAGACTTGCCAACCTAGTGCCACTGGCAAGCACACAGACTTGCCAACCTAGTGCCACTGGTAAGTACACAGACTTGCCAACCTAGTGCCACTGGTAAGTACACAGACTTGCCAACCTAGTGCCACTGGCAAGCACACAGACTTGCCAACCTAGTGCTACTGGTAAGCACACAGACTTGCCAACCTAGTGCCACTGGCAATACGTACCTTGTGTGATCGGCTGCACCACGGGGGGCACGAACCCCGCCTCGTTCTGGTGGGACTCTGCTTCACACTGCAGCTCGATGAACGTCTGCTCGATGTTTCGAAGTGTTGTTGGTGTGAGTGTAGGGGTTGTTCTTGTGGGCACCCCTGAGTTCAGCCCGTCCAAGTTCACGAACTGAAACAAAAACATTGCTCGTCAACAAACTAACCCCTTGAACAGCTGAACACAACTTGTTGGTGGTGGGGGGTGTTCGTTCACCTGCTGAAACCACAGTTCCTGAGCCAAAAGGCTGCTCAAATCCATTGGATCCATCATTTTCACCTAGGCAAGTATCGAAACAAGAGCAGGAATATCGATTGTCGTATTTCCTTACTATGAGAAGTCGTTCGTTCGTCCGAGAGTCTCTCGTGTCGGAGGGTGCAGGTCGGGCTAGCAGGCCGGCCACAACCCGACTACTGACTCCTGCAAGCTCAGTCATGTTCCGTTTTTAACCCACTCGTGAATTATCGTTATTCTGGCAAACTGCCTTCGTGGTCCTTCCAAAGTTCAACACCCACCGTGCTTTTCTTTGGATTGGGGGATATTTTGGTGCGGTGGTTGTTTGTCGACAGTGAGAGGGTTGTTCCCTGCATAATGATGTGGGTGAGTCATCCGGGGCGCCAGACAAGTCAGAACAAGAGACACAAACCGGAAATTCTTCAGGTCGGTGAGCCGCCCACACTTCCCCCACCACACCTCCTTCCAAGAACCTCACGGTTTTCCGTGTCAAGAACTCTGCAAGTGGCATTCGGTTCCGCGAATTACCTTCCTGCAATTAACTCCATCGCGATCGCGGAAAACCCAACATGCTTAATCCGTTTCGTGGAAATCGAGTTGCCAAAAACTTAACCTAACACCACAACTGGCGCGTGTTTCATTTGTTCCAACAGACAAAACAAAATGCAGACACGGGAAACGGATATCACATTTACTACGTTTCCATGCGGAATTGAACACGATTCGAGTCCATTCCCGTTTCCACGTTGAATTCAATCCGGAAATGAGATCGCTCTGGATATGCAAGGCTCAAGCACTAATAATTCAAGCTTTTATGTTGGTGAACCTCTAAAAATGTTTTCTGCATATTTTAACAAGGATTTGAGGTTAGTGAATGTTTTTGATAAGAATATATTATTGAGATTAATGTAGAAACAATTAAAGTAGCGTTGTTTTGTTTTATTACATCACTTTCACTAAGAAAACAAATAACGAGCGCGCAGCATGTTAAAAGAACATAGAAGTTCGCACCTTAGGCGGATTCAAATGGATAGGTGTTTCCATGTAACACAATTTCATCCGATCCCACGAAATAAGCTGTTAGGATCCAGCGCTTCCATGCGGCATTCAATCCGGAACGAGCTCTCTCTATATGTACTGAATTTGCCATGGAAACGTAATTATACAATCACTGACTGCAGTTTTTGCAAGCAAAGCGCTTTTATTTAATTTAACCCAGATTATGATATGTTCTAATACTGCAAGAACTTTTAAATGATATTTTAAATTTAATAAAAACATCATAGTTCTCATGTTGGTCTCCCTGTTTGATAACTTAATTGCAAGTTACGGATTACTCCCACACGAAACTTGTGGAGTCAGACCGAACAGCATCTAATTGAAGACAATTACCGAACGTGTTGCCAACTGTTCTCCCAGCACGGCTGCACACTCATACTTAACCTCGAACTCGCGATATTGAGAAACAATGTGTAACATTCCACCACCCTTCTTACGCGTGCATTCTCTAACTTTATATCAAAGGTACGTCATACATTACGTACGTAAGTAAGGAAATTGTATTTGTGCTATCATCTCCATTTTTATTCTAGTGTTGTGTTTAGGCTGGTTGGATAAAAGATACATTAGTTCTACTAGTGGACACTTGCTTTGAAAATGTCATTTGAATGGTAAACATTTCTTCCCAAACAGATAAGCAAATGAAAGTTTTCACTCAAGATAATGACACTTTTACTGCATCAAGGAAAGCTACATACATATATACATACGGCGTGTCAAGAGTAAGCCAAGGATGTTTATTCTCGGAAAATCCTACGTAGAGGAGAAGAGTGCCAAATTGTCACTGCCTAGAAACAAAAGAATGCAACAAAAGAGTGCAGCGTTGTTAAAAATAACTGTTGCTGTCAAAACAGCGAACGATCGCGCACTTACCACACAAGCGACAAACTCCCTAAATCAAACTGTAAAATCCGATACAGAACAATGTCTGTTGTGGCTCATGTGACGTAGTCATGTGACTACTGCCGCCCCACCCGCCGCCTCCCGCTCTTGCCCAACAGGAAGTGCCAGTCCTAGTTGTATGTACCCCAGCGTACTTTTCCTCTCTTCTCAGAAATCAATTCTGCACCTCTGCGAAAAGAACGCAATTTTCTTCATTCCCAAAATTAATCTTACAATTTGTTTTCCACCCCCAAGCCTATAGAATGTATTACACATTTTAAAACATTTCCGAACATTAATTTTATAGTTAGGCCAATTATATTAACCCCCATTTAATACAAAGTTATTTCTAATAATTAACTTTTTACTTTCGAAAACACAAAATACCAAGGAGTTTTCAATACTTCAACTAATGAAAGTATATCGCTCTCAAGATGAATTGTAAAATAAGTGCACGTTTTTTAATGCAATCAAATTTCTATTTTATTTATTTAAATGCATTGAACTTTAGTTTTAATAAGACATAATTTCAATATCTGGACTATATTATAATACAAACCCAATATAGGTATGCGCAATCAATGCTTAAAGTATTTTTCGCGATTAAGAATTTGTCTATTTTTTCAAAATATAAATTATTATTCATACTTAGGTTGTTTAGGATTGCATTACTCTATTCATGCATGTCGATGTTTATATTCGGTACATAATGGAATTTCAAACAGAACTACTAAAATGTTTTTGACAAAAATGGTTACGCTGACAATATTCTCGTTCGTATATAAGTACATTTGCATAATTCTTAATGCAAGCATTTTACAACATTCTGTTAATGGAAACTATATTTTGAAATGAAAATAATGTAATTTTTATAATTATAGTTATTGAACACGAAAATCTTGTTTTAATAACCGATGAATTGTTTACGCAGCGAGCATGTTGCGATTTTGCTTCTAAACTGGTGCCTAGATAGTGAATTTGCAATAGGCAGACACGGCGTATCGAAAACCTGAAGGTCGGCTGTTCGCGAAGCGGATTCACGCAACGCGCGCTGCAATTGTCAGTAGCAGATTTGCGAGTCATGACCTACTCCAGGATGTTAATTAAGACGGCCGTGAATAACAGCGGTTTTGTTTCTGACAAATTACAATACCGAGGCATTTTAGTGATTACCGTTTCTAACCGGACCCGACAATATCGCAGATGTGTCCCGTATTTGTTTCAACTAAACATTCCAAATTTAATGTCCTGCAATTCCTTCCGAAAGAAAATCAGGTAAAATTATCCACAAACAGGAATGTTACGTGTTTTCCCCGCTGAACCTGCACAGTCCTGGGTTCTGTTCAAGGTCGGGCCGATATCCGCGGCAACGCCGCTATCATGACGTCATGCGCGTTTGACGTCATCCAAGAGGGAACACCTGCATGACGCAATAGCCCGGAGTCAAATCTCCAACACGTTGTGGGACCGAAATGAGCGAAGTCCCGTTTCACCCACCCTATTGTTGCGGAAAATGCGCCACGTGGGAAGGGGTTAACGTAACATAGCTGAGAGAAAAAAGCATTAAAACATTATTTCATTTCATGCGAACGAAATTATCAAAACATTAGGTGCCCACTTATTTCAGAGGTATGTTGTCCGTAATAGTTAATGTTTAATTAATTGAAATGCTCCAGGTATATTAGATACCTAGGTGTATCCTATAATTTCTTTATCAAATTTTATTTTAACTTGGAAGATTAAAAACAAAATTGCATGCTAGTTTCTTGAAATTATGAGGATATATAAACATTTCTATTTATTCAATTTTAATTACGAAAATGTTTAAATTAGTCAATTGGGGACTTCCACGTGCGAGCTTTTTAGTACATCATTTCGTTGATAATAGTTAATTCATAGACATTCGAAGAAAGAAAAAAATACAGCATTTAAAATATAGCTTGGCAGATCTTTACGTAAGGGCAAACTGAATTAATGCTAAAACACTGCAGGATACACGCAAACTGATTAAAGTGATCGATATTTTCATCATTTTTCACCAAATATCACGGCTACAAGAGGTTAGAAACTTCAACTGTTATGTTCTCCCAACATTCCAATATGAAATGTTCCTAAATAAAACAGTAGTGTTCATCAAACTGCTAATAGATGACGTCATCTCTTGCACCTTTGGACCATTAATTTCGCTAGAATTAGCGCTGTGCTGCCAACATATTTGGGGAAACCCTCGCAACAGGGCCTAGGCCAAGAGAAAGGCACACACTCACACACAATGAATAGTAACAATGCTGCATTCTCAATTACCTTCATTGTGAAACAAAGGTACATATATATGCTTAACAGCATAGATATTTCCAAAAGGGAAAACTGGCATTATTATTATTTAAAAAGAAACAATGAAGTGAACATTCACATAAAAATTGCTAGGTCTGGACCGATAGTTCAGTCGTTAAGCACCTCTCTAGTGAGCAGTGGTCCCGAGTTTGGTTCCCGACTGGGAGTGAGAATTTGTCTTTAACTAGGAAGGAAAAGCCTTCGACATGAGCGTTTAAGTTAAGGAGGGTTATACATGGGACAATTTAAGTTGCTCATACGATTTAGAAATGACGTCATCACATTTCAAAAATATAAACCTATAATTATTAACCACAGATTGCTTAAAAAACTATTTCCACTATATGGACAGTAGCCAAAGCTCAAATATATACAAATAAAACCCATACTGTTTTTCGCATATTATTTTCTCTCGAAAAAAAAATTTCTTTTTAGAATTATTATGCTAGATAACTAGTAACATAAGTTTGGGGGCAGGAAACACCTGACACATTGTTGTAGCAGCTACAACAATGTGAATCACATTTTTCTCTGCGAAAGTACTAAATTTCATATTTCCCCATTTCATTCATTTATCACCTGATATAACCTATCCCTTTTGAGTGAATGATAAAGCACAGAATAAAATAAATCTTGTTGAAATTAAAAATTCATTTGATATGGGTCGTGGCATTCACCATTTGGAATATTTCGTTGTTACTGCTTTAAATTTTCCAATGCAACTTTTTGAGTGGTAAGTCACCATTCTTTTGTCATATACGATTACGTAATTGGCGCAACTTGAAACATTTGACTATCACTTGAACCTACCATCTCCCTTTTCTACTGGGGGTAGAGAGTGAATATTTTTATAGGATTCTGCCCAATCCAAATAAGACACTTAACTAGGAAATTGATAGTTTGAAGATCTCTGATGTACATACATATGTGAATTTGAACAGCTGAGCACATGTGACATGACGTGGCTGCACTATTGGTACGTACCATGTTCTGTTGCGGTTTCTTCACATAATCCCAGTCCGTGTTGTACATCGTGAGGAAGCTGTTATTGTGCTCGTCCAAATGGTCCAACAAAAGTGGGCCCAATGGTACCAACTGCGACATGAATGCGCTGGTATTTGATATCCTTCTGATCACGTTCGCACTGCTCTGCTCTGAGTTTCAACTGCGACTGTTTAGTGAAGGCGGTCGTCTCTTGTTTTTACAAGGTCGGTGTCTGCTGACGTCACGCTGCGTTGCAACTTCGTGGAAACGGCCGGCCAGAGAGAGAGAGAGAGCGCGCGCGCAGCTAACAAGTTTGCCCGTGACGCAATACTCAGCAGCTACCGGATCGCGAATTTAACTTAACTCCGGCACCGCACTACTGCTACAAAACCTTATTACTGCCCTTGCCTACATGCAATTTCACTGGGAACATCACAAAAATGATCTCACATGACTTTCTCTACTCAGTCTTCTACTAACTCTATCTACTTCATATTATACGACATAAAATATGCAAAACTGTTTTAAATATATTAAATATAATTATGGTGTTTTAATAAGCATTGCCCATTTTTGGGAAAATCAACCTTTTGTAAAAATGTTTCATTTAAAGGGTAGTTTGGGTGGGGGGGGGTGGATTTTCTTACCTTTGCTCGTATTTGTGCGACTTCTCGATTTTGAGCTATGTTGTTCATTCGTTAATTCAGGGAACCTAGTAAAACCTTAGTAAGTTACCTGCCAAAGTAAAACCTTATTTCCATCTTACACATTTTCTTCACTACTTCCATTCACGCTTTTCCTTTGTACTACTACAACTTTGTGTTTATTTTTCCCGATATGTTTTTCCTTATCTATGCTTCATTACGTCTTCCTTTTTGGCCTTCTTATTTTCATTATATAATAAAAATGAATTTGTAAATCTTCGTAACCGCAAAACTTCGAAACAGTTGGACTAATTTGACTAATTTTTTTTCCCCCAAATATTCGTTGAAGAGCGAGGAAGGTTCTTATTAAGAGAAAAATTAGAAAAACGGAAACACCCTATTTTCCTTTTTCCCATTCAAACACAGGAAAACGGTTTTGCGTCTGTGTCTGTGTCTGTGTGTGTCTGTCTGTCTGTGTGTGTCTGTCTGTCTGTGTGTGTGTGTGTGTGTGTGTGTGTGTGTGTGTGTGTGTGTGTGTGTGTGTGTGTGTATTTTCATAGAGAAGATTCTTATGCTATCCATTTTACTATATAATGTAACATTCACGTGTTTTTCTCCACTCAGTTTTCTTTTACGTGAGACATTCACATATCCTTCCCTCCCTCCCTATAGCTATGCTCCTCGTCCTTCAACATACACTTTTCTAGGATTGTAGTAGAAATGCAACATATTACATTCACACGGTTTTCTCTACTCACTTTTACGTGAGACATTCACATATCCTTCCCTCCCTATAGCTATGCTCCTCGCCCTTCAACATACACTTTTCTAGGATTGTAGTAGAAATGCAACATATTACATTCACACGGTTTTCTCTACTCACTTTTACGTGAGACATTCACATATCCTTCCCTCCCTATAGCTATGCTCCTCGCCCTTCAACATACACTTTTCTAGGATTGTAGTAGAAATGCAACATATTACATTCACACGGCTTTCTCTACTCACTTTTACGTGAGACATTCACATATCCTTCCCTCCCTATAGCTATGCTCCTCGTCCTTCAACATACACTTTTCTAGGATTGTAGTAGAAATGCAACATATTACATTCACACGGCTTTCTCTACTCACTTTTACGTGAGACATTCACATATCCTTCCCTCCCTATAGCTATGCTCCTCGTCCTTCAACATACACTTTTCTAGGATTGTAGTAGAAATGCAACATATTACATTCACACGGCTTTCTCTACTCACTTTTACGTGAGACATTCACATATCCTTCCCTCCCTATAGCTATGCTCCTCGTCCTTCAACATACACTTTTCTAGGATTGTAGTAGAAATGCAACATATTACATTCACACGGCTTTCTCTACTCACTTTTACGTGAGACATTCACATATCCTTCCCTCCCTATAGCTATGCTCCTCGCCCTTCAACATACACTTTTCTAGGATTGTAGTAGAAATGCAACATATTACATTCACACGGTTTTCTCTACTCACTTTTACGTGAGACATTCACATATCCTTCCCTCCCTATAGCTATGCTCCTCGCCCTTCAACATACACTTTTCTAGGATTGTAGTAGAAATGCAACATATTACATTCACACGGCTTTCTCTACTCACTTTTACGTGAGACATTCACATATCCTTCCCTCCCTCCCTATAGCTATGCTCCTCGTCCTTCAACATACACTTTTCTAGGATTGTAGTAGAAATGCAACATATTACATTCACACGGTTTTCTCTACTCACTTTTACGTGAGACATTCACATATCCTTCCCTCCCTATAGCTATGCTCCTCGCCCTTCAACATACACTTTTCTAGGATTGTAGTAGAAATGCAACATATTACATTCACACGGTTTTCTCTACTCACTTTTACGTGAGACATTCACATATCCTTCCCTCCCTATAGCTATGCTCCTCGCCCTTCAACATACACTTTTCTAGGATTGTAGTAGAAATGCAACATATTACATTCACACGGCTTTCTCTACTCACTTTTACGTGAGACATTCACATATCCTTCCCTCCCTCCCTATAGCTATGCTCCTCGTCCTTCAACATACACTTTTCTAGGATTGTAGTAGAAATGCAACATATTACATTCACACGGCTTTCTCTACTCACTATTACGTGAGACATTCACATATCCCTCCCTCCCTGCCTATAGCTATGCTCCTCGTCCTTCAACATACACTTTTCTAGGATTGTAGTAGAAATGCAACATATTACATTCACACGGCTTTCTCTACTCACTATTACGTGAGACATTCACATATCCCTCCCTCCCTATAGCTATGCTCCTCGTCCTTCAACATACACTTTTCTAGGATTGTAGTAGAAATGCAACATATTACATTCACACGGCTTTCTCTACTCACTATTACGTGAGACATTCACATATCCCTCCCTCCCTATAGCTATGCTCCTCGTCCTTCAACATACACTTTTCTAGGATTGTAGTAGAAATGCAACATATTACATTCACACGGCTTTCTCTACTCACTATTACGTGAGACATTCACATATCCTTCCCTCCCTGTAGCTATGCTCCTCGTCCTTCAACATACACTTTTCTAGGATTGTAGTAGAAATGCAACATATTACATTCACACGGCTTTCTCTACTCACTTTTACGTGAGACATTCACATATCCTTCCCCCCCTCCCTATAGCTATGCTCCTCGTCCTTCAACATACACTTTTCTAGGATTGTAGTAGAAATGCAACATATTACATTCACACGCTTTTCTCTACTCACTTTTACGTGAGACATTCACATATCCTTCCCTCCCTCCCTATAGCTATGCTCCTCGTCCTTCAACATACACTTTTCTAGGATTGTAGTAGAAATGCAACATATTACATTCACACGGTTTTCTCTACTCACTTTTACGTGAGACATTCACATATCCTTCCCTCCCTATAGCTATGCTCCTCGCCCTTCAACATACACTTTTCTAGGATTGTAGTAGAAATGCAACATATTACATTCACACGGTTTTCTCTACTCACTTTTACGTGAGACATTCACATATCCTTCCCTCCCTATAGCTATGCTCCTCGCCCTTCAACATACACTTTTCTAGGATTGTAGTAGAAATGCAACATATTACATTCACACGGTTTTCTCTACTCACTTTTACGTGAGACATTCACATATCCTTCCCTCCCTATAGCTATGCTCCTCGCCCTTCAACATACACTTTTCTAGGATTGTAGTAGAAATGCAACATATTACATTCACACGGCTTTCTCTACTCACTTTTACGTGAGACATTCACATATCCTTCCCTCCCTATAGCTATGCTCCTCGCCCTTCAACATACACTTTTCTAGGATTGTAGTAGAAATGCAACATATTACATTCACACGGCTTTCTCTACTCACTTTTACGTGAGACATTCACATATCCCTCCCTCCCTATAGCTATGCTCCTCGTCCTTCAACATACACTTTTCTAGGATTGTAGTAGAAATGCAACATATTACATTCACACGGCTTTCTCTACTCACTTTTACGTGAGACATTCACATATCCTTCCCTCCCTCCCTATAGCTATGCTCCTCGTCCTTCAACATACACTTTTCTAGGATTGTAGTAGAAATGCAACATATTACATTCACACGGCTTTCTCTACTCACTTTTACGTGAGACATTCACATATCCCTCCCTCCCTATAGCTATGCTCGTCCTTCAACATACACTTTTCTAGGATTGTAGTAGAAATGCAACATATTACATTCACACGGCTTTCTCTACTCACTTTTACGTGAGACATTCACATATCCTTCCCCCCCTCCCTATAGCTATGCTCCTCGTCCTTCAACATACACTTTTCTAGGATTGTAGTAGAAATGCAACATATTACATTCACACGCTTTTCTCTACTCACTTTTACGTGAGACATTCACATATCCTTCCCTCCCTCCCTATAGCTATGCTCCTCGTCCTTCAACATACACTTTTCTAGGATTGTAGTAGAAATGCAACATATTACATTCACACGGTTTTCTCTACTCACTTTTACGTGAGACATTCACATATCCTTCCCTGCCTATAGCTATGCTCCTCGCCCTTCAACATACACTTTTCTAGGATTGTAGTAGAAATGCAACATATTACATTCACACGGCTTTCTCTACTCACTTTTACGTGAGACATTCACATATCCTTCCCTCCCTCCCTATAGCTATGCTCCTCGTCCTTCAACATACACTTTTCTAGGATTGTAGTAGAAATGCAACATATTACATTCACACGGTTTTCTCTACTCACTTTTACGTGAGACATTCACATATCCTTCCCTGCCTATAGCTATGCTCCTCGCCCTTCAACATACATTTTTCTAGGATTGTAGTAGAAATGCAACATATTACATTCACACGGCTTTCTCTACTCACTTTTACGTGAGACATTCACATATCCTTCCCTCCCTCCCTATAGCTATGCTCCTCGCCCTTCAACATACACCTTTCTAGGATTGTAGTAGAAATGCAACATATTACATTCACACGGCTTTCTCTACTCACTTTTACGTGAGACATTCACATATCCCTCCCTCCCTGTAGCTATGCTCCTCGCCCTTCAACATACACTTTTCTAGGATTGTAGTAGAAATGCAACATATTACATTCACACGGCTTTCTCTACTCACTTTTACGTGAGACATTCACATATCCCTCCCTCCCTATAGCTATGCTCCTCGCCCTTCAACATACACTTTTCTAGGATTGTAGTAGAAATGCAACATATTACATTCACACGGCTTTCTCTACTCACTTTTACGTGAGACATTCACATATCCTTCCCTCCCTCCCTATAGCTATGCTCCTCGCCCTTCAACATACACTTTTCTAGGATTGTAGTAGAAATGCAACATATTACATTCACACGGCTTTCTCTACTCACTATCACGTGAGACATTCACATATCCCTCCCTCCCTCCCTATAGCTATGCTCCTCGCCCTTCAACATACACTTTTCTAGGATTGTAGTAGAAATGCAACATATTACATTCACACGGCTTTCTCTACTCACTTTTACGTGAGACATTCACATATCCTTCCCTCCCTCCCTATAGCTATGCTCCTCGTCCTTCAACATACACTTTTCTAGGATTGTAGTAGAAATGCAACATATTACATTCACGCGGCTTTCTCTACTCACTTTTACGTGAGACATTCACATATCCTTCCCTCCCTCCCTATAGCTATGCTCCTCGTCCTTCAACATACATTTTTCTAGGATTGTAGTAGAAATGCAACATATTACATTCACACGGCTTTCTCTACTCACTTTTACGTGAGACATTCACATATCCTTCCCTCCCTCCCTATAGCTATGCTCCTCGTCCTTCAACATACACTTTTCTAGGATTGTAGTAGAAATGCAACATATTACATTCACACGCTTTTCTCTACTCACTTTTACGTGAGACATTCACATATCCTTCCCTCCCTCCCTATAGCTATGCTCCTCGTCCTTCAACATACACTTTTCTAGGATTGTAGTAGAAATGCAACATATTACATTCACACGGCTTTCTCTACTCACTTTTACGTGAGACATTCACATATCCTTCCCTCCCTATAGCTATGCTCCTCGTCCTTCAACATACACTTTTCTAGGATTGTAGTAGAAATGCAACATATTACATTCACACGGCTTTCACTACTCACTTTTACGTGAGACATTCACATATCCTTCCCTCCCTATAGCTATGCTCCTCGTCCTTCAACATACACTTTTCTAGGATTGTAGTAGAAATGCAACATATTACATTCACACGGCTTTCACTACTCACTTTTACGTGAGACATTCACATATCCTTCCCTCCCTATAGCTATGCTCCTCGTCCTTCAACATACACTTTTCTAGGATTGTAGTAGAAATGCAACATATTACATTCACACGGCTTTCACTACTCACTTTTACGTGAGACATTCACATATCCTTCCCTCCCTATAGCTATGCTCCTCGTCCTTCAACATACACTTTTCTAGGATTGTAGTAGAAATGCAACATATTACATTCACACGGCTTTCTCTACTCACTTTTACGTGAGACATTCACATATCCTTCCCTCCCTATAGCTATGCTCCTCGTCCTTCAACATACACTTTTCTAGGATTGTAGTAGAAATGCAACATATTACATTCACACGGCTTTCTCTACTCACTTTTACGTGAGACATTCACATATCCTTCCCTCCCTGCCTATAGCTATGCTCCTCGTCCTTCAACATACACTTTTCTAGGATTGTAGTAGAAATGCAACATATTACATTCACACGGCTTTCTCTACTCACTTTTACGTGAGACATTCACATATCCTTCCCTCCCTATAGCTATGCTCGTCCTTCAACATACACTTTTCTAGGATTGTAGTAGAAATGCAACATATTACATTCACACGGCTTTCTCTACTCACTTTTACGTGAGACATTCACATATCCTTCCCTCCCTGCCTATAGCTATGCTCCTCGTCCTTCAACATACACTTTTCTAGGATTGTAGTAGAAATGCAACATATTACATTCACACGGCTTTCTCTACTCACTTTTACGTGAGACATTCACATATCCTTCCCTCCCTGCCTGTAGCTATGCTCCTCGCCCTTCAACATACACTTTTCTAGGATTGTAGTAGAAATGCAACATATTACATTCACACGGCTTTCTCTACTCACTTTTACGTGAGACATTCACATATCCTTCCCTCCCTGCCTATAGCTATGCTCCTCGTCCTGCAACATACACTTTTCTAGGATTGTAGTAGAAATGCAACATATTACATTCACACGGCTTTCTCTACTCACTTTTACGTGAGACATTCACATATCCCTCCCTGCCTATAGCTATGCTCCTCGTCCTTCAACATACACTTTTCTAGGATTGTAGTAGAAATGCAACATATTACATTCACACGGCTTTCTCTACTCACTTTTACGTGAGACATTCACATATACTTCCCTGCCTATAGCTATGCTCCTCGCCCTTCAACATACACTTTTCTAGGATTGTAGTAGAAATGCAACATATTACATTCACACGGCTTTCTCTACTCACTATTACGTGAGACATTCACATATCCTTCCCTCCCTGTAGCTATGCTCCTCGTCCTTCAACATACACTTTTCTAGGATTGTAGTAGAAATGCAACATATTACATTCACACGGCTTTCTCTACTCACTTTTACGTGAGACATTCACATATCCTTCCCCCCCTCCCTATAGCTATGCTCCTCGTCCTTCAACATACACTTTTCTAGGATTGTAGTAGAAATGCAACATATTACATTCACACGCTTTTCTCTACTCACTTTTACGTGAGACATTCACATATCCTTCCCTCCCTCCCTATAGCTATGCTCCTCGTCCTTCAACATACACTTTTCTAGGATTGTAGTAGAAATGCAACATATTACATTCACACGGTTTTCTCTACTCACTTTTACGTGAGACATTCACATATCCTTCCCTCCCTATAGCTATGCTCCTCGCCCTTCAACATACACTTTTCTAGGATTGTAGTAGAAATGCAACATATTACATTCACACGGTTTTCTCTACTCACTTTTACGTGAGACATTCACATATCCTTCCCTCCCTATAGCTATGCTCCTCGCCCTTCAACATACACTTTTCTAGGATTGTAGTAGAAATGCAACATATTACATTCACACGGTTTTCTCTACTCACTTTTACGTGAGACATTCACATATCCTTCCCTCCCTATAGCTATGCTCCTCGCCCTTCAACATACACTTTTCTAGGATTGTAGTAGAAATGCAACATATTACATTCACACGGCTTTCTCTACTCACTTTTACGTGAGACATTCACATATCCTTCCCTCCCTATAGCTATGCTCCTCGCCCTTCAACATACACTTTTCTAGGATTGTAGTAGAAATGCAACATATTACATTCACACGGCTTTCTCTACTCACTTTTACGTGAGACATTCACATATCCCTCCCTCCCTATAGCTATGCTCCTCGTCCTTCAACATACACTTTTCTAGGATTGTAGTAGAAATGCAACATATTACATTCACACGGCTTTCTCTACTCACTTTTACGTGAGACATTCACATATCCTTCCCTCCCTCCCTATAGCTATGCTCCTCGTCCTTCAACATACACTTTTCTAGGATTGTAGTAGAAATGCAACATATTACATTCACACGGCTTTCTCTACTCACTTTTACGTGAGACATTCACATATCCCTCCCTCCCTATAGCTATGCTCGTCCTTCAACATACACTTTTCTAGGATTGTAGTAGAAATGCAACATATTACATTCACACGGCTTTCTCTACTCACTTTTACGTGAGACATTCACATATCCTTCCCCCCCTCCCTATAGCTATGCTCCTCGTCCTTCAACATACACTTTTCTAGGATTGTAGTAGAAATGCAACATATTACATTCACACGCTTTTCTCTACTCACTTTTACGTGAGACATTCACATATCCTTCCCTCCCTCCCTATAGCTATGCTCCTCGTCCTTCAACATACACTTTTCTAGGATTGTAGTAGAAATGCAACATATTACATTCACACGGTTTTCTCTACTCACTTTTACGTGAGACATTCACATATCCTTCCCTGCCTATAGCTATGCTCCTCGCCCATCAACATACACTTTTCTAGGATTGTAGTAGAAATGCAACATATTACATTCACACGGCTTTCTCTACTCACTTTTACGTGAGACATTCACATATCCTTCCCTCCCTCCCTATAGCTATGCTCCTCGTCCTTCAACATACACTTTTCTAGGATTGTAGTAGAAATGCAACATATTACATTCACACGGTTTTCTCTACTCACTTTTACGTGAGACATTCACATATCCTTCCCTGCCTATAGCTATGCTCCTCGCCCTTCAACATACATTTTTCTAGGATTGTAGTAGAAATGCAACATATTACATTCACACGGCTTTCTCTACTCACTTTTACGTGAGACATTCACATATCCTTCCCTCCCTCCCTATAGCTATGCTCCTCGCCCTTCAACATACACTTTTCTAGGATTGTAGTAGAAATGCAACATATTACATTCACACGGCTTTCTCTACTCACTTTTACGTGAGACATTCACATATCCCTCCCTCCCTGTAGCTATGCTCCTCGCCTTTCAACATACACTTTTCTAGGATTGTAGTAGAAATGCAACATATTACATTCACACGGCTTTCTCTACTCACTTTTACGTGAGACATTCACATATCCCTCCCTCCCTATAGCTATGCTCCTCGCCCTTCAACATACACTTTTCTAGGATTGTAGTAGAAATGCAACATATTACATTCACACGGCTTTCTCTACTCACTTTTACGTGAGACATTCACATATCCTTCCCTCCCTCCCTATAGCTATGCTCCTCGCCCTTCAACATACACTTTTCTAGGATTGTAGTAGAAATGCAACATATTACATTCACACGGCTTTCTCTACTCACTATCACGTGAGACATTCACATATCCCTCCCTCCCTCCCTATAGCTATGCTCCTCGCCCTTCAACATACACTTTTCTAGGATTGTAGTAGAAATGCAACATATTACATTCACACGGCTTTCTCTACTCACTTTTACGTGAGACATTCACATATCCTTCCCTCCCTCCCTATAGCTATGCTCCTCGTCCTTCAACATACACTTTTCTAGGATTGTAGTAGAAATGCAACATATTACATTCACGCGGCTTTCTCTACTCACTTTTACGTGAGACATTCACATATCCTTCCCTCCCTCCCTATAGCTATGCTCCTCGTCCTTCAACATACATTTTTCTAGGATTGTAGTAGAAATGCAACATATTACATTCACACGGCTTTCTCTACTCACTTTTACGTGAGACATTCACATATCCTTCCCTCCCTCCCTATAGCTATGCTCCTCGTCCTTCAACATACACTTTTCTAGGATTGTAGTAGAAATGCAACATATTACATTCACACGCTTTTCTCTACTCACTTTTACGTGAGACATTCACATATCCTTCCCTCCCTCCCTATAGCTATGCTCCTCGTCCTTCAACATACACTTTTCTAGGATTGTAGTAGAAATGCAACATATTACATTCACACGGCTTTCTCTACTCACTTTTACGTGAGACATTCACATATCCTTCCCTCCCTATAGCTATGCTCCTCGTCCTTCAACATACACTTTTCTAGGATTGTAGTAGAAATGCAACATATTACATTCACACGGCTTTCACTACTCACTTTTACGTGAGACATTCACATATCCTTCCCTCCCTATAGCTATGCTCCTCGTCCTTCAACATACACTTTTCTAGGATTGTAGTAGAAATGCAACATATTACATTCACACGGCTTTCACTACTCACTTTTACGTGAGACATTCACATATCCTTCCCTCCCTATAGCTATGCTCCTCGTCCTTCAACATACACTTTTCTAGGATTGTAGTAGAAATGCAACATATTACATTCACACGGCTTTCACTACTCACTTTTACGTGAGACATTCACATATCCTTCCCTCCCTATAGCTATGCTCCTCGTCCTTCAACATACACTTTTCTAGGATTGTAGTAGAAATGCAACATATTACATTCACACGGCTTTCTCTACTCACTTTTACGTGAGACATTCACATATCCTTCCCTCCCTATAGCTATGCTCCTCGTCCTTCAACATACACTTTTCTAGGATTGTAGTAGAAATGCAACATATTACATTCACACGGCTTTCTCTACTCACTTTTACGTGAGACATTCACATATCCTTCCCTCCCTGCCTATAGCTATGCTCCTCGTCCTTCAACATACACTTTTCTAGGATTGTAGTAGAAATGCAACATATTACATTCACACGGCTTTCTCTACTCACTTTTACGTGAGACATTCACATATCCTTCCCTCCCTATAGCTATGCTCGTCCTTCAACATACACTTTTCTAGGATTGTAGTAGAAATGCAACATATTACATTCACACGGCTTTCTCTACTCACTTTTACGTGAGACATTCACATATCCTTCCCTCCCTGCCTATAGCTATGCTCCTCGTCCTTCAACATACACTTTTCTAGGATTGTAGTAGAAATGCAACATATTACATTCACACGGCTTTCTCTACTCACTTTTACATGAGACATTCACATATCCTTCCCTCCCTGCCTGTAGCTATGCTCCTCGCCCTTCAACATACACTTTTCTAGGATTGTAGTAGAAATGCAACATATTACATTCACACGGCTTTCTCTACTCACTTTTACGTGAGACATTCACATATCCTTCCCTCCCTGCCTATAGCTATGCTCCTCGTCCTGCAACATACACTTTTCTAGGATTGTAGTAGAAATGCAACATATTACATTCACACGGCTTTCTCTACTCACTTTTACGTGAGACATTCACATATCCCTCCCTGCCTATAGCTATGCTCCTCGTCCTTCAACATACACTTTTCTAGGATTGTAGTAGAAATGCAACATATTACATTCACACGGCTTTCTCTACTCACTTTTACGTGAGACATTCACATATACTTCCCTGCCTATAGCTATGCTCCTCGCCCTTCAACATACACTTTTCTAGGATTGTAGTAGAAATGCAACATATTACATTCACACGGCTTTCTCTACTCACTTTTACGTGAGACATTCACATATCCTTCCCTCCCTATAGCTATGCTCCTCGTCCTTCAACATACACTTTTCTAGGATTGTAGTAGAAATGCAACATATTACATTCACACGGCTTTCTCTACTCACTTTTACGTGAGACATTCACATATCCTTCCCTCCCTATAGCTATGCTCCTCGTCCTTCAACATACACTTTTCTAGGATTGTAGTAGAAATGCAACATATTACATTCACACGGCTTTCTCTACTCACTTTTACGTGAGACATTCACATATCCTTCCCTCCCTATAGCTATGCTCCTCGTCCTTCAACATACACTTTTCTAGGATTGTAGTAGAAATGCAACATATTACATTCACACGGCTTTCTCTACTCACTTTTACGTGAGACATTCACATATCCTTCCCTCCCTGCCTATAGCTATGCTCCTCGTCCTTCAACATACACTTTTCTAGGATTGTAGTAGAAATGCAACATATTACATTCACACGGCTTTCTCTACTCACTTTTACGTGAGACATTCACATATCCTTCCCTCCCTATAGCTATGCTCCTCGTCCTTCAACATACACTTTTCTAGGATTGTAGTAGAAATGCAACATATTACATTCACACGGCTTTCTCTACTCACTTTTACGTGAGACATTCACATATCCTTCCCTCCCTATAGCTATGCTCCTCGTCCTTCAACATACACTTTTCTAGGATTGTAGTAGAAATGCAACATATTACATTCACACGGCTTTCTCTACTCACTTTTACGTGAGACATTCACATATCCTTCCCTCCCTGCCTATAGCTATGCTCCTCGTCCTTCAACATACACTTTTCTAGGATTGTAGTAGAAATGCAACATATTACATTCACACGGCTTTCTCTACTCACTATTACGTGAGACATTCACATATCCTTCCCTCCCTATAGCTATGCTCCTCGTCCTTCAACATACACTTTTCTAGGATTGTAGTAGAAATGCAACATATTACATTCACACGGCTTTCTCTACTCAATTTTACGTGAGACATTCACATATCCTTCCCTCCCTGCCTATAGCTATGCTCCTCGTCCTTCAACATACACTTTTCTAGGATTGTAGTAGAAATGCAACATATTACATTCACACGGCTTTCTCTACTCACTTTTACGTGAGACATTCACATATCCTTCCCTCCCTATAGCTATGCTCCTCGTCCTTCAACATACACTTTTCTAGGATTGTAGTAGAAATGCAACATATTACATTCACACGGCTTTCTCTACTCACTTTTACGTGAGACATTCACATATCCTTCCCTCCCTATAGCTATGCTCCTCGTCCTTCAACATACACTTTTCTAGGATTGTAGTAGAAATGCAACATATTACATTCACACGGCTTTCTCTACTCACTTTTACGTGAGACATTCACATATCCCTCCCTCCCTATAGCTATGCTCCTCGTCCTTCAACATACACTTTTCTAGGATTGTAGTAGAAATGCAACATATTACATTCACACGGCTTTCTCTACTCACTTTTACGTGAGACATTCACATATCCTTCCCTCCCTCCCTATAGCTATGCTCCTCGTCCTTCAACATACACTTTTCTAGGATTGTAGTAGAAATGCAACATATTACATTCACACGGCTTTCTCTACTCACTTTTACGTGAGACATTCACATATCCTTCCCTCCCTATAGCTATGCTCCTCGTCCTTCAACATACACTTTTCTAGGATTGTAGTAGAAATGCAACATATTACATTCACACGGCTTTCTCTACTCACTTTTACGTGAGACATTCACATATCCTTCCCTCCCTATAGCTATGCTCCTCGTCCTTCAACATACACTTTTCTAGGATTGTAGTAGAAATGCAACATATTACATTCACACGGCTTTCTCTACTCACTTTTACGTGAGACATTCACATATCCCTCCCTCCCTATAGCTATGCTCCTCGTCCTTCAACATACACTTTTCTAGGATTGTAGTAGAAATGCAACATATTACATTCACACGGCTTTCTCTACTCACTTTTACGTGAGACATTCACATATCCCTCCCTCCCTATAGCTATGCTCCTCGCCCTTCAACATACACTTTTCTAGGATTGTAGTAGAAATGCAACATATTACATTCACACGGCTTTCTCTACTCACTTTTACGTGAGACATTCACATATCCTTCCCTCCCTATAGCTATGCTCCTCGTCCTTCAACATACACTTTTCTAGGATTGTAGTAGAAATGCAACATATTACATTCACACGGCTTTCTCTACTCACTTTTACGTGAGACATTCACATATCCTTCCCTCCCTATAGCTATGCTCCTCGCCCTTCAACATACACTTTTCTAGGATTGTAGTAGAAATGCAACATATTACATTCACACGGCTTTCTCTACTCACTTTTACGTGAGACATTCACATATCCCTCCCTGCCTATAGCTATGCTCCTCGTCCTTCAACATACACTTCTCTAGGATTGTAGTAGAAATGCAACATATTACATTCACACGGCTTTCTCTACTCACTTTTACGTGAGACATTCACATATCCTTCCCTCCCTATAGCTATGCTCCTCGTCCTTCAACATACACTTTTCTAGGATTGTAGTAGAAATGCAACATATTACATTCACACGGCTTTCTCTACTCACTTTTACGTGAGACATTCACATATCCCTCCCTCCCTATAGCTATGCTCCTCGCCCTTCAACATACACTTTTCTAGGATTGTAGTAGAAATGCAACATATTACATTCACACGGCTTTCTCTACTCACTTTTACGTGAGACATTCACATATCCTTCCCTCCCTATAGCTATGCTCCTCGTCCTTCAACATACACTTTTCTAGGATTGTAGTAGAAATGCAACATATTACATTCACACGGCTTTCTCTACTCACTTTTACGTGAGACATTCACATATCCTTCCCTCCCTCCCTATAGCTATGCTCCTCGCCCTTCAACATACACTTTTCTAGGATTGTAGTAGAAATGCAACATATTACATTCACACGGCTTTCTCTACTCACTTTTACGTGAGACATTCACATATCCTTCCCTCCCTATAGCTATGCTCCTCGCCCTTCAACATACACTTTTCTAGGATTGTAGTAGAAATGCAACATATTACATTCACACGGCTTTCTCTACTCACTTTTACGTGAGACATTCACATATCCTTCCCTCCCTATAGCTATGCTCCTCGCCCTTCAACATACACTTTTCTAGGATTGTAGTAGAAATGCAACATATTACATTCACACGGCTTTCTCTACTCACTTTCACGTGAGACATTCACATATCCTTCCCTCCCTATAGCTATGCTCCTCGCCCTTCAACATACACTTTTCTAGGATTGTAGTAGAAATGCAACATATTACATTCACACGGCTTTCTCTACTCACTTTCACGTGAGACATTCACATATCCTTCCCTCCCTATAGCTATGCTCCTCGCCCTTCAACATACACTTTTCTAGGATTGTAGTAGAAATGCAACATATTACATTCACACGGCTTTCTCTACTCACTTTTACGTGAGACATTCACATATCCTTCCCTCCCTATAGCTATGCTCCTCGCCCTTCAACATACACTTTTCTAGGATTGTAGTAGAAATGCAACATATTACATTCACACGGCTTTCTCTACTCACTTTTACGTGAGACATTCACATATCCTTCCCTCCCTCCCTATAGCTATGCTCCTCGTCCTTCAACATACACTTTTCTAGGATTGTAGTAGAAATGCAACATATTACATTCACACGGCTTTCTCTACTCACTTTTACGTGAGACATTCACATATCCTTCCCTGCCTATAGCTATGCTCCTCGTCCTTCAACATACACTTTTCTAGGATTGTAGTAGAAATGCAACATATTACATTCACACGGCTTTCTCTACTCACTTTTACGTGAGACATTCACATATCCTTCCCTCCCTGCCTATAGCTATGCTCCTCGTCCTTCAACATACACTTTTCTAGGATTGTAGTAGAAATGCAACATATTACATTCACACGGCTTTCTCTACTCACTATTACGTGAGACATTCACATATCCTTCCCTCCCTCCCTGTAGCTATGCTCCTCGTCCTTCAACATACACTTTTCTAGGATTGTAGTAGAAATGCAATATATTACATTCACACGGCTTTCTCTACTCACTTTTACGTGAGACATTCACATATCCTTCCCTCCCTGCCTATAGCTATGCTCCTCGTCCTGCAACATACACTTTTCTAGGATTGTAGTAGAAATGCAACATATTACATTCACACGGCTTTCTCTACTCACTTTTACGTGAGACATTCACATATCCTTCCCTCCCTGTAGCTATGCTCCTCGCCCTTCAACATACACTTTTCTAGGATTGTAGTAGAAATGCAACATATTACATTCACACGGCTTTCTCTACTCACTTTTACGTGAGACATTCACATATCCTTCCCTCCCTGTAGCTATGCTCCTCGCCCTTCAACATACACTTTTCTAGGATTGTAGTAGAAATGCAACATATTACATTCACACGGCTTTCTCTACTCACTTTTACGTGAGACATTCACATATCCTTCCCTCCCTGTAGCTATGCTCCTCGCCCTTCAACATACACTTTTCTAGGATTGTAGTAGAAATGCAACATATTACATTCACACGGCTTTCTCTACTCACTTTTACGTGAGACATTCACATATCCTTCCCTCCCTGTAGCTATGCTCCTCGCCCTTCAACATACACTTTTCTAGGATTGTAGTAGAAATGCAACATATTACATTCACACGGCTTTCTCTACTCACTTTTACGTGAGACATTCACATATCCTTCCCTCCCTGTAGCTATGCTCCTCGCCCTTCAACATACACTTTTCTAGGATTGTAGTAGAAATGCAACATATTACATTCACACGGCTTTCTCTACTCACTTTTACGTGAGACATTCACATATCCTTCCCTCCCTGCCTATAGCTATGCTCCTCGCCCTTCAACATACACTTTTCTAGGATTGTAGTAGAAATGCAACATATTACATTCACACGGCTTTCTCTACTCACTTTTACGTGAGACATTCACATATCCTTCCCTCCCTATAGCTATGCTCCTCGTCCTTCAACATACACTTTTCTAGGATTGTAGTAGAAATGCAACATATTACATTCACACGGTTTTCTCTACTCACTTTTACGTGAGACATTCACATATCCTTCCCTGCCTATAGCTATGCTCCTCGTCCTTCAACATACACTTTTCTAGGATTGTAGTAGAAATGCAACATATTACATTCACACGGCTTTCTCTACTCACTTTTACGTGAGACATTCACATATCCTTCCCTCCCTATAGCTATGCTCCTCGTCCTTCAACATACACTTTTCTAGGATTGTAGTAGAAATGCAACATATTACATTCACACGGCTTTCTCTACTCACTTTTACGTGAGACATTCACATATCCTTCCCTGCCTATAGCTATGCTCCTCGTCCTTCAACATACACTTTTCTAGGATTGTAGTAGAAATGCAACATATTACATTCACACGGCTTTCTCTACTCACTTTTACGTGAGACATTCACATATCCTTCCCTGCCTATAGCTATGCTCCTCGTCCTTCAACATACACTTTTCTAGGATTGTAGTAGAAATGCAACATATTACATTCACACGGCTTTCTCTACTCACTTTTACGTGAGACATTCACATATCCTTCCCTCCCTGCCTATAGCTATGCTCCTCGTCCTTCAACATACTTTTCTAGGATTGTAGTAGAAATGCAACATATTACATTCACACGGCTTTCTCTACTCACTATTACGTGAGACATTCACATATCCTTCCCTCCCTCCCTGTAGCTATGCTCCTCGTCCTTCAACATACACTTTTCTAGGATTGTAGTAGAAATGCAACATATTACATTCACACGGCTTTCTCTACTCACTTTTACGTGAGACATTCACATATCCTTCCCTCCCTGTAGCTATGCTCCTCGCCCTTCAACATACACTTTTCTAGGATTGTAGTAGAAATGCAACATATTACATTCACACGGCTTTCTCTACTCACTTTTAGGTGAGACATTCACATATCCTTCCCTCCCTGTAGCTATGCTCCTCGCCCTTCAACATACACTTTTCTAGGATTGTAGTAGAAATGCAACATATTACATTCACACGGCTTTCTCTACTCACTTTTACGTGAGACATTCACATATCCTTCCCTCCCTGTAGCTATGCTCCTCGCCCTTCAACATACACTTTTCTAGGATTGTAGTAGAAATGCAACATATTACATTCACACGGCTTTCTCTACTCACTTTTACGTGAGACATTCACATATCCTTCCCTGCCTATAGCTATGCTCCTCGCCCTTCAACATACACTTTTCTAGGATTGTAGTAGAAATGCAACATATTACATTCACACGGCTTTCTCTACTCACTTTTACGTGAGACATTCACATATCCTTCCCTCCCTGTAGCTATGCTCCTCGCCCTTCAACATACACTTTTCTAGGATTGTAGTAGAAATGCAACATATTACATTCACACGGCTTTCTCTACTCACTTTTACGTGAGACATTCACATATCCTTCCCTCCCTGCCTATAGCTATGCTCCTCGCCCTTCAACATACACTTTTCTAGGATTGTAGTAGAAATGCAACATATTACATTCACACGGCTTTCTCTACTCACTTTTACGTGAGACATTCACATATCCTTCCCTCCCTATAGCTATGCTCCTCGCCCTTCAACATACACTTTTCTAGGATTGTAGTAGAAATGCAACATATTACATTCACACGGCTTTCTCTACTCACTTTTACGTGAGACATTCACATATCCTTCCCTCCCTCCCTGCCTATAGCTATGCTCCTCGTCCTTCAACATACACTTTTCTAGGATTGTAGTAGAAATGCAACATATTACATTCACACGGCTTTCTCTACTCACTTTTACGTGAGACATTCACATATCCTTCCCTCCCTGCCTATAGCTATGCTCCTCGTCCTTCAACATACACTTTTCTAGGATTGTAGTAGAAATGCAACATATTACATTCACACGGCTTTCTCTACTCACTTTTACGTGAGACATTCACATATCCTTCCCTCCCTGCCTATAGCTATGCTCCTCGTCCTTCAACATACACTTTTCTAGGATTGTAGTAGAAATGCAACATATTACATTCACACGGCTTTCTCTACTCACTTTTACGTGAGACATTCACATATCCTTCCCTCCCTGCCTATAGCTATGCTCCTCGCCCTTCAACATACACTTTTCTAGGATTGTAGTAGAAATGCAACATATTATATTCACACGGCTTTCTCTACTCACTTTTACGTGAGACATTCACATATCCTTCCCTCCCTGCCTATAGCTATGCTCCTCGTCCTTCAACATACACTTTTCTAGGATTGTAGTAGAAATGCAACATATTACATTCACACGGCTTTCTCTACTCACTTTTACGTGAGACATTCACATATCCTTCCCTCCCTATAGCTATGCTCCTCGCCCTTCAACATACACTTTTCTAGGATTGTAGTAGAAATGCAACATATTACATTCACACGGCTTTCTCTACTCACTATTACGTGAGACATTCACATATCCTTCCCTCCCTCCCTATAGCTATGCTCCTCGTCCTTCAACATACACTTTTCTAGGATTGTAGTAGAAATGCAACATATTACATTCACACGGCTTTCTCTACTCACTTTTCTTTTGCCGATCACATTTCTTTCTCTACTCGCCCTTCAGTATAGAATTCATACAATTTTCTATGATTAAATAGAAATACAACGTATTACATTCATACGCGTTTCTCTACGCACGTTCCTTTCACGTAACACATTCACATGTTTTTCTCTACTCGCTCTTCAACACACAGTTAAATGGATGTTGGTATGTATGAGTTCTTAACAGATTACCATTAAAACGGACACATTTAAGTTTCTTCATGGAGGATTTTATGTGATCCATTTTACTTTGCAATGCATTACATTCACATAGTTTTCTCTGATAGCTTTTCTGTCACGTAACACATTCACATATCCTTCTCTACTCGCCCTTCAACTTAATACTCATCCACTTTTCTAGGATTGAAATAAAATGCAACGTATTACATTCATATGGGTTTCTCTTCTCTTCTCACGTTTATTTTACGTGACATATTCACATGTTTTTCTCTACTCACTCCACCATTTTACTTGGCAACGCATTACCTGCATTCATGTGCAATGACTTTTGTCAGGACGACCTCTCTCGGGTCAGCTAGTTCTTACTAAAATTCAATGTCAATGTATCATCATTGTAAATACATATTTTGAGGCCCCAAAACTTAAATCTGTTTTCTAATATTCCCATTGTATCTACAAATGTTTATCTCTTTTAACATGAAGTAGATACAAGGCTGAAGAATGGATCATTAAATGCAACACATTTAAAAGTTTCCTTCTCCAAAGCCGCGTCCTGTATCGGGTAATAACGAATCACAGGCCACCTGGCTTCCGCGAAAACATTCCACGCTAAAGAAACAAAACGAGTATTTGGAACGCGCAACCTCCTTCATTTTTTTGACGGCCGCAAAGAAACGTACTATCTCACTGTTTCAACTGACGTATTTGTTGGAAAATGCACGTTAATTTGAAAACTTATAACACTCACTTTTCTTCGTGAACGATGTGTACGACTGAAATGTCATAAAACCAAGCAATTTTTTAAATTTAAATTTCAGTTTTGTTGAATAATTAAGACATTCGTGAAGATAAAATGCATATTTTGCTTGCGGACGCCATTTTTAGTTTCTCTACTACATAAAGTAGGGGAAAAATTATATGTCGAGATTTCACCTGAAGTATGTTTTAAGGACCCCTGAATAAAAAAGAGCATTTTTAGAAAAAGTTGCGCGTGTGTCAGAGAGAGAGCGAGACAGAGCGAGAACAGCATAATTCAAAAATGAAAAGTTGGAATATCTTAAGGATGCGACACGAAGGGTATGAAGAAAATAGCCCCAACCTAAACTACCTCTTACGTGGAAAAATGTTCCAAAATTCATTTTCTGGAAAACGGCTCTAACGATTTTCTTTAAAATGCCATGTGCTTAAAATATTTGTATGACAAATGAAATGTATATTTTCAATTTTATTGATAATGTATGTATTTGTTAGCGATCGTGACAAATCAGCATCGCCACAGCTGAGCAGAAACTCCCGTAGGCAAATGCTTCACAACTTTCACATTTAACCACAAGACAAACATCCCACAAAGAAAAGTAACCAAATTATCCATACACAACGCCCTACGTTTGCACACAATTTATCAACATATTCCAAACTTTTCTGAAATCGATACAGATTAAACTGGAAACCACCTAAGCTTTTAATTTGTTGAGGTAAACGACCACACTGAAACTATAATTCGACAATTTCCTGGAGAAAATGTTTTAGCCTATTTCAAATTTCGTAAAAATATGTTTAAATTAAAAATAGTGGACAACCAGTAAGAAAAATGTGATATGTTACACTCACAGACTTTCTCTACTCTTGTACTCGCCATTCTTACAAACTCTTATTCCTATATCTTCTTCGTGTTAGTTGAGATAAACATTTGTACAAATTATGTTATTGGTTATTTCCTTGTAGGTACAAGGGGAACATGGGAATACAGTAGGCTTTGAGCGATAGTCAAATACTTTAAAACTTTAAGATTCCATTGTCTTTGCACACTTAACATATAAGAAATTAACAAAGATGTTCCATTTCACGAAAGTTTTGCTTTCCGAAACTCACACACATAACAAGGAATATCTCCGAAATGGTTCACCCTACAAACAAAAAAAATGTATTTAGATAAAAATTGTGTATTTTAGCAAGATCTTCATTTTTTGTATAATGCGATTTTGGTCTATCTGTAACGGTTTGCCAGTTATGCAAAAGTCGCCCAGAGTAAATACGACTACATAGGCTATAGCCAGAAAATTCAAGATATACATTTCATTTGACATCAAAATATCTCAAACATGAAATTTTAATCAAAATCGTTAGCTGTTTTCAAGAAAATGAAATTTTTCGAAAAATTTTCCATGTAAAGTGTAGTTTAGGGTGGGGCTGTTTTCTTCAAAATCTTCGTGTTGCATCCTTGAAAGACATTAAACTTAAATACCAAGTTTGGTTTTTAACGTACTATTCGTTTTTGAGTTATGCTGTCCACACACACACACATACACGCGCGCGCGGACCTTTTTCTAAAAATGCTTTTTTGGATTCAGGGGGTCTCAAAACATATATTTCCGGTGATATCTCGATATCGAATTTTTGGGTGGAATTTAATACTTCTACTTACCAGTAGAGAAAGTGATATACGACTCTCGTGATTAAAGCTATTACATTTGTGAGTTTTGTTGACATTGATGTTAAAGACAGCATTTACTTGCTAGCCAATCTAGTATATCACGAATTACAATTATTCACCGCTGCCTGTTGCAACAATTTATCACTTTTATTTTATCACACCTACGCGCACTATTTTAATATAAATTCATCAGAGAAGTCTTTTTTTTGTACCTTTAATTACTGTTATGGGCCGTCATGCTTCAACTGTCTTCAATAATTCTTTACCAAAGAGCTTAAATGGAAAAAATACATTGCAGTATACCTATTTGTACACTGGAAGTAATGTGAAGATATCCCACGGTCCAATTTCTTTGATCAAACGTACATAACTGCACACTGTCCAGAAACAAATGACAGATCGCATAGCCAGCGTGAGAATATAGCGACTGGTATATGAACTAAGATATGTTTGTACAAATGACGCTCGGTAAGAAGAGATCCCGGAAAGCTATAGCAGTTTTCTACGAATTGACGAACATTCATTTCTGAATCTCTTGCATCGTGTTAAAGGTAAAATTATGTGCAGAACCACGGACAACATGCTGTATGCGCAGGCGCAGTCGCAGTCCGCCATATTTCACGTTCCTGACGCTGATTGGCTGTGCCCAACTGTCGCGATCTCAGGATGTACTTTTGTTTTAAACAATGCTTCTAACCAAAATATTGGGCGTTGGACATCGGCATTCATCTGCAATAAGGTAAGCGTATTACTATTGCTTATTCATAGCTCTAGGTTTGAAATAACATTTCGATGTTGTGAGAATGCTCGCCCGTGGAGAGATACCACTGTTTCCTTCCGTTTTATTGGTGCAAAGTGCAAATGTTTACATTGAAAACTAAGAACACTACAGTCTTGACAACATAGCAACATTTCTGTGCTTTAACAAGACACCTGCAAAAATATATCAATTACTCATGTTTTTCGCATTCATAAATCAATGCAAATATTTGTTACATCCTAATAATCGTAAAATAATGGAAGCTTTATTGATAGTCTTTGTTGCATGTGTTATCTTCTGTCGAACAGAGACTATAAAGAAACTCAGTTGAAGTTGGAAATATCGACTTGAGTAAAACACGCTGCAACTACACGACACAATTTCTGCAAATATTTATGGCGATTTCCATGAAATAAGAGTACGTTTACAAGAGCGGGTAGAGAAAGAAGGTAAATATTTGGTGACTGCGTGGCCTTGTCATTTACTAAGAGATGAAATTAGAGGTGGGTCAATACACAGTAGTAACTTGGTAGTTCCAATGTCAAGGTCACCTCAACGTGAGTCATGATGTGCTGACCTCCGGCGTCTTGGAAACCTCTATGCCAAGGTCGCGTGTTCAAACCCGGTCGGCCCAGACCGATGCTTTTACTGGCATGTAAAAGAACTGCTATCGGACGAAATTCCGACACACCGGTGGTTCTCGCCTCTATAAACAGGTGTAAGTTTGCCTGCACCAATCACTCCGTTAGCACAGTGTTTACAACAGGATCGTTCTAGTTTCACCCAGATTATACCTAAACTCGCGCGCAGATTGAACAATAACATGTTGGTTGTGCTTGGGGTCTCGTGTTTGACTCCCGGCTAGGACTGCTAGCTAATCTTTCTTTAGCCATTCTTTCTAGAGTCTGCGAGTATCAATGAATGTTATACAGTCGTAGGATTAGGTACTCATGCACTGCAACAGTTCAAATTGATTACTGATATTTTTTCCCTTATGAATATGGCACCTAAATGTGGACAGATTATCAACATAAGCACAAGTAACTTGTTGAATTAAAGAGGGTTAAATGGGAACTTTGCTACACCACATTCTCTTCTTCCCGGAGGAAGAAGGTTTCTGAAACCACATCCGTTGGATAAACCTTGAGAGAGTCCTGCACAAACTTGTGTAACCTGCATTCAAATCACAACACCCAGATGTTTATCACGTGCCATAGTTTTTCTTCGTGCAAAATATAAGCGAAGCGCGATTTTATCAATGGTGATTAAAATTATATAGTAATATTTTGGTTTTTATAATGGTTTTCTTTTTGGCATTTTCTGTCATTTTTCACATTAGTCGTATTTTCTGTTAAATGTTGGTATTTGAATATTTCGATTGCAGTTTCACAAATGTGTCTAAGACTCATTTTCAAATCTCCTAGTACTTGTCTGTGATATTTCGTATGTAATTGCTATTCTAATTCTTCTTTCTCATCACACTTCCAAAATTAAAGACAGCGTAGATCCCTGGATGACATCCTGCAGGGACTCCAGGCGGGCTGAAGTTCTCCTCACCCGCCTGAGGATAGCGTGGCGACCCGGCGCCTGTCTGCCCTACGTGGCCCATATCCTGATAGACTGTCCGCAATACGCTCGTGAGCGCCAGTCGGTTGGCCTGGGGTGTACGCTTGCCTCAATTTTGGGTGACGACTCTGTGTCTGCCTGTAAGGCGCTGCGGTTCGTTGCCCAAATTAGGTTCGCAAAGCAAGTATAACGTCTTTTTAGTGTGTGAAATTTTTTTTAGCCTTTTAACATAGGTTTTTGTGTTTTACGTTTTAGTGTTTTAAGTGCTTAGTTTTAATGTGTTTTAGCTTCGATCTTTTACACATTTTAATGAATGGTTTTACCAAGTTTTAACTTAGCGCACTCATGTGCCGTTTGGTGTTTTTATCTGTCTGCGTTTTTAGTTGCCATTTTAAACTTCACATTTTAGGCAGTTTTTAGGCGAGTTTTAGATTTTTTATTTTCTGACCTAGGGCCCAAATGACCTAGTTGTCGACGGGCCCCTAAACTCCATCCATCCATCCATCCATCCATCCACCCACCCACCCACCCAGCCATCCATCCATCCATCCATCCATCCATCCATCCATCCATCCCATCCATCCCATCCATCCCATCCATCCATCCATCCATCCATCCCATCCATCCATCCCATCCATCCATCCCATCCATCCCATCCATCCCATCCATCCCATCCATCCCATCCATCCCATCCATCCATCCATCCCATCCATCCATCCATCCCATCCATCCCATCCATCCATCCATCCCATCCATCCA